>CM060290.1:4111139-5338639 GCA_030684275.1 Acipenser oxyrinchus oxyrinchus
TAATAATAAATATAAAGATAATGTACAACCAAGATTCACATCAATCGGCCAAAGGGCTCATGAGGAGTTGTTGTTTAAGCGTTTCACGCAAACTCCAACATAGCTACCACACCATGTGACCAATCCATTTTTCATGGACATAAGCGCACTATGTACAAAATGTCACAGCTGTACTATTTACCATTCATGAGAAGACTTGAATATTGTCCAAACTTTTCATTAAATCCAAGATGGCTACCACACCAGGTGACCAAAGGTCGCCATACTGACCACGGCACAACATCATAGTCCTCAACATCCATGTCTAATTTTGTGCGTTTTGGTGCAGCCGATAAGAAGTTTTATAGTCAGTTGTGTATGTTGATGTCATGCAGCGTGGATGCCATGATTTTCACAGTAGCAACTTCCCTTGAACAAGCATAACAGATGACCATACTGAGATGTTTTATTCCAATTTTGTTTCAATTGGATAAGCGGTTTCAGAGAAGATGTTTGAATTTTGAAGATTTTATATTTTTATGCTAATTTTATGTCAATAAATCAATGTGGTTGCCAAACCACAGAACCAAATCAGCTTCATATTAACAGTTAATCATGGACTATCCCTCAACATGTATTGCGATTTTCAGAACTCTGCAGTAAGCGGTTTCCGATACATAAGCGTTTTAACAAATTCTGCAAAATCCAATATGGCTGCCGAACCATGTGATTTGCGCAAATTTGCTGAATATCACCGACTATCATTCATAGGCATCTACCAGTGTACCGAATTTCGTGCTTTTTTGAGCATGTTTTTCTGTGGATGTTTTCTTTATTTTACTCCAATCTACTTCTGTTAGTCTTTGTTTCATACCTTCATAGTTTGCTTTTCTAAAATTGTAAACCTTAGCTTTAGTCATTACTTTTGGGGTTTTAAAAACACTTCAAATGAGACCATGTTGTGCTCGAAGTTTGCCAATGGCTCTCTGACCTCTGTTTTAGTTATTCTGTCTTCATTATTTGAAAAGACTAAATTAAGGCATGCCTCCCCTCTAGTCGGTGCCTTGACAAATTGCGTTAGGAAGCAGTCATTTGTCATTTCCACCATTTCAATTTTGTCCGTCGTGCTCCCCATCGGGTTTTCCCATTTTATATGGGGAAGTTGAAATCACCCATTAAATCCCTTCATCAAGAACAAGTAGAATTGTGAGGAAGGTTAATAAGAATTGAGATTGACTGCCAAAGATATTCAAAGTGAATTGTGCAAGTGGGACTGGGATTTCCATTTCAACCATAGGTAGAGTATTGCATGGTGAGGGTCTCAATGGTCGAGGCCAAGGAAAAAGCCACTATTAGGAAAAACCTCACAATCGCTTAAAGTTTGCAAAATGGCATTTGAATGATGGATATGAGTTCTGGTCCAAGGTTTTGTGGAGTGATGAAACAAACAAAAAAAAAAAAGGAAGAGCTATTTGGTCACGCTGATAATCGTTACATTTGGAGAAATTCTGGTGAGGCGCATAAAGCAAAGAACACCATACCTACTGTCAAGCAAGGAGGTGGGAATATCCTTCTCTGGGGCTGTTTTTCCTCTACATGGTAAAATGGATTCTATAGCATACCAAAAGATATTGGCCAATTATCCGAGACCCTCCGCTACAAAACTTGGTTTAAAGCGTAACTGGACGCTCCACATGACAACGATCCAAAGCATACATCAAAATCTACTTCAGAATGGTTAAAGAAGAATAAAATCAAGGTTCTGGAATGGCCTAGTCAAGTCTCGATCTAAATCCGATTGAGAACCTTTGGTATGACTTGAAGAAGGCTGTGCACAAGGGAAGTCCTTGGAATTTGAATGAACTAGAACAATTTTGCGTCGAAGAATGGTCAAAAATCACAAACAAATCATGCCAAAAGCTTAATTTGCCTTGTCAGGGTATGACTACTTTTGAATTAGCATTTTTGGCGTTTTGCAAAGAAAATTGCTGAAATAAAAAGGTATTTCTTGTAACTTTTTCCTCATCCACAAAGCAAAACATTTGCTACAAAAGATTTTTCCTATAAATTTGTTTGAGAAATTTATACATTTCCATTGAGGTATGTAAACTGTTGCCCCAGTTGTGTTTTTGAAACAAGTTAGAAGAAACAAGCTAAGTTAGAAGAAACAATTGGGGTAACCTTGGCCAGCACCAAGCAAATAGGCTGTCAAAGTGGTGGGGCCAGGTTTCCCCAATTGTTTCTACTAACTTGGCTTGTGTTTTTCGAGCACAATAAACACACAGATCAAACGCATGCCAAAAATTGCCAAAATTAAATTGATTAAGAATCTGTAGCCATTCGAAAAGATATGATTTTAATTAACGCAAGAACACTGAAAGATACGCCCGTGCCCCGCTTGAGCAATGAAGATAGCCTGGTTGCTTTCGGCATGATTGAAGGCAACCTGTCTGTGAGAGAAGTTGCCCGGAGAATGAGATGTTCTGCTTCAACAATCAGCAGACTAGTCCAGAGAAACCAGGAAACCGGCTCTGTGAGGGACAGGCCACGTCCTGTAAGGCAGGGTCACCACACCGGCCCAGGACCGTTATGCTGACTGTTGCATTGTTCAAGCCAAACCGGTGGGGCAACCATGACCAGCCAACCTTCACCAGCTGGCTGCAGCTGCACAGGAAGAGTGGCGGAACATCCCACAGCAGTCTATCCAGAGGCTGATCAGGTCTATGCGTCAACGCTGTCAGGACTGTGTTAATGCTCAGGGAGGTCATACCTGATAATAACTTTGTAATGTTTTCATTTTGACAGAGTGTCACGTTTCATACTGAAAACTTATCATGATTTTTGATCTGTATTTTTGTTCACATTTTCTGTGATTTTGTTTGATATCTCCGTTTAAAATATTTGATTAAATCCATTAGACCCGAGTGTTGACTTTCCAAAAGTGTGTCAATTATTCATTAAAAGAAGCTAAAAACAGGTACACTGACGTGTTTCGACATGTTGTCTTCATCAGAGCATACTGAAAGCAGGACTCATTAGACCTCTTCAATGCACCCGGTACTCATTGTCATTTAACCTTATCCGATCACTAGAAATAGTAAATCTAGCAATCAATGCATTCAATTCACATTCCAGATACTTAATAGGCTATATATTGTAGCGGCGTATCTGGTCCGCAGCAGGAAGAAATGGAGACAGCACAGGATGCAGTTTAAAGCACCGAAACTGCTATTTTTATTGAAGCGTTGGAATAGCAGGCAAATGGACGCTCTTATTAAATGGTTTAGCTCAGATAAAACAGCTCCAGGACACACAGCTATATGAAAAGCGCAACACGACCCGAGCTGCACGCAGGCAGCTCCTAAATAGTGATTTCCCCCACCCGACCCCGAGGGGTACATTAACACAGGGGTTCCCAAACTTTTTACCCGAGGCTGCATTAGGCACTACGGCCCACTATTAGCACTCCTTGTGAAAATGTGAAATTAAAAACATTTTATATGTTTAAATTTGTAACATTATACATAAACCTAATCTAAACTGTCCTTTATGCATTTGAATAAAGATTGTGAAAGACGGAAATCGCATAGAATATGCACACAATACAGAAGGAAACGAGAGCCTTGTGCAAGTTACTTTTTCGCCACTACTCTGTAGAAAAAACCCATTCCAGCACCTTGTGCCCATGGTACAAATGCATTCAAACTGTTGGTGCTTCCCCAGCAATTCTTTGTATTTGGGATGTTTTGTCTCATAATGGCGCAGTATATTGCATTCTTTGGACACGGGTTTGGATTCAGCAAAAAATATTTCTGTGTTCAAGATCAACTTTTCTTTTTTACTTGTACATGGCTTTGACAGAGACATGTTTTCAGACGCCACGGAGGCAGCCTACCATAATTTTGTGAAAGTATAAATATTTTTATTATTTGTTTGTTTAGCAGACGCCTTTATCCAAGGCGACTTACAGAGACTAGGGTGTGTGAACATCAGCTGCAGAGTCACTTACAATTACGTCTCACCCGAAAGACAGAGCACAAGGAGGTTAAGTGACTTGCTCAGGGTCACACAATGAGTCAGTGGCTGAGGTGGGATTTGAAACGGGACCTCCTGGTTACAAGCCCTTTTCTTTAACCACTGGACCACACAGCCTCCTTTACCTCAAAACAATCGCAGAGCAACAACAATAAACGTGAATCGCTGTCTTCCGTTTAGCATCTAGCTGGCGCCTGTTTCCGAACCTTACGTCATGCTTTCCAAGGTCTACTGTACTGTATTACAATTGGCTAACATAACAGAATCCCACCCAAATGGGCTGGGCTTGTGTATATTCCAAGCACTTCTAAACTTTAATCACCTCTGTCTGTCAAGTTATACTGTAATTATATTGGCTAACATGATACAAGGCATTTTGAGGAGTCTACCACTCACTGTTAGTAGACTGGGTGTCACATGTGGGTTCTCTCTTTCCATTGCTAATTGTTTCCAGTGAGCGGTGGCTGACCTAGAACTTCTGATTTTTTTTTTTTTTTTGGACAGTGTGTATTTTCTTAAAGGTGCGGGCTGTTTTTCATTTATAATATAAAAGCAGTCCCAAGCAGTCCCAAATTGACCCGCCTTTACACTGCCCCCAACTCAAATGCTTCCCGGCTCGGGAAGCACTGACTTGGTCCCGCTGCGGCAGTCTGTGTGGTTGCCAGGGAGGAGGACAGCAACGGATGGGTCCTGGCAGCATGTTGATGGCGTGGGGATCTCTCTCAGGCGGTAGCGCTGAGCACTGTGGCAATGCTGGGCTCTCTCGGAGGCCTCTGGCGCTGGCAGGATAGGACACTCCCTCCTTGGCGGCACGGGTACTCTCCCTCTGGCGGTGTGGGAATCTCTGCCAGTGGCTGCACTCTCTCTCTGGCAGCGACTCGACAGCCACCTGGTGCCACACCCCAGCTGTGCTCTCTCCCACTAGTCCGGTTACGGGCTCTTTGATTCAGCGGGTGGAAGGAAGACAAATAGGAAAGAAAGAGCGCCGAATTTAAAAGGCGTATCTCCCGCCTGTGCTTTTGGTCTCCATTTTGTCATGTATGTGTTTTTAAACTATTTTAAAAGGCATTGGGGTTTTAGAGGAGTGCTGGAGACAGGCTGTATTGGTTTTATTGCTGTTTTTTTTTTTTTCGTGAGCCCTGTCTGTGCAGGTATTGAGCCGCACTGCCCTTTAGTTTTAAATTGTAATTCTGTGTTTAGTTATTGTTTTAATTAACAGGCAGTGCAAACTGCTTGCCGTGAATGTGTATTCTAGATCTGCCCTGTTTGTTAAGTATAGTTTACCACCTGTATTTAATAAAACAGTGTTCACTGCCTGACATAGTAGTGTGGTCTAGTTTATATTTTCCTTCTGGTATCCTGCCTGGCTGATCCCACCCTGAAACAGCGAGTGCCCCTGCCGAGTGCTACATATGTTCAGCAGCAATCTGCCACATAAATTAAAGTGAATTTTTAAAAAATAAATATTATAATTGATTCAGCATAATGCAATTGACATATCCAAATTCGATCATGATTTAATATTATTTCATCAACAGTATACAACAGAAAAGTTATTTACAAACCGCTAACCAAGATCATGCAACAGTCTCTTGACACAGGGGTTGTACTGACAGGTTTTTACAAAGGAGGAAACGGACAACATGCCCGACATGGCGACCTGTTCCTATCCAATTTTAAATAACTTTAGCATAACAGAGGCAGAAGTGTTAAAGGGACTAGGAGCTCTTAAAATAAACAAATCCCCTGGGCGGATGAGATCCTCCCAATAGTACTCAAAGAAATGAAAGAAGTTATTTACAAACCGCTAACCAAGATCATGCAACAGTCTCTTGACACAGGGGTTGTACCGACAGACTGGAAAATTGCAAACATAATACCGATCCACAAAAAGGGAGACAAAACCAAACCAGGTAACTACAGACCAATAAGCCTGACTTCTATTATATGTAAACTTATGGAAACTATAATAAGATCCAAAATGGAAAATTACCTATATGGTAACAGTATCCTGGGAGACAGTCAGCATGGTTTTAGGAAAGGGAGATCGTGTCTAACTAACCTGCTTGATTTTTTGAGGATGCAACATCGACAATGGATAATTGCAAAGCTGACATGGTTTATTTAGATTTCCAGAAAGCTTTTGACAAAGTCCCGCATAAAAGATTAATTCTCAAACTGAACGCAGTAGAGATTCAAGGAAATGCATGCACATGGATTTAGGGAGTGGTTAACATGTAGAAAACAGAAAGTACCGATTAGAGGAGAAACCTCAAAACGGAGCGAGGTAACCAGTGGTGTACCACAGGGATCAGTATTAGGTCCTCTGCTATTCCTAATCTACATTAATGACTTAGATACTGGTACAGTAAGCCATTTGTTAAATTTGCAGACAACAGAAAAATAGGAGGGGTGGCAAACACTGATGCAGCAGCAAAGGTCATTCAAAATGATCTAGACAGCATTCAGAACTGGGCAGACACATGGCAAATTACATTGAACAGAGAAAAGTGTAAAATACGGCACGCAGGCAATAAAAATGAAATAAAAATTGAAGAAGAAATCTATGAAAAAGACCTAGGAGTTTATGTTGACTCAGAAATGTCTTCATCTAAACAATGTGGGGAAGCTATAAAAAAGGCCAACAAGATACTCGGATATTGAAAAGTGTTGAATTTAAATCAAGGGAAGTAATGTTAAAACTGTACAATGCATTAGTAAGACCTCACCTAGAATATTGTGTTCAGTTCTGGTCACCTCGTTACAAAAAGGATATTGCTGCTCTAGAAAGAGTGCAAAGAAGAGTAACCAGAATTATTCTGGGTTTAAAAGGCATGTCATGTGCAGACAGGCTAAAAGAATTGAATCTATTTAGTCTTGAGCGAAGAATACTAAGCGGCGATCTGATTCAAGAATTCAAAATCCTAAAAGGTATAGACAATGTCGACCCAGGGACTCTTTCGACGTGAAAAAGAAACAAGGACCAGGGGTCACAAGTGGAGATTAGATATTGGGGCATTCAGAACAGAAAATAAGAGGCACTTTTTTACACAGAGAATCGTGGGAATCTGGAACCAACTCCCCAATAATGTTGTTGAAGCGGACACCCTGGGATCCTTCAAGAAACTGCTTGATGAGATTCTGGGTTCAATAAGCTACTAAACAACCAAATGAGCAAGATGGGCGAATGGCCTCCTCTCGTTTGTAAACTTTCTTATGTTCTTCTTATGTAACAATATATATGCATGTTAAAGTTATGTGCGTAAAAGTATATATGTTCAATGAAAGTGTCATTCATATCAACTACATTTTTTTCACATAAATGTGTTTGTTACACATAAATAATACATTTAATTTTTTAAAGTTTGCAACATAAACCCTGTGTGGGAATCATGCTTCTAATGCAGGTTGCAGAGCAGCGCGGTAGCTTTCATGCCACAAGTAGTATGCAAGTTTGCAAGTAGTATAGCAACAAGTTACAGTTTTTATAACAAGTAATGAGATGAACAAGATTTAGTAAATAATGATTATGTATATCCCGACTGTATTCAATGTTTTCATCTAATTTTGCAAACTATCATAATAAGCATACATGCCAACAGTGCCTATATGTTCGGGACAGTCCCGATTTCCTAGCAAATGTCCTGCATCCCGATGCATAAGAAGAAAGTCCCGATATTTACACACATCAAAAAGTCATTTATTCTGCACAGTAGAGTTAGTGAAAGCCACACGCTGTGCTCTTCGTGCAGCTGACACATCTGCTGATCACTAACTTACCGGTATACAAAGGTAAGAGCTTCATTATGCCTGTTTACTGTCATGCTGACACCCCTCCCATGTGTATGATGAGAGTCCCGCTGAAGTTTTCAAATGTTGGCAAGTATGAATAAGCTTGATCTGTTAATTTAGTATATTGTAACGTGTTCATATTTAGGAAGTAGTACGCAGGGTAGGGCTGCCATTTTTTCCACAGACCAAACCCATACATATTTCTCAGTCAGCCTTGGTCTATCAAAACTGCAGTATACTGTATAATACAGTTTAACACAATTAAGCAGGTTGGTGATTCCCAGTCCTTACATAAAATATGCCTTTACCGTTAACAGAATGCATTATGCTATATGTATTATTTTACTTTACTAATATGAAATCACGGAAACATAATTTATAACATATTTAAAAGTACAATAATTGCAAACAGCATCCATCTACCTGTCATTTTAGGCAACTTGAAAACTGAATAGGATCTCTTTGGCTTATCTTATCTGTCACTCGCTGAAGCTGTTTTTACAGGAAATATACAGACTCTAATTACTGACGCTTTGTAGAACAAAAGGTTTTGTTTTTATCCCCGTACAAAGTTATGATACTCTTGTACCAAATATGCTATATACATTGTTTTAATTGTGAGTCTATTTAACGAAAGATGTTACACGTTTATATACTGAACATAGAAGTACTGTATATAATTCATATTAGTACTGTATTTTGTAACAAACTTTTGAAAATGTATTTTTCTTATTACATGTACCGGTAAGTACGTTTTCTTAAAAGGAAAAATAATCTTGGTCAAATCACGTCAGAGTGTGCTAGCTCACCGGTGGTGCACAGTAGGGGTCACAACTTCCAAGCATCTGGCACATTATAAATTATGTCTTTCTAATTCCTGTGACAAAATACTCCAAATATCGACAGTATGTAGCCTGCTGGGGCACGTGACTGCAACTTGGATTGTTTACATCACGTGGTTATGTTCGTTTTGTTTCTGAGACTTCTAGCATTTAGATAAATACATTTAATGGATGTCTTACCTGAGTTGTTGCCCTTGTTTTGATGCTCCATTCATATTGCAGCGTTTCACATGGCAGGCAGAAAAAGGGGAGAGACAGGCATGCTGCTCCAAAAGCTTTATTTAGCACCGTTTTCCCTCGAGTCGGAGTCAGAATCACGCCTCTCGCTCTCTCGCTCTCTCATCCACCTCTGTCGGCTTCTCAGGAACCATGCCACCCATAACCCATAAAGGCGTCTGCTAAATAAACAAAATAATAATAAATATAAAGATAATGTACAACCAAGATTCACATCAATCGGCCAAAGGGCTCATGAGGAGTTGTTGTTTAAGCGTTTCACGCAAAATCCAACATAGCTGCCACACCATGTGACCAATCCATTTTTCATGGACATAAGCGCACTATGTACAAAATGTCACAGCTGTACTATTTACCATTCATGAGAAGACTAGAATATTGTCCAAACTTTTCATTAAATCCAAGATGGCTACCACACCAGGTGACCAAAGGCCGCCATACTGAACACGACACAACATCATAGTCCTCAACATCCATGTCTAATTTTGTGCGTTTTGGTGCAGCCGATAAGAAGTTTTATAGTCAGTTGCGTATGTTGATGTCATGCAGCGTGGATGCCATGATTTTCACAGTAGCAACTTCCCTTGAACAAGCATAACAGATGACCATACTGAGATGTTTTATTCCAATTTTGTTTCAATTGGATAAGCGGTTTCAGAGAAGATGTTTGAATTTTGAAGATTTTATATTTTTATGCTAATTTTATGTCAATAAATCAATGTGGTTGCCAAACCACAGAACCAAATCAGCTTCATATTAACAGTTAATCATGGACTATCCCTCAACAGGTATTGCGATTTTCAGAACTCTGCAGTAAGCGGTTTCCGATACATAAGCGTTTTAACAAATTCTGCAAAATCCAATATGGCTGCCGAACCATGTGATTTGCGCAAATTTGCTGAATATCACCGACTATCATTCATAGGCATCTACCAGTGTACCGAATTTCGTGCTTTTTGAGCATGTTTTTCTGTGGATGTTTTCTTTATTTTACTCCAATCTACTTCTGTTAGTCTTTGTTTCATACCTTCATAGTTTGCTTTTCTAAAATTGTAAACCTTAGCTTTAGTCATTACTTTTGGGGTTTTAAAAACACTTCAAATGAGACCATGTTGTGCTCGAGTTTGCCAATGGCTCTCTGACCTCTGTTTTAGTTATTCTGTCTTCATTATTTGAAAAGACTAAATTAAGGCATGCCTCCCTCTAGTCGGTGCCTTGACAAATTGCGTTAGGAAGCAGTCATTTGTCATTTCCACCATTTCAATTTTGTCCGTCGTGCTCCCCATCGGGTTTTCCCATTTTATATGGGGAAGTTGAAATCACCCATTAAATCCCCTTCATCAAGAACAAGTAGAATTGTGAGGAAGGTTAATAAGAATTGAGATTGACTGCCAAAGATATTCAAAGTGAATTGTGCAAGTGGGACTGGGATTTCCATTTCAACCATAGGTAGAGTATTGCATGGTGAGGGTCTCAATGGTCGCAGGCCAAGGAAAAAGCCACTATTAGGAAAAACCTCACAATCGCTTAAAGTTTGCAAAATGGCATTTGAATGATGGATATGAGTTCTGGTCCAAGGTTTTGTGGAGTGATGAAACAAACAAAAAAAAAAAAGGAAGAGCTATTTGGTCACGCTGATAATCGTTACATTTGGAGAAATTCTGGTGAGGCGCATAAAGCAAAGAACACCATACCTACTGTCAAGCATGGAGGTGGGAATATCCTTCTCTGGGGCTGTTTTTCCTCTACATGGTAAAATGGATTCTATAGCATACCAAAAGATATTGGCCAATTATCCGAGACCCTCCGCTACAAAACTTGGTTTAAAGCGTAACTGGACGTTCCACATGACAACGATCCAAAGCATACATCAAAATCTACTTCAGAATGGTTAAAGAAGAATAAAATCAAGGTTCTGGAATGGCCTAGTCAAGTCTCGATCTAAATCCGATTGAGAACCTTTGGTATGACTTGAAGAAGGCTGTGCACAAGGGAAGTCCTTGGAATTTGAATGAACTAGAACAATTTTGCGTCGAAGAATGGTCAAAAATCACAAACAAATCATGCCAAAAGCTTAATTTGCCTTGTCAGGGTATGACTACTTTTGAATTAGCATTTTGGAGTTTTGCAAAGAAAATTGCTGAAATAAAAAATGTATTTCTTGTAACTTTTTTTCCTCATCCACAAAGCAAAACATTTGCTACAAAAGATTTTTCCTATAAATTTGTTTGAGAAATTTATACATTTCCATTGAGGTATGTAAACTGTTGCCCCAGTTGTGTTTTTGAAACAAGTTAGAAGAAACAAGCTAAGTTAGAAGAAACAATTGGGGCAACCTTGGCCAGCACCAAGCAAATAGGCTGTCAAAGTGGTGGGGGCCAGGTTTCCCCAATTGTTTCTACTAACTTGGCTTGTGTTTTTCGGGCACAATAAACACACAGATCAAACGCATGCCAAAAATTGCCAAAATTAAATTGATTAAGAATCTGTAGCCATTCGAAAAGATATGATTTTAATTAACGCAAGAACACTGAAAGATACGCCCGTGCCCCGCTTGAGCAATGAAGATAGCCTGGTTGCTTTCGGCATGATTGAAGGCAACCTGTCTGTGAGAGAAGTTGCCCGGAGAATGAGATGTTCTGCTTCAACAATCAGCAGACTAGTCCAGAGAAACCAGGAAACCTGCTCTGTGAGGGACAGGCCACGCCCTGTAAGGCAGGGTCACCACACCGCCCAGGACCGTTATGCTGACTGTTGCATTGTTCAAGCCAAACCGGTGGGGCAACCGTGACCAGCCAACCTTCACCAGCTGGCTGCAGCTGCACAGGAAGAGTGGCGGAACATCCCACAGCAGTCTATCCAGAGGCTGATCAAGTCTATGCGTCAACGCTGTCAGGACTGTGTTAATGCTCAGGGAGGTCATACCTGATAATAACTTTGTAATGTTTTCATTTTGACAGAGTGTCACGTTTCATACTGAAAACTTATCATGATTTTTGATCTGTATTTTTGTTCACATTTTCTGTGATTTTGTTTGATATCTCCGCTTAAAATATTTGATTAAATCCATTAGACCCGAGTGTTGACTTTCCAAAAGTGTGTCAATTATTCATTAAAAGAAGCTAAAAACAGGTACACTGACGTGTTTCGACATGTTGTCTTCATCAGAGCATACTGAAAGCAGGACTCATTAGACCTCTTCAATGCACCCGGTACTCATTGTCATTTAACCTTATCCGATCACTAGAAATAGTAATCTAGCAATCAATGCATTCAATTCACATTCCAGATACTTAATAGGCTATATATTGTAGCGGCGGCGTATCTGGTCCGCAGCAGGAAGAAATGGAGACAGCACAGGATGCAGTTTAAAGCACCGAAACTGCTATTTTTATTGAAGCGTTGGAATAGCAGGCAAATGGACGCTCTTATTAAATGGTTTAGCTCAGATAAAACAGCTCCAGGACACACAGCTATATGAAAAGCGTAACACGACCCCGAAGCTGCACGCAGGCAGCTCCTAAATAGTGATTTCCCCCACCCCTCCCACCCCGACCCCCGAGGGGTACATTAACACAGGGGTTCCCAAACTTTTTACCCGAGGCTGCATTAGGCACTACGCCCACTATTAGCACTCCTTGTGAAAATGTGAAATTAAAAACATTTTATATGTTTAAATTTGTAACATTATACATAAACCTAATCTAAACTGTCCTTTATGCATTTGAATAAAGATTGTGAAAGACGGAAATCAAATATGCACCGAGTGAAAATAAATTTGAAAAACACTTAAATTTTAGAAATACAGTTATTTTTCTTGTTCAAACAAGGAAGTGTATGTCTCTTATTACTCCCATTCATAAATACCTCAACAGGATTCACTTTTGGAGTACAACGTGAACAAAAACATAACTTAAATCCTAATTTCTGAACACTGTGTAACTAAGACAGCCAGCCGTTACCTCACACGCTGAACTGTCATGCACAAAAAAGACGAATGCACACAATACAGAAGGAAACGAGAGCCTTGTGTAAGTTACTTTTTTCGCCACTACTCTGTACAACCAAACACAACTTGCAAAATGACATTCAGTTGGCTTGCAACATCTCTCCTCCACCCCCCCCCAATAAAAAAAAAAGAGATCAGAGCACAGCTGCGCCACTTATAGATAACTTGATTTAGTTAATATTGAAACATAAATCATAGTACTCAATTTTAAATGTTAATAAGTTAATTAGTCCCAAAAATGTATTCATCAGAGGCATCAATTGAATTAATGAATGCTATCAAGTACAAAAGTTAGTATGAAAATTCTACAAAAGAAAAAAAACCCATTCCAGCACCTTGTGCCCATGGTACAATGCATTCAAACTGTTGGTGCTTCCCCCAGCAATTCTTTGTATTTGGGATGTTTTGTCTCATAATGGCGCCGTATATTGCATTCTTTGGACACCGGGTTTGGATTCAGCAAAAAAATATTTCTGTGTTCAAGATCAACTTTTCTTTTTTTACTTGTACATGGCTTTGACAGAGACATGTTTTCAGACGCTACGGAGGCAGCCTACCATAATTTTGTGAAAGTATAAATATTTTTATTATTTGTTTGTTTAGCAGACGCCTTTATCCAAGGCGACTTACAGAGACTAGGGTGTGTGAACATCAGCTGCAGAGTCACTTACAATTACGTCTCACCCGAAAGACAGAGCACAAGGAGGTTAAGTGACTTGCTCAGGGTCACACAATGAGTCAGTGGCTGAGGTGGGATTTGAACTGGGGACCTCCTGGTTACAAGCCCTTTCTTTAACCACTGGACCACACAGCCTCCTTTACCTCAAAAACAATCGCAGAGCAACAACAATAAACGTGAATCGCTGTCTTCCGTTTAGCATCTAGCTGGCGCCTGTTTCCGAACCTTACGTCATGCTTTCCAAGGTCTACTGTACTGTATTACAATTGGCTAACATAACAGAATCCCACCCAAATGGGCTGGGCTTGTGTATATTCCAAGCACTTCTAAACTTTAATCACCTCTGTCTGTCAAGTTATACTGTAATTATATTGGCTAACATGATACAAGGCATTTTGAGGAGTCTACCACTCACTGTTAGTAGACTGGGTGTCACATGTGGGTTCTCTCTTTCCATTGCTAATTGTTTCCAGTGAGCGGTGGCTGACCTAGAACTTCTGATTTTTTTTTTTTTTTTGGACAGTGTGTATTTTCTTAAAGGTGCGGGCTGTTTTTCATTTATAATATAAAAGCAGTCCCAAGCAGTCCCAAATTGACCCGCCTTTACACTGCCCCCAACTCAAATGCTTCCGGCTCGGGAAGCACTGACTTGGTCCCGCTGCGGCAGTCTGTGTGGTTGCCAGGGAGGAGGACAGCAACGGATGGGTCCTGGCAGCATGTTGATGGCGTGGGGATCTCTCTCAGGCGGTAGCGCTGAGCACTGTGGCAATGCTGGGCTCTCTCGGAGGCCTCTGGCGCTGGCAGGATAGGACACTCCCTCCTTGGCGGCACGGGTACTCTCCCTCTGGCGGTGTGGGAATCTCTGCCAGTGGCTGCACTCTCTCTCTGGCAGCGACTCGACAGCCACCTGGTGCCACACCCCAGCTGTGCTCTCTCCCACTAGTCCGGTTACGGGCTCTTTGATTCCGCGGGTGGAAGGAAGACAAATAGGAAAGAAAGAGCCGCGAATTTAAAAGGCGTATCTCCCGCCTGTGCTTTTGGTCTCCATTTTGTCATGTATGTGTTTTTAAACTATTTTAAAAGGCATTGGGGTTTTAGAGGAGTGCTGGAGACAGGCTGTATTGGTTTTATTGCTGTTTTTTTTTTTTTCGTGAGCCCTGTCTGTGCAGGTATTGAGCCGCACTGCCCTTTAGTTTTAAATTGTAATTCTGTGTTTAGTTATTGTTTTAATTAACAGGCAGTGCAAACTGCTTGCCGTGAATGTGTATTCTAGATCTGCCCTGTTTGTTAAGTATAGTTTACCACCTGTATTTAATAAAACAGTGTTCACTGCCTGACATAGTAGTGTGGTCTAGTTTATATTTTCCTTCTGGTATCCTGCCTGGCTGATCCCACCCTGAAACAGCGAGTGCCCCTGCCGAGTGCTACATATGTTCAGCAGCAATCTGCCACATAAATTAAAGTGAATTTTTAAAAATAAATATTATAATTGATTCAGCATAATGCAATTGACATATCCAAATTCGATCATGATTTAATATTATTTCATCAACAGTATACAACAGAAAAGTTATTTACAAACCGCTAACCAAGATCATGCAACAGTCTCTTGACACAGGGGTTGTACTGACAGGTTTTACAAAGGAGGAAACGGACAACATGCCCGACATGGCGACCTGTTCCTATCCAATTTTAAATAACTTTAGCATAACAGAGGCAGAAGTGTTAAAGGGACTAGGAGCTCTTAAAATAAACAAATCCCTGGGCGGATGAGATCCTCCCAATAGTACTCAAAGAAATGAAAGAAGTTATTTACAAACCGCTAACCAAGATCATGCAACAGTCTCTTGACACAGGGTTGTACCGACAGACTGGAAAATTGCAAACATAATACCGATCCACAAAAAGGGAGACAAAACCAAACCAGGTAACTACAGACCAATAAGCCTGACTTCTATTATATGTAAACTTATGGAAACTATAATAAGATCCAAAATGGAAAATTACCTATATGGTAACAGTATCCTGGGAGACAGTCAGCATGGTTTTAGGAAAGGGAGATCGTGTCTAACTAACCTGCTTGATTTTTTGAGGATGCAACATCGACAATGGATAATTGCAAAGCTGACATGGTTTATTTAGATTTCCAGAAAGCTTTTGACAAAGTCCCGCATAAAAGATTAATTCTCAAACTGAACGCAGTAGAGATTCAAGGAAATGCATGCACATGGATTTAGGGAGTGGTTAACATGTAGAAAACAGAAAGTACCGATTAGAGGAGAAACCTCAAAACGGAGCGAGGTAACCAGTGGTGTACCACAGGGATCAGTATTAGGTCCTCTGCTATTCCTAATCTACATTAATGACTTAGATACTGGTACAGTAAGCCATTTGTTAAATTTGCAGACAACAGAAAAATAGGAGGGGTGGCAAACACTGATGCAGCAGCAAAGGTCATTCAAAATGATCTAGACAGCATTCAGAACTGGGCAGACACATGGCAAATTACATTGAACAGAGAAAAGTGTAAAATACGGCACGCAGGCAATAAAAATGAAATAAAAATTGAAGAAGAAATCTATGAAAAAGACCTAGGAGTTTATGTTGACTCAGAAATGTCTTCATCTAAACAATGTGGGGAAGCTATAAAAAAGGCCAACAAGATACTCGGATATTGAAAAGTGTTGAATTTAAATCAAGGGAAGTAATGTTAAAACTGTACAATGCATTAGTAAGACCTCACCTAGAATATTGTGTTCAGTTCTGGTCACCTCGTTACAAAAAGGATATTGCTGCTCTAGAAAGAGTGCAAAGAAGAGTAACCAGAATTATTCTGGGTTTAAAAGGCATGTCATGTGCAGACAGGCTAAAAGAATTGAATCTATTTAGTCTTGAGCGAAGAATACTAAGCGGCGATCTGATTCAAGAATTCAAAATCCTAAAAGGTATAGACAATGTCGACCCAGGGGACTCTTTCGACGTGAAAAAAGAAACAAGGACCAGGGGTCACAAGTGGAGATTAGATATTGGGGCATTCAGAACAGAAAATAAGAGGCACTTTTTTTACACAGAGAATCGTGGGAATCTGGAACCAACTCCCCAATAATGTTGTTGAAGCGGACACCCTGGGATCCTTCAAGAAACTGCTTGATGAGATTCTGGGTTCAATAAGCTACTAAACAACCAAATGAGCAAGATGGGCGAATGGCCTCCTCTCGTTGTAAACTTTCTTATGTTCTTCTTATGTAACAATATATATGCATGTTAAAGTTATGTGCTAAAAGTATATATGTTCAATGAAAGTGTCATTCATATCAACTACATTTTTTTCACATAAATGTGTTTGTTACACATAAATAATACATTTAATTTTTTAAAGTTTGCAACATAAACCCTGTGTGGGAATCATGCTTCTAATGCAGGTTGCAGAGCAGGCGGTAGCTTTCATGCCACAGTAGTATGCAAGTTTGCAAGTAGTATAGCAACAAGTTACAGTTTTTATAACAAGTAATGAGATGAACAAGATTTAGTAAATAATGATTATGTATATCCCGACTGTATTCAATGTTTTCATCTAATTTTGCAAACTATCATAATAAGCATACATGCCAACAGTGCCTATATGTTCGGGACAGTCCCGATTTCCTAGCAAATGTCCTGCATCCCGATGCATAAGAAGAAAGTCCCGATATTTACACACATCAAAAAGTCATTTATTCTGCACAGTAGAGTTAGTGAAAGCCACACGCTGTGCTCTTCGTGCAGCTGACACATCTGCTGATCACTAACTTACCGGTATACAAAGGTAAGAGCGCTTCGTTATGCCTGTTTACTGTCATGCTGACACCCCTCCCATGTGTATGATGAGAGTCCCGCTGAAGTTTTCAAATGTTGGCAAGTATGAATAAGCTTGATCTGTTAATTTAGTATATTGTAACGTGTTCATATTTAGGAAGTAGTACGCAGGGTAGGGCTGCCATTTTTTCCACAGACCAAACCCATACATATTTCTCAGTCAGCCTTGGTCTATCAAAACTGCAGTATACTGTATAATACAGTTTAACACAATTAAGCAGGTTGGTGATTCCCAGTCCTTACATAAAATATGCCTTTACCGTTAACAGAATGCATTATGCTATATGTATTATTTTACTTTACTAATATGAAATCACGGAAACATAATTTATAACATATTTAAAAGTACAATAATTGCAAACAGCATCCATCTACCTGTCATTTTAGGCAACTTGAAAACTGAATAGGATCTCTTTGGCTTATCTTATCTGTCACTCGCTGAAGCTGTTTTTACAGGAAATATACAGACTCTAATTACTGACGCTTTGTAGAACAAAAGGTTTTGTTTTTATCCCCGTACAAAGTTATGATACTCTTGTACCAAATATGCTATATACATTGTTTTAATTGTGAGTCTATTTAACGAAAGATGTTACACGTTTATATACGAACATAGAAGTACTGTATATAATTCATATTAGTACTGTATTTTGTAACAAACTTTTGAAAATGTATTTTTCTTATTACATGTACCGGTAAGTACGTTTTCTTAAAAGGAAAAATAATCTTGGTCAAATCACGTCAGAGTGTGCTAGCTCACCGGTGGTGCACAGTAGGGGTCACAACTTCCAAGCATCTGGCACATTATAAATTATGTCTTTCTAATTCCTGTGACAAAATACTCCAAATATCGACAGTATGTAGCCTGCTGGGGGCACGTGACTGCAACTTGGATTGTTTACATCACGTGGTTATGTTCGTTTTGTTTCTGAGACTTCTAGCATTTAGATAAATACATTTAATGGATGTCTTACCTGAGTTGTTGCCCTTGTTTTGATGCTCCATTCATATTGCAGCGTTTCACATGGCAGGCAGAAAAAAGGGGAGAGACAGGCATGCTGCTCCAAAAGCTTTATTTAGCACCGTTTTCCCTCGGAGTCGGAGTCAGAATCACGCTCTCTCGCTCTCTCGCTCTCTCATCCACCTCTGTCGGCTTCTCAGGAACCATGCCACCCATAACCCATAAAGGCGTCTGCTAAATAAACAAAATAATAATAAATATAAAGATAATGTACAACCAAGATTCACATCAATCGGCCAAAGGGCTCATGAGGAGTTGTTGTTTAAGCGTTTCACGCAAAATCCAACATAGCTGCCACACCATGTGACCAATCCATTTTTCATGGACATAAGCGCACTATGTACAAAATGTCACAGCTGTACTATTTACCATTCATGAGAAGACTTGAATATTGTCCAAACTTTTCATTAAATCCAAGATGGCTACCACACCAGGTGACCAAAGGTCGCCATACTGACCACGGCACAACATCATAGTCCTCAACATCCATGTCTAATTTTGTGCGTTTTGGTGCAGCCGATAAGAAGTTTTATAGTCAGTTGTGTATGTTGATGTCATGCAGCGTGGATGCCATGATTTTCACAGTAGCAACTTCCCTTGAACAAGCATAACAGATGACCATACTGAGATGTTTTATTCCAATTTTGTTTCAATTGGATAAGCGGTTTCAGAGAAGATGTTTGAATTTTGAAGATTTTATATTTTTATGCTAATTTTATGTCAATAAATCAATGTGGTTGCCAAACCACAGAACCAAATCAGCTTCATATTAACAGTTAATCATGGACTATCCCTCAACATGTATTGCGATTTTCAGAACTCTGCAGTAAGCGGTTTCCGATACATAAGCGTTTTAACAAATTCTGCAAAATCCAATATGGCTGCCGAACCATGTGATTTGCGCAAATTTGCTGAATATCACCGACTATCATTCATAGGCATCTACCAGTGTACCGAATTTCGTGCTTTTTGAGCATGTTTTTCTGTGGATGTTTTCTTTATTTTACTCCAATCTACTTCTGTTAGTCTTTGTTTCATACCTTCATAGTTTGCTTTTCTAAAATTGTAAACCTTAGCTTTAGTCATTACTTTTGGGGTTTTAAAAACACTTCAAATGAGACCATGTTGTGCTCGAAGTTTGCCAATGGCTCTCTGACCTCTGTTTTAGTTATTCTGTCTTCATTATTTGAAAAGACTAAATTAAGGCATGCCTCCCCTCTAGTCGGTGCCTTGACAAATTGCGTTAGGAAGCAGTCATTTGTCATTTCCACCATTTCAATTTTGTCCGTCGTGCTCCCCATCGGGTTTTCCCATTTTATATGGGGAAGTTGAAATCACCCATTAAATCCCTTCATCAAGAACAAGTAGAATTGTGAGGAAGGTTAATAAGAATTGAGATTGACTGCCAAAGATATTCAAAGTGAATTGTGCAAGTGGGACTGGGATTTCCATTTCAACCATAGGTAGAGTATTGCATGGTGAGGGTCTCAATGGTCGAGGCCAAGGAAAAAGCCACTATTAGGAAAAACCTCACAATCGCTTAAAGTTTGCAAAATGGCATTTGAATGATGGATATGAGTTCTGGTCCAAGGTTTTGTGGAGTGATGAAACAAACAAAAAAAAAAAAGGAAGAGCTATTTGGTCACGCTGATAATCGTTACATTTGGAGAAATTCTGGTGAGGCGCATAAAGCAAAGAACACCATACCTACTGTCAAGCAAGGAGGTGGGAATATCCTTCTCTGGGGCTGTTTTTCCTCTACATGGTAAAATGGATTCTATAGCATACCAAAAGATATTGGCCAATTATCCGAGACCCTCCGCTACAAAACTTGGTTTAAAGCGTAACTGGACGTTCCACATGACAACGATCCAAAGCATACATCAAAATCTACTTCAGAATGGTTAAAGAAGAATAAAATCAAGGTTCTGGAATGGCCTAGTCAAGTCTCGATCTAAATCCGATTGAGAACCTTTGGTATGACTTGAAGAAGGCTGTGCACAAGGGAAGTCCTTGGAATTTGAATGAACTAGAACAATTTTGCGTCGAAGAATGGTCAAAAATCACAAACAAATCATGCCAAAAGCTTAATTTGCCTTGTCAGGGTATGACTACTTTTGAATTAGCATTTTTGGCGTTTTGCAAAGAAAATTGCTGAAATAAAAAGGTATTTCTTGTAACTTTTTCCTCATCCACAAAGCAAAACATTTGCTACAAAAGATTTTTCCTATAAATTTGTTTGAGAAATTTATACATTTCCATTGAGGTATGTAAACTGTTGCCCCAGTTGTGTTTTTGAAACAAGTTAGAAGAAACAAGCTAAGTTAGAAGAAACAATTGGGGTAACCTTGGCCAGCACCAAGCAAATAGGCTGTCAAAGTGGTGGGGCCAGGTTTCCCCAATTGTTTCTACTAACTTGGCTTGTGTTTTCGAGCACAATAAACACACAGATCAAACGCATGCCAAAAATTGCCAAAATTAAATTGATTAAGAATCTGTAGCCATTCGAAAAGATATGATTTTAATTAACGCAAGAACACTGAAAGATACGCCCGTGCCCGCTTGAGCAATGAAGATAGCCTGGTTGCTTTCGGCATGATTGAAGGCAACCTGTCTGTGAGAGAAGTTGCCGGAGAATGAGATGTTCTGCTTCAACAATCAGCAGACTAGTCCAGAGAAACCAGGAAACCTGCTCTGTGAGGGACAGGCCACGTCCTGTAAGGCAGGGTCACCACACCGCCCAGGACCGTTATGCTGACTGTTGCATTGTTCAAGCCAAACCGGTGGGGCAACCATGACCAGCCAACCTTCACCAGCTGGCTGCAGCTGCACAGGAAGAGTGGCGGAACATCCCACAGCAGTCTATCCAGAGGCTGATCAGGTCTATGCGTCAACGCTGTCAGGACTGTGTTAATGCTCAGGGAGGTCATACCTGATAATAACTTTGTAATGTTTTCATTTTGACAGAGTGTCACGTTTCATACTGAAAACTTATCATGATTTTTGATCTGTATTTTTGTTCACATTTTCTGTGATTTTGTTTGATATCTCCGTTTAAAATATTTGATTAAATCCATTAGACCCGAGTGTTGACTTTCCAAAAGTGTGTCAATTATTCATTAAAAGAAGCTAAAAACAGGTACACTGACGTGTTTCGACATGTTGTCTTCATCAGAGCATACTGAAAGCAGGACTCATTAGACCTCTTCAATGCACCCGGTACTCATTGTCATTTAACCTTATCCGATCACTAGAAATAGTAAATCTAGCAATCAATGCATTCAATTCACATTCCAGATACTTAATAGGCTATATATTGTAGCGGCGTATCTGGTCCGCAGCAGGAAGAAATGGAGACAGCACAGGATGCAGTTTAAAGCACCGAAACTGCTATTTTTATTGAAGCGTTGGAATAGCAGGCAAATGGACGCTCTTATTAAATGGTTTAGCTCAGATAAAACAGCTCCAGGACACACAGCTATATGAAAAGCGCAACACGACCCGAGCTGCACGCAGGCAGCTCCTAAATAGTGATTTCCCCCACCCGACCCCGAGGGGTACATTAACACAGGGGTTCCCAAACTTTTTACCCGAGGCTGCATTAGGCACTACGGCCCACTATTAGCACTCCTTGTGAAAATGTGAAATTAAAAACATTTTATATGTTTAAATTTGTAACATTATACATAAACCTAATCTAAACTGTCCTTTATGCATTTGAATAAAGATTGTGAAAGACGGAAATCGCATAGAATATGCACACAATACAGAAGGAAACGAGAGCCTTGTGCAAGTTACTTTTTCGCCACTACTCTGTAGAAAAAACCCATTCCAGCACCTTGTGCCCATGGTACAAATGCATTCAAACTGTTGGTGCTTCCCCAGCAATTCTTTGTATTTGGGATGTTTTGTCTCATAATGGCGCAGTATATTGCATTCTTTGGACACGGGTTTGGATTCAGCAAAAAATATTTCTGTGTTCAAGATCAACTTTTCTTTTTTACTTGTACATGGCTTTGACAGAGACATGTTTTCAGACGCCACGGAGGCAGCCTACCATAATTTTGTGAAAGTATAAATATTTTTATTATTTGTTTGTTTAGCAGACGCCTTTATCCAAGGCGACTTACAGAGACTAGGGTGTGTGAACATCAGCTGCAGAGTCACTTACAATTACGTCTCACCCGAAAGACAGAGCACAAGGAGGTTAAGTGACTTGCTCAGGGTCACACAATGAGTCAGTGGCTGAGGTGGGATTTGAAACGGGACCTCCTGGTTACAAGCCCTTTTCTTTAACCACTGGACCACACAGCCTCCTTTACCTCAAAACAATCGCAGAGCAACAACAATAAACGTGAATCGCTGTCTTCCGTTTAGCATCTAGCTGGCGCCTGTTTCCGAACCTTACGTCATGCTTTCCAAGGTCTACTGTACTGTATTACAATTGGCTAACATAACAGAATCCCACCCAAATGGGCTGGGCTTGTGTATATTCCAAGCACTTCTAAACTTTAATCACCTCTGTCTGTCAAGTTATACTGTAATTATATTGGCTAACATGATACAAGGCATTTTGAGGAGTCTACCACTCACTGTTAGTAGACTGGGTGTCACATGTGGGTTCTCTCTTTCCATTGCTAATTGTTTCCAGTGAGCGGTGGCTGACCTAGAACTTCTGATTTTTTTTTTTTTTTTGGACAGTGTGTATTTTCTTAAAGGTGCGGGCTGTTTTTCATTTATAATATAAAAGCAGTCCCAAGCAGTCCCAAATTGACCCGCCTTTACACTGCCCCCAACTCAAATGCTTCCCGGCTCGGGAAGCACTGACTTGGTCCCGCTGCGGCAGTCTGTGTGGTTGCCAGGGAGGAGGACAGCAACGGATGGGTCCTGGCAGCATGTTGATGGCGTGGGGATCTCTCTCAGGCGGTAGCGCTGAGCACTGTGGCAATGCTGGGCTCTCTCGGAGGCCTCTGGCGCTGGCAGGATAGGACACTCCCTCCTTGGCGGCACGGGTACTCTCCCTCTGGCGGTGTGGGAATCTCTGCCAGTGGCTGCACTCTCTCTCTGGCAGCGACTCGACAGCCACCTGGTGCCACACCCCAGCTGTGCTCTCTCCCACTAGTCCGGTTACGGGCTCTTTGATTCAGCGGGTGGAAGGAAGACAAATAGGAAAGAAAGAGCCGCCGAATTTAAAAGGCGTATCTCCCGCCTGTGCTTTTGGTCTCCATTTTGTCATGTATGTGTTTTTAAACTATTTTAAAAGGCATTGGGGTTTTAGAGGAGTGCTGGAGACAGGCTGTATTGGTTTTATTGCTGTTTTTTTTTTTTTCGTGAGCCCTGTCTGTGCAGGTATTGAGCCGCACTGCCCTTTAGTTTTAAATTGTAATTCTGTGTTTAGTTATTGTTTTAATTAACAGGCAGTGCAAACTGCTTGCCGTGAATGTGTATTCTAGATCTGCCCTGTTTGTTAAGTATAGTTTACCACCTGTATTTAATAAAACAGTGTTCACTGCCTGACATAGTAGTGTGGTCTAGTTTATATTTTCCTTCTGGTATCCTGCCTGGCTGATCCCACCCTGAAACAGCGAGTGCCCCTGCCGAGTGCTACATATGTTCAGCAGCAATCTGCCACATAAATTAAAGTGAATTTTTAAAAAATAAATATTATAATTGATTCAGCATAATGCAATTGACATATCCAAATTCGATCATGATTTAATATTATTTCATCAACAGTATACAACAGAAAAGTTATTTACAAACCGCTAACCAAGATCATGCAACAGTCTCTTGACACAGGGGTTGTACTGACAGGTTTTTACAAAGGAGGAAACGGACAACATGCCCGACATGGCGACCTGTTCCTATCCAATTTTAAATAACTTTAGCATAACAGAGGCAGAAGTGTTAAAGGGACTAGGAGCTCTTAAAATAAACAAATCCCCTGGGCCGGATGAGATCCTCCCAATAGTACTCAAAGAAATGAAAGAAGTTATTTACAAACCGCTAACCAAGATCATGCAACAGTCTCTTGACACAGGGGTTGTACCGACAGACTGGAAAATTGCAAACATAATACCGATCCACAAAAAGGGAGACAAAACCAAACCAGGTAACTACAGACCAATAAGCCTGACTTCTATTATATGTAAACTTATGGAAACTATAATAAGATCCAAAATGGAAAATTACCTATATGGTAACAGTATCCTGGGAGACAGTCAGCATGGTTTTAGGAAAGGGAGATCGTGTCTAACTAACCTGCTTGATTTTTTTGAGGATGCAACATCGACAATGGATAATTGCAAAGCTGACATGGTTTATTTAGATTTCCAGAAAGCTTTTGACAAAGTCCCGCATAAAAGATTAATTCTCAAACTGAACGCAGTAGAGATTCAAGGAAATGCATGCACATGGATTTAGGGAGTGGTTAACATGTAGAAAACAGAAAGTACCGATTAGAGGAGAAACCTCAAAACGGAGCGAGGTAACCAGTGGTGTACCACAGGGATCAGTATTAGGTCCTCTGCTATTCCTAATCTACATTAATGACTTAGATACTGGTACAGTAAGCCATTTGTTAAATTTGCAGACAACAGAAAAATAGGAGGGGTGGCAAACACTGATGCAGCAGCAAAGGTCATTCAAAATGATCTAGACAGCATTCAGAACTGGGCAGACACATGGCAAATTACATTGAACAGAGAAAAGTGTAAAATACGGCACGCAGGCAATAAAAATGAAATAAAAATTGAAGAAGAAATCTATGAAAAAGACCTAGGAGTTTATGTTGACTCAGAAATGTCTTCATCTAAACAATGTGGGGAAGCTATAAAAAGGCCAACAAGATACTCGGATATTGAAAAGTGTTGAATTTAAATCAAGGGAAGTAATGTTAAAACTGTACAATGCATTAGTAAGACCTCACCTAGAATATTGTGTTCAGTTCTGGTCACCTCGTTACAAAAAGGATATTGCTGCTCTAGAAAGAGTGCAAAGAAGAGTAACCAGAATTATTCTGGGTTTAAAAGGCATGTCATGTGCAGACAGGCTAAAAGAATTGAATCTATTTAGTCTTGAGCGAAGAATACTAAGCGGCGATCTGATTCAAGAATTCAAAATCCTAAAAGGTATAGACAATGTCGACCCAGGGACTCTTTCGACGTGAAAAAGAAACAAGGACCAGGGGTCACAAGTGGAGATTAGATATTGGGGCATTCAGAACAGAAAATAAGAGGCACTTTTTTTACACAGAGAATCGTGGGAATCTGGAACCAACTCCCCAATAATGTTGTTGAAGCGGACACCCTGGGATCCTTCAAGAAACTGCTTGATGAGATTCTGGGTTCAATAAGCTACTAAACAACCAAATGAGCAAGATGGGCCGAATGGCCTCCTCTCGTTTGTAAACTTTCTTATGTTCTTCTTATGTAACAATATATATGCATGTTAAAGTTATGTGCGCAAAAGTATATATGTTCAATGAAAGTGTCATTCATATCAACTACATTTTTTTTCACATAAATGTGTTTGTTACACATAAATAATACATTTAATTTTTTTAAAGTTTGCAACATAAACCCTGTGTGGGAATCATGCTTCTAATGCAGGTTGCAGAGCAGGCGCGGTAGCTTTCATGCCACGAAGTAGTATGCAAGTTTGCAAGTAGTATAGCAACAAGTTACAGTTTTTATAACAAGTAATGAGATGAACAAGATTTAGTAAATAATGATTATGTATATCCCGACTGTATTCAATGTTTTCATCTAATTTTGCAAACTATCATAATAAGCATACATGCCAACAGTGCCTATATGTTCGGGACAGTCCCGATTTCCTAGCAAATGTCCTGCATCCCGATGCATAAGAAGAAAGTCCCGATATTTACACACATCAAAAAGTCATTTATTCTGCACAGTAGAGTTAGTGAAAGCCACACGCTGTGCTCTTCGTGCAGCTGACACATCTGCTGATCACTAACTTACCGGTATACAAAGGTAAGAGCTTCATTATGCCTGTTTACTGTCATGCTGACACCCCTCCCATGTGTATGATGAGAGTCCCGCTGAAGTTTTCAAATGTTGGCAAGTATGAATAAGCTTGATCTGTTAATTTAGTATATTGTAACGTGTTCATATTTAGGAAGTAGTACGCAGGGTAGGGCTGCCATTTTTTCCACAGACCAAACCCATACATATTTCTCAGTCAGCCTTGGTCTATCAAAACTGCAGTATACTGTATAATACAGTTTAACACAATTAAGCAGGTTGGTGATTCCCAGTCCTTACATAAAATATGCCTTTACCGTTAACAGAATGCATTATGCTATATGTATTATTTTACTTTACTAATATGAAATCACGGAAACATAATTTATAACATATTTAAAAGTACAATAATTGCAAACAGCATCCATCTACCTGTCATTTTAGGCAACTTGAAAACTGAATAGGATCTCTTTGGCTTATCTTATCTGTCACTCGCTGAAGCTGTTTTTACAGGAAATATACAGACTCTAATTACTGACGCTTTGTAGAACAAAAGGTTTTGTTTTTATCCCCGTACAAAGTTATGATACTCTTGTACCAAATATGCTATATACATTGTTTTAATTGTGAGTCTATTTAACGAAAGATGTTACACGTTTATATACTGAACATAGAAGTACTGTATATAATTCATATTAGTACTGTATTTTGTAACAAACTTTTGAAAATGTATTTTTCTTATTACATGTACCGGTAAGTACGTTTTCTTAAAAGGAAAAATAATCTTGGTCAAATCACGTCAGAGTGTGCTAGCTCACCGGTGGTGCACAGTAGGGGTCACAACTTCCAAGCATCTGGCACATTATAAATTATGTCTTTCTAATTCCTGTGACAAAATACTCCAAATATCGACAGTATGTAGCCTGCTGGGGCACGTGACTGCAACTTGGATTGTTTACATCACGTGGTTATGTTCGTTTTGTTTCTGAGACTTCTAGCATTTAGATAAATACATTTAATGGATGTCTTACCTGAGTTGTTGCCCTTGTTTTGATGCTCCATTCATATTGCAGCGTTTCACATGGCAGGCAGAAAAAGGGGAGAGACAGGCATGCTGCTCCAAAAGCTTTATTTAGCACCGTTTTCCCTCGAGTCGGAGTCAGAATCACGCTCTCTCGCTCTCTCGCTCTCTCATCCACCTCTGTCGGCTTCTCAGGAACCATGCCACCCATAACCCATAAAGGCGTCTGCTAAATAAACAAAATAATAATAATAAATATAAAGATAATGTACAACCAAGATTCACATCAATCGGCCAAAGGGCTCATGAGGAGTTGTTGTTTAAGCGTTTCACGCAAAATCCAACATAGCTGCCACACCATGTGACCAATCCATTTTTCATGGACATAAGCGCACTATGTACAAAATGTCACAGCTGTACTATTTACCATTCATGAGAAGACTAGAATATTGTCCAAACTTTTCATTAAATCCAAGATGGCTACCACACCAGGTGACCAAAGGTCGCCATACTGAACACGACACAACATCATAGTCCTCAACATCCATGTCTAATTTTGTGCGTTTTGGTGCAGCCGATAAGAAGTTTTATAGTCAGTTGCGTATGTTGATGTCATGCAGCGTGGATGCCATGATTTTCACAGTAGCAACTTCCCTTGAACAAGCATAACAGATGACCATACTGAGATGTTTTATTCCAATTTTGTTTCAATTGGATAAGCGGTTTCAGAGAAGATGTTTGAATTTTGAAGATTTTATATTTTTATGCTAATTTTATGTCAATAAATCAATGTGGTTGCCAAACCACAGAACCAAATCAGCTTCATATTAACAGTTAATCATGGACTATCCCTCAACAGGTATTGCGATTTTCAGAACTCTGCAGTAAGCGGTTTCCGATACATAAGCGTTTTAACAAATTCTGCAAAATCCAATATGGCTGCCGAACCATGTGATTTGCGCAAATTTGCTGAATATCACCGACTATCATTCATAGGCATCTACCAGTGTACCGAATTTCGTGCTTTTTGAGCATGTTTTTCTGTGGATGTTTTCTTTATTTTACTCCAATCTACTTCTGTTAGTCTTTGTTTCATACCTTCATAGTTTGCTTTTCTAAAATTGTAAACCTTAGCTTTAGTCATTACTTTTGGGGTTTTAAAAACACTTCAAATGAGACCATGTTGTGCTCCGAGTTTGCCAATGGCTCTCTGACCTCTGTTTTAGTTATTCTGTCTTCATTATTTGAAAAGACTAAATTAAGGCATGCCTCCCCTCTAGTCGGTGCCTTGACAAATTGCGTTAGGAAGCAGTCATTTGTCATTTCCACCATTTCAATTTTGTCCGTCGTGCTCCCCATCGGGTTTTCCCATTTTATATGGGGAAGTTGAAATCACCCATTAAATCCCTTCATCAAGAACAAGTAGAATTGTGAGGAAGGTTAATAAGAATTGAGATTGACTGCCAAAGATATTCAAAGTGAATTGTGCAAGTGGGACTGGGATTTCCATTTCAACCATAGGTAGAGTATTGCATGGTGAGGGTCTCAATGGTCGCAGGCCAAGGAAAAAGCCACTATTAGGAAAAACCTCACAATCGCTTAAAGTTTGCAAAATGGCATTTGAATGATGGATATGAGTTCTGGTCCAAGGTTTTGTGGAGTGATGAAACAAACAAAAAAAAAAAAGGAAGAGCTATTTGGTCACGCTGATAATCGTTACATTTGGAGAAATTCTGGTGAGGCGCATAAAGCAAAGAACACCATACCTACTGTCAAGCATGGAGGTGGGAATATCCTTCTCTGGGGCTGTTTTTCCTCTACATGGTAAAATGGATTCTATAGCATACCAAAAGATATTGGCCAATTATCCGAGACCCTCCGCTACAAAACTTGGTTTAAAGCGTAACTGGACGTTCCACATGACAACGATCCAAAGCATACATCAAAATCTACTTCAGAATGGTTAAAGAAGAATAAAATCAAGGTTCTGGAATGGCCTAGTCAAGTCTCGATCTAAATCCGATTGAGAACCTTTGGTATGACTTGAAGAAGGCTGTGCACAAGGGAAGTCCTTGGAATTTGAATGAACTAGAACAATTTTGCGTCGAAGAATGGTCAAAAATCACAAACAAATCATGCCAAAAGCTTAATTTGCCTTGTCAGGGTATGACTACTTTTGAATTAGCATTTTTGGAGTTTTGCAAAGAAAATTGCTGAAATAAAAAAGGTATTTCTTGTAACTTTTTTTCCTCATCCACAAAGCAAAACATTTGCTACAAAAGATTTTTCCTATAAATTTGTTTGAGAAATTTATACATTTCCATTGAGGTATGTAAACTGTTGCCCCAGTTGTGTTTTTGAAACAAGTTAGAAGAAACAAGCTAAGTTAGAAGAAACAATTGGGGTAACCTTGGCCAGCACCAAGCAAATAGGCTGTCAAAGTGGTGGGGCCAGGTTTCCCCAATTGTTTCTACTAACTTGGCTTGTGTTTTTCGAGCACAATAAACACACAGATCAAACGCATGCCAAAAATTGCCAAAATTAAATTGATTAAGAATCTGTAGCCATTCGAAAAGATATGATTTTAATTAACGCAAGAACACTGAAAGATACGCCCGTGCCCCGCTTGAGCAATGAAGATAGCCTGGTTGCTTTCGGCATGATTGAAGGCAACCTGTCTGTGAGAGAAGTTGCCCGGAGAATGAGATGTTCTGCTTCAACAATCAGCAGACTAGTCCAGAGAAACCAGGAAACCTGCTCTGTGAGGGACAGGCCACGTCCTGTAAGGCAGGGTCACCACACCGGCCCAGGACCGTTATGCTGACTGTTGCATTGTTCAAGCCAAACCGGTGGGGCAACCGTGACCAGCCAACCTTCACCAGCTGGCTGCCGCTGCACAGGAAGAGTGGCGGAACATCCCACAGCAGTCTATCCAGAGGCTGATCAGGTCTATGCGTCAACGCTGTCAGGACTGTGTTAATGCTCAGGGAGGTCATACCTGATAATAACTTTGTAATGTTTTCATTTTGACAGAGTGTCACGTTTCATACTGAAAACTTATCATGATTTTTTGATCTGTATTTTTGTTCACATTTTCTGTGATTTTGTTTGATATCTCCGTTTAAAATATTTGATTAAATCCATTAGACCCGAGTGTTGACTTTCCAAAAGTGTGTCAATTATTCATTAAAAGAAGCTAAAACAGGTACACTGACGTGTTTCGACATGTTGTCTTCATCAGAGCATACTGAAAGCAGGACTCATTAGACCTCTTCAATGCACCCGGTACTCATTGTCATTTAACCTTATCCGATCACTAGAAATAGTAAATCTAGCAATCAATGCATTCAATTCACATTCCAGATACTTAATAGGCTATATATTGTAGCGGCGTATCTGGTCCGCAGCAGGAAGAAATGGAGACAGCACAGGATGCAGTTTAAAGCACCGAAACTGCTATTTTTATTGAAGCGTTGGAATAGCAGGCAAATGGACGCTCTTATTAAATGGTTTAGCTCAGATAAAACAGCTCCAGGACACACAGCTATATGAAAAGCGTAACACGACCCGAGCTGCACGCAGGCAGCTCCTAAATAGTGATTTCCCCCACCCCGACCCCGAGGGGTACATTAACACAGGGGTTCCCAAACTTTTTACCCGAGGCTGCATTAGGCACTACGCCCACTATTAGCACTCCTTGTGAAAATGTGAAATTAAAAACATTTTATATGTTTAAATTTGTAACATTATACATAAACCTAATCTAAACTGTCCTTTATGCATTTGAATAAAGATTGTGAAAGACGGAAATCGCATAGAATATGCACACAATACAGAAGGAAACGAGAGCCTTGTGCAAGTTACTTTTTCGCCACTACTCTGTAGAAAAAACCCATTCCAGCACCTTGTGCCCATGGTACAAATGCATTCAAACTGTTGGTGCTTCCCCAGCAATTCTTTGTATTTGGGATGTTTTGTCTCATAATGGCGCAGTATATTGCATTCTTTGGACACGGGTTTGGATTCAGCAAAAAATATTTCTGTGTTCAAGATCAACTTTTCTTTTTTACTTGTACATGGCTTTGACAGAGACATGTTTTCAGACGCCACGGAGGCAGCCTACCATAATTTTGTGAAAGTATAAATATTTTTATTATTTGTTTGTTTAGCAGACGCCTTTATCCAAGGCGACTTACAGAGACTAGGGTGTGTGAACATCAGCTGCAGAGTCACTTACAATTACGTCTCACCCGAAAGACAGAGCACAAGGAGGTTAAGTGACTTGCTCAGGGTCACACAATGAGTCAGTGGCTGAGGTGGGATTTGAAACGGGACCTCCTGGTTACAAGCCCTTTTCTTTAACCACTGGACCACACAGCCTCCTTTACCTCAAAACAATCGCAGAGCAACAACAATAAACGTGAATCGCTGTCTTCCGTTTAGCATCTAGCTGGCGCCTGTTTCCGAACCTTACGTCATGCTTTCCAAGGTCTACTGTACTGTATTACAATTGGCTAACATAACAGAATCCCACCCAAATGGGCTGGGCTTGTGTATATTCCAAGCACTTCTAAACTTTAATCACCTCTGTCTGTCAAGTTATACTGTAATTATATTGGCTAACATGATACAAGGCATTTTGAGGAGTCTACCACTCACTGTTAGTAGACTGGGTGTCACATGTGGGTTCTCTCTTTCCATTGCTAATTGTTTCCAGTGAGCGGTGGCTGACCTAGAACTTCTGATTTTTTTTTTTTTTTTGGACAGTGTGTATTTTCTTAAAGGTGCGGGCTGTTTTTCATTTATAATATAAAAGCAGTCCCAAGCAGTCCCAAATTGACCCGCCTTTACACTGCCCCCAACTCAAATGCTTCCCGGCTCGGGAAGCACTGACTTGGTCCCGCTGCGGCAGTCTGTGTGGTTGCCAGGGAGGAGGACAGCAACGGATGGGTCCTGGCAGCATGTTGATGGCGTGGGGATCTCTCTCAGGCGGTAGCGCTGAGCACTGTGGCAATGCTGGGCTCTCTCGGAGGCCTCTGGCGCTGGCAGGATAGGACACTCCCTCCTTGGCGGCACGGGGTACTCTCCCTCTGGCGGTGTGGGAATCTCTGCCAGTGGCTGCACTCTCTCTCTGGCAGCGACTCGACAGCCACCTGGTGCCACACCCCCAGCTGTGCTCTCTCCCACTAGTCCGGTTACGGGGCTCTTTGATTCCGCGGGTGGAAGGAAGACAAATAGGAAAGAAAGAGCCCGAATTTAAAAGGCGTATCTCCCGCCTGTGCTTTTGGTCTCCATTTTGTCATGTATGTGTTTTTAAACTATTTTAAAAGGCATTGGGGTTTTAGAGGAGTGCTGGAGACAGGCTGTATTGGTTTTATTGCTGTTTTTTTTTTTTTCGTGAGCCCTGTCTGTGCAGGTATTGAGCCGCACTGCCCTTTAGTTTTAAATTGTAATTCTGTGTTTAGTTATTGTTTTAATTAACAGGCAGTGCAAACTGCTTGCCGTGAATGTGTATTCTAGATCTGCCCTGTTTGTTAAGTATAGTTTACCACCTGTATTTAATAAAACAGTGTTCACTGCCTGACATAGTAGTGTGGTCTAGTTTATATTTTCCTTCTGGTATCCTGCCTGGCTGATCCCACCCTGAAACAGCGAGTGCCCCTGCCGAGTGCTACATATGTTCAGCAGCAATCTGCCACATAAATTAAAGTGAATTTTTAAAAAATAAATATTATAATTGATTCAGCATAATGCAATTGACATATCCAAATTCGATCATGATTTAATATTATTTCATCAACAGTATACAACAGAAAAGTTATTTACAAACCGCTAACCAAGATCATGCAACAGTCTCTTGACACAGGGGTTGTACTGACAGGTTTTTACAAAGGAGGAAACGGACAACATGCCCGACATGGCGACCTGTTCCTATCCAATTTTAAATAACTTTAGCATAACAGAGGCAGAAGTGTTAAAGGGACTAGGAGCTCTTAAAATAAACAAATCCCCTGGGCCGGATGAGATCCTCCCAATAGTACTCAAAGAAATGAAAGAAGTTATTTACAAACCGCTAACCAAGATCATGCAACAGTCTCTTGACACAGGGGTTGTACCGACAGACTGGAAAATTGCAAACATAATACCGATCCACAAAAAGGGAGACAAAACCAAACCAGGTAACTACAGACCAATAAGCCTGACTTCTATTATATGTAAACTTATGGAAACTATAATAAGATCCAAAATGGAAAATTACCTATATGGTAACAGTATCCTGGGAGACAGTCAGCATGGTTTTAGGAAAGGGAGATCGTGTCTAACTAACCTGCTTGATTTTTTGAGGATGCAACATCGACAATGGATAATTGCAAAGCTGACATGGTTTATTTAGATTTCCAGAAAGCTTTTGACAAAGTCCCGCATAAAAGATTAATTCTCAAACTGAACGCAGTAGAGATTCAAGGAAATGCATGCACATGGATTTAGGGAGTGGTTAACATGTAGAAAACAGAAAGTACCGATTAGAGGAGAAACCTCAAAACGGAGCGAGGTAACCAGTGGTGTACCACAGGGATCAGTATTAGGTCCTCTGCTATTCCTAATCTACATTAATGACTTAGATACTGGTACAGTAAGCCATTTGTTAAATTTGCAGACAACAGAAAAATAGGAGGGGTGGCAAACACTGATGCAGCAGCAAAGGTCATTCAAAATGATCTAGACAGCATTCAGAACTGGGCAGACACATGGCAAATTACATTGAACAGAGAAAAGTGTAAAATACGGCACGCAGGCAATAAAAATGAAATAAAAATTGAAGAAGAAATCTATGAAAAAGACCTAGGAGTTTATGTTGACTCAGAAATGTCTTCATCTAAACAATGTGGGGAAGCTATAAAAAGGCCAACAAGATACTCGGATATTGAAAAGTGTTGAATTTAAATCAAGGGAAGTAATGTTAAAACTGTACAATGCATTAGTAAGACCTCACCTAGAATATTGTGTTCAGTTCTGGTCACCTCGTTACAAAAAGGATATTGCTGCTCTAGAAAGAGTGCAAAGAAGAGTAACCAGAATTATTCTGGGTTTAAAAGGCATGTCATGTGCAGACAGGCTAAAAGAATTGAATCTATTTAGTCTTGAGCGAAGAATACTAAGCGGCGATCTGATTCAAGAATTCAAAATCCTAAAAGGTATAGACAATGTCGACCCAGGGACTCTTTCGACGTGAAAAAGAAACAAGGACCAGGGGTCACAAGTGGAGATTAGATATTGGGGCATTCAGAACAGAAAATAAGAGGCACTTTTTTACACAGAGAATCGTGGGAATCTGGAACCAACTCCCCAATAATGTTGTTGAAGCGGACACCCTGGGATCCTTCAAGAAACTGCTTGATGAGATTCTGGGTTCAATAAGCTACTAAACAACCAAATGAGCAAGATGGGCCGAATGGCCTCCTCTCGTTTGTAAACTTTCTTATGTTCTTCTTATGTAACAATATATATGCATGTTAAAGTTATGTGCGTAAAAGTATATATGTTCAATGAAAGTGTCATTCATATCAACTACATTTTTTTCACATAAATGTGTTTGTTACACATAAATAATACATTTAATTTTTTAAAGTTTGCAACATAAACCCTGTGTGGGAATCATGCTTCTAATGCAGGTTGCAGAGCAGCGCGGTAGCTTTCATGCCACAAGTAGTATGCAAGTTTGCAAGTAGTATAGCAACAAGTTACAGTTTTTATAACAAGTAATGAGATGAACAAGATTTAGTAAATAATGATTATGTATATCCCGACTGTATTCAATGTTTTCATCTAATTTTGCAAACTATCATAATAAGCATACATGCCAACAGTGCCTATATGTTCGGGACAGTCCCGATTTCCTAGCAAATGTCCTGCATCCCGATGCATAAGAAGAAAGTCCCGATATTTACACACATCAAAAAGTCATTTATTCTGCACAGTAGAGTTAGTGAAAGCCACACGCTGTGCTCTTCGTGCAGCTGACACATCTGCTGATCACTAACTTACCGGTATACAAAGGTAAGAGCTTCATTATGCCTGTTTACTGTCATGCTGACACCCCTCCCATGTGTATGATGAGAGTCCCGCTGAAGTTTTCAAATGTTGGCAAGTATGAATAAGCTTGATCTGTTAATTTAGTATATTGTAACGTGTTCATATTTAGGAAGTAGTACGCAGGGTAGGGCTGCCATTTTTTCCACAGACCAAACCCATACATATTTCTCAGTCAGCCTTGGTCTATCAAAACTGCAGTATACTGTATAATACAGTTTAACACAATTAAGCAGGTTGGTGATTCCCAGTCCTTACATAAAATATGCCTTTACCGTTAACAGAATGCATTATGCTATATGTATTATTTTACTTTACTAATATGAAATCACGGAAACATAATTTATAACATATTTAAAAGTACAATAATTGCAAACAGCATCCATCTACCTGTCATTTTAGGCAACTTGAAAACTGAATAGGATCTCTTTGGCTTATCTTATCTGTCACTCGCTGAAGCTGTTTTTACAGGAAATATACAGACTCTAATTACTGACGCTTTGTAGAACAAAAGGTTTTGTTTTTATCCCCGTACAAAGTTATGATACTCTTGTACCAAATATGCTATATACATTGTTTTAATTGTGAGTCTATTTAACGAAAGATGTTACACGTTTATATACGAACATAGAAGTACTGTATATAATTCATATTAGTACTGTATTTTGTAACAAACTTTTGAAAATGTATTTTTCTTATTACATGTACCGGTAAGTACGTTTTCTTAAAAGGAAAAATAATCTTGGTCAAATCACGTCAGAGTGTGCTAGCTCACCGGTGGTGCACAGTAGGGGTCACAACTTCCAAGCATCTGGCACATTATAAATTATGTCTTTCTAATTCCTGTGACAAAATACTCCAAATATCGACAGTATGTAGCCTGCTGGGGCACGTGACTGCAACTTGGATTGTTTACATCACGTGGTTATGTTCGTTTTGTTTCTGAGACTTCTAGCATTTAGATAAATACATTTAATGGATGTCTTACCTGAGTTGTTGCCCTTGTTTTGATGCTCCATTCATATTGCAGCGTTTCACATGGCAGGCAGAAAAAGGGGAGAGACAGGCATGCTGCTCCAAAAGCTTTATTTAGCACCGTTTTCCCTCGAGTCGGAGTCAGAATCACGCCTCTCGCTCTCTCGCTCTCTCATCCACCTCTGTCGGCTTCTCAGGAACCATGCCACCCATAACCCATAAAGGCGTCTGCTAAATAAACAAAATAATAATAAATATAAAGATAATGTACAACCAAGATTCACATCAATCGGCCAAAGGGCTCATGAGGAGTTGTTGTTTAAGCGTTTCACGCAAAATCCAACATAGCTGCCACACCATGTGACCAATCCATTTTTCATGGACATAAGCGCACTATGTACAAAATGTCACAGCTGTACTATTTACCATTCATGAGAAGACTAGAATATTGTCCAAACTTTTCATTAAATCCAAGATGGCTACCACACCAGGTGACCAAAGGCCGCCATACTGAACACGACACAACATCATAGTCCTCAACATCCATGTCTAATTTTGTGCGTTTTGGTGCAGCCGATAAGAAGTTTTATAGTCAGTTGCGTATGTTGATGTCATGCAGCGTGGATGCCATGATTTTCACAGTAGCAACTTCCCTTGAACAAGCATAACAGATGACCATACTGAGATGTTTTATTCCAATTTTGTTTCAATTGGATAAGCGGTTTCAGAGAAGATGTTTGAATTTTGAAGATTTTATATTTTTATGCTAATTTTATGTCAATAAATCAATGTGGTTGCCAAACCACAGAACCAAATCAGCTTCATATTAACAGTTAATCATGGACTATCCCTCAACAGGTATTGCGATTTTCAGAACTCTGCAGTAAGCGGTTTCCGATACATAAGCGTTTTAACAAATTCTGCAAAATCCAATATGGCTGCCGAACCATGTGATTTGCGCAAATTTGCTGAATATCACCGACTATCATTCATAGGCATCTACCAGTGTACCGAATTTCGTGCTTTTTTGAGCATGTTTTTCTGTGGATGTTTTCTTTATTTTACTCCAATCTACTTCTGTTAGTCTTTGTTTCATACCTTCATAGTTTGCTTTTCTAAAATTGTAAACCTTAGCTTTAGTCATTACTTTTGGGGTTTTAAAAACACTTCAAATGAGACCATGTTGTGCTCGAGTTTGCCAATGGCTCTCTGACCTCTGTTTTAGTTATTCTGTCTTCATTATTTGAAAAGACTAAATTAAGGCATGCCTCCCTCTAGTCGGTGCCTTGACAAATTGCGTTAGGAAGCAGTCATTTGTCATTTCCACCATTTCAATTTTGTCCGTCGTGCTCCCCATCGGGTTTTCCCATTTTATATGGGGAAGTTGAAATCACCCATTAAATCCCCTTCATCAAGAACAAGTAGAATTGTGAGGAAGGTTAATAAGAATTGAGATTGACTGCCAAAGATATTCAAAGTGAATTGTGCAAGTGGGACTGGGATTTCCATTTCAACCATAGGTAGAGTATTGCATGGTGAGGGTCTCAATGGTCGCAGGCCAAGGAAAAAGCCACTATTAGGAAAAACCTCACAATCGCTTAAAGTTTGCAAAATGGCATTTGAATGATGGATATGAGTTCTGGTCCAAGGTTTTGTGGAGTGATGAAACAAACAAAAAAAAAAAAGGAAGAGCTATTTGGTCACGCTGATAATCGTTACATTTGGAGAAATTCTGGTGAGGCGTACAAAGCAAAGAACACCATACCTACTGTCAAGCATGGAGGTGGGAATATCCTTCTCTGGGGCTGTTTTTCCTCTACATGGTAAAATGGATTCTATAGCATACCAAAAGATATTGGCCAATTATCCGAGACCCTCCGCTACAAAACTTGGTTTAAAGCGTAACTGGACGTTCCACATGACAACGATCCAAAGCATACATCAAAATCTACTTCAGAATGGTTAAAGAAGAATAAAATCAAGGTTCTGGAATGGCCTAGTCAAGTCTCGATCTAAATCCGATTGAGAACCTTTGGTATGACTTGAAGAAGGCTGTGCACAAGGGAAGTCCTTGGAATTTGAATGAACTAGAACAATTTTGCGTCGAAGAATGGTCAAAAATCACAAACAAATCATGCCAAAAGCTTAATTTGCCTTGTCAGGGTATGACTACTTTTGAATTAGCATTTTGGAGTTTTGCAAAGAAAATTGCTGAAATAAAAATGTATTTCTTGTAACTTTTTTCCTCATCCACAAAGCAAAACATTTGCTACAAAAGATTTTTCCTATAAATTTGTTTGAGAAATTTATACATTTCCATTGAGGTATGTAAACTGTTGCCCCAGTTGTGTTTTTGAAACAAGTTAGAAGAAACAAGCTAAGTTAGAAGAAACAATTGGGGCAACCTTGGCCAGCACCAAGCAAATAGGCTGTCAAAGTGGTGGGGCCAGGTTTCCCCAATTGTTTCTACTAACTTGGCTTGTGTTTTTCGGGCACAATAAACACACAGATCAAACGCATGCCAAAAATTGCCAAAATTAAATTGATTAAGAATCTGTAGCCATTCGAAAAGATATGATTTTAATTAACGCAAGAACACTGAAAGATACGCCCGTGCCCCGCTTGAGCAATGAAGATAGCCTGGTTGCTTTCGGCATGATTGAAGGCAACCTGTCTGTGAGAGAAGTTGCCGGAGAATGAGATGTTCTGCTTCAACAATCAGCAGACTAGTCCAGAGAAACCAGGAAACCTGCTCTGTGAGGGACAGGCCACGCCCTGTAAGGCAGGGTCACCACACCGCCCAGGACCGTTATGCTGACTGTTGCATTGTTCAAGCCAAACCGGTGGGGCAACCGTGACCAGCCAACCTTCACCAGCTGGCTGCAGCTGCACAGGAAGAGTGGCGGAACATCCCACAGCAGTCTATCCAGAGGCTGATCAAGTCTATGCGTCAACGCTGTCAGGACTGTGTTAATGCTCAGGGAGGTCATACCTGATAATAACTTTGTAATGTTTTCATTTTGACAGAGTGTCACGTTTCATACTGAAAACTTATCATGATTTTTGATCTGTATTTTTGTTCACATTTTCTGTGATTTTGTTTGATATCTCCGCTTAAAATATTTGATTAAATCCATTAGACCCGAGTGTTGACTTTCCAAAAGTGTGTCAATTATTCATTAAAAGAAGCTAAAAACAGGTACACTGACGTGTTTCGACATGTTGTCTTCATCAGAGCATACTGAAAGCAGGACTCATTAGACCTCTTCAATGCACCCGGTACTCATTGTCATTTAACCTTATCCGATCACTAGAAATAGTAATCTAGCAATCAATGCATTCAATTCACATTCCAGATACTTAATAGGCTATATATTGTAGCGGCGGCGTATCTGGTCCGCAGCAGGAAGAAATGGAGACAGCACAGGATGCAGTTTAAAGCACCGAAACTGCTATTTTTATTGAAGCGTTGGAATAGCAGGCAAATGGACGCTCTTATTAAATGGTTTAGCTCAGATAAAACAGCTCCAGGACACACAGCTATATGAAAAGCGCAACACGACCCCGAGCTGCACGCAGGCAGCTCCTAAATAGTGATTTCCCCCCCACCCCTCCCACCCCGACCCCCGAGGGGTACATTAACACAGGGGTTCCCAAACTTTTTACCCGAGGCTGCATTAGGCACTACGCCCACTATTAGCACTCCTTGTGAAAATGTGAAATTAAAAACATTTTATATGTTTAAATTTGTAACATTATACATAAACCTAATCTAAACTGTCCTTTATGCATTTGAATAAAGATTGTGAAAGACGGAAATCAAATATGCACCGAGTGAAAATAAATTTGAAAAACACTTAAATTTTAGAAATACAGTTATTTTTCTTGTTCAAACAAGGAAGTGTATGTCTCTTATTACTCCCATTCATAAATACCTCAACAGGATTCACTTTTGGAGTACAACGTGAACAAAAACATAACTTAAATCCTAATTTCTGAACACTGTGTAACTAAGACAGCCAGCCGTTACCTCACACGCTGAACTGTCATGCACAAAAAAGACGAATGCACACAATACAGAAGGAAACGAGAGCCTTGTGTAAGTTACTTTTTTCGCCACTACTCTGTACAACCAAACACAACTTGCAAAATGACATTCAGTTGGCTTGCAACATCTCTCCTCCACCCCCCCCCAATAAAAAAAAAGAGATCAGAGCACAGCTGCGCCACTTATAGATAACTTGATTTAGTTAATATTGAAACATAAATCATAGTACTCAATTTTAAATGTTAATAAGTTAATTAGTCCCAAAAATGTATTCATCAGAGGCATCAATTGAATTAATGAATGCTATCAAGTACAAAAGTTAGTATGAAAATTCTACAAAAGAAAAAACCCATTCCAGCACCTTGTGCCCATGGTACAATGCATTCAAACTGTTGGTGCTTCCCCAGCAATTCTTTGTATTTGGGATGTTTTGTCTCATAATGGCGCCGTATATTGCATTCTTTGGACACGGGTTTGGATTCAGCAAAAAATATTTCTGTGTTCAAGATCAACTTTTCTTTTTTACTTGTACATGGCTTTGACAGAGACATGTTTTCAGACGCTACGGAGGCAGCCTACCATAATTTTGTGAAAGTATAAATATTTTTATTATTTGTTTGTTTAGCAGACGCCTTTATCCAAGGCGACTTACAGAGACTAGGGTGTGTGAACATCAGCTGCAGAGTCACTTACAATTACGTCTCACCCGAAAGACAGAGCACAAGGAGGTTAAGTGACTTGCTCAGGGTCACACAATGAGTCAGTGGCTGAGGTGGGATTTGAACTGGGGACCTCCTGGTTACAAGCCCTTTCTTTAACCACTGGACCACACAGCCTCCTTTACCTCAAAAACAATCGCAGAGCAACAACAATAAACGTGAATCGCTGTCTTCCGTTTAGCATCTAGCTGGCGCCTGTTTCCGAACCTTACGTCATGCTTTCCAAGGTCTACTGTACTGTATTACAATTGGCTAACATAACAGAATCCCACCCAAATGGGCTGGGCTTGTGTATATTCCAAGCACTTCTAAACTTTAATCACCTCTGTCTGTCAAGTTATACTGTAATTATATTGGCTAACATGATACAAGGCATTTTGAGGAGTCTACCACTCACTGTTAGTAGACTGGGTGTCACATGTGGGTTCTCTCTTTCCATTGCTAATTGTTTCCAGTGAGCGGTGGCTGACCTAGAACTTCTGATTTTTTTTTTTTTTTGGACAGTGTGTATTTTCTTAAAGGTGCGGGCTGTTTTTCATTTATAATATAAAAGCAGTCCCAAGCAGTCCCAAATTGACCCGCTTTACACTGCCCCCAACTCAAATGCTTCCGGCTCGGGAAGCACTGACTTGGTCCCGCTGCGGCAGTCTGTGTGGTTGCCAGGGAGGAGGACAGCAACGGATGGGTCCTGGCAGCATGTTGATGGCGTGGGGATCTCTCTCAGGCGGTAGCGCTGAGCACTGTGGCAATGCTGGGCTCTCTCGGAGGCCTCTGGCGCTGGCAGGATAGGACACTCCCTCCTTGGCGGCACGGGTACTCTCCCTCTGGCGGTGTGGGAATCTCTGCCAGTGGCTGCACTCTCTCTCTGGCAGCGACTCGACAGCCACCTGGTGCCACACCCCAGCTGTGCTCTCTCCCACTAGTCCGGTTACGGGCTCTTTGATTCCGCGGGTGGAAGGAAGACAAATAGGAAAGAAAGAGCCCGAATTTAAAAGGCGTATCTCCCGCCTGTGCTTTTGGTCTCCATTTTGTCATGTATGTGTTTTTAAACTATTTTAAAAGGCATTGGGGTTTTAGAGGAGTGCTGGAGACAGGCTGTATTGGTTTTATTGCTGTTTTTTTTTTTTTCGTGAGCCCTGTCTGTGCAGGTATTGAGCCGCACTGCCCTTTAGTTTTAAATTGTAATTCTGTGTTTAGTTATTGTTTTAATTAACAGGCAGTGCAAACTGCTTGCCGTGAATGTGTATTCTAGATCTGCCCTGTTTGTTAAGTATAGTTTACCACCTGTATTTAATAAAACAGTGTTCACTGCCTGACATAGTAGTGTGGTCTAGTTTATATTTTCCTTCTGGTATCCTGCCTGGCTGATCCCACCCTGAAACAGCGAGTGCCCCTGCCGAGTGCTACATATGTTCAGCAGCAATCTGCCACATAAATTAAAGTGAATTTTTAAAAATAAATATTATAATTGATTCAGCATAATGCAATTGACATATCCAAATTCGATCATGATTTAATATTATTTCATCAACAGTATACAACAGAAAAGTTATTTACAAACCGCTAACCAAGATCATGCAACAGTCTCTTGACACAGGGGTTGTACTGACAGGTTTTACAAAGGAGGAAACGGACAACATGCCCGACATGGCGACCTGTTCCTATCCAATTTTAAATAACTTTAGCATAACAGAGGCAGAAGTGTTAAAGGGACTAGGAGCTCTTAAAATAAACAAATCCCTGGGCGGATGAGATCCTCCCAATAGTACTCAAAGAAATGAAAGAAGTTATTTACAAACCGCTAACCAAGATCATGCAACAGTCTCTTGACACAGGGTTGTACCGACAGACTGGAAAATTGCAAACATAATACCGATCCACAAAAAGGGAGACAAAACCAAACCAGGTAACTACAGACCAATAAGCCTGACTTCTATTATATGTAAACTTATGGAAACTATAATAAGATCCAAAATGGAAAATTACCTATATGGTAACAGTATCCTGGGAGACAGTCAGCATGGTTTTAGGAAAGGGAGATCGTGTCTAACTAACCTGCTTGATTTTTTGAGGATGCAACATCGACAATGGATAATTGCAAAGCTGACATGGTTTATTTAGATTTCCAGAAAGCTTTTGACAAAGTCCCGCATAAAAGATTAATTCTCAAACTGAACGCAGTAGAGATTCAAGGAAATGCATGCACATGGATTTAGGGAGTGGTTAACATGTAGAAAACAGAAAGTACCGATTAGAGGAGAAACCTCAAAACGGAGCGAGGTAACCAGTGGTGTACCACAGGGATCAGTATTAGGTCCTCTGCTATTCCTAATCTACATTAATGACTTAGATACTGGTACAGTAAGCCATTTGTTAAATTTGCAGACAACAGAAAAATAGGAGGGTGGCAAACACTGATGCAGCAGCAAAGGTCATTCAAAATGATCTAGACAGCATTCAGAACTGGGCAGACACATGGCAAATTACATTGAACAGAGAAAAGTGTAAAATACGGCACGCAGGCAATAAAAATGAAATAAAAATTGAAGAAGAAATCTATGAAAAAGACCTAGGAGTTTATGTTGACTCAGAAATGTCTTCATCTAAACAATGTGGGGAAGCTATAAAAAAGGCCAACAAGATACTCGGATATTGAAAAGTGTTGAATTTAAATCAAGGGAAGTAATGTTAAAACTGTACAATGCATTAGTAAGACCTCACCTAGAATATTGTGTTCAGTTCTGGTCACCTCGTTACAAAAAGGATATTGCTGCTCTAGAAAGAGTGCAAAGAAGAGTAACCAGAATTATTCTGGGTTTAAAAGGCATGTCATGTGCAGACAGGCTAAAAGAATTGAATCTATTTAGTCTTGAGCGAAGAATACTAAGCGGCGATCTGATTCAAGAATTCAAAATCCTAAAAGGTATAGACAATGTCGACCCAGGGGACTCTTTCGACGTGAAAAAAGAAACAAGGACCAGGGGTCACAAGTGGAGATTAGATATTGGGGCATTCAGAACAGAAAATAAGAGGCACTTTTTTTACACAGAGAATCGTGGGAATCTGGAACCAACTCCCCAATAATGTTGTTGAAGCGGACACCCTGGGATCCTTCAAGAAACTGCTTGATGAGATTCTGGGTTCAATAAGCTACTAAACAACCAAATGAGCAAGATGGGCGAATGGCCTCCTCTCGTTGTAAACTTTCTTATGTTCTTCTTATGTAACAATATATATGCATGTTAAAGTTATGTGCTAAAAGTATATATGTTCAATGAAAGTGTCATTCATATCAACTACATTTTTTTCACATAAATGTGTTTGTTACACATAAATAATACATTTAATTTTTTAAAGTTTGCAACATAAACCCTGTGTGGGAATCATGCTTCTAATGCAGGTTGCAGAGCAGGCGGTAGCTTTCATGCCACAAGTAGTATGCAAGTTTGCAAGTAGTATAGCAACAAGTTACAGTTTTTATAACAAGTAATGAGATGAACAAGATTTAGTAAATAATGATTATGTATATCCCGACTGTATTCAATGTTTTCATCTAATTTTGCAAACTATCATAATAAGCATACATGCCAACAGTGCCTATATGTTCGGGACAGTCCCGATTTCCTAGCAAATGTCCTGCATCCCGATGCATAAGAAGAAAGTCCCGATATTTACACACATCAAAAAGTCATTTATTCTGCACAGTAGAGTTAGTGAAAGCCACACGCTGTGCTCTTCGTGCAGCTGACACATCTGCTGATCACTAACTTACCGGTATACAAAGGTAAGAGCGCTTCGTTATGCCTGTTTACTGTCATGCTGACACCCTCCCATGTGTATGATGAGAGTCCCGCTGAAGTTTTCAAATGTTGGCAAGTATGAATAAGCTTGATCTGTTAATTTAGTATATTGTAACGTGTTCATATTTAGGAAGTAGTACGCAGGGTAGGGCTGCCATTTTTTCCACAGACCAAACCCATACATATTTCTCAGTCAGCCTTGGTCTATCAAAACTGCAGTATACTGTATAATACAGTTTAACACAATTAAGCAGGTTGGTGATTCCCAGTCCTTACATAAAATATGCCTTTACCGTTAACAGAATGCATTATGCTATATGTATTATTTTACTTTACTAATATGAAATCACGGAAACATAATTTATAACATATTTAAAAGTACAATAATTGCAAACAGCATCCATCTACCTGTCATTTTAGGCAACTTGAAAACTGAATAGGATCTCTTTGGCTTATCTTATCTGTCACTCGCTGAAGCTGTTTTTACAGGAAATATACAGACTCTAATTACTGACGCTTTGTAGAACAAAAGGTTTTGTTTTTATCCCCGTACAAAGTTATGATACTCTTGTACCAAATATGCTATATACATTGTTTTAATTGTGAGTCTATTTAACGAAAGATGTTACACGTTTATATACGAACATAGAAGTACTGTATATAATTCATATTAGTACTGTATTTTGTAACAAACTTTTGAAAATGTATTTTTCTTATTACATGTACCGGTAAGTACGTTTTCTTAAAAGGAAAAATAATCTTGGTCAAATCACGTCAGAGTGTGCTAGCTCACCGGTGGTGCACAGTAGGGGTCACAACTTCCAAGCATCTGGCACATTATAAATTATGTCTTTCTAATTCCTGTGACAAAATACTCCAAATATCGACAGTATGTAGCCTGCTGGGGGCACGTGACTGCAACTTGGATTGTTTACATCACGTGGTTATGTTCGTTTTGTTTCTGAGACTTCTAGCATTTAGATAAATACATTTAATGGATGTCTTACCTGAGTTGTTGCCCTTGTTTTGATGCTCCATTCATATTGCAGCGTTTCACATGGCAGGCAGAAAAAGGAGAGAGACAGGCATGCTGCTCCAAAAGCTTTATTTAGCACCGTTTTCCCTCGAGTCGGAGTCAGAATCACGCTCTCTCGCTCTCTCGCTCTCTCATCCACCTCTGTCGGCTTCTCAGGAACCATGCCACCCATAACCCATAAAGGCGTCTGCTAAATAAACAAAATAATAATAATAAATATAAAGATAATGTACAACCAAGATTCACATCAATCGGCCAAAGGGCTCATGAGGAGTTGTTGTTTAAGCGTTTCACGCAAACTCCAACATAGCTACCACACCATGTGACCAATCCATTTTTCATGGACATAAGCGCACTATGTACAAAATGTCACAGCTGTACTATTTACCATTCATGAGAAGACTTGAATATTGTCCAAACTTTTCATTAAATCCAAGATGGCTACCACACCAGGTGACCAAAGGCCGCCATACTGACCACGGCACAACATCATAGTCCTCAACATCCATGTCTAATTTTGTGCGTTTTGGTGCAGCCGATAAGAAGTTTTATAGTCAGTTGTGTATGTTGATGTCATGCAGCGTGGATGCCATGATTTTCACAGTAGCAACTTCCCTTGAACAAGCATAACAGATGACCATACTGAGATGTTTTATTCCAATTTTGTTTCAATTGGATAAGCGGTTTCAGAGAAGATGTTTGAATTTTGAAGATTTTATATTTTTATGCTAATTTTATGTCAATAAATCAATGTGGTTGCCAAACCACAGAACCAAATCAGCTTCATATTAACAGTTAATCATGGACTATCCCTCAACATGTATTGCGATTTTCAGAACTCTGCAGTAAGCGGTTTCCGATACATAAGCGTTTTAACAAATTCTGCAAAATCCAATATGGCTGCCGAACCATGTGATTTGCGCAAATTTGCTGAATATCACCGACTATCATTCATAGGCATCTACCAGTGTACCGAATTTCGTGCTTTTTTGAGCATGTTTTTCTGTGGATGTTTTCTTTATTTTACTCCAATCTACTTCTGTTAGTCTTTGTTTCATACCTTCATAGTTTGCTTTTCTAAAATTGTAAACCTTAGCTTTAGTCATTACTTTTGGGGTTTTAAAAAAACACTTCAAATGAGACCATGTTGTGCTCCGAGTTTGCCAATGGCTCTCTGACCTCTGTTTTAGTTATTCTGTCTTCATTATTTGAAAAGACTAAATTAAGGCATGCCTCCCCTCTAGTCGGTGCCTTGACAAATTGCGTTAGGAAGCAGTCATTTGTCATTTCCACCATTTCAATTTTGTCCGTCGTGCTCCCCATCGGGTTTTCCCATTTTATATGGGGGAAGTTGAAATCACCCATTAAATCCCCTTCATCAAGAACAAGTAGAATTGTGAGGAAGGTTAATAAGAATTGAGATTGACTGCCAAAGATATTCAAAGTGAATTGTGCAAGTGGGACTGGGATTTCCATTTCAACCATAGGTAGAGTATTGCATGGTGAGGGTCTCAATGGTCGCAGGCCAAGGAAAAAGCCACTATTAGGAAAAACCTCACAATCGCTTAAAGTTTGCAAAATGGCATTTGAATGATGGATATGAGTTCTGGTCCAAGGTTTTGTGGAGTGATGAAACAAACAAAAAAAAAAAAGGAAGAGCTATTTGGTCACGCTGATAATCGTTACATTTGGAGAAATTCTGGTGAGGCGTACAAAGCAAAGAACACCATACCTACTGTCAAGCAAGGAGGTGGGAATATCCTTCTCTGGGGCTGTTTTTCCTCTACATGGTAAAATGGATTCTATAGCATACCAAAAGATATTGGCCAATTATCCGAGACCCTCCGCTACAAAACTTGGTTTAAAGCGTAACTGGACGTTCCACATGACAACGATCCAAAGCATACATCAAAATCTACTTCAGAATGGTTAAAGAAGAATAAAATCAAGGTTCTGGAATGGCCTAGTCAAGTCTCGATCTAAATCCGATTGAGAACCTTTGGTATGACTTGAAGAAGGCTGTGCACAAGGGAAGTCCTTGGAATTTGAATGAACTAGAACAATTTTGCGTCGAAGAATGGTCAAAAATCACAAACAAATCATGCCAAAAGCTTAATTTGCCTTGTCAGGGTATGACTACTTTTGAATTAGCATTTTTGGAGTTTTGCAAAGAAAATTGCTGAAATAAAAAAGGTATTTCTTGTAACTTTTTCCTCATCCACAAAGCAAAACATTTGCTACAAAAGATTTTTCCTATAAATTTGTTTGAGAAATTTATACATTTCCATTGAGGTATGTAAACTGTTGCCCCAGTTGTGTTTTTGAAACAAGTTAGAAGAAACAAGCTAAGTTAGAAGAAACAATTGGGGTAACCTTGGCCAGCACCAAGCAAATAGGCTGTCAAAGTGGTGGGGGCCAGGTTTCCCCAATTGTTTCTACTAACTTGGCTTGTGTTTTTCGGGCACAATAAACACACAGATCAAACGCATGCCAAAAATTGCCAAAATTAAATTGATTAAGAATCTGTAGCCATTCGAAAAGATATGATTTTAATTAACGCAAGAACACTGAAAGATACGCCCGTGCCCGCTTGAGCAATGAAGATAGCCTGGTTGCTTTCGGCATGATTGAAGGCAACCTGTCTGTGAGAGAAGTTGCCGGAGAATGAGATGTTCTGCTTCAACAATCAGCAGACTAGTCCAGAGAAACCAGGAAACCTGCTCTGTGAGGGACAGGCCACGTCCTGTAAGGCAGGGTCACCACACCGCCCAGGACCGTTATGCTGACTGTTGCATTGTTCAAGCCAAACCGGTGGGGCAACCGTGACCAGCCAACCTTCACCAGCTGGCTGCAGCTGCACAGGAAGAGTGGCGGAACATCCCACAGCAGTCTATCCAGAGGCTGATCAGGTCTATGCGTCAACGCTGTCAGGACTGTGTTAATGCTCAGGGAGGTCATACCTGATAATAACTTTGTAATGTTTTCATTTTGACAGAGTGTCACGTTTCATACTGAAAACTTATCATGATTTTTGATCTGTATTTTTGTTCACATTTTCTGTGATTTTGTTTGATATCTCCGTTTAAAATATTTGATTAAATCCATTAGACCCGAGTGTTGACTTTCCAAAAGTGTGTCAATTATTCATTAAAAGAAGCTAAAAACAGGTACACTGACGTGTTTCGACATGTTGTCTTCATCAGAGCATACTGAAAGCAGGACTCATTAGACCTCTTCAATGCACCCGGTACTCATTGTCATTTAACCTTATCCGATCACTAGAAATAGTAAATCTAGCAATCAATGCATTCAATTCACATTCCAGATACTTAATAGGCTATATATTGTAGCGGCGTATCTGGTCCGCAGCAGGAAGAAATGGAGACAGCACAGGATGCAGTTTAAAGCACCGAAACTGCTATTTTTATTGAAGCGTTGGAATAGCAGGCAAATGGACGCTCTTATTAAATGGTTTAGCTCAGATAAAACAGCTCCAGGACACACAGCTATATGAAAAGCGCAACACGACCCGAGCTGCACGCAGGCAGCTCCTAAATAGTGATTTCCCCCACCCCGACCCCGAGGGGTACATTAACACAGGGGTTCCCAAACTTTTTACCCGAGGCTGCATTAGGCACTACGGCCCACTATTAGCACTCCTTGTGAAAATGTGAAATTAAAAACATTTTATATGTTTAAATTTGTAACATTATACATAAACCTAATCTAAACTGTCCTTTATGCATTTGAATAAAGATTGTGAAAGACGGAAATCGCATAGAATATGCACACAATACAGAAGGAAACGAGAGCCTTGTGCAAGTTACTTTTTTCGCCACTACTCTGTAGAAAAAAAACCCATTCCAGCACCTTGTGCCCATGGTACAAATGCATTCAAACTGTTGGTGCTTCCCCCAGCAATTCTTTGTATTTGGGATGTTTTGTCTCATAATGGCGCCGTATATTGCATTCTTTGGACACCGGGTTTGGATTCAGCAAAAAAATATTTCTGTGTTCAAGATCAACTTTTCTTTTTTTACTTGTACATGGCTTTGACAGAGACATGTTTTCAGACGCTACGGAGGCAGCCTACCATAATTTTGTGAAAGTATAAATATTTTTATTATTTGTTTGTTTAGCAGACGCCTTTATCCAAGGCGACTTACAGAGACTAGGGTGTGTGAACATCAGCTGCAGAGTCACTTACAATTACGTCTCACCCGAAAGACAGAGCACAAGGAGGTTAAGTGACTTGCTCAGGGTCACACAATGAGTCAGTGGCTGAGGTGGGATTTGAACTGGGGACCTCCTGGTTACAAGCCCTTTTCTTTAACCACTGGACCACACAGCCTCCTTTACCTCAAAAACAATCGCAGAGCAACAACAATAAACGTGAATCGCTGTCTTCCGTTTAGCATCTAGCTGGCGCCTGTTTCCGAACCTTACGTCATGCTTTCCAAGGTCTACTGTACTGTATTACAATTGGCTAACATAACAGAATCCCACCCAAATGGGCTGGGCTTGTGTATATTCCAAGCACTTCTAAACTTTAATCACCTCTGTCTGTCAAGTTATACTGTAATTATATTGGCTAACATGATACAAGGCATTTTGAGGAGTCTACCACTCACTGTTAGTAGACTGGGTGTCACATGTGGGTTCTCTCTTTCCATTGCTAATTGTTTCCAGTGAGCGGTGGCTGACCTAGAACTTCTGATTTTTTTTTTTTTTTGGACAGTGTGTATTTTCTTAAAGGTGCGGGCTGTTTTTCATTTATAATATAAAAGCAGTCCCAAGCAGTCCCAAATTGACCCGCCTTTACACTGCCCCCAACTCAAATGCTTCCCGGCTCGGGAAGCACTGACTTGGTCCCGCTGCGGCAGTCTGTGTGGTTGCCAGGGAGGAGGACAGCAACGGATGGGTCCTGGCAGCATGTTGATGGCGTGGGGATCTCTCTCAGGCGGTAGCGCTGAGCACTGTGGCAATGCTGGGCTCTCTCGGAGGCCTCTGGCGCTGGCAGGATAGGACACTCCCTCCTTGGCGGCACGGGGTACTCTCCCTCTGGCGGTGTGGGAATCTCTGCCAGTGGCTGCACTCTCTCTCTGGCAGCGACTCGACAGCCACCTGGTGCCACACCCCCAGCTGTGCTCTCTCCCACTAGTCCGGTTACGGGGCTCTTTGATTCCGCGGGTGGAAGGAAGACAAATAGGAAAGAAAGAGCCGCCGAATTTAAAAGGCGTATCTCCCCGCCTGTGCTTTTGGTCTCCATTTTGTCATGTATGTGTTTTTAAACTATTTTAAAAGGCATTGGGGTTTTAGAGGAGTGCTGGAGACAGGCTGTATTGGTTTTATTGCTGTTTTTTTTTTTTTTTCGTGAGCCCTGTCTGTGCAGGTATTGAGCCGCACTGCCCTTTAGTTTTAAATTGTAATTCTGTGTTTAGTTATTGTTTTAATTAACAGGCAGTGCAAACTGCTTGCCGTGAATGTGTATTCTAGATCTGCCCTGTTTGTTAAGTATAGTTTACCACCTGTATTTAATAAAACAGTGTTCACTGCCTGACATAGTAGTGTGGTCTAGTTTATATTTTCCTTCTGGTATCCTGCCTGGCTGATCCCACCCTGAAACAGCGAGTGCCCCTGCCGAGTGCTACATATGTTCAGCAGCAATCTGCCACATAAATTAAAGTGAATTTTTAAAAAATAAATATTATAATTGATTCAGCATAATGCAATTGACATATCCAAATTCGATCATGATTTAATATTATTTCATCAACAGTATACAACAGAAAAGTTATTTACAAACCGCTAACCAAGATCATGCAACAGTCTCTTGACACAGGGGTTGTACTGACAGGTTTTTACAAAGGAGGAAACGGACAACATGCCCGACATGGCGACCTGTTCCTATCCAATTTTAAATAACTTTAGCATAACAGAGGCAGAAGTGTTAAAGGGACTAGGAGCTCTTAAAATAAACAAATCCCCTGGGCGGATGAGATCCTCCCAATAGTACTCAAAGAAATGAAAGAAGTTATTTACAAACCGCTAACCAAGATCATGCAACAGTCTCTTGACACAGGGTTGTACCGACAGACTGGAAAATTGCAAACATAATACCGATCCACAAAAAGGGAGACAAAACCAAACCAGGTAACTACAGACCAATAAGCCTGACTTCTATTATATGTAAACTTATGGAAACTATAATAAGATCCAAAATGGAAAATTACCTATATGGTAACAGTATCCTGGGAGACAGTCAGCATGGTTTTAGGAAAGGGAGATCGTGTCTAACTAACCTGCTTGATTTTTTGAGGATGCAACATCGACAATGGATAATTGCAAAGCTGACATGGTTTATTTAGATTTCCAGAAAGCTTTTGACAAAGTCCCGCATAAAAGATTAATTCTCAAACTGAACGCAGTAGAGATTCAAGGAAATGCATGCACATGGATTTAGGGAGTGGTTAACATGTAGAAAACAGAAAGTACCGATTAGAGGAGAAACCTCAAAACGGAGCGAGGTAACCAGTGGTGTACCACAGGGATCAGTATTAGGTCCTCTGCTATTCCTAATCTACATTAATGACTTAGATACTGGTACAGTAAGCCATTTGTTAAATTTGCAGACAACAGAAAAATAGGAGGGGTGGCAAACACTGATGCAGCAGCAAAGGTCATTCAAAATGATCTAGACAGCATTCAGAACTGGGCAGACACATGGCAAATTACATTGAACAGAGAAAAGTGTAAAATACGGCACGCAGGCAATAAAAATGAAATAAAAATTGAAGAAGAAATCTATGAAAAAGACCTAGGAGTTTATGTTGACTCAGAAATGTCTTCATCTAAACAATGTGGGGAAGCTATAAAAAGGCCAACAAGATACTCGGATATTGAAAAGTGTTGAATTTAAATCAAGGGAAGTAATGTTAAAACTGTACAATGCATTAGTAAGACCTCACCTAGAATATTGTGTTCAGTTCTGGTCACCTCGTTACAAAAAGGATATTGCTGCTCTAGAAAGAGTGCAAAGAAGAGTAACCAGAATTATTCTGGGTTTAAAAGGCATGTCATGTGCAGACAGGCTAAAAGAATTGAATCTATTTAGTCTTGAGCGAAGAATACTAAGCGGCGATCTGATTCAAGAATTCAAAATCCTAAAAGGTATAGACAATGTCGACCCAGGGGACTCTTTCGACGTGAAAAAAGAAACAAGGACCAGGGGTCACAAGTGGAGATTAGATATTGGGGCATTCAGAACAGAAAATAAGAGGCACTTTTTTTACACAGAGAATCGTGGGAATCTGGAACCAACTCCCCAATAATGTTGTTGAAGCGGACACCCTGGGATCCTTCAAGAAACTGCTTGATGAGATTCTGGGTTCAATAAGCTACTAAACAACCAAATGAGCAAGATGGGCGAATGGCCTCCTCTCGTTGTAAACTTTCTTATGTTCTTCTTATGTAACAATATATATGCATGTTAAAGTTATGTGCTAAAAGTATATATGTTCAATGAAAGTGTCATTCATATCAACTACATTTTTTTCACATAAATGTGTTTGTTACACATAAATAATACATTTAATTTTTTAAAGTTTGCAACATAAACCCTGTGTGGGAATCATGCTTCTAATGCAGGTTGCAGAGCAGGCGGTAGCTTTCATGCCACAGTAGTATGCAAGTTTGCAAGTAGTATAGCAACAAGTTACAGTTTTTATAACAAGTAATGAGATGAACAAGATTTAGTAAATAATGATTATGTATATCCCGACTGTATTCAATGTTTTCATCTAATTTTGCAAACTATCATAATAAGCATACATGCCAACAGTGCCTATATGTTCGGGACAGTCCCGATTTCCTAGCAAATGTCCTGCATCCCGATGCATAAGAAGAAAGTCCCGATATTTACACACATCAAAAAGTCATTTATTCTGCACAGTAGAGTTAGTGAAAGCCACACGCTGTGCTCTTCGTGCAGCTGACACATCTGCTGATCACTAACTTACCGGTATACAAAGGTAAGAGCGCTTCGTTATGCCTGTTTACTGTCATGCTGACACCCCTCCCATGTGTATGATGAGAGTCCCGCTGAAGTTTTCAAATGTTGGCAAGTATGAATAAGCTTGATCTGTTAATTTAGTATATTGTAACGTGTTCATATTTAGGAAGTAGTACGCAGGGTAGGGCTGCCATTTTTTCCACAGACCAAACCCATACATATTTCTCAGTCAGCCTTGGTCTATCAAAACTGCAGTATACTGTATAATACAGTTTAACACAATTAAGCAGGTTGGTGATTCCCAGTCCTTACATAAAATATGCCTTTACCGTTAACAGAATGCATTATGCTATATGTATTATTTTACTTTACTAATATGAAATCACGGAAACATAATTTATAACATATTTAAAAGTACAATAATTGCAAACAGCATCCATCTACCTGTCATTTTAGGCAACTTGAAAACTGAATAGGATCTCTTTGGCTTATCTTATCTGTCACTCGCTGAAGCTGTTTTTACAGGAAATATACAGACTCTAATTACTGACGCTTTGTAGAACAAAAGGTTTTTGTTTTTTATCCCCGTACAAAGTTATGATACTCTTGTACCAAATATGCTATATACATTGTTTTAATTGGGAGTCTATTTAACGAAAGATGTTACACGTTTATATACGAACATAGAAGTACTGTATATAATTCATATTAGTACTGTATTTTGTAACAAACTTTTGAAAATGTATTTTTTCTTATTACATGTACCGGTAAGTACGTTTTCTTAAAAGGAAAAATAATCTTGGTCAAATCACGTCAGAGTGTGCTAGCTCACCGGTGGTGCACAGTAGGGGTCACAACTTCCAAGCATCTGGCACATTATAAATTATGTCTTTCTAATTCCTGTGACAAAATACTCCAAATATCGACAGTATGTAGCCTGCTGGGGGCACGTGACTGCAACTTGGATTGTTTACATCACGTGGTTATGTTCGTTTTGTTTCTGAGACTTCTAGCATTTAGATAAATACATTTAATGGATGTCTTACCTGAGTTGTTGCCCTTGTTTTGATGCTCCATTCATATTGCAGCGTTTCACATGGCAGGCAGAAAACAGGAGAGAGACAGGCATGCTGCTCCAAAAGCTTTATTCAGCACCGTTTTCCCTCGGAGTCGGAGTCGGAATCACGCTCTCTCTCTCTCTCTCTCTCTCTCTCTCTCTCTCTCTCTCTCTCGCTCGCGCTCGCTCTCGCTCTCGCTCTCGCTCTCTCTCTCTCTCTCTCGCGCGCGCGCTCTCTCGCTCGCTCTCTCATCCACCTCTGTCGGCTTCTCAGGAACCATGCCACCCATAACCCAACAACAACAAGGCGTCGCAGCGCCTCTATAACCCAAACTCCGCCCCTTTATTCAAAGCTTACACATCCCATTGGTCCTCAGCCGCACACTTCGGGCCAATGGCAACACAATGAACATGTAAACACCACAGTTACTCACAGATAGGACCAATCACAGGGAGACACAGACCTTTCTCTACGACTCATACAACGGGACGGGCCAATCCAGGGGAGACACAGAACATGCCCCGCGCGCGCGCAGGTTAAGGTCACAGAGCAACAGAGAGAGTTCAACAACCGCGGGAAATATAGAGGGTGAAGGAAGGCAATTACAAACAACGTAAACACGTATACACAGAAGTACAGTATAACACAAATGCACAGATCGTTACACTTTATAGATTCAGGAGAGAACGGTTTTGGCTGAAGGTAGAAACATGGTGAGTTAGTAGGCATTTTAGAGTGGTGTTAATGAGAGATTGTATTAGTTGAGAGTCCATTTGTACAAGGACTGTTCAGTAATTATTCCGTTCATTTCACAGGCAATGGCCTGGTTATAAACAAGTTAATAGAAAAATAAAAAATCGATTTACTGAATAAAAACTAATTGTTTTTCTCGTTATATGTATGTCACCCTTGTTCTTTATTTTTTAAAAAAATGTCTGGGACTATTTTCTTTGAACCTCTACTCAGTGGAAAATACCCGACGAATCAGTACAAGTTCAAGGTAAATCTAGGTATTAAGGTTTTTTTTTTTATAAACAATGGTAAAAATAGTTTTCTAATCGCAATAGTGTTGACTCGATGATGGCTCTATCGTGTGATAGTTAATTTTGACGCCGTCAAGTTGCTTTCACACCAGAGGCGTTCAATAGAACGCAAGAAACGACAAACCTGTGATGCACAAGAAGTCGAGATGTATTATTAAATATACTTATTAATTACTACTCGTTAATGTGTATGATGGAGCATGGTCCTTTAAAATAAAAAAAACCCTAAACAGTCATAGTTCAAACAAATAAAGCATAGCGCAAATAAGAAATATATCGGATTATTAATAATAATAATAATAATAATAATAATAATAATAATAATAATAATAATAATAATAAATAATTACCCTACTGCTGACTGTTTACATTTCTCTACCTTTTCATTTCCAAATGCTGCTCCAAAAACTGCATTTGCAGCCTGTATTTCCGTGGTTTTATATTTCTTACTGCCTGCACACTCTTTGTTTTTTGCTCCTTTATTTCCGAGGAAACAGGTCCCGCAAGTAAAACAAGCAACAAGCTCTTCTATCAAGCTCCTGAACCAGAATAGAACCATTAATGTGTTGCATATTTTTAATATGTAGTCGACGGCTGAAGTTCTTAATCTTAAAAAAACTAAACTTTATACAACTATTCAGTTTAAAGATGCAGTTTGTGTTTGAAACACAGGGCTCTGTACTCATGCCGTTCTCCACAAATATGTACAGTAGTAAGCATTTTGATGACTGGATATTTATGTATTTACTGTCTGTCCTAAAATTAAATAATGTAAAATATACATAAACATAAAGATGATATACATCATATGTATACACATGTATTCATTTAATTCAGATGGAGGTATTTTTTTAACATGTAGGGTCTCTTTTGTGTTGCTATTAAAAATCTTTGAAAGTTTTCTTTACTGTAGCTCTATTTGTTTCCATTATCTTTTAGGAAACTTTTCATTTCGGCAATATCAACTGTTTTAAATCACTCATTTTAATTATCTGATCTCTGTTTGTGTTAATGAAATACATTAGGGGCTACCTGTTGATGTTTGTTGTCATGCTGACGAGGGGGCGAGAGCTGGAGTGTGATTGGTTTGAGAGACAAATTTTCGCCCGACGTGCACAGAAAAATAGGACAAGGTCTATTTGATGTACTGTATTCTAAAAAAAAAAGAATTAACGCCGGACTTTGACGCCTTGACGCGACGCGCTCAGTATGAAAGGACCTTTTAGGCTCGGGAAGCATAACTCCCGTCGCGGTCAACACTATCACACAGGCGTCTCTTTAAATTCTGATCCATTTCGCAGTAATATAAATGTAATATTACTATATTTTATTTTACATTTTATAGATAGGAAAACATGTAATTCACTACTGTCTGTTTAATATCTGGAAGAATGTTGTGTCAAACTGAACAGGATTGTGCGTATGTGTACAGCTTTAATGAAACTAAACTCCGAACAAAAATTAATAGACACCAAGGAATTATTTCAGTATAATATACATGTCCACAATTTATGTTTTTTTTTTTAAAGTCAGAAAACCTGTAATTTTCTTCTTTTCTGGTTTGTGAAAATGCAAGTTAAAACAGTGAGTAATTAATAAGTCTGCCACCTGGTGGCGCTGAACTGACTGTGCAGGACAAAATTAGCTAAAGACTGATTAAAGGAAGCAAGGTAAAGCACAAGGGTCTGTGATATGGGAAGTTTGCCTACAGGTAACAGATACAAATGAAATATAGTGAGCGCTGTCTTTAAACAATGTCAGCCTTCAGTATGTTGTCTAGCCTTATGAAATGGGTCATGCTTTATTTTAAGGGCTGTTTTTTTAAGTTATTAACTGTTAACAAACATCATTAATTTTTAGCTTAGGGTTAGGGTTAAGGTTAATAAAAAACTGATTTAATTTGGTAAACATTACTACAGTTACAATTTGAACCGATGTCAAACATATGATCGACTGGGTATTGATCATCCATAGGGCCTTTTGTGTTCTGTCTACACTGCTCCCTGCCTCTGCTACCTTCTAACCACTAGGTTGTTCACTCTCTCCACTATGACTTCCACTCCTATCCCAGTCTTTCTCTCCTATCATGCTTGCAGAATCTCTGACCAGCACTGCTTTAACTCTTCCAACCTGATCTCTTTACCACTCTCCCATCTACTCATTCCTCCTGCTCTCTTTCTGGCACCCTCTGGCACTGCCAGTTTGCAACAAGGCTGACTTCATCTCTGCATACTCCTCTCATCTCTCTAGACTTTCTGGCTCTTACAGAAACATGGATCACCCATGAGAACACTGCGACCCCAGCTGCTCTCTCACTTCCCGCTCCACAGGATGAGGTGGAGGAACTGGATTCCTACTTTCTCCATTCTGGAACTTCTCGATCCCCTCTGCTCTCTTCCATCTCTGTAAGCACTTTTGAGATTCATGCTGTTGAATTGCATTTTCCTAGTCATCTGATCCTATTGTTCCCCTGCTCACTTTCTTGATACGCTCGACTTCTTCCTCTCTTCTATCACCATCTCTATTCCTATCATTTTGTTAGGCAATTTTAACATTCATCCAATGTTTCAACCTGCCTAATGGTAACTGGAATAGAGTTCCACTATCGAGTAGTGCAACAGCAAAAAGCTCTGGCTCTGGTTGATTTAAGATTACTTTTTTGAACAACTAAAAGTAAGGACCTGCACATTGGAGTAATATTCTGAGAACGACAAGTATGAGAAAGCAGTCTGGCAGCTGCCTTCTTAGTTTAGTGACATGTATACCAACAAAGAAGTACAATAATCAAGACCAGAAGTTATAAATTGGCAACATTTCTCAAATGATAAGACGCTATTCTGATGACAGAATTAATATGTAAACCAAAAGAAAGCTCGGGGTCCAAGATAACGCCCAGCTTCTTCACTCTAGTGGAAGATAAAATGGAATTGTCATCAAATATAATATGGATTGGATTACATTTCGCTAAACCCAGTTTAGAGCCAATTAACAAACCTCAGTTTTTTCAGTGTTTATTTTCAACCAGTTTGTAGCCATCCATGATCGGATCTCAGTTTAACACTTTGTATGTGTATCTACTGCCATATCTGTCTGCACTGGAAATGATGCATAGATTTGTGTATCATCAGCATAAAAATGAAGGCCAATACTGTATTTCCTAATAATGTACTGGACATAACATATACACACTGAACAACACATGGCCCAAAACAGAGCCCTGAGGAACGCTAAACTGTACAGGTGCAGTAGCCCGGTGAGATAAGCTCCATCACTCTTTCTCTGTCTCCTTCTAAAAACCTAGGTGTTACTCTTAAGAACATAAAAACATAAGAAAGTTTACAAACGAGAGGAGACCATTCGGCCCATCTTGCTCGTTTGTTTGATCACCACATAGTCTTCTTTGTTCAAGACTGAATAGATTCAATTCAATGTCTGCATATGACATGCCTTTTAAACCAGGGATAATTCTGGTCACTCTTCTTTGCACTCTTTCTAGAGCAGCAATATCCTTTTTGTAACGAGGTGACCAGAACTGAACACAATATTCTAGATGAGGTTTTACTAATGCATTGTAAAGTTTTAACATTACTTACCTTGATTTAAATTCAACACTTTTCACAATATATCCGAGCATCTTGTTGGCCTTTTTTATAGCTTCCCCACATTGTCTAGATGAAGACATTTCTGAGTCAACATAAACTCCTAGGTCTTTTTCATAGATTCCTTCTTCAATTTCAGTATCTCCCATATGATATTTATAATGCACATTTTTATTGCCTGCGTGCAGTAGCTTACACTTTTCTCTATTAAATTTCATTTGCCATGTGTCTGCCCAGTTCTGAATGATGTCTAGATCATTTTGAATGACCTTTGCTGCTGCAACAGTGTTTGGCACTCCTATTTTTGTGTCGTCTACAAATTTAACAAGTTTGCTTACTATACCAGACCCCTCCCTCTCCTTCTCTCAATACATCTCTTCCCTTACACGCACTTGCCACTTTCTTCTTATCAGCATCTACCTCGCAAAGGAGCATACAGACAGCTGGAAATACAAAATCAAAACGCATGACTGAAATCGTGGTGCACACAGGAAGGCTTCACCTTTCTTGAACATTGGAGCACATTCTACAACAAGGACTATCTATACAGATGGGACGGACTGTACTTAAACAGAAAGGGAACCAATCTACTCGGAGAAAGGATCCTTGAGGAGGTTCAGAAGCATTTAAACTAGAAAGGAAGGGGAGAGAAAACAAAAAACAGAAGGGAGACCACATCAAAACAAGGGCAACAACTCAGGTAAGACAGCCATTAAATGTATTTAAATGCCAGAAGTCTCAGAAACAAAATGTTAGAACTTGAAACTACTGCACTAACATGATAGGTGTTACAGAAACTTGGTTGTCTGAGAGTGATGGAGACGAATATAATATTAGTGGGTATACACTGTATATGAAAGACAGGCAGGATAAAAGATAAAAGAAGCGGAGGGGTAGCGCTATACATAAGAAATAGTCTTGAAGACCAGGTGTTAAATCTGGATGAAGAAAACAACGGCAAAACAATATGGGTCAGAATAATAGATAAAAATTCAAAGGGCATAATAATAGGAGCATGCTATAGACCGCCAAATTAAGATGCCAAGCAAAATAATCTGTTATACAATGACATTAGAAATGCGTGTAGAAAAGGAGAAGCCATACTAATAGGGGATTTCAACTTCCCCCATATAAAATGGGAAAACCCGGTGGCGAGCACGACAGATGAAATTGAAATGGTGGAAATGACTGCTTCCTAACACAATTTGTCAAGGCACCAGCTAGAGGGGAGGCATGCTTTGATTTAGTCTTTTCAAATAATGAAGACAATAACTAAAACAGAGGTCAGAGAGCCATTGGCAAACTCAGACCACAAGATGGTCTCATTTGAAGTGTTTTTTAAAACCCAAAAAGTAATGACTAAAGCTAAGGTTTACAATATTAGAAAAGCAAACTATGAAGGTATGAAACAGGGACTAACAGAAGTAGATTGGAGTAAAATAGAGAAAACATCCATGTGGCAGGGTGGTTGTGTGGTGACGTCAGGCCAGAAGCAGGAAAGAAAAAAAAACTGACACAAGGTGAGTACTGCAGTTACGGTGCAAAGGCGCTTGCGCTGCTTTATTTTTTTAAATGACAAAAATAAAATAAAAGGTTTAAACAAAAACAAAATCACAAACACAAAATAAACAATACAGTTCATACTGGGCGATCGCCTTCACTGAACCTATACGTTTTTTTTAAATACATTTCTCTCCTCTCGCTCTCCCGTACGCTCCTCTGTACAACCCACCATGAGTGCAGAGAGCTGCAGGCTTTTATTCAGATGACCATCTCCCGATTAGCAACAATTACACAGCTAATTAAACTTGGGAGATGGTCACCTTCTGCACAAGGTTTTTAATTACTGTGGATGGGGCTTCCCATCCACGCTACTAAACAAAACAATAACAAAACGCATGGCTACGCCATCATATATATTTCTAAATAAATCATAAAACAAATAAATCATAAAACAAACAAATACAAAGCAATGCACAGGGGGAGACCCCGTTCTAAAAATAAATAAACAAATACATGTACAGGGTTCCTTGCCCTGTTACAATCCACAAAAAAGGATGGCTGTTTTTTAAAAATGTAGTACTAGAGGCGCAAAACAATTACATCCCAAAAGTAGACAAATCTAAATCTAAAACAAAATGGCCAAAATGGTTTAATAGATCTATTAAAATATTCAGCGAAAAAAGGCACTTTACAGAGCGTTTAAAAGGGACCAAAAACAAAGTACACGGAAAGACTACTTGGATCTGCAAAAGCAAGTCAAAAAGGAAGTTAGAAAGGCCAAGAGAGAGATAGAAATGAACATTGCTAAGGGGGCCAAAACCAGTTCCAAAATGTTTTTCCAATATTATAACAGCAAGAGAACATTTAAAGAGGCGGTTAAATGTCTAAGATACAAATGGCAAAATCATAGACGAAGAAAAAAAAAAATAGCAAATATATTAAATGATTACTTTTCACAAGTTTTTACAAAGGAGGATACGGACAACATGCCCCACATGTTGACCTGTTCCTATCCAGTTTTAAATAACTTTAGCATAACAGAGGCAGAATGTTAAAGGGACTAGGAGGTCTTAAAATAAACAAATCCCCTGGGCCAGATGAGATCCTCCCAATAGTACTCAAAGAAATGAAAGAAGTTATTTACAAACCGCTAACCAAGATCATGCAACAGTCTCTTGACACAGGGGTTGTACCGACAGACTGGAAAATAGCAAACGTAATACCGATCCACAAAAGGGAGACAAAATCGAACCAGGTAACTACAGACCAATAAGCCTGACTTCTATTATATGTAAAACTTATGGAAACTATAATAAGAGCCAAAATGGAAAATTACCTATATGGTAACAACATCCTGGGAGACAGTCAGCATGGTTTTAGGAAAGGGAGATTGTGTTTAACTAACCCGTTTGATTTTTTTGAGGATGCAGCATCGACAATGGATAATTGCAAAGCATATGACATGGTTTATTTAGATTTCCAGAATCTTTGTCATTTTTTTGACAAAGTCCCGCATAAAAGATTAATTCTCAAACTGAACGCAGTAGGGATTCAAGGAAGTGCATGCACATGGATTAGGCAGTGGTTAACATGTAGAAAACAGAAAGTGGGCTCCCGAAAGTGGCGATCCAGTAAAGAGCCCGCTGAGTGTAGGATGTGCCCTATAGCCTGGAGAGCGCAGTTTCAATTCAGGCTATGTCACAGCTGACCGTGACCGGAGTTCCTAGGGGCGGCGCACTATTGGCTGAGCGCTGCCCGGGTAGGGAGGGCTTAAGTCGGCAGAGGAATTCACGGCCCACCGCGCATCAGCGACCCCTGTGGCCGATAGGACGCCTGTGGTTCTGCAGTGGAGCCGCCAGATTTTTTTGTTTATTTAGCAGACGCCTTTATCCAAGGCGACTTACAGAGACCAGGGTGTATGAACTATGCACCAGCTGCAGTCACGTACAACTACGTCTGACCCGAAAGATGGAGCACAAGGAGGTTAAGTGACTTGCTCAGGGTCACACAATGAGTCAGTGGCTGAGGTGGGATTCGAACTCGGGACCTCATGATTACAAGCCCTATTCTTTAACCACTGGACCACACAGCCTCCTCTAAAGACACAGACAGCACTGCTAGGGACGTTCACGTTAGTTTTTGGTACCAGGCAGCTGAGTCACGTGGAGTGGAGGTGAAGTGTTGCTCTGCGACTGCTCGTGCTGCAGCTTCCTAAGATCTGTGTTGTCCTCCGGCACTGTAGGTCTGGTGGCATTGCTGTGGATCTGCAGTGCGAAAAATGACGGTTTGGCAGGAGCATGTTTCGGAGGACGCGTGTTCCAGCCTCAGTTTCCCGAGTCGGCGGGGGGGTTACGAGCGGTGAGCCGAGGATACAGATAATAATTGGGCATACTAAATTGGGGAGAAAACTGGGGTAAAAAATTGGCGACGACTAAATTTAAAAAAAAAAAAAAAAAAAAAAAAAAAAAGAAAACAGAAAGCACTGATTAGAGGAGAAACCTCAAAGTGGAGTGGTGTACCACAGGGATCAGTATTAGGTTCTCTGCTATTCCTAATCTACATAATCACTTAGATACTGGTATAGTAAGCCATTTGTTAAATTTGCAGACGACACAAAAATAGGAGGGGTGGCAAACACTGATGCAGCAGCAAAGGTCATTCAAAGTGATCCAGACAGCATTCAGAACCGGGCAGACACATGGCAAATGACATTTAATAGAGAAAAGTGTAAGGTACTGCACACAGGCAATAAAAATGTGCATTATAAATACCATATGGGAGATACTGAAATTGAAGAAGTAATCTATGAAAAAGACCTAGGAGTTTATGTTGACTCAGAAATGTCTTCATCTAGACAATGTGGGGAAGCTATAAAAAAGGCCAACAAGATGCTCGGATATATTGTGAAAAGTGTTGAATTTAAATCAAGGGAAGTAATGTTAAAACTTTACAATGCATTAGTAAGACCTCATCTAGAATATTGCTTTCAGTTCTGGTCACCTCAGAGAGTGCAAAGAAGAGCGACCAGAATTATCCCAGGTTTAAAAGGCACGTCGTATGCAGACAGGCTAAAAGAATTGAATCTGTTCAGTCTTGAACAAAGAAGACTACGTGGTGATCAGATTCAAGCATTCAAAATTCCAAAAGGTTTTGACAATGTCGACCCAGTGGACTTTTTCGACCTGAAAAAAGAAACAAGGACCAGGGGTCACAAATGGAGATTAGATAAAGGGGCATTCATAACAGAAAATAGGTGGCACTTTTTTACACAGAGAATTGTGAGGGTCTGGAACCAACTCCCCAGTAATGTTGTTGAAGCCGACACCCTGGGATCCTTCAAGAAGCTGCTTGATGAGATTCTGGGATTAATAAGCTACTAACAACCAAACGAGCAAGATGGGCTGAATGGCCTCCTCTCATTTGTAAACTTTCTTATGAATCCGTCCTTTTCTCACTAGTTATTCCACTCAACTCCTGGTCCAAGCTCTTGTACTCTCCAGATTAGACTTGTATTCTGCCAACCTTGCTACTCTCATGCCACCCCTCTGCTTCACATCCTGCACTGGCTACCTATCTCTGCTTGCATTCAATTCAAGACCCCTGTTCTTGCCTACCGCTGTTTTCACCCCACTGCCCCCTCCTACCTCCAATCCCTCGTATTTCCCTACACCACTTCTCCATTCTCCTGTGCCCACTCCTCTTCCCTAGCCCCACTGTGGTGGAACCAGCTACCAGAGAACTTCAGGACAGCTCCATCTCTCACTCCCTTCCGCTGCCTCCTCCCTGTTTAGACTACACTTGTAGATCTCTTGCTCTACCCCTCTTACTATTCAATGTATTTGTCTGACCTAAGCACCACAGTGAATGGGTCCTCAGCTGATTCACTATTGCACTAGTATGTCATTTTAGATATACATTGTTGTAATCCTAACTTGTTGCATCTTATTTCACATTGTACTTTAGTAGTATTATTTGCACTTAGTGTAAACTACACTATATTTAAATACTGACCTTGCATTGTAACCCTGTAACATCTGTAAGCCACCTTGGATAAAGACATCTGCCAAATAAATAAATAAATAATACAAAATAACTAGTTTTGTTTTGCTAGTTTTATAACAGTTACAAAAGCTGTGGAGAAAAATATCACAATGATAAGTTTTACAAAATTGCAAATTGTCTTTTATTATTGAAAAAATACAGAAGAAAATCTATTGCAAATACAAACTATATTCTGGCATGTGAAGAATTCTTCATTCTCAAAGGAATTAGCTTTCTTATTTATTATTTTTTTAAATTACCATCCTCTTCTATTTTTACAATATTTGCAACATTCTGAGTGGTTCTTATTACTTCTATTTGACCAGTCTGTGTTGCTTTGACCGAGTCAGTAGCTGCTCTTCAGTTCTAGTTGCCTGCATTAGACACGTATAGGGTAGATCAGCTAAAGTGTCTTCACAGAAGAGCCAGCACCATCCAGCGATCTGCCACTTTGGATCAAAAGTGTGTTTTGCTGGCAGAACACTAGCTGTGCACTAGATGGCGTTGGCACTTACTAATATAAAGATGAATGATTTGGCCTACATTACATATGGCATGCATCTGAAACTGAAGATGAGCTCACGCTTATCAAAAATAAACACAGTACTTGAGTATTTGCAATAAGAACTGCTCAGAATGATTGGAAACAAGTAAGGTGACATAACATTAAAAAAAAATACATATGCATTAAATCGCTACAAATCCATATTGCCACAAAAACATACAAAATAATATGCCAGGTGCAGAACAGCCAACAAGTTCTGCCCAGATTTCTAGACAGAGGCTCGTTATCAATGCAGAAATAAAAATACAAGAGAGAATAGAAAATTAATCTCAGTGATGGTTCAGATTCCCGGCTTCAGGACTGAGGGACATCCTGATAGAAACTAGAGTGGCAGAGACATTTTCTCACCTCTTATTAGAGTTAACAAAATGTATTTAAAGATGCTTTGGTTAAAAGGGGAGCAGTGATAATGCTATAAGTAAAGGGATAGCACTCCTTTAAAGGGGGGCAGGATAATGTTGCTCTAAGAGGTAAGAAACGCTGTTTCATCTCTCTTTATTCACTTGTCTTTCCAATAGACAATCTTGTAGCTCAGATTCATCGGAGACTGAAATTAGTCTGTAGGAGTTTGGTCGGCTAGTCTGTAGGAGTTCGCGGCTAGTCCTTGCCCGCAGTGCCAGCCACCTCCTCGTAGAATCGAGCCACAAAGGCCGGCTCCACCCCCTCCAGCTGGCGTAGAAACTCGTTCCTCTCCTCCTCACTCCAGGTCTCAAACCACTGGGTCCAGAGCCGCAGCTGGCACTCAAAGATACTGGGAGCTCGGTCACGCACCTGGGGGAACAAATTGTGTGGTCTGTTGTGAGATTAAAAAGCCTAGTAAAACTAAATCTGCAATCATTCTGAGTGTTTTTTATTGCAGTTACTCAAATGTTGTTGATAAGGTGCTTTGACTGCGAGTTCAAGAGCAGCTCTTCATTTCTACTTGCTTGCCATAGATATATGTAGGCTAGATAAGCCTACATATAAAGTGTCTTTACAATAACGTGTTTCTTTCAAAACTGCACATTTGAGACCTGTATAACGAATGGAAATGCACAACAGGATTTATGGAATTATTTTGTCAGCAATAAATCACTTTATCATCCCTATCACATATAAAAATACAAATGCTACTGCACACTTTCACCAATTCCAGGTTTTACTGCACGCTTCATTACCCCCACAGTGTTTATAGGTAACAAGCTCAGGTGTGTCTTATTAAACTCATAGTTAAACCAGGAATTGTACAAACTGCTGTGCAACTGGAGTCTTATTTCCATCCCTGCTATTAAATACTCCATTGCTTTCCCACACTGCTTCCTCCTCTCACCTGCAGTAGCGACAGCCCCCCCAGCAGGGAGCACAGTTTCCCAGGCACAGCTTTTGAGACCAGGTCCTCCAGGAAGCGCTCTCTTTGCACGGGGCCCCAGCTCTCGAACCAGCTCAGCACACACCGCAGCTCCTGACACGTGATGTAGGACAGGGCCTCCCCTCCAACAGGGGGCACTGTCAGGGGGGGCGCCTGCTGAGCCGGACCCTGCAGGGGCTCAGAAGCACCACCTGCATGGCTACTCAACCACGACATTTCTATGGGAGCCAAGAAAAAGGCAAAATTCAGCTGGACAAAATTGGTTTACAGGTTTAAAACATTTATCCAATTGTCATGAAACTTGGTATTAACATTATTTAGCACAAGTTATTGAGAATATCAGATTCAGGGGATATAGGGGGTGTCTGTCTGTATATCCATTCATATGTATATATTTTTATTTTTTATTTAGTGCGCCCAGTTATTACCCCGATTTTCTCTGAAATTTTAAATGTCCAATCATTTTCCATTCTAATGCCAGCTGCTTCTTAAACACCCAGGAACTTGAGAGCGGATGTCAGCGACAGGGTTGGGGTCAATTCCGAATGGAATTGGAATTTGTTGGTAAATTCGAATTCAATTCAAGAATTGGAATTTGAAATGAAAAAATCTTCAGGATACAGAATTGTAATTTGTATTGGAATGAAAGGACATATAATTTAATTCCATGAAATTCCACTCATTTTAAAAAGTCAAATGCCACATTTATTTTATACTATATACTTTATACTTTTATATTATATCACTATAAACACTATTGATTGCAACAGCATTAATATATACTTTAAAATACTGTATCTTAAGCATGGCTCATAGCTTTCAAAACTTAGTTTTTTGCATTTTTGTAATGAGATGTTTAAGAGCCTTAGTTGTCCTTAATTATTTGTTTTTCTTAATATGCCACTCATTTTTAAAAGTTTTTATCTCAGTATGATCTCTATAACACTTTTGACAGACAAAGCAACAAAGCACAAAAGTCTACTACAGTTTGCCGTTACTATATATTACAGGTTTACTGCATCACTTTACTCCATGAAAAAGTGTGATGTGAATGTTCTTTTGCATACGGGGGTATGTTTGCATTCAGCAGCTGTGTGACGTGTTTAGTGCGAGCACCACCAGTAATTCGTGACTGGAATCATCTGCTTGGCACACATCGGTCCCTTCATGTACATGAAATTGCCGCTTGTCACACTGGCAATTACTGGAAGTGGATTGAAATGGAGTTAGCTGTTCAAATGTGACAATTGACAAAGAAATGCTCAAAAAATGTAAATTAGAGAACAAAAGATAGCATCAAGTGTTGAATCGTTTGTTAGAAGTAATTTGATGGCTAGCTAAAAACAATCTCCCCTTTCGTGGATCTTCTGACAGTTTTCACTAAGCACCATGGCATATTTCTGCAGCTACTCAAACTAATTTTCAAATATGACCCAGTTTTGATGGAGCACTTGCGACGGGCTAGCGGGAAAAACAATGTACATTACCTCAGCAAGGACATGCAAAATTAGTTTCTCAGTCTTTTGACAGATGTCGTGCTGGATAGCATTACTGAAAAAGTAAAGAATGCAAAGTACTTCAGCTTGATAGTGGACTATACACCTGACATTTCTAAAAAGGAACAGCTATCACTAGTGCTTAGCTATGTTGAAATCAACAAAACCAACAAAACAGCCAAAATGAGGGCAAGCTTTCTGGAATTTATGCATGTCACAGACACAACTGGAAAATATGGATTTTCAATCTCTGATCTTCATGGCCAGTGTTACGACAATGGTGAGGGGCCGGTACAAAGGTGTGCAAGTCATCATTGCTGAAAAGAACCCTCTGGCTTTAAGAACATAAGAAAGTTTTCAAATGAGAGGAGGCCATTCAGCCCATCTTGCTTGTTTGGTTGTTGGTAGCTTATTGATCCCAGAATCTCATCAAGCAGCTTCTTGAAGGATCCCAGGGTGTCAGCTTCAACAACATTACCGGGGAGTTGGTTCCAGACCCTCACAATTATTTGTGTAAAAAAGTGCCTCCTATTTTCTTTTCTGAATGCCCCTTTATCTAATCTCCATTTGTGACCCCTGGTCCTCGTTTCTTTTTTCAGGTCAAAAAAGTCCCCTGGGTCGACATTGTCTATACCTTTTAGGATTTTGAATGTTTGAATCAGTTCGCCGCGTAGTCTTCTTTGTTCAAGACTGAACAGATTCAATTCTTTTAGCCTGTCTGCATACGACATGCCTTTTAAACCCGGGATAATTCTGGTTGCTCTTCTTTGCACTCTTTCTAGAGCAGCAATATCCTTTTTGTAACGAGGTGACCAGAACTGAACACAATATTCTAGGTGAGGTCTTACTAATGCATTGTAAAGTTTTAACATTACTTCCCTTGATTTAAATTCAACATTTCTCACAATATATCTGAGCATCTTGTTGGCCTTTTTTTATAGCTTCCCCACATTGTCTAGATGAAGACATTTCTGAGTCAACATAAACTCCTAGGTCTCTTTCATAGTTCCCTTCTTCAATTTCAGTATCTCCCATATATTTATAATGCACATTTTTATTGCCTGCATGCAATACTTTACACTTTTCTCTATTAAATGTCATTTGCCATGTGTCTGCCCAGTTTTGAATGCTGTCTAGATCATTTTGAATGACCTTTGCTGCTGCAACAGTGTTTGCCACTCCTCCTATTTTTGTGTTGTCTGCAAATGTAACAAATGGCTTACTATACCAGTATCTAAGTGATTATGTAGATTAGAAATAGCAGAGGACCTAATACTGATCCCTGTGGTACACCACTGGTTACCTCGCTCCATTTTGAGGTTTCTCCTCTAATCAGTACTTTCTGTTTTCTACATGTTTACCACTCCCTAATCCATGTGCATGCATTTCCTTGAATCCCTACTGCGTTCAGTTTGAGAATTAATCTTTTATGCGGGACTTTGTCAAAAGCTTTCTGGAAATCTAAATAAACCATGTTGTATGCTTTGCAATTATCCATTGTCAATGTTGCATCCTCAAAAAAGTCAAGCAGGTTAGTTAGACGTGATCTCCCTTTCCTAAAACCATGCTGACTGTCTCCCAGGATATTGTTACCATATAGGTAATTTTCCATTTTAGATCTTATTATAGTTTACATAAGTTTACATATAATAGAAGTTAGGCTTATTGGTCTGTAGTTACCTGGTTCAGTTTTGTCTCCCTTTTTGTGGATCGGTATTACGTTTGCAATTTTCCAGTCTGTTGTTACAAACCCTGTGTCAAGAGACTGTTGCATGATCTTGGTTAGCGGTTTGTAAATAAGGTTCCCCACAATTGGAACCTTGTCATTGTGCATGCTGCTGAAAGTTCCATTGGGGCAAAGTCTTTTTTTGAACATTGCAAAGAATTTATACATGAAACGCTGGGAAGTCGTTTCACACCATTTGACCAATCTCACCAGCTCTCTGAAACACGTTGGAGTGCTCGCCTGGATTCAGTTAGAAGATCAGAGATTCTGCGCCAATCTCTGCAGCTTACTGAATCCCTTGAGTAAGTTTTATATGGCAAAACTCTCCATGCTGAAGCTTTTTCTGAAGCACAATCTCTGATGGCTAAAATTTCCACATACAAATTTCTTGTTTCGCTAATGATCTGGCATGACATCCTGTCAAAAATCAACTGAATTAGCACTGTTCTACAATCCGTAAAGACGGACGTCCATTGCGATACCCTTGGTTCAAGCTGTTCCCTTGGTTTCAGACTTCCAGGATTATTTGTTGTCTGGATTTCAAGAATCTGAAGCTCAAGCTGCAGGAGTCTGTCACCAGCTAGGTATTCCAGCTGAATACCCAATTCATAGAATACACAAAACAATGCAAAAATGCTCAGACCCAAATTGTTAAAAAGTTTTTAGCCAAAAAGGATAATGCAGATCTGTACTCTAATCCTAGAATCAAATTTGAGCAAACATTCTTTAAGCCCCTGCTTGAAACAGTCATGTCTGAGATTGAAACAAGATTTGATTTCCTGCTAGTTTAGCTTCAACTATGGATTCATGTTCGACATGAAAAAATGTGTTACTGACATTGCAGAATTGGAGAAGACGTGCAAGGATTTCTCAGTACGTGAAATTAAAGATTTGTCTGGAGTGGGAATGGTTCAAGAATTGAACACTGGCGAGAATGCCGTCTGATCATTTGTCACCTCTGGAAATTACAGTTTATTATTTCCCAATTGCTGTGCCCTGCTTTCCCAAATACCGTCAATGCATTGCAGTTGTTGCTGACTGTTCCTGTGTCTTTTGCCTCAGCAGAACGGAGTTTCAGCAAGTTGAAGCTTATCAAGGGTATCTACGGTCGCAGATACCACAAAAACAATCGAGGGGAAAGAAGCAGAATCAAACTTTAATACCATGCTTCAAAAATTTGCCTATGGAAAATCTTTTGTTAATTTGACTGATAACTGTCAATTTAGCCCGTCCGAACTCACTACTTTAACTACACGGTCAAATTCAAATTTTAAGCGAAAATCATTTAGTTTTAATTGAAAATAATCTGTTACTATTTTCACACTGTACAGTAATGTATACAATGCAGCAGCATGAGTTATTTTGTTGTACCAGTAGGCTAAAGTAAAAAGAAAGTGCACTACAGGTATTCATTGATTTTACTACTGTATAGGCTTCAGACATGTCTGGTTTAGTGAGAGACTACCGATTATGAAAACCTTTTTTTTGATTTGGGGGTGAAGGTGGGGGGGGAGTCCCACTTGATGTCCATTGCCCAGGGGCGACAAAAACCTGCCGCCGGCCCTGCTGTCACACTTTCACGTGCTTCAACAGAACAAGAATGTATCAACATACTGTAAATCACTGATTTTTACCAAACATTTAATTTCCTTAACTAATCAGGGGCTCAAATCAGCTAGGTACATTTTTGAAAGAAAAAAAAAAAAAAGTACAAAAAAAAATAAATTTATATATATTTTTTAATAATGTGACCATTTGAATTTTTAAGAGTGGCATAAATCAACATGTTTTCATATTATTATTTTTTTTTATTTGCCATTTCTTCGAACATTATTGTGATCTCAGGCTGTATAGAAATTTGCCAGCCAGGGTATTGAAACAGACATGTTCACTTCTCATTGGACGAGAGCTCCCAAGGGTGGCGACAACTGGCGGCGTCGCCGGTGGGGAGGGCTTAGGTCGGCCAGGGTGTCCTTGGCTCACCGCACACCAGCGACCCCTTAGACTGGCCACCTCAGAGAACCACACAGGCAACTTACAGGCAGGCCCGCAGGCACCCAGACAGTCTATAGGGGTCGCTGGTGCGTGGTGAGCCAAGGACACCCTGGCTGACCTAAGCCCTCCCCCACCCAGGCGGCACTCGCCATTGTGCCGCCTCTGGGAACTCTCGTCCACGGTCGGCAGTGGAATAGCCTGGACTCGAACCGGCTATCTCCAAGCTATTGGGCGCATCCTGCACTCCACGCGGAGTGCCTTTACTGGATACGCCACTCTATACAAATTCTCTGATAAAAAACAATAAAAATCTGTGTTATTACGCAATTTAAATAAAGGCTAAAATGCGAAGATACACAAACAGTACTAGTGAACAGTTAACAGAGGAAGTATTTATTGGTACACTTAAATTCTAAGTTACAAGCTCACCAGTGCCATCAATCAAACTTACCATTTTACTTTAAACATTACAAATAGTGTAGTGATAATAAAACCCCAAAAATAGTATTCTTATTAGTTTATCTCAAGTAAGTCTTTGTCACCTGAATGGCTATTGCTTTGCAGCAATCTTAAACAGCTTGTTCAGTAGCGACTGGATACTGAAGTAAACAGCAGCTATGTTTCAGCATGAATGAGACACTGACAGTGCGCCTCGTTCAAGCTTGACCTCTGTACAGCAAAAGCAGTTTTATTAAACAAGTATACTTATGTAAATTTAAATCAACATTGTCTGTGTTGACTATATATGATACGTGTATTGATTTGGTTATCAAACAAACAAAAAATGCCCAGCCCCAAGTTTAAAACTAAAAAATCAGCATCAGTCTTACCATTCCCAGCAGTGTAAGCATCAGTCTTACCAGTCCAGCAGTGTCAGCACCAACACCACTCTTACCAGTCCCAGCAGTGGCATTTCAGTGCACTTCAGTAGCAGTGAACCAAATGCATGTCTCTCAATGAAGGTATAAACCCATCTTCTTATTCATATTTATAAGTTATATTTTTCTTGTCCTTTTTAATGTCACATATTTATGACAGTGTGAAGCGGGTATTTTAGGTTGGTGTGTTTTGTTGGGAGATTTGTTTTAAAAGACATGGGTCATGAAATTTCAAACACCATTCAAGGTAGGTCACTGTGTAAAAAGAGTTAGCAACATATATTGCTTTGCAGTTTACATTAATAGTCTCCTGGCTTTATAAGATGAACTATCACCTTTGTAACAAACAGGATATGCAGATGTTTTTTTTTAGACAAAAAATAGATTTTTGCCTCAGTAAAAATCTATTCTTAGCTACACCCCTGTAATGACATCTTGGTCTAACAGTAACACACAACTATTTCCCACACTTTTTATTAAACTATTCCTTGCCATTTCTTATACTATGCTATCATGTACATGCTGTTGCTTTACGTCATCATGGTCATCAACTTCATCATGCTGATACGGGTACTCGTAATTTTGAATTTACAGCCGTGACGATGGGGAGGTTGTTACTTACAGGCTTGTTTTTAAAGCAGTACATTTTAACAAAGAGTATCTGCACTCAGGATGTGTGCAATGTGTTGGTCAGAAACATTAAGGTAAAACTATATAATTAATAAAGACTAAGTCAAGCAGATGTTGTTTCGGGCACTGCCTTGTTTGTCTGCTTCCATATATCCCCCAGATTTTCAAATAACTTTCAGTTTGAATAATGTTAGCAACAAGTTTAATCACAACTGGATAAGCAGTTCTCAGGCTATAAAATGCCACACTCGCATACACAGCTGCTGCACGGTCCAACTGTTGTTTTTGAAAATGTATTTAATCGCACCTAAGAAAACTAGTACTTTAAAAACCCGACTCGAGCGTTGGTCCACTCGTAACAAAAAAAATCTATATACATGCTTATAAATAATAAAAGCTTACTTTTTATTTACAAACGAATAGATGTATCTTACCAACAGTACTGTATACAAATGTAAACATGAATTATGGGTCCAAACACTTACCGTTTAGGAACACACCAAATACTGCTTTCCTTAGAAATATTTACTTCGTTGCTCCTTCCAAGAAAACGACATGCTGTTTGTTTTACTGAAATTATATTTGAGTCAGTGTTTCTTCCTTTATTTATTTATTTATTTCAGCTCTTCAACAACATGATTTCTCCATTTTAAACCATATTCGTCAACTTCCGGAAACAGACATGAACGACGAGCCGAGTTTTTCCGAACATCTGTAGCCGAAGAAAGCCGAAATGTCGTTGATCCATTGTACATTTTCAGACTATATATGTCAATCAGTACGTTTACATGAGATCGGGTTTTCAGAAAATGAATGTAATGTATTCGGAAAACTGAATCAGAAAATGGGTTGTCTGAAAACGACACATTCCACTTCCGATAAATTCAACTGTGTACATGGATTTTTTTTTTTTGGAAAACGCAGTAGCGAATAGGATGGGAACAGACATGAAAGTTTGTTAAGGTTGGGGTGGAACGAGTGTCAGATTTCAGTTAGTTTTTAATTATTGTGTGCACTGAATATTTTACTTTTCACTGTTATTATTATGAATGTGTTTTGGATTTTTAATATTATAAGTTGTTTTCTTATTTTTATTAGCACTGCATGTGTTTTGCTTTTGTTTTATTCAAAAATTATTGATTTATAATGCTTGAGCACCAGCACCTGATACAGATTGAGATTGTTGACGCCCGACTCTTACATTAACTATCACAGGTGTTCCCTTTCAATTCGAAGATGACCACCAATGACATTACGTACGGGATATGCCTGCCCATTGGGTAGGTTATCACGGAGCTCTCTATACCGAGCTGCCAATAGGCCCCTTCCTGAGATGATGCACATCCCGAGGAAGCCATTTCTCTTTTTCTTCTCAAGACAGTATGGTAAGAGCTCTGTTTTGAGCTGAGCATGTTGCTAGAAAAGAGCTTCTCGAGTCGATTGTATTTCCCTTGCATTCGTGCTGAAAGCTGACTTACTGCTTTCCCGGAATCAATGACTTTGAAAAGACAGAGCCTTTTGCCTTTCTGTCTTTCAGTGGCCTCCTCGCTTGCGTGGTAAGCCGCTCTTTGTTATATGTTGTCGTATTTAAGCGACTGCCTGTGCAGTCACCCACAAGTGGCTATCTATTTCTTTTTGAGAGTACACAGTTCCTCCAAGGGGCTTGGCCTTGCCGCATCCCCACTGTTGAGTAGACCTCGCCAGCTGCGTAGACTCCTGGGTGCTCGCCACTGTGCAAAACGGTTACGCGCTTCAGTTCCGCTTGGGACCTCCTCCCTTTCGAGGTATCACAACTACTTTTGTGACAGACCCTCTCCAGGCCTCGGTACTTCAGAAGGAATTGGCCGTCTTGCTGTGGCTCAATGCGTTCCACCTCAACACCAAACGTGCCTGTATCTCACGAGTGCTCGGCAGCCCTACCCTGGTGGAGGACGACCTCTCACCTGCGCGAAGGTGTACGAATGGGAGTAGTGTTGAACCGCCAAGTGGTGACAACAGATGCCTCCAACTTGGGTTGGGGGGGCGGTCTGGGAAGGCAGAAGAGTATGCAGATCCTGGCCGGACCGGTGGACATCCCTGCACATAAACATGCTGGAGTTGCAAGTGGTCTCCCTTTTTCTCCACCACTTCCTCCTGGTGCTGAGCAGTACACATGTGTTGATCTGGACAGACAACTCAACAAGGTGGTCTACGGTCCCCGGGGTTGCATCGCATAGCCTATTGACATGTGCTCAGAGGAACTTGCTGTCCCTACGGACGACACACATTCATGGAGCGGTGAACTGAGCAGCGGACCTCCTCTACAGGATCGGTCCGCATCCATCAGGGTGGTGACTCCACCCTCAGATAGTGGAGCGCATTTGGGAACGGTTTGGGAAGGCGCAGGTCGATCTCGTTTCGCCTCGGCAGAGACGACACATTGCCCCCTATGGTACTCCCTCCACCGCTTAGACGGTCCAGTCGGCTTAGACGTCCTAGTGCACGAATGGCCCAAAGCGTTTTTGTACGCTTTCCCGCCTACACCGCTGCTCCTGCCCTTTCTCGAAAAGGTCAGGTTAGAGGAAGCCTCAGTCCTCCTAGTGGCCCCCAAGTGGCCCAGGAGAATCTGGTTTTCGACCCTGTGCCAGCTGTTGCATGGCCAGCCCTGGGAGATCCCACTGCGCATGGATCTCCTGAGTCAGGTGAAAGGCTCTCTTTGGTACCCGGAACCGGGCAAGTTCCGGCTATGGGTCTGGCCCCTGAAAAGGACCGCTGGTTAGCCCTAGGGCTATCAGATGTGGTTTTGGGTACGTTGCAGAGCACTAGGGCAGACTCCACTAGGTCTGTGTACACCTATAAGTGGAGGTATTTCCAGCTTGGTGTCTGGCTAGAAGGCATGACCCCATATCTTGCCCTATGCCAGTCATCTTACAGTTTCTGCAAGAACTGCTTGATGCTGGTAGGTCACCTTCCACTTCGAAGGTGTATTTAGCGGCTGCTTGCCATGCCCCTGTAGATTCGGTGTCTTAGGATAGAGAAGAGAGAGGCAGCTCGGGCAGAGTTAGTGAGTTAGTGACAGACAGAAGGGCGGTTTCAGTGGAGTGAGCAGAGCGGAAGCCAGATTGGAGAGGAGAGATGGTTGAACAGGAAAGCAGAGAGCCGGCAGAATACTACCTGCTCGAGGGTTTTGAGAGGAAGGGTAGGAGGGAGACAGGACGGTAGCTCTGGAGGGAGGTGGGGTCGAGGGTAGGGAAAGAGACCAGAAAGGAGAGAGGTGTTGAGAAGGGAGGAGATGAAGGGAAGTAGAGCAGGAGCAACAGCTTGAAAGAGGTGAGTGGGGAGGGGGTCCAGGGCACACGTGGTGGGTTTGTGACCCTGGAGCAGGGAGGAGAGGTCAGAGTCTGAGAGGGGAGAGAAGGTGGAGAAGGAGGGTGAGTTAGTAGGGGATGCAGTGGGTGTAGGGGTTGGAGCGGGAGGGGGGGGTGTTAAAGAGTTTGCGGATATCTGAGGTTTTAGAAGAGAAGAGGCAAAGTCATCAGAGGAGATAGAGGAGGGAGGAGGGGGGGAGGGAGGAGAAGGTAGAGAATAGTTTACGTGGGTTGTTAGTGGAGGCTTGGATTATAGATTGGAAATAAGAACATTTAGCAGAGGAGAGAGTAGAGGAGAAGGAGGAGAGGAGGAAGCGGTAGAGGTCTAGGGCAGCAGGGAGTTTGGTTGTCTTCCTTTCTTTTCAGCAGATCGCAGTGTGGTTCTTGCTAAGCGGAGCACAGAGGAGAGCCAGGGTTGGGGAGGGGAGGGGAGGGGATGGGCGAGCAGGTCGGGAGGTGAGGGGACAGAGGGAGTCAAGGGAGGAGAAGAGGGTAGAGGTAGCAGAGTGTACAGAGAGTTGGGAGAAGGAGTCGATAGGAGGGAGGTAAGAGAGAGCGGTGGAGGCAAGGACAGGGGGATTGAGAGCAGAGTTTATGGCGAGAGGTGACAGTGGGGGTAGGAGGAGCAGGGAGAGATGGGAGAGACAGAGAAAAAGAGATGAAATAGTGATCAGAGAGGTCCAGGGGGTGACAGAGAGGGTGGAGGGGCAGCAGGCTCTGGAGAAGGTGAGGTCCAGTTGATGGCCAGCTTTGTGGGTAGGAGGGGATGGAGAGAGACAGAAGTTGAAGAAGTGAAGGAGAGGGAGGAATCCGGCAGAGTGGCTGGGTTTGGAGAGATGGATATTTAAATCACCTAATAGGACAGTTGGGTTAGATAGAGAGGGGAGGGAGGAGAGTAGATTGTCAAGTCCATCGAGAAAGTGAGCGAGAAGTCCATGGGGACAGTACAGTACAATTAGCAGGAGTTGACAGGGAGAGGTTAGTTGGACAGCATGAAATTCAAAGGTGTTAACAGAGAGTGAGGAGAGGTCGGAGGGGACAGAAAAGAGTAAGGAGGGAGAGAGGAGACCAGTCCCACCTCCCCATCCAGTGAGACACGGGGTATGGGACAGGACGTAGAGAGAGGACAGGGCGGCAGGAGTTACAATGTTATCAGAGTACAGCCAAGTTTCAGTGAGAGCAAGGAAATTGAGAGAGAGGTGGGAGGCAAAGGCAGAGATGAAATCAGCTTTGTTAGCAGAAGAGTGACAGTTCCAGAGTGCACCAGAGAGAGTGTGAGGGGGGAGAGGATGAGAGGGGGGGGGAGAGGCAGAGGGATGAGTTTAGAGGGGTTGGAGGAGCAGCGGCGGTGAGAGGGCAGAGGATGGGAGTGAGAGGACAGAATAACAGGGAGAGAGACAGTCATAGCAGGACAGGCGAGACAAATAGACACAGTGGGAGCGGGGGGTTGGGGGCGGAGGGTTGGGGGCGTACAGACCTGACTAGTAGATGGCGTCTTCCAGAGCGCTGCTAGGTTCGGATCTTTTCCAACTAGGTGGATAAAAGCTGAGTAGAAACTAATCAAATAGCAAATCAACCTCTATTCAATTTAACCACACTCACCTGGTACTAATCACACACTACATCACCTAATTGAAACACCACCTTAATAATCTTACTTAAATATAGCTAATGTGAATTACTTGAAGCAGGATCACTTACCTATCTGCCTCAGACTCTGGTTACCTGTAAACTGTAAACATACATCAAAGTACTCAATATTTTAAATGTTAATAGCTAATTAGTCACAAAAACATATTCATCATAGGCATCAATTGCATTTTTAAGTGAATGTTATCAAGTACAAAAGTTAGTATGAAAACATTTCTATAAAACAAAACAAAAAAAAAAAAAAACATTCCAGCACCCAAGCTGAGCCCATGGGCACGGTACAAAACTCCTGTAGCTGCCTTTTTTGTTCTTTATCCTTTGCAAAACGTATTCTTTGGTAGCGGATTTGACATACAGTATTGTAATTTTATTAATACTGAACACACTTTTTACATCTGCCAGAAGGGTGATCATGACCTTAACAGTGCCCACTGCTCTCGCTCTACATCCCACCTACAGTAGGCAATCTGTTAGCTCTGATTTGTGAATTTCTGCTTTGATTGACAGTCCGCCAATACTGCCTTGCTAACTTTATTTTTCTACAGTTACAGCTGCTGCCGGCGCCTGCTTTTCGTTATTACGGTTATAGAAAAAAATACATACAATGTCATTGCTCCGCGGCTCACCCGGGGCTGTGTCGCCGCACAATTTAGGGCCGCTGACCACAGTTTGGGAACCCCTGCCTTATGATACTGTACATTTTCAATGCATTTTACCCAGCCACAATTAATTTGCTCCGCCAACAGTATAGGCAATTTCTGTGTGAACAACTATAGTTGTAACAATAGAGTTTTCTTTTGATCAAATACTACTACTTTATTTAAATGCATAATATAACTTTATCCATAATTAACCAATAATCCAAAACCATTAAGCTGTTCCCATAATGGCCATTAGACTGCTTTTTATTTCCACCCTTACACAAGACGCCATTCTCAAACTTGCCAAGCAAAACTGATCATTTTTTGTATCGTACTGTAACGACCCTGGGTCTGCTGTAACCACGTTTTGGAAGGTTCTGTGACCAAGGCAGGTTTGACCCCCAAAATTAATTATTCAACGACGTGGGAGAAAAAGAAATGTCATCCCCTAAACCCCCGACTCACCGCGCCAAGAGTATAAGCTGCAGAAAGAAGGGTCAGACAGGGTAGCTCAGACAGGGTACCTCACGCAGCGTAGCTCACGCAGCGTAGCTCACGCAGGGTAGCTCACACAGGATAGCTCAGACAGGGTAGCTCGCACAGCGTAGCTCAGACAGGGTAGCTCACACAGCGTAGCTCACACAGCATAGCTCATTATTATGAGTTGCGCACGCAGCACTACCCTGTGTGAGGTATATTAAGAACATAAGAAAGTTTACAAACGAGAGTAGGCCATTCAGCCCATCTTGCTTGTTTGGTTGTTAGTAGTTTATTGATCCCAGAATCTCATCAAGCAGCTTCTTGAAGGATCCCAGGGTGTCATCTTCAACAACATTACTGGGGAGTTGGTTCCAGACCCTCACAATGCTCTGTGTAAAAAAGTGCCTCCTATTTTCTGTTCTGAATGCCCCTTTATCTAATCTCCATTTGTGACCCCTGGTCCTTGTTTCCTTTTTCAGGTCAAAAAAGTCCCCTGGGTTGACATTGTCTATACCTTTTAGGATTTTGAATGCTTGACTCAGATCACCGCATAGTCTTCTTTGTTCAAGACTGAATAGATTCAATTCTTTTAGCCTGTCTGCATAAGACATGCCTTTTAAACCCAGGATAATTCTGGTTGCGTGCAGTACCTTACACTTTACTCTATTAAATGTGTCTGCCTAGTTCTGAATGCTGCCTAGATCATTTTGAATGACCTTGGCTGCTGCAACAGTGTTTGCCATTCCTCCTATTTTTAGGTTGTCTGCAAATTTAACAAGTTTGCTTACTTTACCAGAATCTAAGTCATTAATGTAGATTAGGAATAGCAGAGGAACTAATACTGATCCCTGTGGTACACCACTGGTTACCTCACACCATTTTGAGGTTTCTCCTCTAATCAGTACTTTCTGTTTTCTACATGTTAACCACTACCTAATCCATGTGCATGCATTTCCATTAATCCCTACTGCAGTCAGTTTAAGAATTAATCTTTTATGCGGGACTTTGTCAAAAGCTTTCTGGAAATCTAAATAAACCATGTTGTATGCATTGCAATTATCCATTGTAGATGTTGCATCCTCAAAAAATCAAGCAGGTTAGTTAGACACGATCTCCCTTTCCTAAAACCATGCTGACTGTCTCCCAGGATGTTGTTACCATATAGGTAATTTTCCATTTTGGCTCTTATTATAGTTTCCATAAGTTTTACATATAATAGAAGTCAGGCTTATTGGTCTGTAGTTACCTGGTTCGATTTTGTCTCCCTTTTGTGGATCGGTATTACGTTTGCTATTTTCCAGTCTGTCGGTACAACCCCTGTGTCAAGAGACTGTTGCATGATCTTGGTTAGCGGTTTGTAAATAACTTCTTTCATTTCTTTGAGTACTATTGGGAGGATCTCATCCAGCCCAGAGGATTTGTTTATTTTAAGAGCGCCAAGTCCCTTTAACACTTCTGCCTCTGTTATGCTAAAGTTATTTAAAACTGGATAGGAACAGGTCGACATGTGGGGCATGTTGTCCGTGTCCTCCTTTGTAAAAACCTGTGAAAAGTAATCATTTAATATATTTGCTATTTTTTTTTCTTTGTCTATGATTTTGCCATTTGTGTCTCTTAGACATTTAACCTCCTATTTGAATGTTCTCTTGCTGTTATAATATTGGAAAAACATTTTGGAATTGGTTTTAGCCCCCTTAGCAATATTGATTTATATCTCCCTCTTGGCCTTTCTAACTTCCTTTTTGACTTGTGTTTGCAGTTCCAAGTACTCTTTCTGTGTACTTTATTTTTGGTCCCTTTTAAACGCACTGTATATAAAGTCACTCTATAAAACAAACAACAATATTGATGCAGTTCTCCTTTAACTTTTACAGAAATAACACTTCTTGGCGGTCCAGTTTGTTTACATTCCCCAAAGGCGTAAGTTTCAATGGGTCCGGATACGTGTGTACAAAAAAACACATTTCAATCATTATTAATACTGGATTTGTGTATTGACAGACGGCAGCGATAGCCGAAGTTGACTCCAGCTGAGTAGAGGGCAGGCATCTCCCGGCTTGGCCGAAGTCAACCCGGATAAACCCGAATAGAAAACCTGAAGGCGAATCCCTGACTCCCCCTTACCGGTCTCCCCTCCCCTTCCGGATACCGCCGAGCCCCTGACGCGAGGAGAGGAAGGCGTCGCAGTGGCCGATTTGGAAAAGAGGAGAAAGATGGCGGAACTGGAAGACGTTACGTTAGATGGGAAGACGCTTCACTCACTCCGGGTTGCGGACCTTAAGGCCGCCCTGGAGCAGCGAGGACTCCAGAAAAGCGGCCAGAAGAACGCGCTCGTCAAACGACTCAAGGGGGTAAGTTTGCCTCGGTTCTGTTTTTTTTTTACTAAGGAGCTGGTGGGAGAGCTAGCGAGGCCCGGGTCTTGCTTGTTGAAAACGGGAACCCGTAACTGGGGGATCGCCTGTTTGCTCGTAAGATCGGAGGGCTGAGATTAAAAAAAAAAAAAAAAAAAGCGACGATATGGGGTTTTTTTTCTTGTCAGAGGGCGTGTTTTGTGCTGCATAGATCAATTAAAAGGCGGCAGGCGGCCCTCTATCCCCCCGATGGTATAATGATGTTGTCTGTATCAAAAAATAAAAGGTTCGGTATCAGTTAGTTTACTGTAGTCGGCTACTCGCTCGGGTCTGCGCTTTGTGTTTGTGCGGATTGAGATGAGAGCGGGAGCGCGCTGGCTCTAGGTAACGCGCATCCTTAAAAAAATAAATCGGGGGAGGGAGCGCGCTTAATTTATTTTTGTGCAGGGAGGAGAGGAGGTGCGCGCCTGCTTATGTGCGGCGGGTGGAGAAGGGGTCACATAGGCTAGTCTCCGATAATTATTTAATAATTAGACTCTAAATAGATTAAATTAAATAATTAATCTGAGAATAAAATACTGTAGCTACTATATGCATTTAACGCAATACATATCGTACATTAATGACTATTCCCGTGTGTAGGTGCTAGTAATATACCTAGTTTACTTAGATTCCAAAACTCAATATATTTTTCCTATTTTGGGGTGTTTAGTTTTTACTACAGTTTTTACAGTACTGTATCAGTAAAAATCTGGATTTAAAACTATTAAAAAAAATTAAAATCCTTTTTTTACGTTAATACTGTGAAACACTTAATATATTTGGCTGTACAATTAAAAATAAGTATTTGTTTTGTAGTAATGTAGTGTACATTTTCCATTGTAGTATCTCAGATTTTTTGACTTTGGCCCATATGTATAAAACTTAGTGTCCTTTATCGTGCCATTAATAGTGTTTAACATGACAGTATTTCATTGGGTGATGGATAAACGCCACTCAAAAAAACAACAGTTATTGCAACGTTAGAATTACATGCCCTTAGGAGACCAACTTTATCATTCGCATATTCATAAATCTGTATTGTGCTGTTAATTGACCCTTACTGGCATCATAATTAACACGTGCCTTAGACCAGGGTTACCAGTATAATTTCCTAGCATAGTTTCTGCGTTTAGGAACACGTATTTAAGCCAATAGTAATAATAAAAAAGTATGTGTTTTAATTAGCCATTAATTACGTAATTTAAGTATTGCTATTTGTAATGCGTACATTAAACTGCATTGTTAACTCGTCTGAACAGGATATGCTTTCTGGTTGGAAAACATATAAATCACATTTGTAGTAGGATTGGAACAATAATCGATAATTATTAGCTACTAAACCAAACAAGCAAGATGGGCCCGAATGGCCTCCTCTCATTTGTAAGCTGGTTGCTCTTCTTTGCACTCTTTCTAGAGCAGCAATATCCTTTTTGTAAGAGGTGACCAGAACTGAACACAATATTCTAGGTCAGGTCATACTAATGCATTGTAAAGTTTTAACATTACTTCCCTTGATTTAAATTCCACACTTCTCACAATATATTCCCAATATATCCGAGCATCTTGTTGGCCTTTTTTATATAGCAGGAGGCTGTGTGGTCCAGTGGTTAAAGAAAAGGGCTTGTAACCAGGAGGTCCCCGGTTCAAATACCACCTCAGCCACTGACTCATTGTGTGACCCTGAGCAAGTCACTTAACCTCCTTGTGCTCTGTCTTTCGGGTGAGACATAGTTGTAAGTGACTCTGCAGCTGATGCATAGTTCACACACCCTGGTCTCTGTAAGTCGCCTTGGATAAAGGCGTCGGCTAAATAAACAAATAATAATAATAAAAAGGGTTAAAAGTAGGATCGAGGATTAACAATTCACATAATCTGTCAGCTCTGTTTGAAATAAAATTAAAGGGACCAGAATTAGGCTCAGGCAAGATATGAAGGTAAAAGCAAAGATTGTTTTGCAATTAACAGCTTTTTCTTGGTGTAATTATGAAACAGAATCAGCTAAATTTGTCACCTGATAAAAATAAAACCTGAAAACTTGAAGCCCTACTTGTGTGTGTGTATATGTGTGTGTGTTCACATTTACTTTTTCCAAAATACTTGATTTATTTCTTAGCAATATGGACCTCTGTTATATAAAATAAAATACAGTGCATGGTGGGATACTTTCGTATTAATTTCCAATGTTTATTGCGCTGCTAGGAACTGTAACTGAACTATTCTAATAGCATTAGTGTGTGTGTGTATGCATTACACCCGACAAAACATGAAAAGGTACTTCAGTGTGGACTCAAGTTTGAGTTGGATTAATTAAAACGTTTGAGTACGGTTCTCAAGATCGATCATTTAGTGTGGACAGGGCCTAAAAGTAAATATCCTTAATATTGCTGGCAAAACCAAATATGAGGCTTATTGCTGCCACCTACAGGACTGGAGTGTACCTTAATCAATGCTGTTGTATTGCAGAACAGTTTTTTTTTTTTTTTTTTTTAAACAAGCAAGTATTTTATGGTCATTGCTGCAGTGTAATAGATTACCACGAATATGCATGTCTGCATGCCTTTCCATTCTGTGCGTCCAGTGAACACAAGGCAAAATATTTTTTCCATCCAAAGGATTTATTTTGCGACCTCTGCAATGTGTTTCTTCTTTATTTTAAACTTCAGTAAAAACATGATGAGTACTATAATGCAGCCTATGCACCGCACGAGGAGAAGTAAAGTGGGTGCTCAGAATATATAAGCATACAAATGTGCAAAATTTAGTATGTTCCTAATAGTATTTAAAAAAAAAAAAAAAAAAAAAAAAAAGTTTGATTCTCTTAATTCAGATTCGCCACACAAGTAAAGAAAACAAATGCTTCCAGCTATTTTGTTTTGTTATATTAACCCTTAGCGGTCCATTTATTCGGTGCCTGTCAGGCTCGTCGGGCCCAATTTATTTTCACACGCGCTGTTTATTTCACACACGCGGTTTAAAAGTAATTTTATTCAGTGTAAAACAGGTTTTAAAAGGTACTGCATATCAACAGGACACTGAGTACTGCATCTCCAGCCCCACCCCTTGTTCGCTGTATTTATCACATACCTCTTCATAGTCGTGCATACTGATAAATCATCAAAAAGCTTGCCAAATGTCCACGATATTCTTTGAGCGCTGGATGCAGAAGCAGCTATCTTGTTCATGTCCGTGTTATGTCTGTGGTGAAGAGATGATGTGTGTTGCTCAGATCCGCCCTTTTTTTTTTTTCTTCGGCTCCTACTGGTCTCAATCGGCCATTGAAAGGTTTTCTCTGCTTTTTCCGGAGAAAAAACGACCAGAGACCCATGCTTGAGTCTTTTTGATGATGTCAGACAGAATCTGACATCGGACCGAAAAATTGTAATGTCGGACCTGCAAAGGGTTAATACAATAAAATACATTTATTAATATACAAAATATAATAGGTGTATTTTTATACTCCTGTTTGTTCTGGGCACCCACCAGAAATTAAAAAACTCAGCGCATATACTGTCTAGTTTTTTTTTTCTTCTAAACTCAGTGACCTAAAGGTAGACCGACCCGATAAGACACAGACACGATTTCGTCGTTGGAGTTACGGTACTGTGGCGGAGTGTCCCGCCCCTTTGTTTATTATTTATTTATATTATGATTTATGTTTATATTATGGCGAAGCGCTGCTTATTTTGTTACTTTTTTTGCATTTTAAAAACCTTGTGCTGATGCGTGACTCATCAGCTACTGATTATTTAACTAGCTGACAGTCATGCATCCTTAATTAACTCGTGCAGACTGTGGCTGAGGGGTAATAAGATCATTAACAGCTAGTTAACCCCTTGGCCAGAATATAAAAACCTGCAGCTGTCTGCGCAAGGAGGAGAGTGTACAGAGGAGAGTACGGGAGAGCGGGCAAGGAGAGCTTAAAATCAACTGTTAAAAACAACTGCTAAGCGTGCTGGTTTACACCAGCACGATACTTATTTGTTTATTTGTTTGGCCAACGCGCCTTTTTGTTTATAGTGTTTCATTTTGTTTAAATCTTTTGTTTTGTTTATTTAATAAATACGCTGAGCGCCGTAGCGCTCAGTTCCACCATTCCATCCATTGCCTTTGTTTACTGTTGGGTAGCAGTGTGGAGTAGTGGTTAGGGCTCTGGACTTCTGACCGGAGGGTAGTGGGTTCAATCCCAGGGGGGGGGCAGTGCTGCTGTACACTTGAGCAAGGTACTTTACCTAGATTGCTCCAGTAAAAACCCAACTGTATAAATGGGTAATTGTATGTAAAAATAATGTGATATCTTGTAATAATTGTAAGTCGCCCTGGATAATGTAATAATAATAATACTCCTTCCTGGTCCGTGACGTCATCACAGCAACAGCTCGGCCACAGGTACCGATGGATTTTGCTCGTCGGCGGGTTTTCAGAGGTATCGTGTCAGTTTCAGCCGCACACAAAACCGACGCGAAAACTGCCGGTGGTCATGCTGCTCAAGTATAAATTTGACAAAATTACAAGAATATGAAATATTTTATTTATTAGTTCGATAATCACAATTATTGTGAATTTACAGACGATAATCGATAGTTGGATAAACTACACTGTAAAAAAAAAACCAACAACTTGATTTTACGGTAAAAAACTGGCAGCTGGGTTGCCAGTAATATACCGTATAAAAAACGGTATCACAGTACATCATATTACAGTAAGAATTTCTTGGTAACTGTCAATTGTACAGTAAAAAAATGTTACCTGGAGAGTGAGTTTCCATGTAACAGTAATAAGACATTTGTCTACTGTGGTTTTACACATTACATTTTAAAAAATGTCAGGTTTGTCACAGTAATCGTTTCTGTGAAAATATAAGTTTGGTGACACAATTACCAATGGTCAAAATACACATTTCACTTGGTAAAATTACAATTAAAGACAAAACTAGCAAATAACCATTCATTGGTTTTATTATTGCAGAAATGTACAAATGGACAATTTAAAACATCCCACATTTTTTGTAAAATACTTTCAAAACTTTCTTTGCCTTATTATAAGTTAAGAATAAAACTCCTTTAAATCAGAGGTTTTCAAACTGGGGTACGTGTACCCCTGGGGGTACTCGAGCGATCCTCAGGGGGTACGTGAGAAAATTCCTTTAATGGCGGACAACATATTTTTTTAACCACATTGTAGTACTTTGCGATTTAGCAAACAAATTTACAATGTTGAATCTCCTTTCAAATAAAACCACAGCCGTACTGGTATAGCCTACGTTCCCTTTCTGTTAGGCGAGGTTAACTATAAACACCCAACCGGCTGCTGACAGCGAGTGAGCTTTGAGCGCACATGGCTAAATTACATATTTAAATAGCAGGGCGGTGGTTCTGCAGTCTGTAGGCTAAAAAAAAAAATAATAAAAAAAAAATAAAAAATTCATTGTATGATGTTGCTTCTTTTAAAAATGTGTAGTATTTACTAGGTACGTTTATTTTCTGGAGTTTAAATGTTCAGTGTTTGTAGTTTAATCAGTTCAGTGAGTTTTAACTAAGTTTATGTTTTTTTAAATAACAGTATTATTGAGTTGAGCTGTGCTGCCCTACTTAGACAGTGAAATCACTGCGCTGGAGCTAGAGCATACACGACTGTGTTATCTTTACTTGCAACAATTTATGTGTTTTTCACTATGACTAATTCGTTCAATAACTCCTCTGTGGAGTGATTGCATTAGCCTAGGCATGCACGCCGCTAATTATTAGGCTAATAAAAGCAAAAGCACGGTATTATTAAAAATAAATAAATAAATAAATAAATCCCTAACTCCTGAGATTGGGAAGTGTCTGGAATTGGATTCCCTGCTCCAGACCTATTGCATGTGTTCATATCATACAGCGAGTGCCCATCAACAAGCTGTCTAGCAGCTGATTAACATGAACAGAAGACTGCACTAAACACTAACATGGAAGCATTATGGTAAAAGTCATTTTTGACTGCATGATATAAATCTCACTTTTCTACTTTCATCAAATTAGCTTTTGAAAATATTCACTTCAAAACAATGTGCTTATTCTGGCTTATTCTGGCTGGATTCGATACTGCACAAGACACACACAGCATTTTAAATGTCCTGCTCAAGTGTTAAACGATAACATTCGAGTTAAATAAATAAAATAAAAACACACACACACATTCAATGTGTTATACAGTTCCGCATGCTATTATTTTTTTTTTTTTAATGTCTGTTTTTGTAAATTTTAAATTGTTTTTATGCAAAATGCCCCGTCTGATTTCTCTTTACACTTCTGCATTTCTTGGAAGAAATACGCGACTTTTGTTGAGAATTGCTTTCTGATTTTGTTTTAAATTAGAACCCTAGGTTTTGTTTTTTAAAAGCATAACCTGTTTCTGGACTCGTTTTGCCATACTTATTGGTCTGGATTTTGAAATAATTTTACATAGCATTTTCAGTTTTAATTTAATTTAATTTAATTAGTTTAACAGCAGTTTTCCATGCAGCAAATCGAGGCTTATTTATTTTCTTTTAATGACCTGCTTACATTTTTTTGTAACTTGAAGTCCTATTGGTTCATTTTAAAATACAGAATAACATACCCTTGTGTATGGGCTGCATTGTTTACTAATCAGGGTGTAGTTTTACTGAAATCTGTGATAAAAAGCAGGCACATCAATCACGTTGGTAGGTAAGCGTTTTAAAAAATATATATTTTCAGTTAACATCAATAAGTACTTCAGCCTAGTTATTAGAAAATACCATTTGTTCATCTGTTTTCATAGGTCATATACCTATATACCTATCTACCTCAGATGGGGGTACGCTGTAGACTAGATTTTTTGGAAAGGGGTACAGGGCCTAAAATGTTTGAAAACCACTGCTTTAAATTATTCTTCTGCAATAGGTAGAACATTTGTTGAAATAAAGAAAATGAAACAAAATGTCTGCTTTCTGAAAGATAGCTCCAGCGCATTGTGGAATTGAAAGGGGGCAAGGTGCTGTTTTTATACATAGTAAACAGACTTTTTAAATTTTATATGAAAAACTAAAAAACATCTTTTGTTCTGTGTTTTTTGTTTAAACAACTGTAAACTGTATTATTTACTATGTATAAAAAGAGCACCTTACCCCCATTAAATCACACAATGCACTCCGTGTTCAGATTTGCGCTGCTATAGTGTTAGAGGGCTATTGAACTAATTATTTTGGTAGCAAGACAAATAACCGGTGTTTATCAGTTTCTTATAACAGTGGTTCTTACTCCTGGTCCTGGTGTACCCTTGTCAAAAGATTTTTGTTCCAGCTAAGCTTTTAATTACAGTGGCCCTCAAATGTATTCATCCCCCCTTGGACTTTTCCACATTTTATTGTGTTACAACATGGAATCAAAAATGGATTTAATTAGGAGTTTTTTGCCACTGATCAACACAAAAAAAGTCCATAATGTCAAAGTGAAAAATAAAATCTACAAATTGTTCTAAATTAATTACAAATATAAAACAGAAAATAATTGATTGCGTAAATATTCACCTCCTTTGCTATGACACACCTAAATAAGCTCTGGTGCAACCAATTGTCTTTAGAAGTCACATAATTAGTTGAATGGAGACCACCTGTGTGCAATTAAGGTGTTTCACATGATTTCAGGTTAAATACACCTGTCTCTGGGAGGTCCCACAGCTGGTTAGTACATTTCCTAACAAAAACTACATCATGAAGACGAAGGAACATTCAAAGCAAATCTGGAATAAGGTTCTTCAAAAGCACCAATCAGGGGTAGGATATAAGAACATTTCCAATGCATTGAATATCCCCCGGAGCACAGTAAAGTCCATTATTAAGAAATGGAGAGAATATGGCACAACTGTGAATCTGTCTAGAACAGGGCGTCCTCAAAAACTGAGTATCTGGGCGAGAAGGGCACTAGTCAGGGAGGCCACCAAGAGGCCTATGGCAACTCTAAAGGAGTTACTGTCTTCCACGGCTGAGCTGGGAGACACTGTGCATACTGGCAACAATAGCCGGTGCTTCACAAAACTGGCCTTTATGGGAGAGTGGCAAAAAGAAAGTCTTTGTTGAAAAAAACTCACATCAGATCTCGGCTAGAGTTTGCCAGAAGGCATGTGGGAGACTCTGAGACCAAGTGGAAGAAGATTCTATGGTCTGATGAGACCAAAATAGAGCTTTTTGGCCTCAACGCTAAGCGCTATGTTTGGCGCAAGCCTAACACCGCACATCATCCTGAGAACACCATCCCTACCGTGAAGCATGGTGGTGGCAGCATCATGTTATGGGGATGCTTCTCTGCGTCAGGGCCTGGAAAGCTTGTGAAGATAGAGGGCAAAATGGATACAGCAAAGTACAGAGAAATCCTGGAGGAAAACCTACTGAAGTCTGCAAGAGACCTGGGACTTGGGAGAAGATTCATCTTCTAGCAGGACAATGACCCCAAACATACAGCCAAAGCCACATTGGAGTGGCTTAAAAACAAAAAGGTCAATGTCCTGGAGTGGCCCAGTCAAAGCCCGGACCTCAATCCAATTGAGAATATGTGGAAAGAGTTGAAAATTGCACCAAAGGTCCCCATCCAACTTGACGGAGCTTGAGCAATTTTGCAAAGAAGAATGGGCAAAAATTGCAGTGTCCAGATGTGCAAAGCTGGTAGACTTATTCAAATAGACTCATAATATTGACTCAAGGGGGTGAATACTTATGCAATCAATTATTTTCTGTTTTGTATTTGTAATTAATTTAGAACAATTTGTAGATTTTATTTTTCACTTTGATATTATGGACTTTTTTGTGTTGATCAGTGGCAAAAGCTAACTAAATCCATTTTGATTCCATGTTGTAACACAATAAAATGTGGAAAAGTCCAAGGGGGTGAATACTTTTGAGAGCCACTGTACTTAATTTAACCCTTCATTAATCTAACTTACACCTTTTCAGTGGTTTTCAGCTCTTAAACAGGGGGGGATAGTTCAGATAGGAGTTTAATTAAGTAAATGTTAAACAAGCTGGACTGAAAACCAGCTGACAGTTATGCCAGGATCAGGGTTGAGAATCACTGGTTCCCTAACCCTGGCCCTGAGGGACCACTATGTTCTAGAGTAGCAGGCACTTTATTGAACATTTATCTGAACTTTCTCTACCTATTTTAGAGTTGAAGACAACTGGATAGGTCTAAATAAGACAATAATTAGTTCAATTAAGTAATCAATATATCAGCTGAAACGAAATCCAACAGACAGTAGTCCTCAAGACCAGGGTTGGGAACCACTGGTCTATAATGCAGGAATCTGGGCCATTGAGAACTGGAATTGCCCACCGTTGGATTATTTTAAGCATACAAAGATAAAAACTTCTAATATATCTTATAGTAAAAACCTCTGCAAGAGCAAAAACGACTGGTAAAACTGGGGTTCACGGAGAACTGCTTTGTGGACTGTTTCCATTCCTCTTGGTGCTTTTCTCTGGATGGTGAAGATGCACCTAGTAAAATAGAATTAAGTCACAATTAACATCCCAAGCATGATGTTTAACAGCACTTGCCTCCACAAATTACAATCCATTATCTTAGTAGTGAGTTGATTTTTAAGCCTTTGTTTAAAATATAAAATTAGGTTACTATATTTTTAACCTGAATACTTAATAATAATAATAATAAAACAGAATTAAAAACCTAATATAACTTATGTACTCCTGTTTGATTAATTATTGCTTTAACTTACAGTATAATAAGAATCTGGACTGGGAGAGAAAGGCATATATTACAAATACTGGTAATAAATACAACCCTAATTTTAAGTGTCTATTTGTGCAGATTGCTTTTGTTGCTTACATTACTCTCTCCATTCATAATCAGCAAGAGCAGAAATGAGTGATAACACTCTCAGGTTCACAGAGAACTGCTTCCTGGACTTTTTCCACTCGACTTTGGTGCTCTTCTCTGGATTGATGGTGAAGGTGCACCTAGTAAAATACAATTGTCACAATTAACATAGTTCCCAAAAATGATAAGTAGCCATTTTCCAACATCAATATACAGTCCTTCACAAAATGTAAACTTTATGCTTTCATCTTGTTCCAATTAGTCAATTGTGTTATCAATATCTTAAATTTAAGTGGTTGACTACCTTAAGGTTATAATATATATTAGTTTCATATCAAATGTCTCCACAAATCATAAGCCAGCATCTTTGTATTAAGTCCTTCATTGTTAAAAAGATTTGCTTAACGTCTTACCTCTGTAAAAACTCAAGAGTTGAGCCTAACTCTACAGGGTAGTGAATGTTGAAGCAGAAGTAACTCGCAAACATCATACATAGTGCAGATATGAAGGAGGGAATGTGGTCATTCACAATCTGTTTGTCGATGCTCAACATGAATGTGTTTGCATCACGAGTGGAAGGTCCTAGAAACACATAAAATATGTATTCAGTAAATTAGAAATCAATCCGATTAAACAAGTTTAATAGTGCAGCCCCTCAACTTCTGTTACTGGAGTGTTACTCTAGTTTTTTATTCTAAATGAGCTATTTATTAGGTAACTTTGGTTATTATTCAGGTCTATATTTAGGGCTAATTCACAATTGCAACCCAGAACAATATTTTTCAAAAGCAGCATGAGATTAATTAATTAATTAATTAATTAATTAATTGATTGATTGATTGATTAATTTATATATATATATATATATATATATATATATATATATATATATATATATACAGTACTGTGCAAAAGTTTTAGGCAGGTGTGAAAAAATGCTGTAAAGTAAGAATGCTTTCAAAAATAGACATGTTAATAGATTATATTTATCAATTAACTAAATGCAAAGTGAGTGAACGGAAGAAAAATCTAAATCAAATCCATATTTGGTGTGACCACCCTTTGCCTTCAAAACAGCATCAAGCATCAGTTCTTCTAGGTACACTTGCACACAGTTTTTGAAGGAACTCGGCAGGTAGGTTGGCCCAAACATCTTGGAGAACTAACCACAGTTCTTCTGTGGATTTAGGCAGCCTCAGTTGCTTCTCTCTCTTCATGTAATCCCAGACAGACTCGATGATGTTGAGATCAGGGCTCTGTGGGGCCATACCATCACTTCCAGGACTCCTTGTTCTTCTTTACGCTGAAGATAGTTCTTAATGACTTTCGCTGTATGTTTGGGGTCGTTGTCATGCTGCAGAATAAATTTGGGGCCAATCAGATGCCTCCCTGATGGTATTGCATGATGGATAAGTATCTGCCTGTACTTCTCAGCATTGAGGAGACCATTAATTCTGACCAAATCCCCAACTCCATTTACAGAAATGCAGCCCCCAACTTGCAAGGAACCTCCACCATGCTTCACTGTTGCCTGCAGATACTCATTCGTGTACGCTCTCCAGCCCTTCGGCGAACAAACTGCCTTCTGCTACAGCCAAATATTTCAAATTTTGACTAATCAGTCCAGAGCACCTGCTGCCATTTTTCTGCACCCCAGTTCCTGTGTTTTCGTGCATAGTTGAGTCGCTTGGCCTTGTTTCCACGTCGGAGGTATGGCTTTTTGGCCGCAAGTCTTCCATGAAGGCCACTTCTGACCAAACTTCTCTGGACAGTAGATGGGTGTACCAGGGTCCCACTGTTTTCTGCCAGTTCTGAGCTGATGGCACTGCTGGACATCTTCCGATTGCGAAGGGAAGTAAGCATGATGTGTCTTTCATCTGCTGCAGTAGGTTTCCTTGGTCGACCACTGCGCTCACGGTCCTCAACGTTGCCCATTTCTTTGTGCTTCTTCAAAAGAGCTTGGACAGCACATCTGGAAACCCTGTCTGCCTTGAAATTTCTGCCTGGGAGAGACCTTGCTGATGCAGTATAACTACCTTGTGTCTTGTTGCTGTGCTCAGTCTTGCCATGGTGTATGACTTTTGACAGTAAACTGTCTTCAGCAACCTCACCTTGTTAGCTGAGTTTGGCTGTTCCTCACCCAGTTTTATTCCTCCTACACAGCTGTTTCTGTTTCAGTTAATGATTGTGTTTCAACCTACATATTGAATTGATGATCATTAGCACCTGTTTGGTATAATTGTTTAATCATACACCTGACTATATGCCTACAAAATCCCTGACTTTGTGCAAGTGTACCTAGAAGAATTGATGCTGTTTTGAAGGCAAAGGGTGGTCACACCAAATATGGATTTGATTTAGATTTTTCTTTGCATTTAGTTAATTGATAAATATAATCTATTAACATGTCTATTTTTGAAAGCATTCGTACTTTACAGCATTTTTTCACACCTGCCTAAAACTTTTGCACAGTACTGTGTGTGTGTGTGTGTGTGTGTGTGTGTGTGTATATATATATATATATATATATATATAAACTATAAGACAAAGTAGAGCAGAGATAGTATTTTTGTTTACTTTACAGGGCTTGCAGTTTAAGCTCAAATGGATCAAACGGCTATGAAATGGTACGTCACAGTCCGAACACACAGTAGGAGTATACAGCTTTCAGACAATATTTTTTTAACACTTCAATATGCATCTTCTTTGGACAGGCAGCTAACAATTGCATTAATTCTTGGCATATAGGTATCCGCCTATTACTAATCATGGAAGCTTGACAACTGAAAAAGGCTGACCAGTAGAATAGTTGTAGACATTAGTTAGTAACCTACACTAACCACTGTTGTCAATCTTAAATCAGCCACAAAGTTTAAACACAAATATTTAGCAAATATATAATCAAATTTAATTTGAAATACTGAATCCTCTGTCAAAAATGTACAAGCAGTGAGTCTTTAAATGTAGCAGTAATACAAATCACTCTGAAGGATTTAATTAAGTGCAAGTAAGGAAACAAAGAGGGGAAAAAATGCTTGTGTGTGGTGCTGAAGGGATATGGTCTAAAATATATGAATGGGTAAATAAAAATACATAATCCTGATACTCCCCCTCCCCTTCAGCGTTCTGTCCCTTCTTCAGTTTTCTGTTCACAATGGAGCTTATAATTACTTTTTTTTAAAGAATGTCTGAAACAAATACATGAACGCAAACCAAACCATGCCTCATACTTGCTGATCCAAACATCTATTCAGACTACTCGTTCACAACAATATGCTGTGCTTTAATGGAATCACCCGGGATTCACCCATCATGTAAGATGGTAAAGGATAAAAGTCGATGAGGTCATTAATGTTCAGGCATTGCATCACGTCACTCTGCATTTTTACAGAGTACAGGTGTAAATGAGGAAGATAATCTGGTGTAAATACTCTTGTCACAAGAAATACAGCAAACTCATCTTTGATTAAAATGAGAACAATTTCACCAAACACCAAAGTCCCAGTCACTATAAAGAGGCCTTTTTTTGTATGTTGTTCCCTTAAATTGCACTTCCACACAAATGTTTGCATTAGACTCACTGAAGCCCAAATCTCTTACTGCACTGTTTATTGCTTTACTGTAAATCTCTGAGTAAAATGGGGAGCAATCTTTTACTTGCAACATAGGAACAAACAAGGACCCAGCTGAAAGATAAGCTTGAAGCATCTGATGCCTTTCAGCAAGTGTGTGACACAGGTTTTTAAAATTCTTCAAATGCCTAGCACATCTCTTAAAGTAACTGTGTTTGCTCTCAAAGCGCATTGTCCATAATCTGATAAGTGGGCCAAATTTTAGTATTAACCCTGGGTAGTGTCTTAGGTAATAATGCTTAGGTTTCAATGTATTGTCTGAAAACAGTTTTTCTAGAATGTAAATATTCTTGAATCACAACATCCAAATAAGCAGCCTGGGGTAGGGATATCTTCTGAGCACAAATCAATTCAATGATTTCTTTAAGTTGCAGCGTTAGCTGCCACACATCATCTTTGGGATCACACACTCTGTCACCAATTAATAGTGGCAAAAGCCTCAGTAAAGTCCAGTTCTGAACAGCCTGACCTCCAAGACAAATCCCCTGTGTGTTAACCTCACAGGGCTTTGTGATGGCATCAGAAGCACTGTATTTGAACTGAACGATACATCTATTTAGAACTGAATAAGTGGACCACTTCTTTGTCTTAATGAAGTACTTAAGGTATAAAGCAACATCATAAGACAGAACACCTTCAAAAATGTCATGGCCAAGACAAGGAGGCAAACCAGGTTGGCAAACATCAAAATACTTCAAAGAATTAAATACAAAGTTGAATTTTATTCCTTGAACCTGTGAAGTTTCCTCAGTCTGCAACAAATCAACAGCAGAATTGTAACTTGCAATGGTTCTTTGTGGGCCACATGCAATACCGTCTTTCTCAAATTCAGTTTGTGTTATTAGGCAGTATCTACAAAAGTATTGTGAGTGACTGAAATTTTCAGTGAAACCACCAATACAATGTGAGCTTAAATTATCACCAGCAATGCAGTACACTATTCCTTTGACAACAGCATCTTCAGAAACAACAATTCCATTCTCCTCTAAGTCTTTCAAATCAGACACTAACTTAGAGAAAAGCTTGTCATGACCAAACTCTTTAAAGTCTTATCTCCCTACAAAGTAAAACAAGTTGCATTTGACAAAGTCCCACATAAAAGATTAATTCTCAAACTGAACGCAGTAGGGATTCAAGGAAATGCATGCACATGGATTAGGGAGTGGTTAACATGTAGATCTAGAACAGCAATATCCTTACAAAAAGGATATTGCTGCTCTAGAAAGAGTGCAAAGAAGAGCAACCAGAATTATCCCGGGTTTAAAAGGCATGTCATATGCAGACAGGCTAAAAGAATTGAATCTATTCAGTCTTGAACAAAGAAGACTACGCGGCGATCTGATTCAAACATTCAAAATCCTAAAAGGTATAGACAATGTCGACCCAGGGGGCTTCTTTGACCTGAAAAAAGAAACAAGGACCAGGGGTCACAAATGGAGATTAGATAAAGGGGCATTCAGAACAGAAAATAGGAGGCACTTTTTTACACAGAGAATTGTGAGGGTCTGGAACCAACTCCCTATTTATGTTGATTGGATTAATAGAATTAACATTGCGAAATTTAACAGTTAAATTTAACAGCTTAACTTTTACTGCAGGTACTGGTAAAACCAAATTAAACAATGGCAAAATGATCAGAAATTGTTACACTACCGGTCAAAAGTTTTAGAACACCTCCATTTTTCCAGTTTTTATTGAAATTTACGCAGTTTAATGTCTCAATGTACTCTGAAATTAAAGCATAGAACAAATAAACAATTGGAGATAAAAAAGAAATCATGGAATCGTTTTGTTTAACAAAATTTAATCTAAATTTTTGACCCATCAAAGTAGCCACCTTTTGCAGATATAACAGCCGAACACACTCGTGGCATTCTTTCTACAATGGAAATCAAATATTGTTTGGAAAGTTCTTCCCAACACTGTTGCAGAAGTTCCCACAAATGTGTTGCACTTGTAGGTTGCTTTGCTTTCACCCTTCTGTCCAGTTCATCCCAAACCAGCTCGATGGGGTTTAAGTCTGGAGACTGTGCTGGCCATTCCATGATTTGAAGCCTACCGTCTTGTTCTTTTCTTCTAAGGTAGTTCTGATATAGCCTGGAGGTATGTTTTGGGTCATTATCTTGCTGTAGGATGAACCCCTGACCAACTAGGCGTATACCAGAGGGTATTGCATGGCGCTGCAAAATGCTGTGGTAGCCGTTTTGGTTCAGGGTGCCTCTCACTCTGTGCAAGTCGCCGACTCTGGATCCAGCAAAAGAGCCCCAGACCATCACGCTTCCTCCTCCATGTTTGACAGTTGGTGTCACACACCGAGGAACCATCCTTTCGCCTACTCGACGGCGTACAAAACCCTCGTGATGAACCAAGATTTCAAATTTTGATTCATCGGTCCATAAGACCTTCTTCCAGTCTTCAGTAGTCCACTGGCGGTGCTTCATGGCCCAGGCAAGCCTCTTTTTCTTATTTTGCCATCTTAGCAATGGCATTCTTACTGCCACTCGACCTGCCAAACCTGCAGCTCGAAATCTTCTCTTCACAGTTGAAACAGACTTGCTTACTTCGACCAGTGTTAAGCTGTGCTTGAAGCTGTTGTCCTGTGAGCCGCCTATCACGCAAGCTGTTGACTCTCAGAAACTTGTCTTCTGATTCTGTTGTGGCTTTGGGTCTGCCAGTCCTGGCCTCCAGTTTCCAAGTGCCTTTTGATGGTGTAGGAAACTGTACTCACTGACACCTTGGCATTCTTTGCAATTTCTCTAAAGGAAAGACCTACACTTTTAAGGGTTATAATGGTCTGTCTGTCTTCCTTTGTTAATTGCCTTTTTCTCGCCATTATGATAGCAATATACTACTTCCTGCAGTACAATACTGTCCAAATAATGCTTAAGAGGGTGTAGTAACACAGTCTGTTCCAACACTGCTTTTATACAGACAGAGGGTTTGTAAGTAATCAACAAAAGTTGGGACACCTGTAGGAATTGTTAGCATCAACTTTCAAGGCTTAATTTACTTCCATTGCTGCAGAACAGCTGTAAGTTGTTAACCCATTACTTGTTCCCTGAAAAAGGCCTTTTTGTATAACTCTGAAATGTACATTATTTTTCAGTTTTTGGTAACCTAAACTTTTTTTTTAACCTCTGGCAGTTTACCGCTTACCTTTGTACCATTTCAGGTTATTCACTGGACTTAAATTTCAATAAAAACTGGAAAAATGGGGGTGTTCTAAAACTTTTGACCAGAAGTGTAAATCGAGAGCTTGGAGATTAGTAACTGATAGACTTGTAGTAATTACTAAGTCAAGAATATGACCACGATTGTGAGAAGGGACATTTACATTTTGTGTGAACCCTAAACAGTCCAGAAGACTAAGTCCATAAGGTATTGACAATGTCGACCCAGGGGACACAAGTTGAGATTAGATAAAGGGGCATTCAGAACAGAAAATAGGAGGCACTTTTTTACACGGAGAATCGTGGGAATCTGGAACCAACTCCCCAGTAATGTTGTTGAAGCTGACACCCTGGGATCCTTCAAGAAGCTGCTGATGAGATTCTGGGATCAATAAGCTACTAACAACCAAACGAGCAAGATGGGCTGAATGGCCTCCTCTCGTTTGTAAACTTTCTTATGTTCTTAAAACAGAAAGTACTGATTTAGAGGAGAAACCTCAAAATGGAGCGAGGTAACCAGTGGTGTACCACAGGGATCAGTATTGGGTCCTCTGCTATTCCTAATCTACATTTAATGATTTAGATTCTGGTATAGTAAGCAAACTTGTTAAATTTGCAGACGACACAAAAATAGGAGGAGTGTCAAACAGTGTTGCAGCAGCAAAGGTCATTCAAAATGATCTAGACAGCATTCAGAACTGGGCAGACACATGGCAAATGACATTTAATTATTATTATTATTATTATTATTATTATTATTATTTGTTTATTTAGCAGACGCCTTTATCCAAGGCGACTTACAGAGACTAGGGTGTGTGAACTATGCATCAGCTGCAGAGTCACTTACAACTACGTCTCACCCGAAAGACGGAGCACAAAGAGGTTAAGTGACTCGCTGAGGGTCACACAATGAGTCAGTGGCTGAGGTGGGATTTGAACCGGGGACCTCCTGGTTACAAGCCCTTTTTCTTTAACCACTGGACCACACAGCCTCTTCTCTCTATTCTCTCCTTAATAGAGAGAAGTGTAAAGTACTGCATGCAGGCAATAAAAATGTGCATTATAAATATCATATGGGAGATACTGAAATTGAAGAAGGGATCTATGAAAAAGACCTAGGAGTTTATGTTGACTCAGAAATGTCATGTTGACTCAGAAATGTCTTCATCTAGTCAATGTGGGGAAGCTATGAAAAAGGCCAGCAAGATGCTTGGATATATGTGAGAAGTGTTGAATTTAAATCAAGGGAAGTAATGTTAAAACTTTACAATGCATTAGTAAGACCTCACCTAGAATATTGTGTTCAGTTCTGGTCACCTTGTTACAAAAAGGATATTGCTGCTCTAGAAAGAGTGCAAATGGAGATTAGATAAAGGGGCATTCAGAACAGAAAATAGGAGGCACTTTTTTACACAGAATTGTGAGGGTATGGAGCCAACTCCCCAGTAATGTTGGTGAAGCTGACACCCTGGGATCCTTCAAGAAGCTGCTTGATGAGATTCTGGGATCAATAAGTTACTAACAACCAAACGAGCAAGATGGGCTGAATGGCCTCCTCTCGTTTGGAAACTTTCTTATGTTCTTATGATAATAAATACACAGTACAGGTAAACTAGTAGAACAAGACATAGGGCCTATATTTAAACTGAGCTACGGAGGAGGAACTGAGGTGATACCAAGCTGCCAAAGAGAGAGAGACGGAGCAGAGACATGTTACTAACCACGCATCGATGCTGCATTTGAAGAATAATTTGCCTGGTTAATGCTATTTTCTTATGACTAATAAATACCCCTATATTTATTACAGTTTTGTCATCCTGCAACCAACTACAAAGCATTACTTAGGGTGAATGTTAGTCTGGTAACTGTATAGGCTACATGTACTCTAACCAGGGGTTCCCAAACTTTCTCAGCTCAAGGCCCCCAAAAACATTCCGAATCCTGGCTGAGGCCCCCCACCCAATGAATTTGTATTATTATTATTTAGTTATTAGCAGACATCTTTATCATTTTTATTAAGTAATTTAGCTTCAGGCACCTTTTATCCATTGCGACTTACATTTTTTTTAAAACTTAAATGTAATGTACTACATATACATTGCAAGGGTAACAACATCACTACAAAAAATACACTTATCCACACAGTATGTCTCACTGTGTGAGAAAGAGACATGGTAACATAAAGGCAGACCAGTAGTAGTGCCAATGTTTTTTCTTGTAGATACTGAGCAGATCACCTTACTCTTATTGCAAACAACAAATTCAATGATAAAACAAAAAGGTACAAGGATAAAAATACATTTAAGTAAATAATACTTCTTACAAAGTACTCTGGGTTCAGCATGCCTAATGGGATGGGTGTACTTGGTAATTCCTGGACAGGTCATTAAATCGTGGTTTCATTCCAGTCAATGATATTCGCATGTCACTCTCCACATACAGACGTGCTCTGTGCTTTGTCTTCAGTGCTGTCAGTGTGGAAAACCCAGTCTCAAACATATATGTTGTAGCAAAGGGTAAAATAGTTATTAGAGCTTTTTCGCTAACAGGGTACTCATCCATAATGTGTATCCAGAACTGTGGTACCGGAACAGCAGAGAATTTAATCTTTAAAGTCCCATCGTTTGACAGTTCAATCAACTCCTCTTGGGATTTCAGGTCCAGGTTTGTATCGATTTCAGAATCAAAGGGATTTCGGATCCAATTCAAATGTTTGTTTTCGAGCTCTGGAAAGTATTCACTGAAGTAATGTTGCAGATGAATCAAATGAGACACGATGAGCGGCAGGATGCTGCTGGTACTCATGCTGGAAGATTTAAGTTCTTCATGTAAAAGTGGAAACATTTCTGTCACTCCTTCATTAAGTTTATTTTCCCAGACAGCATTTTTTTAGTGAATGCTCTGACTTTGTCTTGCGTATTTAATACGGTTACTTCACGGCCTTGGATGCTTTGATTCAGAGCATTTAACTGTCCAAATATGTCCAACAAGTAATGCTAGTTTCTCTGTTGATAAGAACTGCTTCAGCTCATGTCGAAGTTCAAACACTCGTTGCATGACTACCCCCCTTGACAGCCAGCGTACTTCAGAGTGGAGCAGTAAGTGCTCGTGACTCGCACCCATTTCACTACAAAGCACAGCAAACATTCTGTGTTTCACGGGCCTAGCTTTCATCATATTGACAATTTTTATCACTTCTGCAGCAGCTGGTCAAACTCATCATTCATACGTTTGGCGACAAGTGGAGATTTTGTCTTTATAAAAGCTACAACACCATTACGTTTTCCGGTCATAGCAGCCACACCGTCAGTGCACACCCCCACACATCGAGACCAGTCTAATGCATTTTCTTGAATATATCCATTTAGCACTCTGGATATTTCCTCACCAGTTGTTCTCCCTGGTAATTCTCTACAGAAAAGGAATTTTTCTTCAGATTCCCCCCTTCTATAAACCTAACATATACGAGTAGCTGTGCAGCATTTGCAACGTCTGTACTTTCATCTAACTGCAAGGCAAAGTACAGGCTAGCACGCAACCTATCCAAAAGCTAAGCAGAAACATCTTCTGCCATGTCACATATCCTTCGGCACACAGTGTTGTTTGATAGCAGCACCACTTGAATTTTTTTGGCTGCTTCCTCACCAAGTATTTCATGAACAATATCTACAGTCACTGGCAAAATGAACCGTTCCCCAATTGTATGCGTTTTTTTTGTGCGAGCAATGTGGTATGAGGCTAGAAAAGATGCCTTGTAAGGCTCTCTCTGTAACAGTAACGTGCTGCTTAAAAGTACTCACTTGTTTTAAAATTTCGGATTCCTTTCTTTTAAAAAAATCTATAGATTTCCCAGCTTCATTTGGGTGTTTTTGTTGTAAATGCCGTTTTCAACTTTGATGGCTTGAGGCATTCATTGATAGGATTTCGAAGCACATCACACATTTTGGGTAATCAAGGCCGTCTTTCTTGGTAATGCAAGAAAACCCGAACTGAATGTACTCAGCATCATATTTTCGAGATTTAGATTTTGATGCCTTCACTGAGGATGGCTGCTCGTTTGTTCAGGTGGTTCTTGTGGATGTCTTCACTGAGGATGGCTGCTCGTTTGTTCAGATGGTTCTTGTGGATGTCTTCACTGAGGATGGCTGCTCGTTTGTTCAGGTGGTTCTTGTGGATGTCTTCACTGAGGATGGCTGCTCGTTTGTTCAGGTGGTTCTTGTGGATGTCTTCACTGAGGATGGCTGCTTGTTTGCACAGGTGGTTCTTGTGGCTGTCTTCACTGAGGATGGCTGCTCGTTTGTTCAGGTGGTTCTTGTGGCACTGGTACTCATGGAAACATCACTGCATTCGTTTTCTTCCTCAGGCTCCTTTCGTTGGCGTTTCAGAAACCGCTCCATTTGACTGTTATACTCTGTCGAGTTCTCACTGTACATGTGCAGAAGTGGAATGTTTTATTTTATCAACAGCGGGGGTAGAAAATATATCGAAGTTGAACGAACAAATTTTTTTTTTTTTTAATCGTATTGCGAGAAATTCTGCTTTTTTATATTTAGTTGTAGTATGTAAATTGCATTAATATAGCTGTTTTTCCATCCATTATCGATCCGCTTCTCCTGGTGAGGGTTGCAGCTATAGTTATTTTAAATTGGAATTGCAATTCACCCCGCTTTTGTGATAGTGGTACATAATCCAAGCACAAAACAAGCAACCAGGGACATTCAAAGTACATATGATTTAAGATTTGTTTTATTTAACTTTTAAGATTTGCTTTTAAATATTTCACACAATTCTTTTGTTCAGTAATTTTACGTATTTGCTGCGGACCCCCTGAAGCTTCTCCACGGGCCCCAGTTTGGGAACCCCTGCCCTAAACTACTACTACTACTACTACTACTACTACTACTACTAATAATAATAATAATAATAATAATAATAATAATAATAATAATAATAATAATAATAACTTAAACTATCAATGTTATTTAGGATTCAAACCATTTTTTTTTAAGCATCAGAATAATATACTCACAGTTCATCGTTGGTCTTAATGTAGCATCAAGTCTATTCTGCACACAACTCGCTATCCTATTGTTGTCTTCAGATATTAAAAAAATCCAAACACCGCAATTTTGAGATGTATTTACTGCATTTTGGTCCCATGTTGCACAACACTGGGAAAATGAGTGTCTCAGTGTTCCAGTGTCATTAGTAAGTGCGTCTGACCAAACATTAAATTCTGTGCTGGAAGAAATTCAAGCATGAATATTGGTGTAGATTATCGGCTAAAATAACAAAAACTGCTGATTAGCCGATTGTGTTTTTTCCCCCATATGTCGGTGCCATGCCGATAGGCTACTGATTATCGGTGCACTCCTACTTTTTACACCTAAAAGTGTGTTTCAAAGCTCTTTTCAAAATGTTTGCTCTTGTGCACTGGGGTTTGAGATCTGTCCTCAATCACCTGCAGGAAGAGCATTTATTATTATTATTATTATTTGTTTATTTAGCAGACGCCTTTATCCAAGGCGACTTACAAAGACTAGGGGGTGTGAACTATGCATCAGCTGCAGAGTCACTTACAATTACGTCTCACCCGAAAGACGGAGCACAAGGAGGTGAAGTGACTTGCTCAGGGTCACACAATGAGTCAGTGGCTGAGGTGGGATATGAACCGGGGACCTCCTGGTTACAAGCCCTTTTCTTTAAGCACTGGACCACACAGCTGCTCCTAAAAATAAGTAAATAAATAAAAGTGGTCTGGCTTTTCTGTTCCGTACCACATCATGGATCATTATTGCTGGGCAATTAATCATTACATTATAAGTGCATTACAGCAGACATTTTGAAAAGAGCTTTGAAAGACTTTAAAGTTGTAAGTGTAAAAAGTTGTCAATGTTAAAATGAAAAGAAAAATTACAGGTACGTAATTTAAACACGTGGGGAGGTGGAATGCTGTATTTTCCTGAACCCCACTACTTACTCTTAAGTAGCACATTGCTCTGGTTGCTGGTGGTGTTAATGACAATTCTTCATGTCATTTCATGTTCTTGTTTCTCTCTGGCTTTTCAGGCACTCATGTTGGAGAATCTGCAGAAGCACTCGACCCCTCACACTGGCTTTCAGCCCAACTCACAGGTAAGAACCACAGAAGAGAATTCATGAATTAGTGGAGGCCATTTGGCCCATTAGTGCTTGTCCGGTTACTAGTAGCTGAGTGATCTCAAAATGGGTTTTAAAGGATCCCAGTGATTCAGCATCAACAGCATGACTAGGTAACCCATTCCATACCCTCACGACTCTCTGTGTGGAGAAGTGTCTCTTTCCCTCGTCCTATGACTGTCTCCACTCACTTTCCAACTGTGTCCTCTGGTCCTGTTTCTGTGCTGCTCTTAAAAGCAGGTTAATGATTGCACAAAGGATGTGTCATGTTGCAGGTGGGGTCCTAATAGCTGCTGCACAGGGAGAGTGAATCTACAGTGTAGGGGTCATAGTTAAAGAAAGTGAAAGTAAAGTCTGAAACTAAATGACCCATAGAAAAAATAAGGGACTAAGTCATGCTGTTGAACGGGATAACAATCTCCCTGAGTGATTTAAAACATTCCCTCCCATATTGTATCATGTAAATTACTAGGGAACAAGACTCTAGGGAACAAGATTTTGGTTCCTGGCCCTTATCGATTTTTAGAAATACTAAAAGAATTACATAAATTAAATGACAGACGCTTCGACTAGAAGTCGTTCTCTGTGTCTTCGATGTTGTCATTGAATTTACTAAGTTTCATTGAGAGACTTCTAGTTGAAATGTTTGACATTGCATGTATTGCGTTTCTTTAGTATTTCTGAATTGAGTGATTTGCTTTCTGCATTCGCAGATCGGCGAGGAGATGAGTCAGAACAGCTTCATCAAGCAGTACCTGGCCAAACAGCAGGAGCTCCTGAGGCAGCGGCTGGAAAGGGAGGCGCGGGAGGCGGCTGAGGCTGCGGGTGAGTCCCTGTGATTGGCTTGCAGCAATATGATATCACTCTATTATCACAATAAATGCAGGGTTTTCAAAATAAGCTGGCGACCGGCACCATCCACCGCCTAATACTATATTTGTGCCGGCTATTTTAATAAAAAGTATTGCGATTATTTTCGGGTATTATCATTTTCAGTCCATTTTGTCGTATTATCATACTGTAAGGCGATTATATAGTGTGTGTATATACACTTGAGTGTACAAAACATTAGGAACACCTGCTCTTTCCATGAAATAGACTGACGAGGTGAATCCAGGTGAAAGCTATGCTCCCTTATTGATGTAACCTGTTAAATCCACTTCAATCAGTGTAGATGAAGGGGAGACAGGTTAAAGAAGGATTTTTAAGCCTTGACACAATTGAGACATGGATTGTGTATGTGTGCCATTCAGAGGGTAAATGGGCAAGACAAAAGATTTAAGTGCCTTTGAACGGGGTATGGTAGTAGGTGCCAGGCGCCGGTTTGAGTGTGTCAAGAACTGCAACGCTGCTGGGTTTTTCACGCTCAACAGTTTCCCGTGTGTATCAAGGATGGTCCACCACCCAAAGGACATCCAGCCAATGGCAGGCCAGTGGTCGAAAACGGCTCATTGATGAAAGAGGTCAAAGGAGGCTGACACGAATTGTGCAGAGCAACAGACGGGCTACAATTAGTCAACTGACAGTCCAGTACAACACTGGTGCCGAAAGACCCATAAAAGAATGCACAACTCGTCGTACCTTGACACGAATGGGGTATGGCAGCCGACGACCTAACAGAGTTCCACTTCTTTCAGTAAAACACAAGAAACTGAGGTTGCAGTGGGCTAAGGAACAAAAACACTGGACACTGGAGGATTGGAAAAACATTGGCTGGTCTGATGAATCCCAGATCCTGCTGTTTCACGCTGATGGGAGGACTAGGGTGGTGCAAGTGGCTGTGAGTGTCCGGTGATTCCCTGTACTGTGCAGTGAAACGGTGACTCGGGTGATCGCTGGCTCAGTGACTGCAGCTCTGATCTCCTTGGTCCTCCTCTGCAACTGCGAACACAAAAACAATACAAAGCGCAGGCTCCGGCTACTTAGTGTTTGAACATTCAGCGTAAGGGGCCGTACTTGCGTTGTCCCCTTTGTCATACCCAACTCCTCCCTGCAGTCAGCTCGGCGCCCCATTGTAACCAATCGCTGCTTGGCCCGCAGCTGATCGCATGTGAGTGGTTTTGTGTACTGACAGCTACGTGCCTCCACTAAGATGGCTGACTTCCTGTTTCCCCCACCGTCGAGTGGACCCGTCTATGGGGAAGCGTACTACCAGCCTTACACGGCACCCTTTCTGATCGGGAGGGAGATTTACAGCATCGATTCTTTCTCTTATCACAGTGCCTACATATGCCGAACATATTTGTTTGGTCTGTTGCAACATTGTTTACCGTCAGGAGTTCAAGGATGATTTAATCATACAGCAGATTCCCTTGTTAGATGATGAGCTGATAATATCTCTTCAGCCAAAGAAGCTAGCACAGTAATTTAAAACGTTGCCATAATGAAAAACAGTATTGTAGCACAAATGTTGTACTAAAGCAGGGTCAGCTGTTGCATTGAAAACAGTTTATTTCCAGAAAGGTGAAAGCAGGTGAGTTCAAGAAGGAGAAGCAAGAGTGTTTTTCTGTGTGTGCTGTTTTTGAATCCAGTGAAGGCAACGTCCAGCCTGGAAGCCTTATTTTGTAAGTTTCGTTTTGTGTGTTTTGTGTTTTGAAACCTTTTTGTTTGGCCCTCGTGCCGGTTTATTTTGTATTTTTGTGTATTAAAAAGCTTTATTTTTGAACTTTCACACTGTCTCTGAGTCTCAACCCCTGTCATCCTGTCACAGTCTGTTTCAAAGCTCTTTTCAAAATGGCTGCTCTAGTGCACTGGGGTTTGAGATCTGTCTAAATCATGCAGGGAGAGCGATTTAAAAAAAATTTCAAAAAAAAAAAAACAGTATATAAGAACATAAGAAAGTTTACAAACAAGAGGAGGCCATTCAGCCCATCTTGCTCGTTTGGTTATTAGCTTATTTGATCCTAGAATCTCATCAAGCAGCTTCTTGAAGGATCCCAGGGTGTCAGCTTCAGCAACATTACTGGGGAGTTGGTTCCATACCCTCACAATTCTCTGTGTAAAAAAGTGCCTCCTATTTTCTGTTCTGAATGCCCCTTTATCTAATCTCCATTTGTGACCCTTGGTCATTGTTTCTTTTTTCAGGTCAAAAAAGTCCCCTGGGTCGACATTGTCTCTACCTTTTAGGATTCTGAATGCTTGAATCAGATCACTGCGTAGTCTTCTTTGTTCAAGACTGAATAGATTCAATTCTTTTAGCCCGTCTGCATACGACATGCCTTTTAAACCCGGGATAATTCTGGTTGCTCTTCTTTGCACTCTTTCTAGAGCAGCAATATCCTTTTTGTAACGAGGTGACCAGAACTGAACACAATATTCTAGATGAGGTCTTACTAATACATTGTAAAGTTTTAACATTACTTCCCTTGATTTAAATTCAACACGTCTCACAATATATCCGAGCATCTTGTTGTCATGGTTCCTTCAATGAGGCTTCCAGGTCCTGATGCAGCAAGCATCCCCAAACCATGACACTACCACCACCATACTTGGTATGAGGTTCTTACTGTGAAATGCAGTGTTTGGTTTTCGCCAGACATAACGGTGTCCATGTCGAGCATTCATGTTCTTTTTAGTGAGCAATGGTTTCCGCCTTGCTACTCTGCCATTTTTGCCCAGTGTCTTTCTGATGGTGGAGTCATGAACACTGACCTTAGCCGAGACGAGAGAGGCCTGCAGATCCCTGGATGTTCTAGGGTTCTTTGTGACTTCCTGGACGATTTTACGCCTTGTTCTTGGAGAGATTTTGACAGGACGGCCACTCCTGGGAAGATTCACTGCTGTCCCAAACTTTCTCCATTTGGACAGTATGGCTCTGACTGTGGTTCGGTGGAGCCCCAGAGCCGTAAAAATGGCTTTGTAATCCTTTCCAGACTGATAGGCATCAAAAACTTTTTTCCGGAGGTCTTCAGGAATTTCTTTTGTTCATGGCATGATGTGCCTCTAGAACCTGTGCTGGCAACTTCACTCTGATGGTAAGGGCCAAAATTAGTCAGATTTATATTGGGCAGGGCTGGCCCAAATCAGGCCTGGTTGTTAACCAAAGTACTCAAACAGCTGACCCTAATTATCCCTTTAATTGGGTTGAGTTTAATTAGGGGGGGGGCAATAACTTTTTCACACCTGAAGATTGCATGTTTGATTACCTTGCACACCAAACAAATGAAAGAAGCACCAAACTTTGGTGTCATTTTTTTCTCTCTGACTCCCTCTATATACTGCTACAACCCACAAAAATCTGACCTTACACTATCAGTGCACTAGAGTAGCTGTTTTGAAAAGAGCTTTGTTAAAAAAAAAAAAAAGTTGTCAGGATTACAGGAACGTTATTAAACATTTGTTTTAATGTCAACAGTAACAGCGCAGAATAGAATTTCAAAAGAAAATATATTTATTTCACTGAATTTAATTATTGTAATCTTCCAAAAGTAGTACATGTCCAGACAGTAAACAGACTACAACACTAAATGCACTTTAATTTCAGTGAATGATGTTGAATTAAAAAAAATAGAGAACATTCCTGTAATTAGTCAAACTTGATTATTCAGTACGGAGAATCCGCAATGAATGAATGATTTATTGATTGCAGCTGCAGATGATTTAATGAACTGTGATGGGCGCTCAGGGCCCGATGACTGTGATGGGCGCTCAGGGCCCGATGACTGTGATGGGAGCTCAGGGCCCGATGACTGTGATGGGCGCTCAGGGCCCGAGTGAAAGATAAATTTGTCTGGAGGCCTTGTCCATGGGAGCTCGACGGATAACCTGCGCGAGGCCGGCTGGAAAAACATGAACAGTTACATGCATCCTAGTGCCGCAGATAGGAAGTAGCTATGGGCCTCCTCCCCCAAAAAGACAAGGCCGCCAAACCATGAATGGAAAATAATAATAAATGATTAACGAACCACACAGTGACGCACTGCCACCTACCCCCCCAAAATATTGAAAAATTAATGAAAATGAGCAGCCGAGACACATGACTGTGCTAGGGAAAAGAGCCCAGCCTCTCCAGCCTGACCACGCACCCTGCAGAACTAAATATGAACCGCACAGCATTCAGGTAAGGAAAAAAACCCTACTCACATATTTAATTTTTGATGTAGGGGGAAAACCTCAGGGAATCCGTGGCAGAGGGTAGCCCTTCCTCTAGGCTCTAAGTGGTCGACTCCGTTTCGCTTCCCAGCGTGACAGAGGCGAAACAAAGAAGCGACATGGGAGAAAAAGCCTTATGCGTTTGCTGATGACGTTGGTTAGGGGTGGATTCTCCTTCCAGAAAAGCAACCAAGTTTACAATACAGACAGCAGATAAAAAATGAAGTGACATATAGGTGTGCATTATCTGTTCTATGAATTTTTGGCACAGAAGCTTCAGTAATGTAAATTTTTAAAAGTTCAGACCCCAGAGTGGAGGCTCATGTGTTTTATGTAGTGCTGTTCTCAGCCTCTACTCTGTGGTCTGCACTTCAATTTTTTCCCCAGGTTTTTTTTACAAGATGGAATGCAGCTCATATGCACTTTTTTTTTTTTAAGTCGATGTGATATGCATAATTGATCTGTGTAAGTTTATGGGACCACTTTCTATCTAAAAAAATCTAAAACCCAAATAAATGTGCAAAAAACTCCGACTCACAGCCCTGACTTACGGTGACACACGCCGCAATATAGTCGCACAACATTAAGCTCCTGGCAGTTACCATAAGTTATTTGCTTAACTGCGTTTACTGCATAGTCTACTTACTTTCTACTGATGGCAGTGCACAAAGATTTCAGCGCCTCCTCCAAAAACTCCCAGGGCAAACTTTTTAAATCTTGATGATCTGGCCCCAGTGATAGATCAAGCAATCGCTGCTCAAAGAGACTCGATGCATGGTATGGTTTCCGACATGTTATCAGAGACTTTGGGGCCAGCACTAGGCCCGATCAAGGATTACATTGCTGAAAATTGAGCCATCACTTGAGGATCTCAATAACAATGTTAGATTGGTAAACGGTTTCCTACAAAAAATGCTACCTCGCTGGATCCCAGTCCTCAGTTTGATTTCCACAGCTCAGCTAATATTGAGATCGACAGAGCCCATCGAGTCTATGCGAGTCCCTCATACAGCTCAGATAGGCCCTGCACCATGTTGTTCAGGGTTCTACGATATGCTGACCGCCAGGCTATACTTAAGGGGACTCCGCAAGCACAACCAACCCTTGCAGGGGGCTGTCGCTAGAGCTTCTACACGGATTACGTCCGGCAACAGCCCGGAGCAGTAAGGCCTTTAGGGGGTTTGGAGCCAAACTTCAGCAGAAGGGCATGGAATCCTTTTTAATTTACCCGACAGGCTTGAAGGTCTCTCATGGGCGAGAAGCTTTCTTTTGGATTCACCTGGAGAAGTGGGAGAACTTTTTATCTGGTTTGGATTCCTTGGCTCCAGTGACATCTGCTAGAAAGTCTATCCAGTTTCAACCTACTGTTTCTGAGGAAGACTTATACAAGGCATATAACTTTCCTTCTGATTTGCTATCTTGGACTCAAAACCGGACTGGTATTGTATAGTACTTGCTGTTAATAAATACCATAATTCTACAGGTCATGTAACTTTTATTTTCTATTTTCTGCTTTAACAGTATGTGACAGAGAAAAAATGAATCTTGGTTATGAATCTCCCTCCTGACCTGTGAGGGCGCTGTGTAAAGGGAACAGAGTGCCCTGGACTGGATGGTCTGACAATTCATTCCAGGGAAAGGTGGAAGTCAGCCATCTAGAAAGGGGTAGGGCTCCTGATTTTCCATTCTTGGGAATGGCAAATTTCGTTTTTCAAAATGACCAATTCCGTTTTTACCAATTTATTAAGAATTAACAACGATATTTGCTGTAAAACTACTTGCATGTGTTTCTCGTATACCCTGGACAGACAGAGTTGCCTTAGTTAGAGCAGGACTCTTCAACTATTTTTTTTTTTAATTTAAGGGGGCCAGATTGGAAAACCAGTTAGGAGTAGGCAGGCCAGACTAATTTACTCTCACATCTTTAAGCAATAATAAATAGTACATCATAATCTTTATTTTATAAAGCGCCTAAATGCACGCATCTCAAAGCGCTGTACAAACACAGAGAACCATATATGCATACAGCATATTAAGAGTATACATAATATAAAAGGAAATTACACAAATGAAAAAACAAATGATAAAAATGCCTGAACGTAAAACTGTGTAATTTTGTTTTTTTTAAAAGCATCAACGGACTTCGCATCCCTGATAGATTGAGGAAGGTCATTCCAAAGTTTGGGGGCATAGCGGCAAAAAGCCCCCTCGCCCATGGAGCAAAGCTTAGTTTTGGGTATTGCCAATAAACCCGAGGATGAAGAGCATGAATTACGTACGGGTGTGTAACGTGTAAGCAATTCAGCAATGTAACATGGAGCTAAACCGTTCAGAGCCTTATAGGTTAACAACAGTATTTTAAAATCAATCCTGCTCTCAACCGGCAACCAGTGCAAAGAAGCAAGAACCGGTGTAATATGTGCACCCAGTTTAGTGCCAGTTAAAATGCGAGCAGCGGAGTTCTGAATATATTGTAGCCTGCTAATAGCAGCCTTGGTGACACCTGCAAACAACACATTGCAATAATCGAGCCAGGAAGAAACAAAGGCATGAACTAGCCTCTCTGCATCAGGCACAGACAGCATAGGGCGCAGACGAGCAATGTTACGAAGGTGAAAAAAGGATACCTTGGTGACATTGCGGATATGTGACTCGAAAGTAAGGCTAGGGTCAAAGACCACACCAAGATTCCTAACTACAGAGCTAGATTTAACTTCAAGCCCATCGATCACTGTGCTAAAAGAGTCAAAATTTCGAAGTTGTCGAGGAGAGCCAAGTAGCGTTACTTTGGTTTTATCGCTGTTTAATTGTAGGAAGTTTTGCCGCATCCAAGTTTTAATCTGTCGGACAATTATCAAGAGCCGAAACGGCTACATTTGTATCAGGTGTAGTCTTAAAATTAATTGTGTCATCTGCATATGAGTGAAAACGCATGACGACGTATGATCTGTCCAAGTGGCATCATATAGATATTAAAAGTAAGATGTCAGATGTCTAAAGTCTAATAGGACAAAAATGGTCAGTGCACCCGAGTCAGCAGCCATGAACAGATCATTAACAACCTTAACAAGGGCTGTTTCAGTGCTGTGTCTTGATCTAAAACCTGACGGCAAAAGTTCATAAATATTGCATTCCAATAGATGACTCTGTAGCTGCTGAGCCACTGCGTGTTCTCGGATTTTAGACAGAAAGGGTGGATTAGAGATGGGCCTATAATTCCAAAGAATATCTGCGTCAAGGTTTGTTTTTTTTTAACAAATGAGTCACAACGACATATTTAAATGCAGAACTCAGTGACTCGATGATGTCAGTCACCACCGGGCTGAGAACTGAAAAATGTGACACAGTGAGTGGTAGGCTTCATTTTAGTGACTATTTCAGCCAGCCTTGAAGTAACCTCAGCAAAACAGAACAAACAGGTACCGTTAAAAGCCAATATATTAGGGGGCAGAATGGCAAGTGGGTTAAAAGCTAACAGTTCCTGTATGATGTTATCGATTTTAGTTAGAAAATAATCAAGAAACCTATTACATTGCTCCCTAGAACCAGTAGATACAGTTTTATGCTCCCTCCATATTTCAAGATGAACAGTTAGGCCAGTATCGCTCCACCTGCGTTCAAGCCTACGCCCTGCAGTTTTCATGGATCGTAACTGATCATTATACCATGGAGAACAATAGGTATAGGAAACCAAACACGTTTTTTCAGGGGCCAGGGTATCAAGCACATTGCACAGGTTTGTATTATAGGACTCCACCATGTCCGCCAGCACCCGATTTGTCTGATCGTCGTAAAATGGAGTAGAAAACAACCTGTCAGCAAAGGCGATTGGATTGATAGAATTAACATTGCGAAATTTAACAGTGCACTTAACTTTTACTGCAGGTACTGGTAAATCCAAATTAAACAAAATGGCAAAATGATCAGAAATTGTTAAATCGAGAGCTTGGAGATTAGTAACTGATAGACTTGTAGTAATTACTAAGTCAAGAATATGACCATGACGATTGTGAGAAGGGTCATTTACATTTTGTGTGAACCCTAAACAGTCCAGAAGACTAAGTCCATAAGGTATTGACAATGTCGACCCAGGGGACACAAGTTGAGATTAGATAAAGGTGCATTCAGAACAGAAAATAGGAGGCACTTTTTTACACGGAGAATCGTGGGAATCTGGAACCAACTCCCCAGTAATGTTGTTGAAGCTGACACCCTGGGATCCTTCAAGAAGCTGCTGATGAGATTCTGGGATCAATCAGCTACTAACAACCAAACGAGCAAGATGGGCTGAATGGGGCCTCCTCTCCTTTGGAAACTTTGTTAAGAGACAAACTCTCTTGACAGAGAACAGGATTGAGAATCAACATGAATATTAAAATCTCCTGATAACAGGATCCGATCATAATTTGAACGTAAAACGTTAAAAGATCCGACAGCTCATTCAGAAAAGAAGTATTATGTTTTGGGGGACGGTAAACCAGAACCACCACAAGAGAGACTAATTTAAAGGGTAGACATTCAAATGTAATAAAGACAAGGAGAACAACAGTAACATTTTTTTTTTTTTTCACTTTTCCAGAAGGCCGTAGCCTTAAATGGCAAGCTGGTTTAGCTGGGGACTGTAACCCGTTGTTTGGAACAGTGAAATACACATTGCTGTGTATTGCCTGTGATTATTATTCGCCAGACCTGGATTACAAAATAAACGTCTTTTTGAATTGTGAACTTTATTGTCTGTCTTCTGTTTCGTAATCACATCACCTCTACACCTGCAAAATGTGCAGCTCCATTTTAAAACAGCTTTGATATGAAAATGAAAAGCAAACAGTCGGATACAACTTAATATTTATGATCATACATAAAATTTTCAAAGCAGAAACACCATATTTACATTGAAAATTAAACTTTTCTTATTTTTTTCAAAAAGAGCACATATACATAAACATGAAAAAGTGTAATAAGAACATGAGAAAGTTTACAAACGAGAGGAGGCCATTCAGCCCATCTTGCTCATTTGGTTGTTAGTAGCTTATTGATCCCAGAATCTCATCAAGCAGCTTCTGGAAGGATCCCAGGGTGTCAGCTTCAACAACATTACTGGGGAGTTGGTTCCAGGCCCTCACAATTCTGTGTGTAAAAAAGTGCCTCCTATTTTCTGTTTATTGCGTCAAATAAACTTTATGCAATAAACGTCTGTGTAAACAGGTATAGAAAGCTGTATGCACAAATAAAAATATTAAAAAAAAAAAAAAAAAAAAAAGTTATAACAAAAGCATAAAGCAAAAATATAACAACTTATGCAACGTGAAAGCGCTTTGAGTGAAACAGAGTTCAAAGGCTTTGTCTATCTGTTCAGAGTTGTATTACAGCTTTCTAAGTACAATCTACGCAAAAAACACGTGTGTGCCAGTGGGCGCGGCACTGGCTGAAAGTTGAGGGGCATATGCACTCCTTCTACAAAACCAAAGTGTTGATGGCTGCCAGGTCCACCTGGCTGAGAGTACCACCTTTGACAGAATACAGCCGTGCCATTTGATCCAGTATATCCACACCATATTTCGTTGCGTTGTAAAATGCAAGTGTCTCTGGCTTTCGTTTAGCGTCAATCCCGATGGTCACTGATTTGTGCAGAGAGCTTAGAATATGCACATTTTTAAAAATTTTTTACACCTGTACACACTCAAGGTGGTACAGTCGTTCTGCCTGAGGACTGTAGTGGAGTGCAGGGGGCTCTGCACGGCTTGAGCTGTTGGTGGTAACTCTCGTCTTGCCTATATCACACTGTATTGTGATTCAATGTGTATATTTTGTGAGAACTGCTAAAAAGTAATAAAAATAATAATAATAATAATAATGTGATGTGCAGAATGACTTTAATTAGTGTTTCAACACTCGAGTATATAATACGTTCTTTCACAATGACTTTGATTTTATTACAAAGCCCAGTCTAAATTGTCGGCTGTATTGTATTGATTTCAATATGCCGCATAAACTGCGGGTCTGGCGGTTGAAGAAGCAAGTGCTTATAACTTATTCATTTTTATGATTCTGCAGCTGAAACACCATATGGGTATTTAATTCAAATATTTAGTAACACTTAACAACAGACATGCACGAGATATTCACATAAGCAGAGATATTTAAATTTGAATTGCAAAAGCCGTTCAAAAAGCAAACCCAAAAACTCAGTTACCCTCAAGGGATCTGGCATACTTTAATAAAGGCAATGTATGCAGCACGTTCGTTCTCATATTATGTGTCCCATCCAATAATTTATTTTATTAGTACCGAGTCAAAACATAGAGGACGTGGCTATTTGGGTCTAAAATTCCAACTGCGAGAAAGTAAGCAGCAGGTTGAAGCGAAGTGGCTGTGCTGGATTGTTTTAGTTGTGATTTAACTTGCAGACAAGAATATTTTTTGTCTGACTTTCCAGTTTGCTTTCTGAAAGCTGTTTATTTTACGTTCTGTTCAGCAACCTCTGTAGTAGCCTCTTGTTTAATGTGTGATTCTGAAGCTAAATAGCGATCGATCGTATTTTCTCCAGTCATATTAAGATATGCAAAACAATGACCTCAGTCTGCATGTACAGTTTCTTTGGGAAATATCTTGAAACAATCATCAGCTGAAATATACTTTGCTTTTTTTGTCATCCATTTCTACTATTTTACCTCCAATGCTGAAAACTAGATTTTAGCAACCTAAATCAAAACAATGCAGCACCAACTTTGTCCCACCCCCTACAGCACAGAACAGATCACATAAAAGCAGTAAAGACACACTGATAGGCTGATTAAAACTTTGTCATTTGAATAGTAAACAAGAACGTTAACAGCTTTGGAGAATTTTTTGTGTAAATGTTATTTGTGGACCTTTTTCTGTTTTGTTTGTTTGTTTTTTGTTGCAATGCACATGGGACGGCGAAGGAATAAAAAAAGGGCTATCTACAGAAGGAAGACACGTAGTTTGCGTCGCTTACGTTGTGCAGTAGTTCATTTAAACAAGGTTTCTTTTTTTTTTTCCTCTCCATACTTGTTTCTATGCATTGGCCCCTAAGAGGTGAATTTCGCGGTGACCCCTCAATTTCATGATTTCCGCGAAATCGCGATTTAGGTAGATCCCTAATTTATATCCTTTTCTTCTCTGAGCTAAACTCTGCCGTGGGGAATGTAGTTTCTCCCTCGCTGTCTCTCAGATCATAAGTTAAATACAGCTAAAATTTAATTATCTACTGCCCAGGGCAAATTGTCCAGGTGGAGGTTCTCCAGGACCATGAATTTCTCTCACAGCTTAAACCCAAACTAACAAATTTATTAATAATAAATTAATTTATTAACAAGGATTCGGTGTCGGATCCAGCTCTGGTTTGGGCCGTGGTCAAAGATTTTGTGCACAACAATAAGATTTGGTTCTCCTCTCATTTAAAGAAATCTAACCTGCATTTAATCTCCCAGTTAGAGCTGAGTTGCAGTAAACTGGAACAGGCTCTGAAATCTAATTACAGTAGAGATATCAAACTTAAATTAAAACGCGGAACTGAACAACCTATTAAGACAGCAAGTTGATTTTCTTATGCCTATCACTAAACATGAGTATTATTCTGAAGGCAATCGACCGAGCCATCTGCTTGCTCTAAAACGTCAGGAAAGCAGACTCAATATCCAACTGATTAACTCCCCTGTAGTAAAGAGTCTTATTTCCAACCAAAAGATATTAACAAAACATTTAGATCCTTTTTTTGTTCATTTTCTACTCTTCTGAGAAACGGTCCTTCCTAACTCATTTAAGCTTTCTTGAACCTTCCCAACATCTTTCCAGGGGAGGCTGAGCAGCTGGATTCCCAAATTTCATTAGATGAATTGTATCAAGTGCGTTCTCCTGGAATTGATGGTTTGCCAGTTGAGTTGTATTTAACATTGTGGGATATACTGGGCCCTTGCAAAAGGCTGCTTCCATTGAGATTGTAATACCATGTTAATTACAGTGCTCCCTAAACCTGGCAAGGACCTTGATGAATGTGCGAGCAATCGTCCAATTTCCTTAAACGAGGATATAAAAATGTATGCTTGAGTAATTGCACTTCGTTTGGAGAAAGCTATTACCGTATTTGCTCGAGTATAAGTTGAGAAATTTAAACCCAAAACACAATCATTTAGTTGGGGGTGGTCCACTAATACACGAGCAAAAATATGAAACGATCTATAATTTAGAGGAGGCTGTGTGGTCCAGTGGTTAATGAAAAGGTCTTGTAACCAGGAGGTACCCGGTTCAAATTCCACCTCAGCCACTGACTCATTGTGTGACCCTGAGCAAGTCACTTAACCTCCTTGTGCTCCGTCTTTCGGGTGAGATGTAATTGTAAGTGACTCTGCAGCTGATGCATAGTTCACACACCCTAGTCTCTGTAAGTCGCCTTGGATAAAGGCATCTGCTAAATAAATAAAATAAATAAATAATAATAATTTATAGTAAAAACTATTTACTGATTGTGATGACAGGCAGCAGCATGAACACTATGGAGGGGCATAATAAAAATAATAATAATAATAATAATAATAAATAATAATAATAACGTTACCTTTTCTATTGTGTGACCCTGCAGCGTAGTGCTTCTGTGGGAAACAGCAGCACCTTCATTGTTGTGGGCAAATCCTTGTTGCCCTCATTACCAGAGCAAATGCTTCTAGTTAGCACGTTATTGCTGAAGCTGGGAAAATGAAATCATCCTGTGGGCTGTTATGGCTTGATGCTGAAAAAGCTTTCAATCATTTGGAATGGCAGTATTTATGGTGCATTTTGAAGAGATTCGCTTTTGGTCCAAGTTTTATTAGAATGAGTGAACTCTTTTCAGAGTTATTTGGTATTTTTCGTGGCTCCAGACAAGGGTTCCCTCTCTCCCCTTTGCTATTTGACTTGTCATTTAGAGCCCTTAGCCCAATTTATTCGTCAGAGTACTCTAATCTCCCAAATAAAAATGGGATCCTCCTGCCACTCAATTTCATTATATACTGATGACACGCTTTTATGTGCGTCTGATTTGCAACGGTCTCTTCTGATATTACATCAGATAATAAGTGGGGTGAGACAGTGTTTGTTCTCGTCCATATTTGTTGTCTTTTTGTATAAACTTGTTTAATAATTGAATTACCAAAAAAAAAAAAAAAAGAGCCCTAGCTGTCATCATTACAGTAAAATGTATCTCCCAATTTGGAATAGCCAATTATTTTTAGGCTCAGGTCACCGCTACCACCCCTGCGCTGACTCGAGAGCAGCGAAGACGAACACATGCTAACCTCCGAAGCCGACCACTTCTTTTCATACTGCAGACCAACCATGCAGCCGCCTCAGAGCTACAGTGTCGGAGGACAACGCAGCTCTGGGCAGCTTACAGACAAGCCTGTTGGCCAAATGTGCGCCGCCCCCTAGGAGCTCCCATCCACGGTTGGCAGTGGAATAGCCTGGACTTGAACTGGCGACATCCAGGCTATATGGCGCATCCTGCACTCCACGCGGAGCGTTTTTACCGGATGCGCCACTCGAGAGCCCCTTGCTGACTGATTTATTTTTTTTATTTTATTTTATTTTTTTTTTTAAATCTTGGTTAGCCTTGTGTGTTTGGATTGGTTTCTGCTTCGGTTGGATCTTATTCTCCCCCTTGCCCCTCAGAGGCGTCGGCGGAGTCAGAGGACGAGACCTCCTTCCTGGAGCAGAGTGCCTCGAAGCCACCAGACTTGCAATCCATCCTAGAGGTGCCGGAACAGAGCGGGATGAGCGCTTCTTCCAGAGGTGAGGACTGCAGCCACAGGAGAGCTACAATAAAACAATCCCACAAACCTTCATGGGTCTCAAATGTGCAGTTTTTAAAGAAAGACATTGTAGCATTTGCTACACACTGCAGCACAAGAAATGTGCCGTCTGCCACACTTAATTGCGTGGCAGCTGCCTGGCCAGGCGATCGTGTGGTTTACAGCAACTAGCTAGAAAAAGGACGTTCTACAAAATAACTTATGTAAAATTACATTGTCACGGATGATTATCAAACACTTTCAAAAGTGCCGTTGAGTTGCTGATTGTGCATGTTATGATATCTCTGCATTGGTTCTCTGAAGTTACTAATTTAATAGGTTAATGTGGCTCTAACGTCAATCCTTTTAAATAAATTGAAAACAGTTAGTGTTGCTGAAGCACAAAGTCTCTTTATTATCTTAATTGGTGTCAGGCCGCGTCTCGTTTTTAATGAAGGAATCCCTGCTCCTTAAATGTCCCGTTACAGAGTAAAAAAACAAAAAAAAAAAAAATCAAAAGGATAGAAGCGAGAGTCAGGAGTTTTTTGGCTGGTTGCTGTCCGATGCAAGTTTGGTTTCAGTTTAATTTATTGCTTAAATAAGAAGTGAAAGAAAATCAGTTTAAGATAATTATCTCTGAACTTTTATCAGATAAATACTATCACAGATTGAGGATGAAAATCGAGGGAAGTTAAGGAATAATTAAGTCAGATGTCTGTTTCGTTGCTGAGACTGTTTTGGTCTGCAGTTCCAGAGTCGGAGTGTGGCGGTGAACAGTTTTTTACTCCTGGATGATTACGGACAATTGAATTTTATAGGTCGGAATTAAACGAGCTCCTCGATACAGAAGGCTCATTTTCTTTCCCCTGCACTTTACCATATTGAGAGGTTTGTGCCTTGACATGGACTGTGTGCGCTTGAACTACAGTCTCTGTTAAAGTATCATTTTTTTCTATTGGCTAAAATTGGACAATACACTTAGCTTAGACCTGGTGTATACTGGACTGTTATTGATTGTTTAATGTACAGGTATATTGGATTTACTGAAGTAAATAATGGATTAGACGGGGAGATACTATGCATGTATATTTGTAGGGTATTGTTGGGTGGTCGATTATGTGATAGAGGGGTGTATAGAAAAATGCATTTGTATTGTATATGCTAGTTAAATTAAATTATTCTATTGAGAGAGTTGTATGAAGGATGATGCTTGACCGTTACATTTCATTGTGTGTGCTTTTTTTATTTAATCTGCAAATGGTATACTTGGTGGTTATGAGGAACAAGGCCAGGGAACTGTGAGAGTTTTCAGGGATCTACATTTTGATTAAAGGGGATTAGTTATTCAGGGTTCTGTCCAAAATGTTTGGTAAAAATAATGATGTAAACCAGGGGTGTCAAACTCAATTCCACTGCGGGCCACTTTGAGAAATCAAATTGAAGTGGAGGGCCACATGTAAATATTTTGCCCTCCCACCCCCGAAAAAAGTGCATATGATTGCTGCGACCATTTATTAACCATTTATTATTGTTAGTATGATGTATCTGTTGTGTTTCAATAAGATGAAGCAGACTAGTGTTTCGAAGTGTGTCTCACGTTTTTAATCTCACTTGCACACACTCACATATTCACAAACGGCAATGCATCAAAAAAACAATAACAAGAAGCCTTTTACGACACAGGCGCGTAACACTGTAGCGTAACCAAGCTGCAAGAAAGCCAGCTAGTAAAGTACATCTACAGCTGTAACAGTATCACTCAGGCCAAACTAACTTCAGATAGGATTTGAGACATTTAAACATAAATAAAACATATTTATATCCTACATACAGTGCCTTGCAAAAGTATTCAGACCCCTGACCAATTCTCTCATATTACTGAATTACAAATGGTACATTAAAATTTCGTTCTGTTTGATATTTTCTTTTAAAACACTGAAACTCAAAATCAATTATTCACCTTTCAGCAGGACAATGATCCCAAGCTCAACATTGGAGTGGCTCAAGAACAAAAAGGTGAATGTCCTACAGTGGCCCAGTCAAAGTCCTGATCTCAATCCCATTGAGAATCTGTGGCACTATTTGAAAATTGCGGTCCACAAGCGTCATCCAACCAACCTGAACAACCTGGAGCAAATCTGCCAAGAAGAATGGGCCAAAATCACTCTGACACTGTGTGCAAAGCTGGTACATACTTACCCCAAAAGACTTAAAGCTGTTATTGCAGCGAAAGGTGGCTCTACCAAATATTAATGTGTGGGGGTTGAATACTTATGCAAGCAAGATATTTCAGTTTTATTTTTCTTTATTTCCCAACATAAAACCAATGTCACCTTACAATAATTGATTTTGAGTTTCAGTGTTTTAAAATAAAATATCAAACAGAACGAAATTTCAATGTACCATTTGTAATTCAGTAATATGAGAGAATTGGTCAGGGGTCTGAATACTTTTGCAAGGCTCTGTATTTATGATATTCACTTGCAAAACATAAATAGAAAAATCAGTGCAGACATTTAAACATAAATAAAAATAGCTGTCCTGCCTAGGCCTATTTGCTGCTACTTGTGGAACCTGACGCCTTTTCTTTGTGGCAAGTTGGTCAATCTTGGGGGCAAAATCCTGCGCTGAGGCAACTCTCAGGATGGATTGAAGATGCTTGTCTGTCAGACATGTTCTGTGAGGGGATTTGTTTATCTTCATCAGGGAGAACAGCTGTTCGCATAGGTATGTGCTTCCAAACATGGAGAGGACACGGGCAGCCTGAAGGCGGACCTGTGCTAGCGTGTCTGGGACGGAAGTGTAAAACTGGGCAGCGCTGACTCAGTCGAACTTGGCCTTGAGTGCACTGTTGCATTGCACCTCGATTAATTCAATTTAGATATCCACTGGGGCTCTGTCCACATCCACTGCAAAGGGATTGGAGAAGAGCTCGAAGGTGAACTGCTGCGTCTTGAAGTCGGCAAATCTTCTTTCGAACTCAGTGCGCAGTAGGCTCAGTTTGCCAGCAAGAGCCGCACTTGGTAAAGTTGCGCTGGTAAGCGAGTTTGACACTGTGACATGTCGGGAAGTGAGCAAAGTTTCCCTGTTGCATGTGATTTTCCCACAAACGCAATTTCATTTGGAAGGCTTTCACGGCATCATACATGTCAGTAATAACATGTTTGCGACCCTGCAGTTTCACATTCAGTGAGCTGAGATGGTCCGTTATGTCACATGAAAAATGTCCTTCCCTGTGGTATTGCCATGCATCGCTCTTCAGTGACGGATAGGTTGGGATTCACCCCAAAATTGACAACTGAGCTGTGTCCGTAGCGTCTGTGCTCTCGTCAGCAGCCAGTGAGTATGCAATGAAGTCTCTTGCTTTTTCACTGAGCTGATCAAGCAGATTGGTAGCTAACTCATCCACTCTCGGCTATGGTATTTCTCGGGAGACTAATGTTTGCAAATGCTTGCCTTTTGTCTGGACACACTACCTCGCTAACTTTAAGCATGTACCGCTTTATGAAATCACCCTCGGAGAAGGGCTTGCCTGATTTTAGCTATTTCCTCTGCTACGATGAAACTTGCCTTTACAGCCGCATCACTCTGTGATTTTGCCATGGTGAACATATTCTGTTGGAGCTCAAGACTTTTCTTTAACTCTGCCACCTTCTGTAGCCTTTGCTCTCTATCCAAGTTTCCATATTTGTCTCTGTGTTTGGTCTCGTAGTGGCGTCGTAAGTTAAATTCTTTCAATACTGATACACTGTCTGTGCAAATTAGACAAACCTGGTTTTTCCCTGTGCTCCACGAACATGTATTCGATCTCCCACCTGTCCAGGAACGTTCTGCCCTCTCTGTCCACTTTCCTTTTAGCCATTTTTGATAGCTGGCTAGCTATTGTTTGAGTGAGTGATTGTGTTGACAGGTTTTAAGTTAAGTGTATGCGTGACACAGCGCACTGTAACGGAATGCTCAGTGTAGGCCTGTGAACTGTGTATATATGCCGTGGTTCGCACCAGAGTGTGCAGTGCATGTTCGGACTTGTAGTGAATAGAGAGCCGAAGTATTTTGTCACTTCCTGTCCCACGGGTTCCAGAAGTGAAATTGTCCTATTGATTTCTCCATAGGCTTTTTTTAAAACCTGCGATTTATTAAAATATATATTTAAAATACAGTTATGTGTCACAATTGTTCAGAAATTGTAGTGCAAACTGGATTAATTTCACGCCAAATATGTTGTCTTCGCTTAAAGAACTTCATTTCGCAACCTAAAACAAGCTGATGTTCCTGAGGAGTGACGGAGCTCTGTGAGGACGAGGCCAGTTTACTCGCAGCGGGGGTGATTTGTGTTGAGCAGAGTTTGCAGGTGAGACTAAATTTATGAGGTGTTGGTGAATTAAAACCGTAATAAAAGCGATCTAGCCCACTAACAAGGTTGATCCAAGGTAAACGTATTGCTAACTAACTAGTTATTTAACTATGAAGCGAAAGCTAGCAAGCTAATACCCCACTCAAAATGTTGGAACACTCTGAACACTGAATTAGCGGTTTTCTGCAGGGATAATGTAGTTTGTTTGTGGAATATAACGTACACAGAGTTGTACCTTTATCAATTCTTCAATAATTTGCAAGATGTTTCGGCCTATTACATAGCTTATGATGTGTCTAACAATGAAAGGTAATTACACCGGTTCAAGGTTTCAATTGTCAGTAATCGCTGATATTGCAAACCTCTATGTAGAAATACATGGGGAAAATTCTCTTCTGGAACCCGTACTTCAGCTCCCTATAGCGGACTGGTCGCGGGCCGGATTTAGATGGGCCTTGAGTTTGACATGTGATGTAAACTAATAATGCACTGACTTACCCAGCATTTCTTGGATCTGCCGCTCAACTATCCTTTCCATATTAGATTTTTTATATATATATATTAGAGGTGTACTGAGCGATTATTTAAATAATCAACACGAACACGATTAATAATTTCGATTCATCGATTAATCTGTTAATTTTGATTAATTTTTTTTTCTTCATTTAATAATGCAGAAAAGGCACCCCCACTATATAGTAGATGATATTCTGTAACATTATCTCCAGTACTGGTTTAGTTGTCTTACTCTGTTGATGGTCTCTATCTAAAATAGCAAGTCTCACTCGGACAACACGTAACTTTTTAAAAAAAAAATTTTAAAAAAATTTATTATTCAGAAAATGCTTTCTCACATAAATAACTACAGTACAAAATTTGCTCCTGAATTTTTGGAAAGCAATTGTAAAACAATAATAATTCACATTAATAATTCTTGTCACTTCAACCTACTTGGAATTTTTGCTGTTTGCTGAACAAGTGGAGCAAAATTCTTATAAAGTCAACTCATTAATCTTTAAAGAAGTCAATAACTTATTTGCAAAAATAGTTAACAGACACTATTCACTTAAAACAAAAGTCTGTAGTACTGTGGGTCTTTTTTTAGCATTGCAAAAATACTGAACCTTTTCTTAAGTTGTTTCCTGAAAACTACTCATTATTTAATTGTGTTGTCACATGAACAAATTGACATAGCATGTTGAAAAACAAACACATTATGCAAGGTTGCTATGTAAAAACACCAGCATATCAACGTGGCTAGGGCTAAGGCTGGCACATTTTCTTATCACAATCGCACCAGCTGCTGTGAAAAAAGCCTTTTCAGATGGAGCAGAGGTAGCAGGGATACTGAGAAACCGTTTAGCTAGTTTGGCCAGACGAGGAGGGCGATGCATATTGTTCTTCCACCACTGCAAAGGCTCAGTATCTTTGAAGCTATTTAATTAATTTTGAAAGACATTTAAAAATGGCAGATTTTAGATATTTTTATTATGAACGTTTTTTTTTTTTTTTTAAACATATAATTAAAGTATAATTAAGACTCCATGCATGTAATAAGACACTAACTGTCCAGAATCAAGCTTTAAAAAAATAAAATGAAATAATAATCTGGAGTAAAATTGTAAATAGTGTTTATTATGCCATAAACTAATAGTGCTGTAGAGGACTGATACAAATTCAGCAAGTCTATGACTGATGCAGCGTGTTTGTTTTTTTTTTGACAAGTTTGATAGTGCTGGTAAAAGTCTAAGATTAGACCAATACTTGGTGTTAGCACTTACACAATAACATTATAATATACTTGCTTTATTCAATAACAAGTGCAAAATGTCTAGTTTATTTTCATGTGCTAAATGAACACGTAATTCCTCATCTTAAAAAAAAAAAAAAAAAAAAAAAAATTGACAAAAACAGCATGGTACTGTTCATATCGACTTACTTCTTGTATGAATAATATTATGTACCAAGTGAGACGGTTGGGTGCCTCCTGTGGTGATATTTCACCATTCCTTTGCATATTATGCACTGAACCTGTGAATTGTTAGGTTGGCCAAAGAAATCCCACACAACGTTGCGTGTCTGGCGATTCTCGCAAATTTTTTTGGCACCGGGCCTCTCACTTCCATCACTTTCCAAACTCCTTTTCTTTCCCCGTTCTTCTGTACTAGTAACAGTCTTGCTCTGTGCATCCGCCATATTGCTGTGCTCCCGCTTGCCACTCTCAATACGTCGCCACAACAAGGTTTTATAGACTGTTTTGTTTCATTAAATTTTTCGCCCAATGAAAGCGCTTTGCTAACGTAACAACAACATTGTTACGTTCTAGCGGGAGGATAGAGGTTCTAAACAATATTGCGACAATGCTGCTGCTTGTAAAATAACAATAAAGAAGTACCGACACATTAGCAAAATCATGTTTCGAATAGGGTTGCGTGGGTATTATTGAAGAAATACGTTTGACTTTCAATTTGATGCAAACAGGTTTTATTTATCTAACAGAGAGAACAGGGATAGTCACAGCATACCGGAAGACGTATGTGTGTTGTTTTTTTTTAAACACAAAACAAAAAAAACTGTCATCTTCATTTTTTTTTCTACATAGGCCTAAGTTGTTGTTTTTTTGTCATCTTTTACTAATATATCGTCTTCACTCTCTCAACCAAATCAGTAATATCAATCTGCTGTTCAGTATTCCTGCCTAGATCAGACCGAGTGAACAGCTGATAACAGCTGCTAATATACCGTATGCATATATTAAGGCAATTACTCGAATACCGAAAAGATAATCGAGTATTAAAATAATCGCCACGACTCGAGTAACTCGATTTAATTATCCCAGCTCTAAAATATATATATATATAGTGACACAGCAGGGAGGGGGTTAAAATCCTCCCTGTGTAAGACAGGTGCACAGGCACATTTATTAGTTTGTTTTATTGTTTTAATTTCTGTTAATTGTTTTATTGTTAATTGATTATTTTCTTTGTTGATTATCCCCTGCACCTGGTGATTATTATTAAATTAGAGCCAGGTGCAGGGTATAAAAGAAAGGCAGCCAGTCTGTGCGGGGCTGCTGTGGTTAGAGCCCGCTTGTGAGGGTGTGCAGGTGTGCAGGTGTACAGAGAAAAAGGTACTGTGAAACCGTGGAAGGTTATGAGTGAAAACTGTGTTTATTTTGTTTTGCTTTGTTGTACAGGGAAACAGCTTAGTTGTCGTGTTTGTAGTTAGGTTCCTGGTTGTGTATTAGTTATTGCTCAAAAAAAGAGCTAGGTGTTTATTTTGTGTTTTGTTTTGTTTATTAAAAATAGTGCGTCAGCGCAGTTAAAAATCCATTGTCTGAGTCCTGGGTCTGATTTTAAAGGGGCAACGAACCTTGAGTGGGTGCGGTTCATTTACAATATATATATACACAGTGCCGTGAAAGTATTTGCCCCCTGTCTGATTTTCTGCATTTTTGCACATTTTTCACATTGTATTTGGTCATATTTTTTTGTGGGTTGTAGTAGTAATAGAGGGAGTCTGAGAGAAAAATATACCAAAGTTTGGTGCTTCTTTCATTTGTTTGGTGTGCAAGGTAATCAAACATGCAATCTTCAGGTGTGAAAAAGTTATTGCCCCCCCCCCTAATTAAACTCAACCCAATTAAAGGGATAATTAGGGTCAGCTGTTTGAGTACTTTGGTTAACAACCAGGCCTGATTTGGGCCAGCCCTGCCCAATATAAATCTGACTAACTTTGGCCCTTACCATCAGAGTGAAGTTGCCAGCATACAGGTTCTAGAGGCACATCATGCCACGAACAAAAGAAATTCCCGAAGACCTCTGGAAAAAAGTTGTTGATGCCGATCAGTCTGGAAAGGGTTACAAAGCCATTTCTAAGGCTCTGGGGCTCCACTGAAATGACCTAGACAGCATTCAGAACTGGGCAAACACATGGCAAATGACATTTAACCCTTTGCGGTCCATTTATTAATTCTGCGTCAGGCTCGCCAGGTCTAATTAATTTTTTCACGTGCAGTTAATTTTAGACGCGCTGTTTAAAAGTATTTTTTTTCACAGTCAAACGGGTTTAAATGGCCCTGCATATCAACAAAGCACTCACTAGGGATCTCCAGCCCCGCCCCACCCTTTCGTTTGCTATCGCTTTCACATATGCTACCAAATAAAAAATAATAATAATAATAGACGTACATACCGATCAATCGTCTCCTGATGACTCGCTTTATCACCAAACTCCTCAATAATGCAATCCAAGTCATTATTTTATTGCTATAACATCTCAAAAAGCTCTGCAAATGTCCGTGATAGTCTCTGTGCGCTGATACTGTACTCCCAGCTTGTTTCCATCGACCGCCCATCTGATGCCAATGGGTACTATGACTATTCATGAGATCGCCTTTTTTTTTTTTTTTTTTTTTATCGGCTTGTCTCGGCTCCTTTCGTTCCTACTCGGACAGGGTCCGACAAAGGACCTGACGGGAATAATTGCAATGTCGGACCCAGTCCGACAATGGACCGCAAAGGGTTAATAGAGAGAAGTGTAAGGTACTGCATGCAGGCAATAAAAATATCATATGGGAAATACTGATATTGAAGAAGAAATCTATGAAAAACACCTAGGAGTTCATGTTGACTCATCTAGACAATGTGGGGAAGCTATAAAAAAGGCCAAAAAGATGCTCGGATATATTGTGAGAAGTGTTGAATTTAAATCAAGGGAAGTAATGTTAAAACTTTACAATGCATTAGTAAGACCTCACCTAGAATATTGTGTTCAGTTCTGGTCACCTCGTTACAAAAAGGATATTGCTGCTCTAGAAAGAATGCAAAGAAGAGCAATTATCCCGGGTTTAAAAGGCATGTGGTATGCAGACAGGCTAAAAGAATTGAATCTGTTCAGTCTTGAACAAAGAAGACTACGTGGCAATCTGATTCAAACATTCAAAATCCTAAAAGGTATAGACAGTGTCGACCCAGGGGACTTCTTTCACCTGAAAAAAGAAACAAGGACAGGGGTCACAAATGGAGATTAGATAAAGGGGCATTCAGAACAGAAGATAGGAGGCACTTTTTTACACAGAGAATTGTGAGGTCTGGAACCAGCTCCCCAGTAATGTTGTTGAAGCTGACACCCTGGGATTCTTCAAGAAGCTGCTTGATGAGGAGATTCTGGGATCAATAAGCTACTAACAACCAAACGAGCAAGATGGGCTGAATGGCCTCCACTCGTTTGTAAACCTTATGTTCTTATGTAATGTAAAACTGTCTGTGCTGTCTGACGTTACAAAAAAAAATCAGGATGCATCGAAATGCTTGTGTTTGGTAGTCCTATCTGTACTTCTAATTTTGTTTGACACAGAACAGTTTCGTAGTGTGCAATGCTGCAGTAGTTTTATACACATTTTTATATAACGGTTAAAAAGACCGCTGCGGTAGTTCTAGGTATACAGTGTTGTTTTTTTGTTTTTTTTTAAAAATAATTTAGTCGTTGCCAGTTATTTTAAATTATTTTCTCCCCAATTTGAAATGGCCAATTTATTTTTATGCTCAGCTCACCGCAACCACCCCTGCGCTGACTCGGGAGGGCGAAGACAAACACACCCTGTCCTCCGAAGTGTGTGTCGTCAGCCGACCGCTTTTTTTCACACTGTGGACTTTCCATGCAGCCACCCAAGAGCTACAGTGTCGGAGGACAACACAGCTCTCGGGCAGCTTACAGGCAAGCCCGCAGGCGCCCGGCCAGACTACAGGGGTCGCTGGTGCACGGTGAGCTGAGGACACCTTGGCCGACCTAACCCTCCCTCCCCCCGGGCAGCGCGCGGCCAATTGAGCGCTGCCCCCTGGAAGCTCCCGTCCTTGGTCGGCAAAGGAATAGCCTGGACTAGAACTTGTGATGTCCAGACTATAGAGCGCATCCTGCACTCCACGTGGAGCGCCTTTACTGGATGCACCACTCGGGAGCCCCAGGTATACAGAGGTTTGCAGACGTATTCACCCCCTACAATAATGTCACATTTTGTTGAATTACAAATAATGTATGCACATTTTTTTCAAACAAGCATTTTTATTCAAAGCTGTAGTGGTTAAACTGAACAGAGGAGGTTAAATGTCAGCAAAACTTGCAAAGAAAATGTACAAAATGAAATTTTACTGGTTGCATAAGTATTCAACCCTGCGGCCGAGCTGTTGCAGTGACGTCACGGGCCAGGAAGAAGCAACACAAAAACAATGAATGGGCGGGTGAAACTGAACGCTACGGCCCTTAGTGCTTCTATTAAATAATAAACAAAAAGATTTAAACACAAACCCTAAAGGCGCGTTGGCCAAACAAATAAACAATAACTATACAAGTATACTTGTTTGCTATATATATATATATATATATATATATATATATATATATATATATATATATATATATATAGCAATTGTTTCTATTTTAATACCGCTCTCTTTGCTCGCTCTCCCGTACTCTCTTCTGTACACTCCGCTTTAGTGCAGACAGCTGGAGGCGCTTATATTCTGGCCGAGGGGTTAACTAGCTATTAATTAATTATTACCCCTCGGCCGTAGTCTGCATGAGTTTAGTAAGGATGCGAGACTGTCAGCTAGTTAAATAATCAGTAGCTGATCAGTCACGCAGCCTCACAAGGTTTTTAAGATCTAAAAACAATAACAAATACACGGCGCTCTTATCCGCGCCGCAAACAATAATACAAATCATAACACAGTGCACATATACATATATAGGGGCGGGACACTCCGCCACAAGCCCCTTAAGTCAGTACTTTGGTAGAAGCACCTTTTGCAGCAATACTGCTATGAGTCTTTTTGGATAGGTTTCTGCTAGCTTTGCACAGTAGGATGGTGAAATTTTTGGCCATTCTTCATGGGAAAATTGTGCCAGTTCTGAAGTTTGTTGGGGATCATCGATGGACTGCAATCTTCAAGTCTCACCATAAATTTTCGATTGGTTTCAAGTCATGACTTTGACTGGGCCACTCAAGAACATTTAATTGTCTTTTGTTCAACCACTCGAGTGTGGCTTTGGCTTTGTGCTTCGGGTCATTATCCTGCTGAAATGTGAATTTCCTCCCCAGTTTCAGAGTCTTGGCTGACTCAAACATACAGGCCAGCTTTGTGTAGGGACTGGCTTATTGTTGATGTGTGAACACTGACTCCCATCTCAGACACAGAACTTTGCAGATCTCTCAAGGTCATTGTTGGCTTCAGAGTGACATCCCAAACCAGTTGCCTGCTTGCCCGGCTGCTCGGTTTGGGAGGGCGACCTTATCTGGGTAGTGTCTGGGTGGTATGATGCATCTTCCACTTCTTAATGCTGGACTTCACTGTGTTGAGAGGGATAATCCGCGCCTTTTGAAATTTTCTTGTACCCTTCTCCTCCTCTGTGCCTCTCTACCACTTTATCCCTGACTTGTTTCGAAAGCTCCTTGGTCATCATGGTTGCTTTGTTGGATCACCATGTGAGTTGCAGCTTGAAAGTCTTTATATACCTGAGGGAAATTATCTACAAGTTAAACCACTTTGAGTACACACAGGCTGAAACCATTTCACTAATTTTGTGACCTCTCAAACAAATCATTTGCACCTGAACTGATTTAGGGCTGCAGTAGCAAAGGGGTTGAATACTTATGCAACTGAGATTAATCTGTTTTTCCCTGTAAATCTTACTTATTTATATTCTATATGCACTTTTTAACTTCATCAATGTGGAGTAATTTGTGTAGATTCTACATGTAAAGTCTAATTTGAAAGCGTCGTGGAGTACGCTCAGGTGCCAACAAAATGTGAAAACTTTGCAGGGGGGTGAATACTTCTGCAAACCACTGTATATGTACATCCGGTAGTTCTAGTGTTTCTGCTTTACTCAGCAGTGTCTTCTGGGTGGGGACAATTCTACCCTCCAAATGACCCAAGAAGTGCATGACAAGCTAAAAGCATTTTCTTTATCCAAGTATAGTACCAGATGTCATGTTTTAAAACAAGTACATGTTTGCATGTATTTTTATTCTCTTGGGTACAATCTCTAACTGGTAACTCCAGAGGGGTTTGCTGCAGGGTTCAGCCAGCAATAGCCCACGCTTCACTTTAGTTTCCTACTACAGGACTTGAAACTTGCACTACACCCAGTCCTGATTATTGTAATGTGCTTAATTAGAGGGTAGTTCTGAAACCCAGTACTGAATAGGTGTAGGGCAAAGTGGGAGTTTTAAAGCCCTGCATTAACACAGGGAATAATTTAGGACTCCCATTGTGTTCGCTTTAGCCACCCCAGGTTTCACTGTGACCCTTTAATGAAAGTAAGTGGCAGAGTCGCCTACCTGTTTCTGTGCTGTGTGTAATATTTTGGTTGTGTTTGCTGTTTCAGAGACGGACAGCCCATCCGTACAGGAAGAGGAGTCGCTGCAGGAAGATAAGTCAGAGGGCTACGACAGCGGATCCTTTCAAGCAGACCAGGTCAGCTCACAGTTATTTCTTTATTTAAAATTCAGCCCATGATAAACCATTGAGATCACACATCTTCTTTATCAAGGATGTCCAGGAAGGTTACATTTTACATCCATTAATTCATGCATTTATTCATTCATATATCTTTAGCTGAAGTGTCCATAACAGCTACAGGTAGTTTCAGCAGACTGTGTCTAATTTTACCTTTAAATAAACTAATCCAAGATTTGTGCTACTCTGTGTTTGTGAAACCAGCCGATTAACAGAAACTTAATAAATTCAGTGACAGAAGTCTGTCAGTGTCTTCAAAGACATTGAGAAAGACTTCTCATCAAAACGGTTTTCATAGAGTTTAAGTTTCTTGTATTTCTAAATTCCCCACTGCTGATTTGTTTAATAGTTACGGATAATGTTGTAATAAACAAATCGTTTAAAAACAGTAATTCATGCCCTTCTTTCAGAGGAAATATTATTTCAGCTTGACAGGGCATGACAACCAAAGGAACACTTTCCAAGTAGCGAGTTTATACAGACTATTTAGGAATTTATAAATGTCAGTCAACTGAAGTGATTTCATTTTAACCTGTCCTCCTACCTTGTGACACTGTGTCCTTGAGTATTGTGTTAATGCCATCCTTGTTTCTGTCCTAGGAGGAAAGCCCCACTGCCTCCCTCCCTAAATGCACGGCAGTGCCAGCCAGGTCTTCCTCTTCCCCTCAGTCCGGGCGCCGCTCCTGTACCAGAACGGTCCGACAGAGCCCGGCCCGGCCACAACCAGCTGAATTGGACAGCGAAAATCTGCCGAGTCTTGTTACTGGTACTGCTTATTCCCCAGTCCCAGAACTGCAGAATGCAGAACCTGCCCGGTCCAGACGGTCTAGGCACTCCAGAGATGGCTCCTCCCTGGATCCCAGCAGCTCCCCAGTCCCTGACAGGACCGCCGACGGAGCAGAGCAGTCTCCCAGAGAGTCCAAAGCAAGACGCTCATCTTCTAGGCAGAGCAAGGACTATCTGGCTGCTCCCAGCACTGTGTTGGTCATGGCACCGCCACCACCAGCACAACAGACCGGTCCTACTGATCTGGTAGTCCGTGCTGAAGCTCAGTTGCCTGGCCCCAGAGCAGTGGCTTCGCTGTCTGTGAGGGTGATAGATGGAAGCGCTCAAATCAGTGGGAGCTCAGTTGTTGTGCTGCCAGGTGTTAGTGGAGGAGTTGATGGAGAAGTCAGAGGTGCTCCCCCCACTCGCATCAATCCCCAACAACAGGAATCATCTGAAATGGGCAAAGATGTCATGTTGACTGAGGGATTTGGCAGTGTAGGGGTAGAGGTGGTAGGAGGTGGGGAAGAGAAAGCAGCCCCCAAGGAAAGATTGCAAAGGTCCAGGCAGTTGAGGGAACACAGCCCCCCTCCTCCAAATCCTGTGTTAAAATGCGGGGTGGAAAGCTTCCCCCTTCCAGATACCCCGAAACAGAGCCCCCCGACTTCCGATGAGCAAGCCCCTGAAGTGGGGCATTTCCAGATGCCCCAAAAGACAAAGAAAGAGAGGGAAGGTGGTGGGGGTAGCTCTTTTGAAGCAACAAAGAGACAAAGCCACCACCAGGAGCCAGGGCCGCTCAGTCGCCTGGCCAAGGCCATGGAAGACGACAACGACAATGATGATGACGAAGATGAAGAAGGAGAAGATAAAGAAAGAGATAAAGAGCTTAATCTGACTTTGGAAAAGAGAAAAAGCATGCCTGAAGTCGTGGCTGTGGGAAGCATGCAAGGGTCGATCCTGATGCATGCCTCTGTAGAAAAGGCCAATGCTAAATTAGAGCTGTCTGCAGATAGCTCGCTAACGTTGGCAAAAGCCGAAGAAGACCCAGAAGCTCCCAGAGGAAGGCGTAGAGAGGTCCTGGGAAAGGGAGAGATCACGGAAACCGGTTTTACAGAGACCCTGGAAAAGTCTAAGGCAAAGGAATCTTCCGGGACACCACAGAAAGTGGCAGAGGCACAGAAAACACTGGAAGTGCTTGGTAAACCTGCCGAGGTCTCCAAACCAGTAGCTTCAGAAGTTTTAGGGTTGGGGCAGACCAACAGGTCTACTGAGAGGAAAGATGGTGAACTGCCAGAAAAAGCAAAATTCATTTCCATAACAAGTCGTGAAGGGCATTGGAAGAGTTCTCCAGCAGCATTCAGAGCGGTTGGAGGGAGTGTACCACTGAGAGTCGAACCGAAACCGGCTTTAGAGATGTCAAAAGAGGTTAATTCCGTGACTGATAATAAACCATTTCAGGTTTCTATGGCTGCACCAGTGGAGAAAACAGTTGCTGAGAGAATTGTGAGCGTCACGAAACATAGAGAGACTGAAAAAAATGAAAAAGCAGAGGTTGTTTTGATACATTATTCTTCAGCATCTGCTGAACAGGCAGCACAGATTGATAAGCCCGAAGAGGGTGCCCCAGAAAAGATCGCCAAGCAGGCCGCTGGAGAAAAAGCACTAGAGACTGACAAACCTAAAGATCCCAAAGAGGTTTTTGCAGCAAATACGACAGACAAACAGGAGCAGGACATGCCAGCATTTGAGCCTAAAGAGGTTTCTAAACAGAGTAGCCAGACGTCCAAGAAAGGGGCAGTTGAACAGCCTAAAGAAGTTCCTGCAGTGCCTGAAAACCTCCCTTTCAATCTGAAACGGCAGACAGCAGTGCCACAGAAAGACACTGCAACTCCTAAACAGGGTCCTAACAAAAGCGCTGCTTCCGAAGAAGCTAATGCAGCAGTAAAAGTTACACCTAAAGAGGTTTTGCAGCCGGGTAAAACAGAGGGAGTCCACATTCTCAAACTGGACAGTAGACGTGTCCTGCAGCCTGAAAAGGGAGTAGGGGAGATGACAAAAGAGCGAGAACAGGCCAGTGCTATCCAGAGCCACCTTCCGTTGTCAAAACGGGGCAGGGATTTGGGCACATCGGACCAAAAACAAAAGGAGACAGACACCAAAACGCCTGCCACTAAAAAGGAGAGTTCTCTAAAATCAGCACATTCTGAAAAGCCAGCAGGGGGGGACAGTTCAAAGATTTCTCAAACTCCAGTTAAGGAAGTCCCAGCATTACACAAGCCGGCACAAGAGACTTCTAGATTCTCTGAAAACCTTACTGTGGGGAGTCCAGCTCCTGAACCCAAATCTGTGGAGGTTACAGCAGAAGTTTTATCACAAAAGCAAAAGGAGACTTTGGTTGTCCCCACACAGACTCCACTGACACCACAGGTTCAATCTTCTCCCAAGAAATTCAGAGTCTTTCGAGACACCCCTCCGTCTCCAGAGGCTAGGGCACCACCCAAAAAGACACGGGTCTACAGGGATGGGCTGCCGGCTCTAGAGTACCCTAAGAAAAGCTTTCAAACCCAGGGGTCGGCCGAAAGAAGCGTCCCTGAACCAAAACCTGAGAAAGCACCTCTGGTGGAGCAGGAGACAGAGAAGCCAGATAGCCTGGAACGAGCTTCAGAGGCTGGGCAGTTGCCTAAGTTGTCTGGGTACGCTACTTCCAGGGAGGAAGGACCGAGAGATGCCACGTGGAAGGAAGGGGAGGTGAGCAGGACTGCAGAAGTGAGCCCTTCAGACCCTAATCCAGGGTCACAAAGCGTGTCCCTCAAAAGAATAGGCCCCCCAGCGCGAGTGGAGAAAGAAGGGCCGAAGCCAGAAGAGCAGAATTCACATGCTGGTGCCAAAGAGCCTGAAAACGAACCTCAGAATAAAGCCAGAGGAGTTTTCCCTGAAACGGAAAAGGAGAGCGGCCCTCCCAAAAGAAAAGCAAGCGAGAGCTCCACCCTGGACAAAGACCCCCCCAAACCAGCACAAGAAGCAGCAGAAACTTCCAGTAGGCACCAGGCACATAAAGAGATGCCTGAAAAACAGGAAGATAAGACCCCCGTGGTGGCTTCTGGGAAATGGGCAGAAACAGCTAAGTCTACGACTTCCGAGATGCCCAGGAAGCCAGAAGAAAAGCCCACGGCAGAGACGCCCAAATCTTCAGAGGGGCGGCTGATGAAAGCCGTGAAGGAGCTGGAGAAGGAGCCAATGGGCCCCATCCTGCCACCCTCTCCACCCCCCGAGGAAACGGAGAGCGGCCACCCGCCGACACCACCCCTCTCAGCCCCTGACACGGACAGGGAGAGAGGGAGGCGGAGCAGGGAGGGAGCCTCTCCTTCCTCTTCCTCTTCATCTTCTTCCACCTCAAACTCCTCATCTTCGGCCTCTTCCTCCCGTTCGTCGTCATCTTCCAGGTCGAGGTCGCCCTCAAGTGACAGGAGGGTGAGTTGTGGTTTTTTTACAATTATTCCTGTTAGTTGGATTGTTTTTCATTGAGAGTTTACAGTATTTGCCATTTCCCCCCCCCTCCCGTCCAATCCCAACCCTGTTCCTCTCGGTCCTCTGTTTCCAGTCTGTGAGCCCCCAGCGTGACTCTCTCTCCAGAGACAGCGGTGCTTTCTGCCAGCCTGAGGGGTCTCCCGATTCAGGACGCCCCGACGACCCCCCCACATCCCGACAACACGAGAGGCGCAAGAGACGAGCGGAGAGAGAAGAGGAGGAAGGGGAGCATGAGGAGAGAGCTGGGACCAGTCACAGCAAGGTGAGACACAGACAGATTAAGTTATTGTAGCTAACCAGAATTGTTGCAAAATTTCTCCGCCATGCACATCTATTTATTTCACAGATTTTAGCAAAAAAAAAAAATCTGGTACAACAATAGGCAAAAGACATGCTTTTATTATTATTATTATTATTATTACTATTATTATTATTTATTTCTTGGCAGACGCCCTTATCTAGGGCGACTTAAAATTGTTACAAGATATCACATTATTTTTAACATAGACTTGCATTATTTTTTAGACATTATTTTTACATACAATTACCCATTTATACAGTTGGGTTTTTACTGGAGCAATCTAGGTAAAGTACCTTGCTCAAGGGTACAGCAGCAGTGTCCCCCACCTGGGATTGAACCCACGACCCTCCGGTCAAGAGCCCTTACCACTACTCCACACTGCTGCCCTACTACCCCACACTGCAGACTGTCTTGTACTTTTAGGATGTGTCTCCACCTCTTCACTGGCTTCTTTCCTGTAATTAACCACCCAGTTGCCCATTTTTTTTTTTTTTTTTGCAGGTATTTCATTTAGTCCTCAAATAATCAGTTTGGACAGTTTTCAAAGCTATTTTTGAAAACACACACTTTTTCATTGTTACTGTATTATGAAAAACAGAAATATATTATTTCAATATTACATAAATAACAACAATTTGTTTACAATTGTAACAATATAAATCACAACATTACATTTTTTTCTCCAATGGCAGCATTATAACAGCAGTGCGGCAAAAAGTAATTGTGCAGTCCTATCACTTCTAAAAGCAGACGCACTTCAAACTCTCAATGCTAACGTCTTTATCTGGCACCTATACATCAGAAAAATGGTGTCACACATTTTCAGTCATACAGGGTAATTTAGAAAGTAAGTTTTCCACATCAACGTATGATATCATTGATGTGGTAAACTAACTTACTGTCTTCCACAGTTTCGGGTACGGGTGTGTATCGCGGTTAATAGTATGCAGGTGATCAATGAACAGACAGACAGTTATAATCCAGGTGCAAAGTTTGTTTAACCTGTTGCAACATTGGATGCAACATTGACAATGGATAATTGCAAAGCTGACATGGTTTATTTAGATTTCCAATAAGCTTTTGTCAGTCCCGCATAAAAGATTAATTCTCAAACTGAACGCAGTAGGGATTCAAGGAAATGCATGCACATGGATTAGGGAGTGGTTAACATGTAGAAAACAGAAAGTACTGATTAGAGGAGAAACCTCAAAATGGAGCGAGGTAACCAGTGGTGTACCACAGGGATCAGTATTAGGTCCTCTGCTATTCCTAATCTACATTAATGATTTAGATTCTGGTATAGTAAGCAAACTCGTTAAATTTGCAGACAACACAAAAATAGGAGGAGTAGCAAGCACTGTTGCAGCAGCAAAGGTCATTCAAAATGATCTAGACAGCATTCAGAACTGGGCAGACACATGGTAAATTACATTTAATAGAGAAAAGTGTAAGGTACTGCACGCAGGCAATACAAATGTGCATTAAAATTGGCAGACGACACAAAAATAGGAGGAGTGGCAAACACTGTTGCAGCAGCAAAGGTCATTCAAAATGATCTAGACAGCATTCAGAACTGGGCAGACACATGGCAAATGACATTTAATAGAGAAAAGTGTACTGCATGCAGGCTACAAAAATGTGCATTATAAATATCATATGGGAGATACTGAAATTGAAGAAGGACTCTATGAAAAAGACCTAGGCGTTTATGTTGACTCAGAAATGTCTTCATCTAGACAATGTGGGGAAGTCGTCTTTGTTCAAGACTGAATATTGTGCTCAGTTCTGGTCACCTCGTTACAAAAAGGATATTCCTGCTCTAGAAAGAGTGCAAAGAAGAGCAACCAGAATTATCCCGGGTTTAAAAGGCTTGTCGCTGCAGACAGGCTAAAAGAATTGAATCTGTTCTGTCTTGAACAAAGAAGACCTATGCAGTGATCGATTCAAACATTCAAAATCCTAAAAGGTAGAGACAATGTCGACCCAGGGGACTTTTTTGACCTGAAAAAAGAAACGAGGACCAGGGGTCACAAATGGAGATTAGATAAAGGGGCATTCAGAACAGAAAATAGGAGGCACTTTTTTACACGGAGGATTGTGAGGGTCTGGAACCAACTCCCCAGTAATGTTGTTGAAGCTGACACCCTGGGATCCTTCAAGAAGCTGCTTGATGAGATTCTGGGATCAATAAGCTACTAACAGGGTTCGTACGCTAGTCTGGAAGTCTGGAAAAATTATGGAAAAATGCAAAACTGATTTCCAGGGCTTGAAAATGCTTGAAAAACATGTCTCCATTATGAAAGTCTTGAAAAAGTCTGGAATGGTACTAGCATCATGGGAGAATGAAAATGATTCTGCGAATTACTTTTATTATTAATAATAAATGATCTCTAAAGCGGGTCAGCAGCTCTAGCAGCAACTGTCTAGGCAATTTACTATTAGCAACTATATTGCTTGCGACCAAATCCCGTGAGGATTGCCCCATGTAACACCCCTGACAACGTCCTGACAACTCAAAAGCAATCCTATCCAGTCAGCTCACTGGTATATGTCACATGACTATGTCTGCTCCAGTGAAACGAAGGGTAAAATGGACTCTACGACAGCCAAGGCTATGATTTTTTAAACAAAGTTACAGACTGGAATTACAAGCTACTGTACTCTGTTTGTACTCTGTACAAACATAGCTTGTTAACATCGCTTTTTTTCGTTTCTTTAATGTGATTAATAAAATGTACCGGTCATTTTATTTTAAATGTATTGTGCTTGCTTGTAACTTACAGTACCGATTGCAGCAACAGTCTCGGGTCCAAACCGTCAGCTGAAATGTACTATTTACATCCTCGCTATAGGCCTTCATTATACAATTAAATACTGATTAAAAAAAATCAAACTGCTGCTGATGTTGGCTCGTACATCTCTATGCAACCAGCATGGCAAAGCAACATTGTGTTTTTTTTTTGTTTTTTTTTTCTTAAATAAGGAACCAAGATTTAAATTAACTTTTGCAATTGAAACAAAACTGAAACTTTGGGCTTTTATTGGGAGGGGGGGGGTGGGGGAGGTTGCACTGTGTTTTTCAACGAATAGGATATAGCCAGAATACTCGATGCAGCATGCCACAAATAGGTACTGTACTTTTAATTCAACTTTTATTCACAATCTCATTGCTATTATTATTATTAGTGGTAGTAGTGAGAAATAGTGTAATAATAAATAAAATCAAAGAATAAAAACAGTACTAATATTATTAATAATCTAGCTAATGCCTTTACCCAAGGTGACTTCCTTAACTTACTCCAGCAGCTTATATTGTTCATTTTGGGTTGTCCTTTTACTATAGCGAACAAAAGGCTTTGGACCCAAACAGGGTTGTTATAGCGAGGGTGTACTGTATTTAGTATTTGACTTGTATGTATGTTTAATATACGACACTTGCACATTTTAATATATAATGCGTGCACATTTGTTATTTCATTTTTGTTATTTTTCACCTCCCATAATGTTCAACATTTAACAGAGGGTATAAAGAAGTTTGGCTCAGAATCCAATCTCATCCCTGACAAAAAAGTAATATACTGCAAGTATACATGTGCCAAAATTGTCTGGTTTTAGTATCCTTTTGGTCACACAATACTATCCTATTTTGGCATAAGTATACTTGCAGTAAACAACTTTTTATATTATTTTTGTAAATAATGCAACATAGTTCTCAAATATTGGGCATTTCTTAGATTGTATCTTACTTCTCTTTTGCATACCTGCATTGTCTCTTGCCAGATATGCACCTCCAGGTTCTGACAAATACTTTTAGAAAACCAGGAGCAACTTCTGCTCTGGATCAAAAAGCTATAATGCTCTGCGGCTGCCTGCCTATGTGGATAACTATCGAAAAACTAGTAGAAACTAACTAAAACACAAGTCTGGGAAAAACAAATGGAAGTCTAGAAAAAGTATTTTTCAATTTTGATGTTGAAAAAGTGTATGAACCCTGTACTAACAACCAAACGAGCAAGATGGGCTGAATGGTCTCCTCTCATTTTTTATGTTCTTAATAGATTCAATTATTTTAGCCTGTCTGCATACGACATGGCTTTTAAACCCGGGATAATTCTGGTCGCTCTTCTTTGCACTCTTTCTAGAGCAGCAATATCCTTTTTGTAATGAGGTGACCAGAACTGAACACAATATTCTAGGTGAGGTCTTACTAATGCATTGTTTTAACATTACTTCCCTTGATTTAAGTGCAACACTTTTCACAATATATCCGAGCATCTTGTTGGCCTTTAATTTCCTTCTCTTGTAACTTACAATACGTTGATGAAACCAAAAGACAACTATGGGTGTGCATTAATTAACATAAAAGTGCCATCCGCAGGAAAGACATACATTCGCCACTGGCTAGACATTTTGCGCAGGTAAATCATTCCATTTCGGAATTAAAATTTTGTGGTATACAATGATTATTTCGGTCTCGTAGAGGGGATGACTCGAATCAAAAACTACTTCAATGTGAAACAAAATTGATATTCAAGACAGTACAGCCAGAAGGCATTAATGAAGAACTTGGATTATCATGTTACGTATAATATAGAATTCATAGTTTTTTAATTTTTTTATTGCTTCTGTATTCTTTATATTATTGATGTTTATTTGATAATTACCGTTTGGCTCCATGGCCAATAATGTTTGTCTTTTAAAGTATTTACATATGTTTTGAGTATTAACAGTGTTATTCATTTTTATTATTTTGGCTCGAGTAGATCTATATGAATTGAAATAGTCTAATCAATAGATCTTTAAAATTCAATAATTAACAATTATGCATTTAACTGATTTCTGCCATTGTTTGCTATTTTTCTGTAACCTTAGGACCGTTGACCTTTTATCTTTAATTGAATTAAGACCGTAAATACTCAGGTGTTCCTAATTTACTTGCACTGAGGATGGTCATGCGACCGAAATGTTTGCACTGAGCACTTTTTTGCCTGTTCTATAAATAATTTTGAATTTGTAGTGGTTTTTTATAGGCACTCTTCAAACAGCAGTGTGCGGATCATTTTGGACTTTTAATTACTTCAGGCTGAGGCATATCGTTTGACAACTATCAATAGTCAAGCTTGTGCATTGTTTTTGTGTAAAGGAGTAACGGTCTGAACCAAATTTAAAGGATCAGCCGACAGCGAATTAAACAAGAAAGCATGGAATAGTTCTCAGTAAAAAACTGTGCAGGCCTCATCCATCGTCTTAAAACGATATTTGTTTTACTTGTCCAAATTGTTGCCTGTCAACATTAGTGAGTCGCTCTAATACCAGGGACGTGCGCAGTGCTAGATGGGATACTGAGACATCCGCTGATTGATTTATTTATTTATTTTTAAAGAGGATGCAGGGAGCAGTGGAACAATTTTTACATGTTGCATTGCATAAAACTACTTCATAATATAAATGCAATTATTGGATTATTGGCGTTTTATTAAAATGTCCTGTTATATAACGCAGAATTCTGCGTAAATGCAACCTCTGGAGATAGCACCTTACAAAACTATAATCAAAATCTACATTTATTCCTTTGAACTACCCCGGAGTAAAAATTAAGAAAAACAACCAAGATCGTTCCAAAAGATGTATCTTTGGTCAGAAGAATTAAGCATCCCAGCAACATCAGTCCCTAGTGAGCAGGTATTCAGTAATGCTGTGCAGATTGTAGGCTAGTGCCAGTCATTGCTTAAATGAAAACAAAGTGTGGATACCAGTATCATCCTTAACACAATTCAAGAATAAGCCATGGACAACGCTCTTGTTACTAAATTCCTGTGAACAGTAATAACTTTTTTTTTTTTCTCTTGATTGGTTGTTACTCTGACTTGTTATGGATTTAACAACTTTTTGGGGGGGATTTTGCTTTGATCCCCAACTGGAAACTGTTTAAAATCAAGAGTCAGTACTTGTATTAATTATTGCAGTATCAACCCCCTCACCACCCAATGGTTTTGTTATTAAACACATACCTAGTGAAGACATACAAATTAATTCAGTCAAGCCACCTTATCAAGTCAACACTGTTTGAAACCTGGAGAAGGAATAGCAAGTTCTGTTGGCACTGCAGTTTTTATTTATTTTCTTCTATCTATATACAGTACTGTGCAAAAGTTTTAGGCAGGTGTGAAAAAATGCTGTAAAGTAAGAATGCTTTCAAAAATAGACATGTTAATAGATTATATTTATCAATTAACAAAATGCAAAGTGAGTGAACAGAAGAAAAATCTAAATCAAATCCATATTTGGTGTGACCACCCTTTGCCTTCAAAACAGCATCAAGCATCAATTCTTCTAGGTACACTTGCACACAGTTTTTGAAGGAACTCGGCAGGTAGGTTGGCCCAAACATCTTGGAGAACTAACCACAGTTCTTCTGTGGATTTAGGCAGCCTCAGTTGCTTCTCTCTCTTCATGTAATCCCAGACAGACTCGATGATGTTGAGATCAGGGCTCTGTGGGGCCATACCATCACTTCCAGGACTCCTTGTTCTTCTTTACGCTGAAGATAGTTCTTAATGACTTTCGCTGTATGTTTGGGGTCGTTGTCATGCTGCAGAATAAATTTGGGGCCAATCGGATGCCTCCCTGATGGTATTGCATGATGGATAAGTATCTGCCTGTACTTCTCAGCATTGAGGAGACCATTAATTCTGACCAAATCCCCAACTCCATTTGCAGAAATGCAGCCCCAAACTTGCAAGGAACCTCCACCATGCTTCACTGTTGCCTGCAGACACTCATTCGGTATGCGCTCTCCAGCCCTTGGCGAACAAACTGCCTTCTGCTACAGCCAAATATTTCAAATTTGGACTCATCAGTCCAGAGCACCTGCTGCCATTTTTCTGCACCCCAGTTCCTGTGTTTTCATGCATAGTTGAGTCGCTTGGCCTTGTTTCCACGTTGGAGGTATGGCTTTTTGGCCGCAAGTCTTCCATGAAGGCCACTTCTGACCAGACTTCTCCGGACAGTAGATGGGTGTACCAGGGTCCCACTGTTTTCTGCCAGTTCTGAGCTGATGGCAATGCTGGACATCTTCCGATTGCAAAGGGAAGTAAGCATGATGTGTCTTTCATCTGCTGCAGTAAGTTTCCTTGGCCGACCACTCGTCTACGGTCCTCAACGTTGCCCGTTTCTTTGTGCTTCTTCAAAAGAGCTTGGACAGCACATCTGGAAACCCCTGTCTGCCTTGAAATTTCTGCCTGGGAGAGACCTTGCTGATGCAGTATAACTACCTTGTGTCTTGTTGCTGTGCTCAGTCTTGCCATGGTGTATGACTTTTGACAGTAAACTGTCTTCAGCAACCTCACCTTGTTAGCTGAGTTTGGCTGTTCTTCACCCAGTTTTATTCCTCCTACACAGCAGTTTCTGTTTCAGTTAATGATTGTGTTTCAACCTACATATTGAATTGATGATCATTAGCACCTGTTTGGTATAATTGTTGAATCATACACCTGACTATATGTCTACAAAATCCCTGACTTTGTGCAAGTGTACCTAGAAGAATTGATGCTGTTTTGAAGGCAAGGGTTGTCACACCAAATATGGATTTGATTTAGATTTTTCTTCTGTTCACTCACTTTGCATTTAGTTAATTGATAAATATAATCTATTAACATGTCTATTTTTGAAAGCATTCTTACTTTACAGCATTTTTCACACCTGCCTAAAACTTTTGCACAGTACTGTGTATATATATACATACACACACACATATATACAGTACTGTGCAAAAGTTTTAGGCAGGTGTGAAAAATGCTGTAAAGTAAGAATGCTTTCAAAATAGACATGTTAATAGATTATATTTATCAATTAACTAAATGCAAAGTGAGTGAACAGAAGAAAAATCTAAATCAAATCCATATTTGGTGTGACCACCCTTTGCCTTCAAAACAGCATCAAGCATCAATTCTTCTAGGTACACTTGCACACAGTTTTGAAGGAACTTCGGCAGGTAGGTTGGCCCAAACATCTTGGAGAACTTACCACAGTTCTTCTGTGGAATTAGGCAGCCTCAGTTGCTTCTCTCTCTTCATGTAATCCCAGACAGACTCGATGATGTTGAGATCAGGGCTCTGTGGGGGCCATACCATCACTTCCAGGACTCCTTGTTCTTCTTTACGCTGAAGATAGTTCTTAATGACTTTCGCTGTATGTTTGGGGTCGTTGTCATGCTGCAGAATAAATTTGGGGCCAATCAGATGCCTCCCTGATGGTATTGCATGATGGATAAGTATCTGCCTGTACTTCTCAGCATTGAGGAGACCATTAATTCTGACCAAATCCCCAACTCCATTTGCAGAAATGCAGCCCCAAACTTGCAAGGAACCTCCACCATGCTTCACTGTTGCCTGCAGACACTCATTCACGACGCTCTCCAGCCCTTGGCGAACAAACTGCCTTCTGCTACAGCCAAATATTTCAAATTTGGACTCATCAGTCCAGAGCACCTGCTGCCATTTTTCTGCACCCCAGTTCCTGTGTTTTCGTGCATAGTTGAGTCGCTTGGCCTTGTTTCCACGTCGGAGGTATGGCTTTTTGGCCGCAAGTCTTCCATGAAGGCCACTTCTGACCAGACTTCTCTGGACAGTAGATGGGTGTACCAGGGTCCCACTGTTTTCTGCCAGTTCTGAGCTGATGGCACTGCTGGACATCTTCCGATTGCGAAGGGAAGTAAGCATGATGTGTCTTTCATCTGCTGCAGTAAGTTTCCTTGGCCGACCACTGCGTCTACGGTCCTCAACGTTGCCCGTTTCTTTGTGCTTCTTCAAAGAGCTTGGACAGCACATCTGGAAACCCTGTCTGCCTTGAAATTTCTGCCTGGGAGAGACCTTGCTGATGCAGTACAACTACCTTGTGTCTTGTTGCTGTGCTCAGTCTTGCCATGGTGTATGACTTTTGACAGTAAACTGTCTTCAGCAACCTCACCTTGTTAGCTGAGTTTGGCTGTTCTTCACCCAGTTTTATTCCTCCTACACAGCAGTTTCTGTTTCAGTTAATGATTGTGTTTCAACCTACATATTGAATTGATGATCATTAGCACCTGTTTGGTATAATTGTTTAATCATACACCTGACTATATGCCTACAAAATCCCTGACTTTGTGCAAGTGTACCAAGAAGAATTGATGCTGTTTTGAAGGCAAAGGGTTGTCACACCAAATATGGATTTGATTTAGATATTTCTTCTGTTCACTCACTTTGCATTTAGTTAATTGATAAATGTAATCTATTAACATGTCTATTTTTGAAAGCATTCTTACTTTACAGCATTTTTTCACACCTGCCTAAAACTTTTGCACAGTACTGTATATATATACATACACACACACATATATACAGTACTGTGCAAAAGTTTTAGGCAGGTGTGAAAAAATGCTGTAAAGTAAGAATGCTTTCTAAAATAGACATGTTAATAGATTATATTTATCAATTAACTAAATGCAAAGTGAGTGAACAGAAGAAAAATCTAAATCAAATCCATATTTGGTGTGACCACCCTTTGCCTTCAAAACAGCATCAAGCATCAATTCTTCTAGGTACACTTGCACACAGTTTTTGAAGGAACTTCGGCAGGTAGGTTGGCCCAAACATCTTGGAGAACTAACCACAGTTCTTCTGTGGATTTAGGCAGCCTCAGTTGCTTCTCTCTCTTCATGTAATCCCAGACAGACTCGATGATGTTGAGATCAGGGCTCTGTGGGGGCCATACCATCACTTCCAGGACTCCTTGTTCTTCTTTACGCTGAAGATAGTTCTTAATGACTTTCGCTGTATGTTTGGGGTCGTTGTCATGCTGCAGAATAAATTTGGGGCCAATCGGATGCCTCCCTGATGGTATTGCATGATGGATAAGTATCTGCCTGTACTTCTCAGCATTGAGGAGACCATTAATTCTGACCAAATCCCCAACTCCATTTGCAGAAATGCAGCCCCAAACTTGCAAGGAACCTCCACCATGCTTCACTGTTGCCTGCAGACACTCATTCGTGTACGCTCTCCAGCCCTTCGGCGAACAAACTGCCTTCTGCTACAGCCAAATATTTCAAATTTGGACTCATCAGTCCAGAGCACCTGCTGCCATTTTTCTGCACCCCAGTTCCTGTGTTTTCATGCATAGTTGAGTCGCTTGGCCTTGTTTCCACGTTGGAGGTATGGCTTTTTGGCCGCAAGTCTTCCATGAAGGCCACTTCTGACCAGACTTCTCCGGACAGTAGATGGGTGTACCAGGGTCCCACTGTTTTCTGCCAGTTCTGAGCTGATGGCAATGCTGGACATCTTCCGATTGCAAAGGGAAGTAAGCATGATGTGTCTTTCATCTGCTGCAGTAAGTTTCCTTGGCCGACCACTGCGTCTCGGTCCTCAACGTTGCCCGTTTCTTTGTGCTTCTTCAAAGAGCTTGGACAGCACATCTGGAAACCCCTGTCTGCCTTGAAATTTCTGCCTGGGAGAGACCTTGCTGATGCAGTATAACTACCTTGTGTCTTGTTGCTGTGCTCAGTCTTGCCATGGTGTATGACTTTTGACAGTAAACTGTCTTCAGCAACCTCACCTTGTTAGCTGAGTTTGGCTGTTCTTCACCCAGTTTTATTCCTCCTACACAGCAGTTTCTGTTTCAGTTAATGATTGTGTTTCAACCTACATATTGAATTGATGATCATTAGCACCTGTTTGGTATAATTGTTGAATCATACACCTGACTATATGTCTACAAAATCCCTGACTTTGTGCAAGTGTACCTAGAAGAATTGATGCTGTTTTGAAGGCAAAGGGTTGTCACACCAAATATGGATTTGATTTAGATTTTTCTTCTGTTCACTCACTTTGCATTTAGTTAATTGATAAATATAATCTATTAACATGTCTATTTTTGAAAGCATTCTTACTTTACAGCATTTTTTCACACCTGCCTAAAACTTTTGCACAGTACTGTGTATATATATACATACACACACACATATATACAGTACTGTGCAAAAGTTTTAGGCAGGTGTGAAAAAATGCTGTAAAGTAAGAATGCTTTCTAAAATAGACATGTTAATAGATTATATTTATCAATTAACTAAATGCAAAGTGAGTGAACAGAAGAAAAATCTAAATCAAATCCATATTTGGTGTGACCACCCTTTGCCTTCAAAACAGCATCAAGCATCAATTCTTCTAGGTACACTTGCACACAGTTTTGAAGGAACTCGGCAGGTAGGTTGGCCCAAACATCTTGGAGAACTTACCACAGTTCTTCTGTGGAATTAGGCAGCCTCAGTTGCTTCTCTCTCTTCATGTAATCCCAGACAGACTCGATGATGTTGAGATCAGGGCTCTGTGGGGGCCATACCATCACTTCCAGGACTCCTTGTTCTTCTTTACGCTGAAGATAGTTCTTAATGACTTTCGCTGTATGTTTGGGGTCGTTGTCATGCTGCAGAATAAATTTGGGGCCAATCAGATGCCTCCCTGATGGTATTGCATGATGGATAAGTATCTGCCTGTACTTCTCAGCATTGAGGAGACCATTAATTCTGACCAAATCCCCAACTCCATTTGCAGAAATGCAGCCCCAAACTTGCAAGGAACCTCCACCATGCTTCACTGTTGCCTGCAGACACTCATTCACGTACGCTCTCCAGCCCTTCGCGAACAAACTGCCTTCTGCTACAGCCAAATATTTCAAATTTTGACTCATCAGTCCAGAGCACCTGCTGCCATTTTTTCTGCACCCCAGTTCCTGTGTTTTCGTGCATAGTTGAGTCGCTTGGCCTTGTTTCCACGTCGGAGGTATGGCTTTTTGGCCGCAAGTCTTCCATGAAGGCCACTTCTGACCAGACTTCTCTGGACAGTAGATGGGTGTACCAGGGTCCCACTGTTTTCTGCCAGTTCTGAGCTGATGGCACTGCTGGACATCTTCCGATTGCAAAGGGAAGTAAGCATGATGTGTCTTTCATCTGCTGCAGTAAGTTTCCTTGGCCGACCACTGCGTCTACGGTCCTCAACGTTGCCCGTTTCTTTGTGCTTCTTCAAAGAGCTTGGACAGCACATCTGGAAACCCCTGTCTGCCTTGAAATTTCTGCCTGGGAGAGACCTTGCTGATGCAGTACAACTACCTTGTGTCTTGTTGCTGTGCTCAGTCTTGCCATGGTGTATGACTTTTGACAGTAAACTGTCTTCAGCAACCTCACCTTGTTAGCTGAGTTTGGCTGTTCTTCACCCAGTTTTATTCCTCCTACACAGCAGTTTCTGTTTCAGTTAATGATTGTGTTTCAACCTACATATTGAATTGATGATCATTAGCACCTGTTTGGTATAATTGTTTAATCATACACCTGACTATATGCCTACAAAATCCCTGACTTTGTGCAAGTGTACCTAGAAGAATTGATGCTGTTTTGAAGGCAAAGGGTTGTCACACCAAATATGGATTTGATTTAGATTTTTCTTCTGTTCACTCACTTTGCATTTAGTTAATTGATAAATATAATCTATTAACATGTCTATTTTTGAAAGCATTCTTACTTTACAGCATTTTTTCACACCTGCCTAAAACTTTTGCACAGTACTGTATATAAGAAATATATGTATATATGTGTATTATGTGTATGTGTGTGTGTGTATGTATATATATATATATATATATATATATATATATATATATATATATATATATATATATATATATATATATATATAGAGAGAGAGAGAGAGAAAATTTAATTACTATATGCATAAACTGATGTAATCAATTGAATATGCATAATAATCGACAGTGAAAAATTAGCCAGTTTACTGACAATAATCAGTAAACTGAACGCTTTTTAATATTCAAAAGCTATACAAAGAGTTGTAGTGGAGTAACATGCAAGGAAAACATGTGTTTTACTGGTTAACTAGTTATGTGAGTTTTCAAATAGGGAATGATTAATTAGCTAATGAGGTTTAATTGAGGAACACAAAATAAAAGCTGTGTTGATCAATAATTGATTAATCGATCTCTTAAAAGATTGGTAGATGGATGTTGCTTTCTAAGTGTTGGTGATTTATAATGGTGAGCCCATCTAATCACTGACACAATAATGACTGACGTGGACATTATGCAGATAGACTTAGTGAGAAACACCCAGTCAGTTTGGGGGTTCTAAAGCCAATCTAACTCTTACTCCCCAAACTTTACTGTCAACCTGAACATTGGGCTATATAGACACACACACACACACACACACACTGGTCAACAACATTACCTTGTAAGAAGTGCCCATGTAGCGTTGATATTGCCGTACTGTGAAAGTGTTTTTATGCCCTTGGCGGGTGTTTTTGTTTCTCTGTGTTTCTGACCTGCCTTGTCTTGTGTTTACAGAAGCCTTGCCTGACAGCCGAGGGAAAGGGCAGTGCAGATGGAGCAGAAAAAAAGGAATGGAGAAGAGCTGGGGAAGGAGAGAGCAGGGGTAAACACACAGCTAGGTGAGCTTTCTATACTTCTGTACCAGTCTGAAACCTTCCCTCCCTTCTAGTCTCTTAGCTTTAACCCCTGGGACCAGTTTCCATACCAGTCTCTCCTTTGCTCATAAGAATTGGAGCTAGCATCCCTCCCATCTCTTCATTTTTTGAAAAGTATGCCCAATAATTTTTTACACTCACTGCAGTGGTTCCCCATGCAGCTCGGGAGAACTGAAGGGTCAGTGGGCATCCTCGAATCCCACGATCAAGCCAGCTTCTTCTAAGCCCAGGAACTTGCCTGGCCAGCAGGGTTCGCTGTAGCATGATGAGAAGAAACCGTTCCTGACGGTTTTGTCTCCCTAACCCACGGGAGCACCAGAGGCAATGCGACGCTGCCTCTGGAATCCCCAGCAAAGAACCACGACTTTGCACAGCTAGGACACAATCCTGTGCTGTATGACTCGCCCTGCACACCACGCGGCTGCGCTTTTTACCAGGTGAGCCACTTGGGGACCCCTCAACCTTAACAAGTAGAGTTCACTGTTCTTCCCAGTCTCTTCTCGGCTCAAACCTCTAGGGCCTTTCTCCCTCCTTTATAACCATTAGGACCAGCCTCTCCCTCTCTCTCCCTCCTCAGCTCTAACCACTTGCCAGTCTCCCCCAGTCCCTTCTCGGGTCTAACCCTAGAGCCAGCCACCCTCCCTCCCAGTCCCTCCTACGCTCTAACCTCTAGAGCCAGCCTCTGTCTGTCTCTTCTCAGCTCTAACCACTAGCCAGCCTCCCCTCAGTCCCATCTCGGCTCTAACCACTAGAGCCAGCCTTCCTCCCAGTCTCTACTCGGCTCTAACCACTAGCCAGCGTTCTTCTGTCCCTTCTCTGCTCTAACCACTAGAGTCAGCCTCTATCTTTATCCCAGTCCCTCTAAACTAACAACCAGGGCCAGTCCATCAGCCTCCCTCTCAGTGCCCCTGCTCTAATCCCCATTGGCCAGCCTACCTAAAATAAATGGTGTCTTTTTTTTTTTTACTTGCTGCAATAATTGTGATAATGTATCGTGCAGCCATTTTTAGTAAGGACAGATTTCATCCATTGAGCAGACAACAGTTTTTTTATAGTTCCCTATCAAGTACAAAATGTAACCATTACCTCATGGTTATTTATCCTTTAATACCGTCTAACCTGAATAGATATATCAAAACTGCAAGTAGTGCTTATGATGTAGTCGTGCCCGGCCCCAAGGGCATAAAAGACTGCTGACACATGCATCTTGACAGATAAAACTGAACGCAGTAGGGATTCAAGGAAATGCATGCACATGGATTAGGGAGTGGTTAACATGTAGAAAACAAAGTACTGTTTAGAGGAGAAACCTCAAAATGGAGCGAGGTAACCAGTGGAGTACCACAGGGATCTGTATTAGGTCCTCTGCTAGTCCTAATCTACATTAATGATTTAGATTCTGGTATAGTAAGCACACTTGTTAAATTTGCAGATGACACAAAAATAGGAGGAGTGGCAAACACTGTTGCAGCAGCAAAAGTCATTCAAAATGATCTAGACAGCATTCAAAACTGGGCAGACACATGGCAAATGAAATTTAATAGAGAAAAGTGTAAGGTACTGCCACAGGCAATAAAATCATATGGGAGATACTGAAATTGAAGAAGGAATCTATGAAAAAGACCTAGGAGTTTGTTGGTTTTCTCAGCTTTTTCCAGAGAAAAAACGACTAGAGACCTGTGTTTTACGTCTTTTAGATGGTATCGGACTGGAAAGGGAAAATTGTAGTGTCGGACCTGGTCCAACATAGGACCGCAAAGCATTAAGGTGTTCGATCCCGGGGAAGGAGCAGTGGAACTGCCAGTTTCAAGACGGGCACAAGGCCGTGAAGGACTTACAAGAACAACCACGACGCAAATGCACAAAATGTGAAGTAAAATTACTATAACACGTAATAAATCACAGTAAGTGTAATACAGAAGCGATAAATGAGATATAAACCAAATATAAGAACATAAGAAAGTTTACAAACGAGAGGAGTCCATTCGGCCCATCTTGCTTGTTTGGTTGTTAGTAGCTTATTAATCCCAGAATCTCAACAAGCAGCTTCTTGAAGGATCCCAGGGTGTCAGCTTCAACAACATTACTGGGGAGTTGGTTCCAGACCCTCACAATCCTCTGTGTAAAAAGTGCCTCCTATTTTCTGTTCTGAATGCCCCTTTATTTAATCTACATTTGTGACCCCTGGTCCTTGTTTCTTTTTTCAGGTCAAAAAAGTCCCCTGGGTCAACATTGTCTATACCTTTTAGGATTTTGAATGTTTGAATCAATCACCGCATAGTCTTCTTTGTTCAAGACTGAACAGATTCAATTCTTTTAGCCTGTCTGCATGCGACATGCCTTTTAAACCGGGATAATTCTGGTCGCTCTTCTTTACACTCTTTCTAGAGCAGCAATATCCTTTTTGTAACGAGGTGACCAGAACACACTATTCTAGTTGAGGTCTTACTAATGCATTGTAAAGTTTTAACATTACTTCCCTTGATTTAAATTCAACACTTCTCACAATATATCCAAGCATCTTGTTAGCCTTTTTTATAGCTTCCCCACATTGTCTAGATGAAGACATTTCTGAGTCAACATAAACTCCTAGGTCTTTTTCATAGTTCCCCTCTTCAATTTCAGTATCTCCCATATGATATTTATAATGCACATTTTTATTTCCTGCATGCAATACTTTACACTTTTCTCTATTAAATTTCATTTGCCATGTGTCTGCCCAGTTCTGAATGCTGTCTAGATCATTTTGAATGACCTTTGCTGTTGCAACAGTGTTTGCCACTCCTCCTATTTTTGTGTCGTCTGCAAATTTAACGAGTTTGCTTACTATACCAGAATCTAAATCATTAATGTAGATTAGGAATAGGAGAGGACCTAATACTGATCCCTGTGCTACAGCACTGGTTACCTCACTCCATTTTGAGGTTTCTCCTCTAATCAGTACTTTCTGTTTTCTACATGTTAACCACTCCCTAATCCATGTGCATGCATTTCCTTGAATCCCTACTGCGTTCAGTTTGAGAATTAATCTTTTATGCAGGACTTTGTCAAAAGCTGGAAATCTAAATAAACCATGTCGTATGCTTTGTAATTATCCATTTTCAGTGTTGCATCCTCAAAAAAGTCAAGTAGGTTAGTTAGACACGATCTCCCTTTCCTAAATAGGTAATTTTATTGGTAATTTTCCATTTTGGATCTTATTATAGTTTCCGTAAGTTTACATATAATAGAAGTCAGGCTTATTGGTCTGTAGTTACCTGGTTCAGTTTTGTCTCCCTTTTTGTGGATCAGTATTACGTTTGCTATTTTCCAGTTTGTCGGTACAACCCCTGTGTCAAGAGACTGTTGCATGATCTTGGTTAGCGGTTTGTAAATAACTTCTTTCATTTCTTCGAGTACTATTGGGAGGATCTCATCCGGCCCAGGGGATTTGTTTATTTTAAGAGCTCCTAGTCCCTTTAACACTTCTGCCTCTGTTATGCTAGTTATTTAAAATTGGATAGGAACAGGTTGACATGTGGGGCATGTTGTCCGTGTCCTCCTTTGTAAAAACCTGTGAAAAGTAATCATTTCATATATTTGCTACTTTTTTTTCTTCATCTATGATTTTGCCATTTGTGTCTCTTAGACATTTAACCTCCTCTTTGAATGTTCTTTGCTGTTACAATATTGGAAAAACATTTTGGAATTTGTTTTTGCCCCCTTAACAATATTGATTTCTATCTCTCTCTTGGCCTTTCTAACTTCCTTTTTGACTTGTGTTTGCAGTTCCAAGTACTCTTTCTGTGTAGTTTGTTTTGGTCCCTTTAAACGCTTCTGTAAAGTGCCTTTTTTCGCTGAATATTTTTTTTTAATTGATCTATTAAACCATTTTGGCCATTTTGTTTTAGATTTAGATTTGTCTACTTTTGGGATGTAATTGTTTTGCGCCTCTAGTACTACATTTTTAAAAAACAGCCATCCTTTTTCTATGGATGTTTTCTCTATTTAACTCTACTTCTGTTAGCCTCTGTTTTCTGTATAGGTTATCCTTTTCTACACGCATTTCGAATGTCATTGTATAACAGATTATTTTGCTCAGCGTCTGAATTTGGTGGTCTATAGCATGCTCCTATTATTATGCCCTTTGAATTTGTGTCCGTTATTCTAACGCATATTGATTCTGCATTGTTTTCTTTGTCCTGATTTAACACCTGGGCTTCAAGACTATTTCTTATGAATAACGCTACCCCTCCGCCTCTTCTGTCCTGCCTGTCTTTCCTATATAGTGTGTACCCACTAATATTATATTAGTCTCCATCACTCTCAGACAACCAAGTTTCTGTAACACCTATCACATCGTAGTTACTTGTTAGTGCAGTAGCTTCAAGTTCTAACATTTTGTTTCTGAGACTTCTAGCATTAAGATAAATACATTTAATAGTTGTCTTACCTGAGTTGTTGCCCTTGTTTTGATGTGGTCCCCCTTCTGTTTTTTTGTTTTCTCCCCCCTTCCTTTCTAGTTTAAATACTTCTGGACCTCCTCAAGGATCCTTTCTCTGAGTAGATTGGTTCCCTTTCTGTTTAAGTGCCGTCCGTCCCACCTGTATAGATAGTCCTTGTTGTAGAATGTGCTCCAGTGTTCAAGAAAGATGAAGCCTTCCTGTGTGCACCACGATTTCAGCCATGCATTTTGATTTTGTATTTCCAGCTGTCCATATGGTCCTTTGCAAGGTGCCGGCAGTATCCCAGAAAATACCACAGTTTTGGTCTTGATTTTAATTTCCTTCCTAGCTCTTTGAATTTGTTTTGCAGGGATCTTGGTCTGTCTCTTGTAATGTTGTTTGTACCGATGTGGATGACTACTACCGGGTCGTCTCCTGTTCGTTCTAGGAGCCTGTCCACATTCTCAGTGATGTGCTTGACAGAGGCTCCTGGAAGGCAGCATCCGGTTGTAGTAAGGGGGTCCAAACTGCAGACTGAACTTGCTGTGTTTCTCAATATGGAGTCCCCAACAATCATGACCTCCCTTATTTTTGCTGCCTGGCCAGCACTGTTTATAGGGTCCTGGATGTTGTTTCTTTCATTCTCTTGATGTTGGTTTTGGTAATCTAAATGTTGAAGTGGCTCTAATTTGTTGGATGTCTGGATTTCTGGTGGTTGTGTTTGACGAAGTTTCTTTTTTTACCTGCTTCTGCCTATCTGAACCCAGCTGTTTCGACTCTCTTCCATCTCCCTGGTGGCTTTCAGTCTGCTAGGGGTGCAGACTTCCATGAATTGTGGGTGTGTCAGCTCCTCAAGCTCCTGTTGCTGTCTCATTTCCTCCAGCTCCTTTTCTAGCAGGCGTACTCGCTGAAGCAAGTCCTGGATCGTGGTTGAGCTCTGTTGGGTTTTCTCAGATTTCCCACATCATGCAGTTGTCACAGATTACTGGCTTGAAGACCTTCTTTTTTTTTTTTTGGGGAAGTTTAGTTTAGCTTCTGCATCTGTCAACCTGCTTTCAAACTGATTCTAACTGCGTTGCACTTGTCCACTCGTACTTCTCCCACGATGTCGCTTCCAAACCCGGACTCTCCATCCTTGCTGTAAGCCTCATCCACAGCATCCTCCCATGGCACTGTTTACTCTACCAGATGAACAAGGCGTGCTGATCCAGACCACAAGACAATGTCTGGTCGAAGGTTAGTGATGGCAATCTCAGGTGACCAACATCTGCCAGAATTTTCCAGTGTCTAGCAGCTTCCAGTTGTCCTCGGCAAGGCTTGGTTTTAACACCTTTTTTTGGTGGTTGCTCTCCTGGACGGAGGAATATTGTCTTTTGTGAGTAATGCTTTGATGGAACTGGTGGCAACTTATTGTTCATGTTACGCTTGTCTTCCAATGCTAAGGCCAAACATCTCAGCACCTGGTCATGGCGCCACGTAAACCATCCTTGGCTAAGACCCACTTTACATCCTGTCAAAATGTGCCTTAATGTTGCAGGTGATGAACACAAAGGACATGAGAGATCCTCACCCACCCAGGTTTAGGTTCTGTGGTGATGGGAGAACATCATATGTTGATCTGATAAGGAAACTGATCCTGCTCTGTTCCATTGTCCATAGGGCTTGCCAGCCGATCTTGCATTGTTCCACATTGATTCAGTCTCCCCAGGAGCGCATTTCCTGGCAGGAGCTTGGCGGCTGTGGCCGTCTAGGAAGGACATTGTTCCTCGCTGGAGGATTAATGTGGTGCTGGAAGCACTGATGAAGCCTCCCTTTGAGCCCTTGCATTTAGCATAGCTGAAGCATTTATCTATGAAAGCGGCTTATTGCAATTACGTCCGCTAAGTGGGTGGGTGAGATGCAAGCTTTTTCGATTGCAAAAGCCTGCTTAATTTTTGCAGAGGCCAGTTTGGCATTCCACATCTTTCATGCATGAATTATGGTAACCTTACAAGATTTTTTTCAAATGGTTTTTATTAGTCTTCAGGGCCTATAAAAACAAAACAAAAGTTTTATTTTTTTTAGTACAAAATTTAAGAAGTTATACATATGTCCACTTGACTGGACAACATGCATGTGTAACATAACAAATTGCCCTATTATATTGGAACAACATATTATGACTGAAAGTCTTTCTTTTATTTGGAAAAAAGTAGGCTAATACAAAATGCAAAACTAAATAGCTGGTACCATTCCTGATATGTATTTGAATGTTTTCTCATATTTTATATATATATACAGTACTGTGCAAAAGTTTTAGGCAGGTGTGAAAAAATGCTGTAAAGTAAGAATGCTTTCAAAAATAGACATGTTAATAGATTATATTTATCAATTAACAAAATGCAAAGTGAGTGAACAGAAGAAAAATCTAAATCAAATCCATATTTGGTGTGACCACCCTTTGCCTTCAAAACAGCATCAAGCATCAATTCTTCTAGGTACACTTGCACACAGTTTTTGAAGGAACTCGGCAGGTAGGTTGGCCCAAACATCTTGGAGAACTAACCACAGTTCTTCTGTGGATTTAGGCAGCCTCAGTTGCTCTCTCTCTTCATGTAATCCCAGACAGACTCGATGATGTTGAGATCAGGGCTCTGTGGGGGCCATACCATCACTTCCAGGACTCCTTGTTCTTCACGCTGAAGATAGTTCTTAATGACTTTCGCTGTATGTTTGGGGTCGTTGTCATGCTGCAGAATAAATTTGGGGCCAATCAGATGCCTCCCTGATGGTATTGCATGATGGATAAGTATCTGCCTGTACTTCTCAGCATTGAGGAGACCATTAATTCTGACCAAATCCCCAACTCCATTTGCAGAAATGCAGCCCCAAACTTGCAAGGAACCTCCACCATGCTTCACTGTTGCCTGCAGACACTCATTCGCAGACGCTCTCCAGCCCTTCGCGAACAAACTGCCTTCTGCTACAGCCAAATATTTCAAATTTGGACTCATCAGTCCAGAGCACCTGCTGCCATTTTTCTGCACCCCAGTTCCTGTGTTTTCGTGCATAGTTGAGTCGCTTGGCCTTGTTTCCACGTTGGAGGTATGGCTTTTTGGCCGCAAGTCTTCCATGAAGGCCACTTCTGACCAGACTTCTCCGACAGTAGATGGGTGTACCAGGGTCCCACTGTTTTCTGCCAATTCTGAGCTGATGGCACTGCTGGACATCTTCCGATTGCGAAGGAAGTAAGCATGTTTCCTTGGTCGACCACCGCGCTCACGGTCCTCAACGTTGCCCGCTTTTTGTGCTTCTTCAAAAGAGCTTGGACAGCACATCTGGAAACCCCTGTCTGCCTTGAAATTTCTGCCTGGGAGAGACCTTGCTGATGCAGTATAACTACCTTGTGTCTTGTTGCTGTGCTCAGTCTTGCCATGGTGTATGACTTTTGACAGTAAACTGTCTTCAGCAACCTCACCTTGTTAGCTGAGTTTGGCTGTTCCTCACCCAGTTTTATTCCTCCTACACAGCTGTTTCTGTTTCAGTTAATGATTGTGTTTCAACCTACATATTGAATTGATGATCATTTGCACCTGTTTGGTATAATTGTTGAATCATACACCTGACTATATGCCTACAAAATCCCTGACTTTGTGCAAGTGTACCTAGAAGAATTGATGCTGTTTTGAAGGCAAAGGGTTGTCACACCAAATATGGATTTGATTTAGATTTTTCTTCTGTTCACTCACTTTGCATTTAGTTAATTGATAAATATAATCTATTAACATGTCTATTTTGAAAGCATTCTTACTTTACAGCATTTTTTCACACCTGCTTAAAACTTTTGCACAGCACTGTATATATATATATATATATATATATATATATATATATATATATATATATATATATATATATATATATATATATATATATATATATTATGCCCAAATATGCATGATTCACCCAGAAACAAAAATGTCCCCAATGTTTGTAACAATAATATATTTTTTTTACTTCAGTGTGTCATACACACCAAGTTACCATTCTTCCCTCTTTAGTAAACAATATTTGGCTGATTTTAGCGCTGGGTGTGGAAGTTGGGAAAGCACTCAGGACACAATGGCTCAAGACACAGCATGCAGATGTACTTAGTTTTCCATGTACAAGCCGCATCATGGCACCTGTTAGCATTTTTTGCATCAGTTAGCTTTGGCCAGTGATTCCCCACTCCCTCAACTACTTCAGCATCATCATCACTATCCTCATCTGTTTCACTGCTGCTACGTGGGCTCCCTGCTTCCTCTCCCTGCGTGTTTGGCTGCCATTCACAGAAATCCCTGAGGTGCTCAGTGCTGCTGAACTTTTCTCTGCCATTGTACTGTCACCTTTATGTTTTTTGTAGTACCTATCAAATGCCACTAGATGGCAGGCGTTTTAATTTCGGTAGACGTCCACTGAAGAGGATACCATGCATTAGTGATGTCAAAACAGAGTTTCTATAGGAGATAATCACTTAAAAATAGCTGTCCACTGTAGTGACCTCTATGCGTGAAAGGGTTAACTGGACGGTAGGGCTTGAGGCTTTTCATCCACCTCCTTTCCAGTCTGATATTGAGTGACAGCTCTATACGCTTTGCCCACTAGCGCATTATGTGGACAGAACCCTAAGTTGGAGGCAGTCTGAACAATTTTTTGCCTGTTATGGGGCCAAGTATGGGAAAGCCCTATCTAAACAGAGGCTGTCAGGATGGATTCCAGACACAATCAGACTGCATATAAGCAAGCCAACTTGGCCTCTCCAGAAAAGCTCACTGCCCCATTCCAACTTCGTGGGCTTTGTTCCAGGGCGCATCTGTCAGGGACATTTTCGATGCTGTGGTGTGGGCTACTCCCCATACTTGTACGCAGTTCTATCGACCTGAATGTCGTGGATTCACAAAATCCTGGTTTGGAACGAGTGTTAAGGGCAGCCTCAAGATCCACCCTTACAGCATAAAGATAGAGGTGAGTTTTCCCTCTATTTTGAGCCCTATCTACGTGTACTGGGGTTCCTCATGGTAACGCGCAAGATGGCCTTGTAGCATTCCAGTTGGTCTGCAAAATTGCCTTGCTACAGCTTTGGTATTCCTATCAATTAGGTAATGGTTACATTTTGTACATGAAAAGGAATGTTAGGTTATTATCATAACCCTGGTTCCCTGAAATAGAAATGTAACCATTAACCTTCAAGGTCGCTGTGTCTATGATTGCAGCAGTCTTGAAGGAAAACATTTATTACAATTTCACTTTTTTGGTTTTGGTCCAATATAAGAACATACAAGTTTACAAACGAGAGGAGGCCATTCGGTCCATCTTGCTCATTTGGTTGTTAGTAGCTTATTGATCTCAGATAAGTTCTTGACTTGAATGACCCCAGGGTGTCAGCTTCAACAACATTACTGGGGAGCTGGTTCCAGATTCTGTGTAAAAAAGTGCCTCCTACAGACCTGCTAACCTCTATGCATTTTGCGTATCCGCTACGCATTTTGAGTTGGTAATACGAGGGTACGCTTTTATCAGAGATGATACACAATAATACGTAATCCATATTTCGCTCATCGTCTATGATGTTGCCTGTAGTTCGAGAAAGTGTTGCATCTAACGTCAGGGCCGGCCTTAGGGCAAGGCGAGATAGATTAAACAATCAGGTTTTGAGTTTAGTTACGTGATAGAATAACCAATCAGCTTTTGAGTTTAGTTGACGATCCAACCTCCGTTTAAAAAAAAAAAAAATAAAATAAAAAAAAGTTATCGTGGGTTGACTGACAAAAATTCCTATCACCCAGTTTCTTTGTATAATCACTGGCATTCTACTGTAGCCTATCAGGCTTTGTTGAGCTGACTCGCTTGTGTTTCACCTGCCAGTTTCGGACACACTGGAGGGAATGTGAAGTAAGAAGAACATAAGAACATAAGAAAGTTTACAAACGAGAGGAGGCCATTCGGCCCATCTTGCTCGTTTGGTTGTTAGTAGCTTATTGATCCCAGAATCTCATCAAGCAGCTTCTTGAAGGATCCCAGGGTGTCAGCTTCAACAACATTACTGGGGAGTTGGTTCAAAGACCCTCACAATTCTTTGTGTAAAAAGTGCCTCCTATTTTCTGTTCTGAATGCCCTTTATCTAATCTCCATTTGTGACCCCTGGTCCTTGTTTCTTTTTTAGGTCAAAGAAGTCCCCTGGGTTGACATTGTCTATACCTCTTAGGATTTTGAATGTTTGAATCAGATCACCGCGTAGTCTTCTTTGTTCAAGACTGAATAGATTCAATTCTTTTAGCCTGTCTGCATACGACATGCCTTTTAAACCCGGGATAATTTGGTTGCTCTTCTTTGCACTCTTTCTAGAGCAGCAATATCCTTTTGTAACGAGGTGACCAGAACTGAACACAATATTCTAGGTGAGGTCTTAATAATGCATTGTAGAGTTTTAACATTACTTCCCTTGATTTAAATTCAACACTTCTCACAATATATCCAAGCATCTTGTTAGCCTTTTATAGCTTCCCACATTGTCTAGATGAAGACATTTCTGAGTCAACATAAACTCCTAGGTCTTTTCATAGTTCCTTCTTCAATTTCACTATCTCCCATGTGATATTTATAATGCACATTTTATTGCCCGCATGCAATACTTTACACTTTTCTCTATTAAATTTCATTTGCCATGTGTCTGCCCAATTCTGAATGCCGTCTAGATCATTTTGAATGACCTTTGCTGCTGCAACAGTGTTTACCACTCCTCCTATTTTTGTGTCGTCTGCAAATTTAACAAGTTTGCTTACTATACCAGAATCTAAATCATTAATGTAGATTAGGAATAGGAGAGGACCTAATACTGATCCCTGTGCTACAGCACTGGTTACCTCACTCCATTTTGAGGTTTCTCCTCTAATCAGTACTTTCTGTTTTCTACCTGTTAACCACTCCCTAATCCAAGTGCATGCATTTCCTTGAATCCCTACTGCGTTCAGTTTGAGAATTAATCTTTTATGCGGGACTTTGTCAAAAGCTTTCTGGAAATCTAAATAAACCATGTCGTATGCTTTGCAGTTATCCATTTTCAATGTTGCATCCTCAAAAAAGTCAGGATGCACTGTGACGTGTGAGGAAATTATTTATTTCAAACTGGCTACGGTACCGTTGTTTTTTAATTAATGCATTAGTTATGCTTTCATTTTTGTCTGGGGGAAAAAACCCACTTGCGTTTTAAAAAAACAAACAAACGTGCTGGGTTTAGATAACTGCATCGCATGAAAAGAAAATACAGCTGAATGAGGATTTTAGGAGAATGGCGAGGGAGTAAGTACAAACGTTTATTATAATATAGTACAATATTTAATTTTAATATTCTGTTTTTGGCTTGTTGTTCACAAACGCCTGTTACCATACAGGGATGTCACTAAAATTCGATTTCATAAAAATGAGCACAGCATTAACATTGTTAATGTGGGTTAAGGTAAGGCTTCTGTTTACTTTGCAAGTAGCGTACAATTACATTGTACATAAATGCTGTTTCATTGTGCTTTAAAGTCAGAAACGGCTGGTTTGTGCTTTTATATTGAAGTTCAGTAAGATCATTAATGTAGCATTTTGGATTTTGTTAACAGTAAAATATTTTATGTAAGGACTGAGAATCACTGACCCGCATAAGTGTAATCCTGTTTAACTGTATAGCTGAATGAATATTTATGAAAAAAACGGCCATTGAAGTAAGCATGTTAAAGTGGGACGTAATACTACTACTACTAATAATAATAATAACGTAATATCAGAACTATCAATATATGCTTACTGATATTAACTTTTTATGAAGCGCTCACTACAAACGAATCGGTCCAGTCTTTTTCGTTTTTTTTTATTCTCTTTTAATCGCTGAAATCCATTTTATCCTTCTGTCTGGATCAGCAGGAATCCTGTAGAAGGAAACTTTATATTTCTGTCCAGAACAAAAGAATCGGGCATTACTGTAATGTTACCGCACTAGGCATTTTGGGCATCTTCCACAGTAATGCTAACTAAAAAACCAAACCAAACACAGAGCCAGCCTGAGCACAAACATGCTAAGTTCACTGGTAAGGCACAAAGTAATGATGTCAGCGAAGCAGCAAGTGTGTCACACACAAACCTTTAGTGACACCTTGCTCAGGAAAGCCAAGTCAGCCACCTAATGAAGCTAAACATTCAAGATCTGAACGTGCAGTTTGATCTGTTGGATTCCTTTCTGTTCCAAACAACTCACTTTGTGGATAGCTATTACATTTGTTGCTGATTTAGTGACATACTACAAAAATGGCTATTTTCTGTACTTGAAATAATTTTTAGTTGGTATAAATTAAAGGTTTCATCTATACTAAGGTAAACAAAATTAAATTAAAACTGAAACAATCATAGCTAATCTCATTAATTTTTTTTACTGAAAAATGCATACTCAAAACTCACAAGAGTGTAGCATTTAGCTGTTTTATACCCTAAAACAATTCTGGGGAAGCCCGGACCCCCGAGATGTCCGCTACTCAAGTGCTACTCAAAAAAATGTCAAGGTTGGCAGGTCTGCTCCTATTTTCTGTTCTGAATGCCAATAAGTGATACCATTTATTTGTATGTATTTATTTAAATTCTTCTTTCATTTAGCTCAGGCAGCTAATAAAGTACAATTCTGCCACATTTTAAGAGTAAGTAGCTTACTATTTTATAATGTTTGAAATCATTGAGTGGTTCTGGGTTCAGTCTTCTCTAAACCTGCCTTTACCTGGCTTTGAGTTTGTGTGACAACGTAACTTTTCACCTACTGTGCACATATACAGTACTGTGCAAAAGTTTTAGGCAGGTGTGAAAAAATGATGTAAAGTAAGAATGCTTTCAAAAATAGACATGTTAATAGATTATATTTATCAACGAACTGAATGCAAAGTGAGTGAACAGAAGAAAAATCTAAATCAAATCCATATTTGGTGTGACCACCCTTTGCCTTCAAAACAGCATCAAGCATCAATTCTTCTAGGTACACTTGCACACAGTTTTTGAAGGAACTCGGCAGGTAGGTTGGCCCAAACATCTTGGAGAACTAACCACAGTTCTTCTGTGGATTTAGGCAGCCTCAGTTGCTTCTCTCTCTTCATGTAATCCCAGACAGACTCGATGATGTTGAGATCAGGGCTCTGTGGGGCCATACCATCACTTCCAGGACTCCTTGTTCTTCTTGACGCTGAAGGTAGTTCTTAATGACTTTCGCTGTATGTTTGGGGTCGTTGTCATGCTGCAGAATAAATTTGGGGCCAATCAGATGCCTCCCTGATGGTATTGCATGATGGATAAGTATCTGCCTGTACTTCTCAGCATTGAGGAGACCATTAATTCTGACCAAATCCCCAACTCCATTTGCAGAAATGCAGCCCCAAACTTGCAAGGAACCTCCACCATGCTTCACTGTTGCCAGCAGACACTCATTCATGTATGCTCTCCAGCCCTTCGGCGAACAAACTGCCTTCTGCTACAGCCAAATATTTCAAATTTGGACTCATCAGTCCAGAGCACCTGCTGCCATTTTTCTGCACCCCAGTTCCTGTGTTTTCGTGCATAGTTGAGTCGCTTGGCCTTGTTTCCACGTCTGAGGTATGGCTTTTTGGCCGCAAGTCTTCCATGAAGGCCACTTCTGACCAGACTTCTCCGGACAGTAGATGGGTGTACCAGGGTCCCACTGTTTTCTGCCAGTTCTGAGCTGATGACACTGTTGGACAAGGCAAAGGGTGGTCACACCAAATATGGATTTGATTTAGATTTTTCTTCTGTTCACTCACTTTGCATTTAGTTAATTGATAAATATAATCTATTAACATGTCTATTTTTGAAAGCATTCTTACTTTACAGCATTTTTTCACACCTGCCTAAAACTTTTGCACAGTACTGTATATAGATGCAGAGAGTAGGTGGGGCTGGTAGCGTTGAAAGGTCACATTGTCATATGTAGGTGTGCAATTTTTGAAAGAAATAGCAAACATGTCTTTTCATTTTAACACATAACTGGTACCACACTACTCTGAAAATCTGTTGTACTTCCTAGATTGTCTCACCTGAAAAGTGCCTTCTGGGTTATTAGCTGAAAGTATGTTGGTCAACAGGGGAAGCAGCTGGTTGGTCAAAGGGTGGGGACAATTTCAGCCTCCATGTGACAAAGGAAATGTAACACTATCTCAAACCATGGCTTGCAAACAGATTTATTTAACCAAGTGTAGTACCAGATATTTTAAAATAAAAAGTACATGTTACTACTTTTTAAAACTGCACATCTGGGACCTTATAACGATGAGAAGGGCGCAAGAGATGATTTTAAGTTATTTTGTGAGCTAGAAGATGTGCTTAGTTTATGAAATGGTCTCCAGGCTCCTGTTGATTCTGCTCTATTCCAGCGGTTATCCAGTTGGTGTATTATTATTTATTTCTTAGCAGACACCCTTACCCAGGGCGACTTACAGTTGTAAACAAAATAAAATACAAATCAAGAATTACAGTACAATTAAGAACAAGATACAAAATACAATGACTTCAGTCCTAATAAGAGCAAATACAAAACACAGTATGATTTGATATCGGGGCAATTCAAGAGCAGATAACAGTGTTGATAGTTAAATCAGGGTTAGATACGAGTGCAAGTGAAATACAAAATACTACAGATTGGATTAAGTGCAGGATAAAATACAGTAAAATAGGGAGCAGATAAGTGCAAGTTAAAGTGCATTAAAGGCAGAGTGCTATATTGTCCAGGGAAGAGTTTTTTACAGGTGTTGTCTGAAGAGGTGTGTTTTGAGGAGGCGCCGAAAAGTGGTCAGGGACTGGGCAGTCCTGACAGCTGTAGGAAGGTCGTTCCACCACAGCGGGGCGAGGGTGGAGAAGGAGCGGGCTCTAGAGGCAGGGGAGAGTAGAGGGGGTACGGCCAGTTTTCTAGTGCAGGCGGAGCGGAGAGGTCGGGTGGGGGTGTAGGGAGAGATGAGGGTCTGGAGGTAGCTGGGTGCAGTCTGGTCAAGGCATCGGTATGCCAAGAGTCTTGAACTGGATGTGAGTGGTGATCGGGAGCCAGTGGAGTAGTATGGGAGACGCGAGGCAGAGAGAGTACCAGGCAAGCAGCGGAGTTCTGGATGAGTTGGAGCAGACGGGTGGCGGACACAGGGAGGCCGGCCAGGAGGGAGTTGCAGTAGTCTAGACGGGAGAGTACCAAGGCCTGGACGAGGAGTTGCGTGGAGTAGTTGGTGAGGAAGGGTCGGATTCAGTAAGAATTGCTCAGTAAGAATCGATAGGTGCATGCTAGAGATGTGCTGGGAGTAGGAGAGGCAGGGGTCCAGGGTTACTCCGAGGTTCTGGGCTGAGGAGGGAGAGAGCGTGGTAGAATCCAGAGGAATGGAGATAGAGATCAGAGGAGGGGGAAGATGAGGAGGGGAAGAAAAGGAGGTCATATTTAGAGAGGTTGATTTTGAGGTGATGTGAGTGCATCCAGGAGGAGATAGCAGACAGACAGGTTGAGATACGGGAGGGGATGGTGGAGTCAGAGGGGGGGGGAAGGAGAGGAAGATCTGAGCATCATCAGCATAGAAATGGTATGAGAAACCATAGGATACGATGAGGGGGCCCAGGGAGCGGGTGTAGAAAGAGAACAGGAGAGTACCCAAGACTGATCCCTGGGGGACTCCTGTTGAGAGAGGGTGAGGTGTGGAGGTTGAGCCGTGCCAGATTACCTGGTAGGTGCGGTCGGAGAGGTAGGTGGAGAACCAGGCCAGAGCAGTGCCAGAGATTCCCAGGTCAGCGAGAGAGGATAGGAGAATAGAGTGATCAACAGTGTCAAAGGCAGCAGAGAGATCGAGGAGAATTAGGACAGAGAGAGGTGCAGCATGGGCAGAGTTTAGCGAGTTAGTGACAGACAGCAGTTTCAGTGGAGTGAGTAGAGCGGAAACCAGATTGGAGAGGGTCGAGCAGAGAGGGGTTAGACAGGAAAGCAGAGAGCTGGCGGTGTACAGCCCGCTCGATGGTTTTAGAGTGGAATGGTAAGAGGGAGACAGGATGGTAGTTCTGGAGGGAGGTGGGGTCGAGGGTAGGTTTTTTGAGGGGAGTAGAGCAGGAGGCGCAGCTTGAAAGAGGTGAGTGGGGAGGGAGTCCAGGGCACATGTGGTGGGTTTGTGGCCCTACAGGAGGGAGGAGAGATCAGAGTATGGGAGGGGATAGAAGGAAGGTGAGTTAGTAGGGGAGACAGAGGGTGTTGGAGTGGGAGTGGGAGTGGGAGCGGGAGGGGGTGTGGGGGAGGGAGAGGTGTTAAAGAGTGCGGATATCAGAAATTTTAGGGGAGAAGAAAGAGGCAAAGTCATCAGAGGAGATAGAGGATGGGGGAGGGTTGAGGAGGGAGGAGAAGGTAGAAAATAGTTTCCGGGGGTTGTTAATAGATAACAGAGGATTGGATAATACATTGGAAATAGGAGTGTTTAGCAGAGGAGAGAGTAGAGGAGAAGGAGGAGAGGAGGGAGCAGTAGAGGTCTAGGACAGCAGGGAGTTTGGTTCTCTTCCATTTCTTTTCAGCAGAGCGTAGTTCGGTGACAGTGGGGGTAGGTGGAGTAGGGAGAGGGGGGGGAGAGACAGAAATAGAGAGGAAATAGTGATCAGAGAGGTCCAGAGGGGTGACAGAGAGGGTAGAGGGGCAACAGGCCCTGGAGAAGGTGAGGTCCAGTTGACGGCCAGCTTTGTGGGTAGGAGGGGATGGAAAAAGAGAGAGAGAAGTTGAATGAGTGAAGGAGAGGAAGGCAGAGTGGGTGGGGTTGGAGAGATGGATATTGAAATCACCTAATAGGACAGTTGGGGTAGACAGAGAGGGGAGAGAGGAGAGGAGATAGCTGAGTTCATCAAGAAAGTGAGTGCGAGGTCCTCTTAGTTGGACAGCGTGAAATTCTTAGGTGTTAACAGAGAGTGAGGAGAGGTCAGAGGGAGGGGACAGAAAAGTAAGGAGGGAGAGAGAAGACCACCAGTCCCACCTCCCCGTCCAGTGAGACGCGGGGTATGGGACAGGATGTAGAGAGAGGACAGGGCAGCAGGAGTTAGTGTTATCAGGAGAGAGCCAGGTTTCAGTGAGAGCAAGGAAATCGAGAGAGCTGGGAGGCAAAGGCAGAGATGAAATCAGCTTTGTTAGCAGAAGAGTGACAGTTCCAGAGTGCACCAGAGAGTGTGCGGGGGGGGGGAGGCAGAGGGATGAGGTTAGATGGGTTAGGGGAGCAGCGGCAGAGAGAGGACAGAGGACGGGAGTGAGAGGACAGAATAATAGGGATGTGAGAGACAGTCATAGCAGGACAGGTGAAACAGAGAGGTGCAGTAGTAGTGGGAGGGTACAGATCTGTCTAGTAGCTGGCGTCTTCTAGAGCGCTGCTAGGTTCAGATTTTCTCCAACTCCTCGCACCCTCTCTTTGCAAGGGAACTGGTTAACAGCTGCTAAACTGCGCTAAGACAATAATTAAGCAATACAATAGTTTCAATGCACTTCAATGGGCTCACACAACTATAAAAGCTGTGCGGAAAACAATCAAATTGCAATTCAACCTATTTTCAATTTAACCACACTCACCTGGTATAATTGAAGTCTTCTAAAATAGTTTCTTGGTCATGACTACTTTAAAGAGAGGGGGGAGGGAGGGGCACGTTAGTGATACTGTTGCTTGTGGTCATAACAGGTAAGAATTTCTTTTAAAGAAGCCTTGGTTAGTTCTCCTACACTAAAGAGTGTCCTTACTAAATTTCACCACTAATGGATAAGCAGTTTTGTATGTTCTATAAAACAAATATTTAAAAAATGGTTGTAGATTTCTATGTGCACTAATTAAGAATATTGTAATGTATGTTGTCTAGAGGTATTTGTTTTTAAATTAGGTGTTGAAAGGCTTACTGTAGCTTTGAATTAATAAAACTGTCCAAACGCACACTCGTGGTATAATAACAAGAATAATGATTACACATTTTAGAGGTAAAATAATAACTATAATTACAAAACAATAATAATAATAAAAATATACGCAGGCCCGTTACCGACAGTGGTTGTTATGGCAACACCCCTCCCCCTCCTCATCTCATCCCTACCCTCCTCTGGGGTCTGGCAGTGCTTGCATGCGGCTCTCTCCCTCGCCTGCAGGCGTGTAGAGCGCTCTGGAATATTCTGCAGTAGACGCAAACCTAGCACACAGGCGAGTAAGTACAGCGGCGTCAGTGAGGGATGGAGGCTTGTTAATGAACAAACAAGAGATTTAAAAAGGGCTCTAACTATGTTTGATGCCGTGTATAATCTGATAGATGCAATTATTATTATTATTATTATTATTATTATTATTATTATTATTATTATTATTAATAATAATAAAGGTAATTGTTTGCTTTCTAGGTTTCATAACATTTCCAGGGGCAATTTAAGCTAGTTACATTTTCGTGTTTTGTTACAAAAAAACAGTATTACGACATTTTCTCGAAGAACATTGAGAAACATATATAAAAAAAGCAATGCTAATGTTTTAATGGTATAAGGAAATGAAATAATTAATGTAATATACGACTGCGATACAGTGCTAGAATTCTAATCTGGCGTTCTGTCCGGCCGCCAGTCGGTGTGGCTCCTTGAAGGAGATGGGGTCCTTGCCCTCTCTCTCATACCACACTCGCAAAAACATGGCCGTTGTGTGTTTCTTCTCCTACTGAAGAGAGCTTAGCCGGCAAAGGTCCGTGAAAAACAGCCTTTATATTTAAAAAAATAAACCTCGTCCGACAACGAGCTTCCCTGTTAGACTACTCGAGAGAGGAAATCACCGTTATTGGCTGGAATTTTTCCCGGAAAAATGCTGTCTGAAACCAACAAAGAGTGGTGAGTTAGCGTCTATGCAGGGGGCATTGATTAGCTAGCGTTTCATTCCTGTATTATAGGTAGCAGCAGCCTAGCATAGCAATGTTAGTGTCTGAATAGATCAGATTCTGTAGTCCTGTCGCGAATCATTCATTCATTGAGTGTGTTTTAAGGATCGTAACTTAAATATTAAAATAATTTTAAACATTTAAAGTTATTTTAAAACGGTTTAGCTTAACTAGGCGGCATCTTTTATTCAATATATAACGTTTGCATTCAGGTTGTTTTACTGGTCACGCAAGTCTTACAAACGCATTGTAATTTAAATGTTTTAAAACGTGTTTAAAGTTTTTAAATTTGACTTGTATTTCATAACGTTGCTTGTTTACATTTTGGGAGCTAAACTAATAACTACAGACAATGCTTATCTAGTAAAGTCTTGATTTGATTTTAAAACCATATTTCGTGTGTCTGCTGTAACCTATAAACGCTATACATATACACAAGTAAGATATTTGTATGTTTTATTTCTATTTATTAACCAATGGACGTGTTGCTCATACGAACATAAATGCAGCGGATAGGCCATTTTAAATGAGACGGTTATCATGTTTCTCACGTTTAAATATAACCTATATAAATTCTTAAAGAATCTTTCAACATAATTTTAATGTAACCTAAAGAGCTTACACCGTAACTTCATTGTAGAACGAGGTTATAGCCAGTCCTGTTACACAAAACTACTTTTGAAAATGAACTACCTCAAGCTTAGTGTTATTTTGTTGTTAGTATATTTAATATGAGAGGCGCAGCTGTTCAATTAGGTGGTAACGATAGAGGGGGAGGGACATCCCTGTGTACAAGATTTTCATTCAAAATGTTTAAACTGTATACTGTAACTTTAGGCGACGTACAGTACTGTTTGGGTCACAGTGAGATATAAAAATAAATAGCACAAGATTAAACAATGTAGAGCAGGGGTGGCCAAACCTCCTAACCCTGTGAGCTGCATACCAAAAGTTTCATATGGTGGAGAGCCACAAGGTACATACTGTAAAGCATTAAATGTTTGAGAGCAAGACGTTTTTAAATACTAGCATTGTTTTAAACACTTAATTCTCTCCAACATTATAACAGAACATTGCAGAGCCTTAGTTTCTGTGTAATTTTTTGTACTGTAGATCTACATTGTATTAAACTTTAAATGTAACACTGGTGTATGTTCATTATTTCTATGTATACTGTATGTATGCACTTTAAATAAAATATACTGTTTATGAAGCAAAATTGATAACTGCCCTGATTTCAACAAAAATACCACATAGACATATTTTTGTAGGGCTGTGTTCGAAGGTTAGTTTGCTAGCCAGGAATTTGAAAGTAGTTATAAAACTTTGAACGTTCGTCAGGTGACATATTTTCGATATTTTGATTTGTATAATGCATATTACTAAAACAAAAGTTGTATTAAAATCCACTACCAAATCGTTATACGTAGGAACTCCTATATGGCACCGCTGCATACAAAGGGGGTTACCTATAGCGGTTGTAGTACTTCAGTAAAATATGTACTGAATACCTCGTGTACAAGACAGTGTAAGAGAAGTGCTGTGGTAGTAGAAGTATGAAACACTAACACTAAATTAATTTTGAAAAAAGTGAGCACCCCCACCAGCTTGTGTTATCCAGAGCAGGGCTTGAATTTCATTTTTGTGTGCGGGAGGGATTTTCCCCCCTATGCTGCAGCCAATGGGGGGGATTCCAAAATTTTAGGGGGGGAATGGCAAAAGAAAAGGCACTTCTGCATATAAAAAAAACTACCGTACATCATCATTACTGCATCATTATTCACATTGGTGTTCCTTTAAAATAAGCTGCTTTCAGGATTATTTTCAGGAGAACGTTTTTCCAAAATCATGTTTGGTTAGTGCTATATATATATTGTAATCTTAGAGACCAAAAAAAAAAAAAACACTGCACCATTAAACCTCAATATGAAATGAACGTGGGGGGGGAGGGGAAGCTGAGCTTCTAAGCTTTCCAACGATACCGCCCCTTTCAGTCTAGCTGCTACAAAGACGGAGCAATAGACTCAAAAAGAAACCTAAGCTGTGAACTCTGTCACACGATGAGAGGCTTAACTTCAGGCGATCGTAGTTCTGGCTAGGAGTACCGCATACACACACTTAATGTCTTTTGGAAAGCCCTGAGTCTACTTTTAAACAACCAGGTATTATTATTATTATTATTATTATTATTATTATTTATTCCTTAGCAGACGCCCTTATCCAGGGTGGCTTACAATTGTTACAAGATATCACATTATACATTATTTCACATTATACAGATATCACATTATTTTTACATACAATTACCCATTTATACAGTTGGGTTTTTTTACTGGAGCAATCTAGGTAAAGTACCTTGCTTAAGGGTACAGCAGCAGTGTCCCCCACCAGGGATTGAACCCATGACCCTCCGGTCAAAAGTCCAGAGCCCTAACCACTACTCCACACAAAATGAATGGGGCTCAGTTTTAAGAGTTAAAGCGAAAGTCACCGCTTGCAAAACAACACCTAGATGGATTTAATAATGTCTTTTTTTTCAAAACGGTTTACTTACTGTAGTGTACTGAGTTTCTATAATCCTTAAAGATGTAGGCCGAGAATCACGTACGAGAGAAAGTCTTGCGGCACTTAAAATACACAGCACTACTTTATTTATTTTAACCAGAACTACTCAGAATGCGGCTCATAGTGCTTCGTCACTGACACCCACTTCCTTAGAAATTGTTGTAGCTTTTCAGGCATTCTAAATTGGTTGAAAATTACAGTAGTTTGGTGTCTTAAAATATCTCTGCAGGATTTTCCTGCATTGAAAGTTTCGGATATGCCCAAGCAACTTGGAAAATGCACGATTCCCACAATCCCGCTCTGAAATTCAAGCCCTGTAGAGGCAAGCCTTTAATTTGTTTATTTGATATCTCGACAGCAAGGCGTTGTATAGCGTAAACTGTATTGAAAGAAATGTCTCAAACCCTCTGCTGTTGTATAAACAACCATAAAAAATTTGAATGCAAACTGTGCAAGCAACTCTTGATGTATCATGGAGGCACAATCAATCTCCGGGGTCACACCTCATACTATTAGTTTATTACTCGTGGATCGTTTGCTCAATGCCATTATCTCCACTAAACGAACAAGCACTTGATGATGAAATGATGAAATTCAGTTTTAACTGCACACCCGGGCATTCACTGAGATGATGGAAAAACACATGTGCTCGCACGCGGTGTTGAAGGTCATCAAGTGACGAAATGTCCTTGCATTGAACATGCAGGCTCAAATAAACTGAAGATTGAGAAGGAGAGAGGAGAAAGAATAATAATAAATAAACATGTTTATTTTAACTTTCTCGTTTTTGTTTATTCTTTCTGCTTCACCCAGCATTTCACTGGGAGCTGTGCTTGAACTGCCCTGGGGCCACAGTTTAGCCACCTGATTTATAGAATGAACTTTGGTATATTTTTCAGATGCTCCTACAAGTAGGATTTTTCACTAAGGCTGCTGCAAATAGCGGCACAAAACAAATTCCTAATATTAAACAACCCATTTCCATTTCTCTAAACTCCAATAAAATAGAAACGATTCCCTGAACCTGCTGGAAGCAGTCTGTGGGTGTGTTTTTGTTAATGGCAACATGTGCAATTAACAGTAAAATAAACCATTTATTTGTAAATGTTATAAGAACATAAAGTTTACAAAAAAAAAAGTAAAGTTATCGTGGGTTGACTGACAAAAATTCCTATCACCCAGTTTCTTTGTATAATCACTGGCATTCTACTGTAGCCTATCAGGCTTTGTTGAGCTGACTCGCTTGTGTTTCACCTGCCAGTTTCGGACACACTGGAGGGAATGTGAAGTAAGAAGAACATAAGAACATAAGAAAGTTTACAAACGAGAGGAGGCCATTCGGCCCATCTTGCTCGTTTGGTTGTTAGTAGCTTATTGATCCCAGAATCTCATCAAGCAGCTTCTTGAAGGATCCCAGGGTGTCAGCTTCAACAACATTACTGGGGAGTTGGTTCCAGACCCTCACAATTCTCTGTGTAAAAAAGTGCCTCCTATTTTCTGTTTGCATTCCTTTTTCAACTTTTCTGTCACTATCATCTTTTCTTTTGGAATTGGAATACTGTTTGAGTGTACCAGAAGTTTATAGAGAAGCTTCAAGTTTGTGGACGTTGTTTTTACTTTGACAGACTTGCTAACCTCTACGCATTTTCGTATCCGCTACGCATTTTGAGTTGGTAATACGCGGGTACGCTTTTATCAGAGATGATACGCAATAATACGTAATCCATATTTCGCTCATCGTCTATGATGTCTGTAGTTAGTGTTGCATCTAACGTCGGGGCCAGTTTAGGGCAAGGCAAACAAGATAGATTTAACCAATCAGGTTTTGAGTTTAGTTACGTGATAGAATAACCAATCAGCTTTTGAGTTTAGTTGACGATCCAAACGCCTTAAAAAAATATATATATATATATATATATATATATATATATATATATATATATATATATATATATATATATATATATATATAAATTGTCGATTGGCTGACAAATTCCTGCCACCCAGTTTCTTTGTATAATCACTGACATTCTGCTGTAGTCTATCAGGCTTTGTTTCAACTGCCATTTTCGGACACACTGGAGGGAGTGTGAAGTACTGTGACTTGTGAGGAAATTATTTATTTCAAACTGGCTACGGTACCTTTTGTTTTTTAATTAATGCATTAGTTGTGCATTCATTTTTGTCTGGGGGAAAAAACCCACTTGCGTTTTACAAAAAAACGTTCTGGGTTTAGATAACTGCATCTCATGAAAAGAAAATACAGCTGAATGAGATGAATGGATTTTTACGAGATTGGCGAGGGAGTAAGTACAAACATTTATTATAATAATATAGTACAATATTTAATTTTAATATTCTGTTTTTGGCTCCTTGTCCGGTTTTTCACAAACTCCTGTTACCATACAGGGATGTCAGTAAAATTCGATTTCATAAAAATGAGCACAGCATTAACATTGTTAATGTGGTTAAGGTACGTAAGGTTTCTGTTTACTTTGCAAGTAGCGTACAATTACATTGTAGATATATGCCGTTTCATAGTGCTTTTAAACAAGTCGTAAACGGCTGGTTTGTGATTTTCTATTGAAGTTCAGGAAGATCATTAATGTAGCATTATGGATTTTGTTAATGGTAAAATATTTATGTAGGGACTGGGAATCACCGAACGCATACGTGTAATCCTGTTTAACTGTATAGCTAAATATTTATGAAAAAAAACGGCAATAAAGTAAGTGTGTTAAAGTGGGACTTAATACTACTACTAATAATAATAACGTAATATCAGAACTACCAATATATGCTTACTGATATAAACCTTTTTATGACGCGTTCACTACAAACGAATGGGTCCAGTATTTTTCGTTTATTCTCTTTCTGTCCAGAACAAAATAATCGGGCATTACTGTAATGTTACCACGCTAGTCATTTTGGTCATCTTCCACAGTAATGCTGACTGTGAAAGAGTGTTCAGCTTGGTGACCAAAAACAAAACCCAACGCACAGCCTGAGCACAGACATGCTAAGTTCACTGGTAACGCACAAAGTCATGATGTCAGTGAAGCAGTAAGTGTGTCGCACACAAACCATTAGTGACACCTTGCTCAGGAAAGCCAAGTCAGCCACATATGAAGCTAAACATTCAAGATCTGAAAGTGCAGTTTGACCTGTTGGATTCCTTTCTGTTCCAAACAATTCACTTTGTGGATAGCTGTAACATTTGGTGCTGACTCAGTGTTACAAGTTATTTTTTTCCTTTTTTGAAAGTGCTTTGTTTCTCTGTTCTAGAAGCGTATACAATCATAGCTAATCTCTTTTTTTTTTACTGAAAAATTCATACTCAGAACTCACCAGAGTAGTATTTAGCTGTTTTATACCCTAAAACAATTCTGGGAAGCCCCCGGACCCCCGAGATGTCCGCGTGAAAGAGTGCTACTCAAAAAAAAAAAAAAAGTCAAGGTTGGCAGGTCTGCTTTGATAGAAGCTGTGATCTGGACTATAGAGCCGATGTAGTGTTAGAAAGTGGTACATCGTCACAATGTGGTACGTCTACCAAAACTTAACTTGAGTAATGTCAGAAAGTGGTATGCTGTCAGATTTTGGTACATGTGCAATCATTTGCGATCTGATGAGTGTTTTCGTGTTGTCAAAGACAGGAACATTTAATTATACATTATTTTTTGCAAACTTAAACTGGGAACAGACTATAAATTTCTCTAAAGAAAAAAACAATTTGCAAAGCTGCACAAGTAAAAAAAATAAAAAAAAATAAATGTTTTGCATATAACTATTTGCCTACTATTTTCATAATGGTAAAAAAATATGGTAAATTGCACTAATGATGTAGAAGACTGAAATTGTACATTAAATTAAAAGATGTAAAAAGTATGATTTATAACTTGGATGAATATTTTTTCATTCATTTGTTTTCCGTAAACTCAAAATTGTAAAGGTGACCAATGTTCTATTGTTTTTAGTGCAAACAAATTATATTCCAGAGATTCAGGGAGATCAGCAAAATCAAATTATCTTTTTTAAGAATACAGTTTTAAAAATGTGTTTCTACAGTGCTTAAATTTATAACACAGTTTAAAGTAATAGAGGCTTGTTAAAAGCCAAATAATTACTTGCTTGTTTACCATGATGACATTATTTATTCCTTATAAAACTTAATGCAAAAGGGGAAAAAAAACAAAAAAAAAAACTTGGTCTGTAGTGGTTGTATTTGTGTTGGGGTGTGTTTACGCTACAACCTAACTCGCTTCCTGTTTCTTATTCTTACTATGATTGGCTGCAAAGACAAGTCCTGCAAGTCCTACAAGTCTGGTACTGCATTATCTGAATTCTGCTGCTCTTCCAGGATTGAGCACATTTATACAAGTTTAATTTGTATTTAATTTTATCAGTATCTTATATTAACCCTTTCTGGTCCAATGTCGGACCCTGTCCGACATCATCAAAAAGACGTAAAACACAGATCTCTATTCGTTTTTTCTCCATTCAATGGCCAAGAGAAGCCGAAAAAAAAGGGGGCAGATCTCCGGCACCACAGAGATAACACTGACATAAACAAACAAGATAGCTGCTTCTGCATCCAGCGCTCAAAGAATATCACAGACATTTGCAGAGCTTTTTGAGATGTTCTAGTAATAAAATAATGACATGGATTGCATTATTGAGGAGTTTGGGGATAAAACGAGTGACCAGGAGATGATTTATCGATATGCACTGTTTTACTGTGAAAAAAAATACTTTAAAACAGCGCGTCTAAAAAACTGCGCGTGTGAAAATAAATTGGACTTGACGCGCCTGAGACCCGCTGAATAAATGAACCGCAAAGGGTTAAAATGAATACATTTCCTAATTATTAACACATCAATGCCAAGTTATGTTATTAGTTGTAGTGATTGTGAGAGTAATGATTAGAAATGGAACCAGCATAACAGATTTCTGAGCTAGTTTTATCCCTGGTTTAAGTCTGTATTTCAGATAGGTTTATTTGTACCTTTTTATTGTTGTTGTTGTGGACTATTTGGCTGTCACTGTAGTTGCTGTTCTGTCTCGATGGCAGTGTGCTGTGTTTATTCATTTTTCAGAAATGGAAACGGTGATGCAAGTTGATCTCGGTTTTCTAATGTGAGTGTAGGTGGTGTGAAACTCAGGAAGAACAAATGCAGCACTCTGATTGGCTGAAATGCTCCTGTAGGTAGTTATGTCTGCGCAGGTAACTGGCAACACTGCTAAAATGCTTCGGAGAGAACTTTGTTCAAAGCCGTCCCCATTATTTATTTTTTTACTGACGATGAAATTCGAAAGGTGTATCCAGGTCTTTTTCCTGTATCTGCGAAATGTCATTTCTCCCACGGAACACAAATATGATGCTGTGAGGTTTATTTTAGTAAATCTTAAATGATTGTATCTAAATTCTTCTGTTATTGGTGTACAGCGGCTGTTGAGATTTGTAATCCTAAAGTTTAATTTAATAACATTCAGACGTGTAACGAATGTAACACCTGTCATTCATTCCCTTTCCCTCCCGTTGCAGTGAACTGAAGCAAGACCACGCGTCTGCTATGATGGAGTTGGAGAGACGCACTGAGACAGAAGTCTCTGCAGATAGCCAGTCTGAGAGTTGTTCTGAGCACAGGGATGAGAGAGGGAACAAGGGCCAAGCAGAGGAGGTAAGTGGGGCATGAAAAAGAGGGAGAAATGCAAGCCAGAGCAATTAAGAAATTGTTTTGTTTTTTCAAATAGTAAATAATATAGGGTTGGACTAATTGGGTTAGTCCAGTCCTGGGTTTAGGGGGGATTAGGGGAGACCAGAGTAGACATGGCCCTTTTAGAGTTAAATGACACTGTTTACATTTAATAAAAAGATAATTCCATGGGAGTGTTGGCTAAGTCATCAATATTAGACCACTGGCAAGCCCAAAGATTTTATAATAATCTAATTTTTGTGTATTAGGATAGACTTACAGTAATCCTGAAAATATTGGGCTACCCATTTGTCTTGTACGGAATACTTATCAGTGTAGTATTTTCATGGAATGACCCAATACATTAAATACATTCCACCATGCTGAATATCTGGCAAAGAGAAATAGGTTGGCACTTTTATATTTAATACAATACAGCTTCTTATTAAGAACTGAGTAGTGTGCATGATAGTTCATTTAAAATAAGTTGTGTAATTGTCATCAACAATAGCCCAACAGTCACAGTGAGCAGGGTTAGCTGCATAGCCCAGCAGTCACAGTGAGCAGGGTTAACTGTGTAGCTAGATTTCAGAAGTGTACCAGCCTATTAAAACTTACCAGATTTTCAGCAAGCACTAAAATGAAATTAGATAAATACAGCATTTTTATAAACAAGCAGGGAGGCAGACTTGCTCTGGTGCTACAATAGACTTGAGAACCGGTTTAATTTACAAAGAACAAGCTATTGAAAATGGAAGGGTGGATGTTTAGTTTTAGTTTAAAAGGAAGGATATACAGGCTGGCTTATCAGTTGTCCCTCTTTGCTGCATAGCCCTGGATTACCCAGCACCCCAAGTCCTCTAATGTTTAATTATTCATATTTATCTTAAGAACTGCAGTATCTAGCGAGGTGATGCTAAAATAATGACTGCCAGTAGTTAGTGCAACCAATTTGTCAAAAATATTCTGCAGCAGGAAGTTTAAAATTAATGAATCCATTAAATGTAAAGTACTAAATACAACATTTTGCATTGCTATTTGTGTATATTATGTAGAGTGCATTTTAAATGTATTTCAAACAACATTATCTCCTTATCTGCTTACCTCTCAGTAATAATCAGTTTAGTCACTTTTTTTTTTTTTTTTTAGTGAAGACATCAATAGGTTAACACTGCATTTCCAGAAACGCCCTCTTTATATTAAAAAATAGATATCAAATAGTTTTATAATGAGTGAATGCTTATTCATGTTACTGGCAATTGGGTTTAATTTGAATTTAAGTTTTAAGTAGTAAACTGACATGGAGGTTAAAGGGCCAGTATATAAAGGAGGCAACTGATATTGTATCTGGGATGTATTGAGTTTTCAGAGGAATATTCAGTTTTAAAGAGGGCTTTTTAAGGGCTTTTTGTTAGAAATAAACAGCATTCAGATTCTTTTTTTGCATGTTTTACTTTTTATAAATTGTAAAATGTAAGTATATGAGACCAATGGCAAGTTTCCTATAACAAATTTAATATTCAGTTTAATATTTATTTTAAGAGATACACATTAAAGTTAATTTACATGTCTGCTGAACTTGGACTGAGCAATTTTGTCTTGTTTATTTAAATGTATTTTTTATATTTGTTAATATGAACCATTCTTTAAAGTTGTTTTTTTTCTAGTGTGTCTTATACTTCATTGGGGCACTTTTAATAGAAACATGTACCTTGGACTACTGGAAGATTCCTCTGTGTTAGTGATAAAAGCTTTACTTATTCCAGCCTGCTGTAAGCTCAGCCTTTTAAAAAAGAAAAGAAATACCGGGAGTTCGACAAATGAACTTGCCCTACAGCCAATCTTGTCTGTTTTTATACAGTTCTCCTTGTTTGTTTTGCTATACACACAAAAAATATTGAAATTAATGAATTAGTGAACAGCCTTTAACTGTAATATATATTACTACAAGGCAGTAACTGTGAATTAACCAAATTAGTAAAAGGAAGGTGGTTCTGGATTCATATATACAAGCACACTGTTCAAAGTCTAAAGAGCACCGGAAAACAATGCATATACATGCATTGTGTGTGTATATATATATATATATATATATATATATATATATATATATATATATATATATATATTCTGGTTGAAATGAAAAAAAGGAATGGAAATTCCAGGTTTTACTACGAGCTTGATTAGCTCCAGTGTGTGTGGGTAAAAAGCTCAGGTATGTCCTATTAAACTCGTAGTAGAAACAGGAATGGATCAATCTGGTATGTAATGCGAGCCTTATTTCCATCCATGAAAAACACGTTTATTTCATGACCAGGGTTGTCACACTGCTATATAGTTTAGTACAAATACATGTTTCTGTTAAAGGACTAAACCAATGGGAAATAAGCACAGAGTATTTAAATTATTTTACAATATTGCAGAAAAGCTGGAATAATTACCATTTTCTACAAGACTATAAATAAAACTGAAAAGGGAGAGCAAGATAGCTGCTAGAACAAGGACTTCTTGAACTTAAAAAAAAAAAAAAGTATATTTGATATTACCTTTTTTTTATATAAACACAGAGCAACTTCTTTGCAAATATGCAGGTGAATGTTTATCACATATCAGAATAAGAAGTGTTTTTTGGGGGGGTCTTACCCTCCTAGAGGTATATGTCAGTAAGCTTATATACATATAGCTGCATATATTAGCAAAAGGAACTGATGTGACAATTGCTTTATTGTGTAAGGTGCTCGCTCCTCTCTTGCACACTTTGGTAACCGAGTGGCCTTCACCTGCTGTACACCTGTCTCGGTAGTTCCTTGCTAGTAGCCACGGCACTCAAGTTAAATCCCACCTATCTACCAACCTACCTACTACTGGCGGAACCCTGGGAGTAGTACACTGAGCCCCCCCCTCCCCACTCCCTACAGTGAGAGCTTGCTTGGAGGCGAGAGAGAGAGGAGGCTGACCTAATGACCCAGCATATCGCCATGGAGACGGCTGTGAAAGTGGAGGGGATAGAATGCAGGGGGAGTGGCCTGTTTGCTGTTAGGGCATCTCCCCCCTTTTCTTTATAAACCTTCCCCTACTTGAAAAATAAACTGAAATCCACATTTAAAGACATGAAGGTGAAGCAAGCTTAAAGTAATGCAGACTGAGAAAGAGATTGGATGGTGGGGTAGACTTAACAGGCTTCCCATCCCCCCATCCTAAAGACTTGAATCTGAAAATAAAGTACAAATGGTTTCGGACTGTTAATGAGCGATTTGTCTTTCTTCGGTCAAGCAACAAAGACTCTCCTTTTATTTTTGTGGGTTTTGTTTGCATCAACATTTGAAAAGAGCTTCTGTTTTGGGTTATTTCAAAGAAGTTTTCAAACGGATATTAAATATCAACACAGAACACTGGATTGAAAAGACCAGCGTTCACTAATTGCACTGCCATGTTTCCAGAGTTTGGTTTTACAGTAAAAGAAACCGCTACGAAACTAGCAAGAGATTCATTTTGGTTTTCGGTTTTGAGGGGGGAAAAAAATCAAAACGATGTTAACCATGGATTTAACAGAAGAGAAAAAAGTTATTGAAAATCACAATTCACCATTCATGCTGGACTGGTTCAAATAACATTCTTGGGTATGTGACCCATTGTTTATGGGAGTTAATGTGATTTAAAGCAGCATTTTCCCCACAGGAAAAAGAGACTTCTGGTATCAACCACCAGCAAACCAACTACATAAAAAAATTGCTGTTTTGGATTATAAAAAAAAATACCTTCTGTGATTTATTTTTAAAACCGGACTTTCCTGTTGTGAGCATTTGTGGACGTTTACTATTGGAATGGCCACCAAACCAGATCCCCGATTTGTCCCTGGGACTCCCCGATTTTGATTTTGAGACATTTGTCCCTGGGACTCCCCGATTGAGACATTCTGATTGGACCTTGGAAAGTTATGGGACATCCCTATTGACTACATTATCATTTGAACTTTTCTGAAGCCCTCTCTAAATGGTACAGGCAATGGCACATTTCACCATCTGTGCAGAAACTTGGATTTTACTTTAAAAATTGTGGACGTTAAATATCGTACACACAAAACCAAAAGCCGTTTTGTACCCAACTTTGAAAGGATAAACTTAAACAAAACAGAAAAAAAGCTCTTTTAAAAAAGACAGAAAATGACAATATCCCACTTCTCTGCCACCAACAAACAGCATTTATAATTCAATCGGACCCCCTTTTAAAAGAACCAAAGAGAAGAAAAGATTATTCTTGTACAAGGACTATGTAACACTTCATTGGTTAATTTTGATTTGAAAGCCAGTATTGGACTGTCTGGTTCCACCATGCCTGCCTGCCTCTCTATCAAAGATACAGCACTGTGCCAGCCTCTGTGCCACCAGTCAGCCTCACTCTCATAAAGCCCGCCTGCCCGACACTGATTGGACCATTGTTGCCTAGATACATTACACACTGCCGTGCGATTGGTCGATAGCAACCCCAGGCCACCCAGGAATTGCAGGTCACAAGGGTACCTGGAAAATTTGTCCTTTTTTAATTATTTCTTTATTTAAAATATATGTATGTAGTTCTCTGCAGTGTGTGTGTGTGTGTGTGTGTGTGTGTGTGTGTGTATATATATATATATATATATATATATATATATATATATATATATATATATATATATATAGATATATATATATAGATAAAAAATAAAACAAAACAGCAAATTGGCTGAATTTAATTTATTTAGCTCACAAGATAATGAGCACTGCAGTTTGTTTTAGCATGCACATAGCTTTTAAACAATTTATAAACATGTTTTTATCAAGATATTTAATGGGGGGGATCCTTGTAAATTAAATAATCTTTAAGACCAATCCCCCTTAAAATGTGTGTGTGTGTAATTTATTTTGATATATATATAATAACTACAGTGCCAACAGAACTTGCTATTCCTTCTCCAGGTTTCAAACAGTGTTGACTTGATAAGGTGGCTTGACTGAATTAATTTGTATGTCTTCACTAGGAATGTGTTTAATAACAAAACCATTGGGTGGTGAGGGGGTTGATACTGCAATAATTAATACAAGTACTGACTCTTGATTTTAAAGTTTCCTTAGCAGTCATCCACAGTAGCTAACACTTGGGCAAAATTAATTAACATACAAACATATGGGAGAGAGGATGCCGTTGTGCCCATCAAGGCACGTCACTTGTAGGTTTTAGGTGCCTTGTAGGCTGTTCCATGCATTGATAACTTACAACAATATTAATGCCATCTCATCCAGCTCTGCTACATTTCACTGGTGACGTTAATCAGCGTTAATCTTGAACTCACTAACATGCATCTTTTTCACATTTTATTTTGGCAGAACACTTGTAATCGTTGTGGTATAACCATGTGGTTGTAGTTTAATTTGATGTAGATGTATATTATAAGCTTTTTAACGTTGACATTTGTCACACTAAACTTACATAATAATAATCTTTATTTAATATAGCGCTTTTCACAATAAAAATTGCCACAAAACGCTTCACATGAATAAAAAACATTGACAAATAAGAAAACATGAAAAGCAATAAAAACAAAAACACACAGAACAGTAAAACAAGGTAAAGAATAAAAGGAACATAATTTTAGCTTAAAACGCTACATTATAAAAGTGTGTTTTTAATCGTTTAATTTTGCTGCGTATGATTTATAATATTTTCCCCTCTGCATTACTGAGGTGTTTGCCAAAGCAAAGAATATTTCCACATAGCAAAGTTCACATACACACAAACCTAACCTGTGCACAATGACTTCCCTTACTGTACAGTAACGGCTCCCTGCACATTAAGTTTTGACTTAAGGTCTAATTAACATTTGGTCTGACGGTTCAATCCCGAGAAGCTTGGATGGAATCGTCCTTAACAAGCTGCTTCTGGGGCATTGATATGCGCATTGTGTACTTGCGTCTGTCACCATGGTCAACCCTGCTTTACCAAAAGCAGTGTGAAATCGCGAAGCCAACCTGGAGGACACAGGGTCCTGACCCGGGCAGATCCCGACCAGCGTAGAGCTTGCCAGTGTGAAAGGGGCTTTAGTATCTGCTTTACTTGGAATTTGCTGGGTGCAACATAGTCAACGTGAACCACTAATAGCATTTTGTTTCTTTATAAAAATGCCAGTACATTTTGCACAAGGGGTTGAATTAAAGCTCCAGTTGCATAGCAGTTGGAGAACCACCACAAGTTTTATTACTGCCACAGCCTTACTTAGCTTTGCCTTTTTTAAGGACCACTGGGAGTAATCACAGTGCCATTGTGTGTCCCGGCATTGTAATCTTATTGGTCAGCTGCTTACAGCATTGTATTAACACAGAAGAGAAGAAACATTTGTTAATTTATTATGTGTTTATGTCATTTTTATATTTTGGACATTTATTTAATTATGAATTTGTTTACAGAATACTACTCCATTCAGAAATGAAGCAAAAAAGTAAATGTTTTTGAAAACTGAAGAAAGCATTAACTGAAACAGTTTGTCACCTGCATGACTTTCTTAGTTTCTTCTAGTTTTGTGCTTGTGTAGGATTATTCCAATGCTTTCATTACACTGAAAGCATGAAGAAAAACGCTTGATTTTCTAGCTTCTAATTTTTACCTGTGCAGTTTGAGTGGTTATTTGAATATCTATAATATCACAAGATGCACTCATCAAACAGGAGAAAAAACAGATACTTCCAATATCTCTCACACACACATTACTGATGAAGGCATTAGAAGAAACGCTAATCTGCTGCTTGACATCCTTAGGGATAAAAGGGAGGCACTTGGTAAAACCTGGACTGGCGCCATCTGTTAGGCAGCTGGAGTATTGATTTCCCCCCTCCTGCTCACTGTTGATTCCTGGAGAAGGGTATAATGGCATGTTTTGGTGTGTGTGGTGTGTGCTTGTTTTTTTGTTGTTTTTTTTCCCCCTCACCCTAGTTCTGTAGCTCTTGAGTTTTTATAAAATTGAGTTCCCCCCTCTCCACTTCTCTCGGTCTGACCACGTCTTCCTGTTGTGGGGCTTCTATCTTTCAGGGAGTGCAACCCAAAACCTTTACATCCAGGAAGATCTCAGTCTTGTGTAAGTATATAGACTTTAATTTTATTATCCCCTCGCTGTGTATGATGTCCCCTGTGAAGGGGATATAGTGGAGGCGGTCATGCGTCTATTGTGATGAAACTTGGTATTAACGTTATTTAGATGCTATCTGAATTCGGTGATATATATGGAGATGTCTGTCTGTTCATCCATCTGTATGTCGCACTTTATTTTTGCAAATATCCGAAGAATCACTTATTAAATTATAATGGAAGTTTAGTATGAACATTATTTAGCATAAGTTCTTCAGTATTGATTCCTTTCAAGTAGGGAATATTAACCAATATAAAATGGGTGTTTCCCCTTTAAGACACAGACCTAAAACTTTATACCAAAGACTTCTTGTCAGAGCAGTGTGACGTGGCTGCTGCTCCGCCCCCGAGAGCATGAAGGAGCTGCGCACACTGACACTGATGCCATTTTCCTTTTCAGCTGAACCTGAATACAGCAGAGCGTTGATAAAAAAAATTATCATCTTTCTAATTGCCTTTTTCACATTTTTTAGCTGCTTTGAAATGCTGAATTAATATATTGAATCACTGAAGTAAAAATGGTTTATTTCTAGCTTTTTCTGCATTGCAGCGGAGTGCTCCGCAGGAAGCCTGCGGCTCAAGTGCCATCCTTCCCAGGACCTTAGCAAGTTGGTTTGTGCTGTGTTTTTTCTACTCCGCTGAACTGTGTTCGCTTTGCATTATCCATTTGTGTGTAATTATTGTATATTATATTAATATTGTTTTTCTTTTTTCTTAGAGTAAGGATTGAAACGAAATAGAGCAGCTACTGTGGGCGTGCCATTAGCAGCTTGTTTCTGAGTTAGTGTAGCTATCAGCACACTTTTACAAAGGCTTGTTTACAAGCAGGCTGCTTCCAGTCTTGTGTCTGTACTGACTGGAAGGTTAGCCAGTGGCTGTTTTTAAAGATGGGCATCCCTGTTAGCACACAGTTAATTGTAACTGCGACACTGTAGGGGCTGAGGTTATCATTGATACAGAGTGCACCGTGTCGGTACTAAGATTGTGTACTGAATGCACCGTGTCGGGGCAGAGTGCCGGTAGCAAGTGGCATTGACACTGCCCTTTGTGTCCATTGATACGGTCTACTGTGTGCACTGACACTAGTTATATTTGAGCTCAAAGAGCCAGCTGCCCTATATATATATATATATATATATATATATATATAGATATAGATATAGATATAGATATATATAGATATACATACATACATACATACACTACCGGTCAAAAGTTTTAGAACACCCCCATTTTTCCAGTTTTTATTGAAATTTAAGTCCAGTGAATAACCTGAAATGGTACAAAGGTAAGCGGTAAACTGCCAGAGGTTAAAAAAAAAGTTTAGGTTACCAAAAACTGAAAAATAATGTACATTTCAGAGTTATACAAAAAGGCCTTTTTCAGGGAACAAGTAATGGGTTAACAACTTACAGCTGTTCTGCAGCAATGGAAGTAAATTAAGCCTTGAAAGTTGATGCTAACAATTCCTACAGGTGTCCCAACTTTTGTTGATTACTTACAAACCCTCTGTCTGTATAAAAGCAGTGTTGGAACAGACTGTGTTACTACACCCTCTTAAGCATTATTTGGACAGTATTGTAGTGCAGGAAGTAGTATATTGCTATCATAATGGCGAGAAAAGGCAATTAACAAAGGAAGACAGACAGACCATTATAACCCTTAAAAGTGTAGGTCTTTCCTTTAGAGAAATTGCAAAGAAAGCCAAGGTGTCAGTGAGTACAGTTTCCTACACCATCAAAAGGCACTTGGAAACTGGAGGAAACTCTGACAGGAAGAGGTCTGGCAGACCCAAAGCCACAACAGAATCAGAAGACAAGTTTCTGAGAGTCAACAGCTTGCGTGATAGGCGGCTCACAGGACAACAGCTTCAGCACAGCTTAACACTGGTCGAAGTAAGCAAGTCTCAGTTTCAACTGTGAAGAGAAGATTTCGAGCTGCAGGTTTGGCAGGTCGAGTGGCAGTAAGAAAGCCATTGCTAAGATGGCAAAATAAGAAAAAGAGGCTTGCATGGGCCATGAAGCACCGCCAGTGGACTACTGAAGACTGGAAGAAGGTCTTATGGACCGATGAATCAAAATTTGAAATCTTCGGTTCATCACGCAGGGTTTTGTGCGCCCGTCGAGTAGGCGAAAGGATGGTTCCTCGGTGTGTGACACCAACTGTCAAACATGGAGGAGGAAGCGTGATGGTCTGGGGCTCTTTTGCTGGATCCAGAGTCGGCGACTTGCACAGAGTGAGAGGCACCCTGAACCAAAACGGCTACCACAGCATTTTGCAGTGCCATGCAATACCCTCTGGTATAAGCCTAGTTGGTCAGGGGTTCATCCTACAGCAAGATAATGACCCAAAACATACCTCCAGGCTATATCAGAACTACCTTAGAAGAAAAGAACAAGGCGGTAGGCTTCAAATCATGGAATGGCCAGCACAGTCTCCAGACTTAAACCCCATCGAGCTGGTTTGGGATGAACTGGACAGAAGGGTGAAAGCAAAGCAACCTACAAGTGCAACACATTTGTGGGAACTTCTGCAACAGTGTTGGGAAGAGCTTTCCGAACAATATTTGATTTCCATTGTAGAAAGAATGCCACGAGTGTGTTCGGCTGTTATATCTGCAAAAGGTGACTACTTTGATGGGTCAAAAATTTAGATTAAATTTTGTTAAACAAAACGATTCCATGATTTCTTTTTTATCTCCAATTGTTTATTTGTTCTATGCTTTAATTTCAGAGTACATTGAGACATTAAACTGCGTAAATTTCAATAAAAACTGGAAAAATGGAGGTGTTCTAAAACTTTTTACCGGTAGTGTATATATATATATATATATATATATATATCACATTTTGTTGAATTACAAATAATGTATACACAGTTTTTCAAACAAACTTTTTTTTATTCAAAGCTGTAGTGGTTAAACTGAACACTGTTATATGAGGAGGAGGTTAAATGTCAGCAAAACCTGCAAAGAAAATGTACAAAATGAAATTTACTGGTTGCATAAGTATTCAGCCCCTTAAGTCAGTACTTGTAGAAGCACCTTTGCACAGTAGGATGGTGAAATTTTTGCCCATTCTTCACTGGAAAATTGCTCCAGTTATGGTAAGTTTGTTGGGGATCGTCGATGGACTGCAATCTTCAAGTCTCGCCATAAATTTTCGATTGGATTCAAGTCATGACTTTGACTGGGCCACTCAAGAACATTCATTCACTTCTTGTTCATCCACTTCAGTGTGGCTTTGCAGTCCATCAGGCCAGGTGACTGGTTCACCATGGTGGACCTAAAGGACGTCTATTTTCACATCCCCATAAAACCAGCGCACAGGAAATACCTGAGGTTCGCCTTTCAGGGAACAGAATACCAGTTCTGTGTTGTGCCGTTTTGGCCTCTCTAGCTCCACGCGTATTTACAAAATGCATGGAGGCTATACTGGCCCCATTGAGACTCGGAGGCATCAGAGTCCTCAACTACCTGGACAAGCCAGTTAGTGGTCATCATCACGGATGTGTCTAACTGGTTGGGGTGGAATGTGTAGAGGTGTAGAGGTGTACAAGGTGTGTGGCAGGCAACTCCTGTGGAAGGGTGGCCACATCAGTGTTTTAGAACTGCAGGCAGTGTACCTGTCCTTGCAAGCACTTTTGGAGCAGGTTGGGGGTAGACGCATGCTCGTCCATGCGGACAGCATGTCTATAAAGTCCTACATCAATTACCAGGGTGGTCTGAGGCCACCCAGTGTCCACCGTGTGGCCCACAAGCTTCTGCTGTGGGCACAAGAGAACCACCTGCCTGGAGTGATCAATTGGGCTGCAGATCTCCTCTCGAAGTCCCCAGCAGTGCAGCGTGTGGAGACTCCATCCTGAGGTAGTGAGCCTCATTTGGGAGAGATTTGGAATAGCAGCGGTAGACCTTTTTGCCTCTCAGGAGTCGGCACACTGTCCCCTGTGGTTCTCCGTAAAAGGACACCTATGGCCAGCATGCCTACGCTATGCATTTCCACCGCTATGCTACTCCCACTATGCTTGGAGAAGGTCAGGCAGGACTGGGCCATGGTGCTACTAGTAGCCCCATTCTGACCCAGGAGAGTGGTTCTCATCTCTAAGAGATAACACGGACATAAGCAAACAAGATAGCTGCTTCCGCATCCAGCACTCAAAGAAAGTCGCAGACGTTTGCCAAGCTTTTTTAGATTTTATAGTAATAAAATAATGACTTGGATAGCATTATTGAGGTGTTTGGTGATAAATCGAGTGATCAGGAGATGATTTATTAGTATGCCATGACTATGAAGAAATGTGGTAAATACAGCGAACAAGGGGTGCAGTGCCTTTTAAACCTGTTTTACTGTGAATAAAATTACTTTTTAACCATGCATGTAAAATAAACTGCTTGTTTAAAAATAAATTAGACCTGACAGGCGTTGAATAAATGGACCGCAAAGAGTTAAAGGTCTATTTGGCAGCCATCTCGGTGTGCCATGTAAAAATCGATTGTCTCCCAGGAGCTCATTTCCTGGCGGGGCAATTTTTTGAAAGGCACCCTCCGGCTTAGGCCACTGATGAAGGATATAGTTCCTCGTTGGAGGTTGAACGTGTAGTGCTTAATGTACTGATGAAACCTCCGTTTGAGCCCATGCACTCAGTTGAGCTCAAATTTGTCTTTTTCAAGGCGGCTTTCTTGCTTGCAATCACCTCCGCTAAGCGGGTTAGTGAAGTGCAAGCATTCTCAGTATTGAAAGCCTGTGTGTTTTTTTTTAGAGGCCGCAACATCTGGACTTTTGATGTTAATCAGTCTGACAGGGAGCTCCAGCTCCATACGCTTTGCCCAGTGTGGGCATTAGCGTATTATGTTGACAGGACTGAAAGCTGGAAGCAGTCAGAACAATTTGTCTGCTACAGGGCTAAATACCAGGGACAGGCTCTGTCTAATCAGCGTCTGTCTAAGAGGTTGACAGGCACAGTTAAGACTGCTTATGAACTGGCCAATCTGTCTCCGACAGAGAAGCTCACTCGCCATTCCACCAGGGGTCAAGCGACTTCATGAACTTTGTTCCAGGGTGCATCTGTCCAAGACATATGCAGTGCAGCAGTGTGGGTTTCCCCCCATACTTTTACAAGATTCTACCGACATGAATGTCGTAGATCCACAGAACCCTGTGTTCTGCCCTTGAGTGCTGAGGGCGGCTTAAATGTTGCTGGGATACTGATTAACAAGCAGAAGGCAGTTTCGGCTTCGCTTTATAGCTCAGTGGTGTACAACCATGTCCTTGCGATAGCTTGAGTATACTCACCCATTTTGTAATGGTTAATATTCCCTACTTGAAAGGGAACGCTAGGTTATTCTCATAACCCTGGTTCCCTGAAATAGGAATATTAACCATTCATTTTGGATGTGCGGTGTTCATGGTCGCAGTTCTCGAAGGAAAGTGACATTGTTAGTGTGTGCAGCTCCTATGTTGCTCTAGGGGGTGGAGCAGCAGCTGCATCACGTTGCTCTGATGAGAGTCTTTGGTATAAAGTTTCAGGTTTGGGTATCTTAAAGGGGAAACATCCATTTTGTAATGGTTAATATTCCTATTTCAGGGAACCAGGGTTATGATAATAACCTAATGTTCTGGGGATATATGGAGATGTCTGTCTCTGTCTGCCTGTGAAGAAATACTGAATATGAAATAAACTGGCCTTCACTGTACTGCAATGTAAACAGGCCTATAATTGACAATGGTTAAAAGTTCAGGCACTATTCTAAATGTTTAACCCTTGGCTAACCCCCATACTCGGCAGCACTTACCTGCTGCAGTAATGATTTGTGAAGTTTACTCTCCCAGTGGATATATTAATAGCTGTAACCCTGAACCATCTAATAAGAAATAAATCCACTGACACTACAAATAACTGGTGTGTTTGTGGATTGATTTTCATTTCCCCTCTCTGTTTATGGTGCCTGCAGCAGCTAGTAAGTTTCTTCCTGCAGTTTCCACCGCCGAGCCAGCAGGGGGCAGTGCAGCAGCTGCAGTCCCAGGTGGGGGAGCAGGGGGAGGGGAAGCAGACGGGAACCAGATAGGAAGGAAAAGGCGCTGGGGTTCCAGCACCGCTGGTACTGCCAAGAAACCTTCCATCAGCATCACAACAGAATCACTCAAGGTAAAATATGATGAGGCATTGAAATAGAGGAATACAAGTCTGTAGTGGGTAATCCATTTCATTAAATATCGGACTGGTCAACAGTAATCTGTACACAAACAAGCAACATTTGTTTTACAGTTTAGAAATACTAAAATGAACTATGTCTTTCTCAGTGTCTTGAAGATTTAAGATTTCTAGTCAAAGCACCTGTCATTGGATTTACCAAGCTTATCTTGGTACCAAGGTAATTTTTATTTATTTATTTTTTTTTACTTGCAAAAATGGATTTGCAAAAAAATTGATTTCCGGATACCAGCTTTTTCTCCTACCTAGAGAACTGCAATCCAGTTTAAAGTAAATTCTGGGGTTTTGAGATGCATTGACGCAACCACATTCCTGGAGTTTTTGTATTTTAATTGAGCTTTAACTCTTTGTGGTCCTATGTCGGACCAGGTCCGGCATTAGAATTTTCCCTTTCCGGTCCAATGTTGGACCCTGTCTGACATCATCAAAAAGATGTAAAGCACAGGTCTCTAGTCATTTTTTCTCCGGAAAAAGCAGAGAAAACCATTCAATGGCCGAGTGAGACCGATATGAGCGGAGAGAAGCTGAAAAAAAAAAATAGTGGCGCATCTGAGCAATACACACAGCCCCGGCACCACAGAGATAACATGGCCATAAACAAACAAGATAGCTGCTTCCGCATCCAGCACTCAAACAATATCAGAGCTTTTTGAGATTTTATAGTAATAAAATAATGACTTGGATCGCATTATTGAGGAGTTTGGTGATAAAACGAGTTATCAGGAGATGATTTATCAGTATGCACGACTATGTAGAGGTATGTGAAAAATACAGCAAACAATAGGTGGGCCGGGCTGGAAATGCAGTACTGAGTGTCCTGTTGATATGCAGTGCCTTTTAAACCTGTTTGACTGTGAAAAAAAAAAATTAAACCGCGCTTCTAAAATAAATTGCTTGTGTGAAAATAAATTGGACCTGGCGCGCTGAATAAATGGACCGCAAAGGGTTAAAGACGTGTGTCCACTGCCCCAGCACTAAAGTTCATCTGTCCCTCTCTGTGCTTTTTCCAGAGCTTGATTCCTGATATGAAGCCAGTGTCTGTGGCGGGCCAGGAGGCCATTCTGGATCTACACCCTGATGAAGGGCGCCTGTCTGGGGAGGAGAACGAGAGGGGAGAGGGGAGAGAGGAACCCAGTCAGCAGGACAGGGCACTCAAAATCCGCAGGACTGTCACACAGGTAAACAAAACAAACAAGTTTACTGAAGGGTCAGAATCTAGGACTATATGGAGATAGTACTGTCTAACTCTAGAGCTTGACGTAAGAACATAAGAAAGTTTACAAACGAGAGGAGGCCATTCGGCCCATCTTGCTCGTTTGGTTGTTAGCTTATTGATCCCAGATTCTCATCAAGCAGCTTCTTGAAGGATCCCAGGGTGTCAGCTTCAACAACATTACTGGGGAGTTGGTTCCAGACCCTCTCAATTCTCCGTGTAAAAAAGTGTCTCATATTTTCTGTTCTGAATGCCCCTTTATCTAATCTCCATTTGTGACCCCTGGTCCTTGTTTCTTTTTTCAGGTTGAAAAAGTTCCCTGGATCGACATTGTCAATACCTTTTAGAATTTTGAATGCTTGAATCAGATGACCGCGTAGTCTTTGTTCAAGACTGAACAGATTCAATTCTTTTAGCGTGTCTGCATACGACATGCCTTTTAAACCCGGGATAATTCTGGTTGCTCTTCTTTGCACTCTTTCTAGAGCAGCAATATCCTTTTTGTAACAAGGTGACCAGAACTGAACACAATATTCTAGATGAGGTCTTACTAATGCATTGTAAAGTTTTAACATTACTTACTTTGATTTTATATTCAACACTTTTCACAATATATCCGAGCATCTTGTTGGCCTTTTTTATAGCTTCCCCACATTGTCTAGATGAAGACATTTCTGAGTCAACATTAAACTCCGAGGTCTTTTTCATAGTTCCCTTCAATTTCAGTATCTCCTATATAATATTTATAATGCACATTTTTATTGCCTGCATGCAGTACCTTACACTTCTCTCTATTAACCCTTTGCGGTCCATTGTCGGACTGGGTCCGACATTGCAATTATTCCCACCAGGTCCTTTGTCGGACCCTGTCCGACATCATTTTAAAAACGCAAAAAGCATAAAAAGTCGGTTTTCAACGGAAAAAGCCGAAAACCATTCAATGGCGAGTGGGAGCGAAAGGGCGAGACAAGCCGATTTAAAAAAAAAAGGCGTATCTCATGAATAGTCATAGTACCCCATTGGCATCAGATGGGGCGGTCGTATGGAAACAAGCTGGGAGTACAGTATCAGCGCAGAGACTATCACGGACATTTGCAGAGCTTTTTGAGATGTTATAGTAATAAAATAATGACTTGGATTGCATTATTGAGGAGTTTGGTGATAAAACGAGTCATCAGGAGACGATTGATCGGTATGATGCGACTATTATTATTATTTATTTGGTAGCATATGTGAAAGCGATAGCAAACGAAAGGGTGGGGGGCTGGAGATCCCTAGTGAGTGCTTTGTTGATATGCAGGGCCATTTAAACCCGTTTGACTGTGAAAAAATACTTTTAAGCGGCGTCTAAAATTAACTGGCGTGAAAAATTAATTAGACCTGGCGAGCCTGGCCTTAGAATTAATAAATGGACCGCAAAGGGTTAAATGTAATTTTGTCATGTCTGCCCAGTTCTGAATGCTGTGAATGACATTTGCTGCTGCAACAGTGTTTGCCACACCTCCTATTTGTGTCTGCTGCAAAATTAACAAGTTTGCTTACTATACCAGTATATAAATCATTAATGTAGATTAGGAATAGCAGAGGACTTAATACTGATCCCTGTGGTACACCACTGGTTACCTCGCTCCATTTTGAGGTTTCTCCTCTAATCAGTACTTTCTGTTTTTGACATGTTAACCACTGCCTAACCCATGTGCATGCATTTCCTTGAATCCCTACTGCGTTCAGTTTGAGAATTAATCTTTTATGCGGGACTTTGGCAAAAGCTTTCTGGAAATCTAAATAAACCATGTTTTATGCTTTGCAATTATCCGTTGTTGATGTTGCATCCTCCAAAAAATCAAATAGGTTAGTTAGACACGATCTCCCTTTCCTAAAACCATGCTGACTGTCTCCCAGGATACTGTTACCATATAGGTACGTTTCCATTTTGGATCTTATTACAGTTTCCATATATTTACATATAATAGAAGTCAAGCTTATTGGTCTATAGTTACCTGGTTTGGTTTTGTCTCCCTTTTTGTGGATCGGTATTACGTTTGCTATTTTCCAGTCTGTCGGCACAACCCCTGTGTCAAGAGACTGTTGCATGATCTTGGTTAGCGGTTTGTAAATAACTTCTTTCATTTCTTTGAGTACTATTGGGAGGATCTCATCCGGCCCAGGGGATTTGTTTATGTTAAGAGCTCATCATTTAATATTTGCTATTTTTTTCTTCGTCTATGATTTTGCCATTTGTATCTTTGACAATTAACCTCCTCTTTGAATGATCTCTTGCTGTTATTGGAAAAAACATTTTGGAATTGGTTTTAGCCCCCTTAGCAATGTTCATTTCTATCTCTCTCTTGGCCTTTCTAACTTCCTTTTTGACTTGCGTTTGCAATTCCAAGTACTCTCTCTGTACTTTGTTTTTGGTCCCTTTTAAACGCTTTGTAAAGTGCCTTTTTGCTGAATATTTTTTTAATTGATCTATTAAACCATTTTTGGCCATTTTTGTTTTAGATTTAGATTTGTCAACTTTGGGATGTAATTGTTTTGCACCTCCTAGTACTACATTTTTAAAAAACAGCCTTTTTCTGTAGATGTTTTCTCTATTTTACTCCAATCGACTTCTGTTAGTCTCTGTTTCATACCTTCATAGTTTGCTTTTCTAAAATTGTATACCTTAGCTTTAGTCATTTACTTTTGGGGTTTTAAAAATCACTTCAAATGAGACCTGTTTTAGTTATTCTGTCTTTGTTATCGAAAAGACTAAATCAAGGCATGACTTCCCTCTAGTCAGTGCCTTGACAAATTGCATTAGGAAGCAGTCATTTGTCATTGCCACCATTTCATTTTCGTCCACTGTGCTCCCCACCAGGTTTTCCCATTTTATATGGGGTAAGTTGAAATCCCCTATTAGTATGGCCTCTCCTTTGCTGTACGCATTTCTAATGTCATTGTATAACAGTTTATTTTGCTCAGCATCTGAGTTTGGTGGTCTATAGCATGCTCCTATCATGCCCTTTGAATTTTTGTCCATTATTCTGACCCATATTGATTCGGCGTTGTGTTTTTGTCCAGATTTAACACCTGGGCTTCAAGACTATTTCTTATGTATAGTGCGACCTCTCCGCCTCTTCTGTCCTGTCTGTCTTTCCTATACAGTATGTACCCACTGATATTATATTCGTCTCCATCACTCTTAGACAAGCAAGTTTCTGTAACACCTATCACATTGTAGTTACTTGTTAGTGCAGTAGCTTCAAGTTCTAACATTTTGTTTCTGAGACTTCTAGCATTTAGATAAATACATTTTAATGGCTGTCTTACCTGAGGAGTTTCTCTTGTTTTTGATGTGGTCTCCCTTCTGTTGTTTTGTTTTCTCCCCCCTTCCTTTCTAGTTTAAATGCTTCTGGACCTCCTCAAGGATCCTAGGAGACAGACATTAACTAGGGGTCTAATTAGCTAGTTGTGGTGACACTTGGTGACGACATTCTGTATCGCAGGTTTACAAAGGTGATCAGAATCTGGCGGTGCCTGTCTGTCTTGTATGTATGTATGTATGTATGTATGTATGTATGTCAGGCTTATATGTTGTCTAAACAGCTGTTTTTCCCAATTTTGATTGGAACTTGGTAAGCGTATTCTGTAGCACAAAAAATGCAGGTGTCTGTCCCTCTGTATGTGACACTAAGTGAATCACCTGTGTTTTTGTTTGTTTCAGGTGGTACCTGTGGAAGCCCATGAGAATGGACAGAAGGAAACACACAAGGAGGGAGGAAAGGAGGATGCTGGATGTGAGGAAGAGGAGAGGAAGGAACCCCAGAGTGTAACCATGGAGACCCAGCTGCCAGTCACCGGGGAAACTGACGTCAAGAAAGGTGCATGGAATTGCTTTATACCAGAACCAAAAAATGCCAAAAAAAACTAACAAAACAAGAATTGTTATTGATGTTGGGTGTGCCAAAAGATTTTTTCAAAGACTTCTAGTGAAAACACTTGTCACTGAATTATTTAAGTTTCTTTTAGTAGATTCAGCACTATCGAATGTTTAATAACTGAAAAGGCATTGACACTACATAAATGTATCTTATATAATGTAAATTGTTTTTCAGATTTAGTTTAGTCAAAAAATAAAATAAATAAGTTAAGGTGTGCAGCCTCAACCCTCTCTCCTGTCTCCACAGCAACACCTAGTGGCACTCTAGTGCGGCGCTCCATCAACCAACAGAAGAGTGGGATGTCTGTCACCATTGAAGACCCAGTCCGCACTGCACAGCACCCCTCCCCCCCCCACAGCAAAATTACCAACATCGTGCACATCTCAAACTTGGTGAGGGCAGCGACTAGGAGTCTATTCTAAAATAGAGGGAGTAATCTCATTGGTTAACAAGTGTTCTAACTTTAGCTGTACCACCCTACCAGCACTTTCAGAACCACTCTGCCCGATACCCTTGACAACCAATTCATTCCAGGGTGTTCAAATCCACAGACCTGGCCTTTTTAACTTGACTAGCCTTGTTACAAACACCCCTAGCGTTTGTATGTGGGACCCTGGAGTGTGTTAATGCCTGGGAGGTGGGGGGATCGGGTCTGATTTCTAATATAACATGTCAGTGGATAGTCCTGGTTTAGAGGACCAGGTTAATGCTAGAACATGAATAGGACCAAACTGATGCTAAACACAGAATGTATTAATTTATTACCCCCTGCTGGTGAAAAGCCCCCTGCGGAGGGGTTACAGTGGAGGCGATCGTACACGTGCCACGCTGCACACATTAACATACATCTGGAGAAGCGCTTAATGAAACTTGTTAGCAGAAGTTTTTTTTGAGAGTATTCAGTGTTCCCTATCAAGTACGAAATGTAACCATTACCTCATGGGTATTTATCCTTTAATACCGTCTAACCTGAATAGATATATTAAAACTGCAAGTAGTGCTTATGATGTAGTCGTGCCCGCCCCCAAGGGCATAAACGACCACTGACACAAGTATCGTCGTCATTTTTCCTTTCACCGCCTACGAACAGATAAGTGACACAGTGTTATCTGACTTTTTGCTTGTGTTTTAACACTTACTGCAATTGTTTTCACGTGTTCTAGTAAAATTTACTTCACGTTTGTGCACTCAGCTGTGTTTGTTTTGTTAGTCCCTCAGTGGCCTTGTGCCCCGCAAGAAGCCGGCAGCTCCCCTCCCCGGGATTGAACGCCTTAAATCGGCTACTGGTGCTCTCTCTTAAGCTGCTAACTTCAGTTGAAACATAAAATTTAAAAAAAATGTTTGTTATAAATAATATATAACTGTAATAAATAACAGTAATTGTTTGGTTACTGTTTTGTGTGAGAAAAAATTGTTCTCTCTGTTGTACTTTGTCTTTTTCCACAGATAAAATAACGCGGCTCCTGGGCTCAGCTGCCCTGCGTTAGACCGAGACGCATGCGCTGGGTCAATCTGCTTGCAGTTTTTCCCCACAGTGTCTCGTTGCCACATTAAGAGCTGCTTGCAGGATTAGTGTGAAGACTGTTAGGGCTGTAGCAGTAGGCTTTCCTTGGGTTGGTTAGCCAAAAAGCGTTGTAAGTGGACATCCCTATTTTACTCCTGTGGTAACTGTAGGTCCCAGACCTGCTTGTTCCCGCTGGTATTTCACTAGCAGTTGCAGCTCAGCTCTGCTTGGTCTGACTGCTCGCAGTCCTTCCCGCAGCGTTTTGTTGGCGCTCTGGTCTCTGCTTGCAGTGCCATTGAGAAGGCTGTCACGGCTTGACAGCAGGCTGCCTAGTCTTAGAGCTGTGTTGTGTTAAGCCAGAAGCTATTCAGGTGGGCATCCCTGCATTTTGCTTCCTCAGTAACTGTAGGTCATTGATCTACCACCGTTTTAAGTGAACGAGGTTACTGTAACGGTAGTGTACCTTGCACTGTACCGTACCAGGGTACCGTGCATTGAGTACCGTACGGTGCATACTTTACCGTTGTACCGTAGTGTTTGACCCGTACCGTGTCTACAGTGCATTGCCTCCCTACTGTGCACATCATGCACCGTACCGTACCAGGGGTACCGTGCTCTGTGCACCGTACCATACCTTTTGCACCATACTGTGCATTGTGCACCGTTTTGTGCATACTTGTCCATTGCACCATACCATGCTTTGTACACCATACTGATTGCACGGTACCGTGTGTACCGTGCATTGCGCACCATACCATTGACACTGTGTACCCTACGTTGTACTATTAATTCAGTGCAGGTGTTTAAATATTCTATACAGTCCTGTAATGGTGCTTAGGCACAGTACAGGTATTTAAAAAAGTAACCAAGGTTAGACAGTACCATCCCTGATCTATCAGTGGATCTGGTTAGTCATTTACCACTGTTGACACATTGCCGGTTGCATGTCAACATTGCTGCATGCATTGTTAAAGTTTCCCTTGGGTACTGGTAATATATGCTATACTGTTATAGCAATTACAGCTGATGGTTGTTTGTATTGCACACTACTGTGATTACATCATGCCGGGGTCTAATGTGCTGGCTGTCTGGGTCCAGAGCAGGCAAAAGAGGCACTCGTCAACCACGACTCCTGTGCATCTTTGGAGAAGCGAGTGTCACACACCTCTGTAGATTGTTCTTCGTCCATTCCACCTGGACTCCTTCCTCGGCTCAAAGAGAGGGTTGTATCCTCTCATGAGGGCGCTGTCCCTAGGGAGAGTAGGAGAACGTCACATAGGAGACCAGCTTCACAGTCTCATAGATCGGAGAACTCTGAGCAATTGGATAAGCTCTAGGAGGCAGCCTCCCAACAGGCCAACATGTTGGCTGAGCTACTGCGCGACTGCACTAGCTACACCTGCTCCCTCTGTGCCGTTAGAGCAACAGGGAGTAGAACACGCAGAATGGCAGCAAGAGGATCTGCTCTCTATCGCTGCTTCTGAGGAGGTAGTCGATCAAGAGTTCCCCTCTGAGGAGGGTGACTCGGATAGTGCAACAGCAGTAGCGCATATATCATTGTCAGCAGAGCTTGTGACGCTGATTTAAGAGGGCCACTTACGTTTTAACCCTTTGAGTAGTGAGTCCTAAAATGCACTGCCACTCTACAGGAGTGAGGTTTTTTTTTCTGTCTCTGCATGCGCTTGATTATTACGAGTACAGCGTACAAACAAGCTGAAAGCTCTATGTTGGTATGTAATGAATACTGACGAAATATAAGAACATAAGAAAGTTTACAAACTAGAGGAGGCCATTCAGCCCATCTTGCTCATTTGGGTGTTAGTAGCTTATTGATCCCAGAATCTCATCAAGCAGCTTCTTGAAGGATCCCAGGGTGTCCGCTTCAGCAACATTACTGAGGAGTTGGTTCCAGACCCTATTTCTGTTCTGAATGCCCCTTTATCTAATCTCCATTTGTGAACCCTGGTCCTTGTTTCTTTTTTCAGGTCAAAAAAGTCCCTTGGGTCAACATTGTGTATACCTTTTAGGATTTTGAATGCTTGAATCGGATCAACGCGTAGTCTTTGTTCAAGACGGAATAGATTTAATTCTTTTAGCCTGTCTGCATACAACATGCCTTTTAAACTAGGATAATTCTGGTTGCTCTTTGCACTCTTTCTAGAGCTTGCATCTTACTTTTTTTTTTTGGTCATAGGGAAAGGTTTTGAATAGAAAATACCATGTAGGCAATAAACAGTAGAGTGGAACAACCACAACACGTCCTAACAAAAAAAAGGGCAGAGAGAGACATGAATAAATCATTACAGGTTGTGGGGCGGAGGAGTGAGTGTCTAATGCTTCAGTGTATGATACTCCTTGAAGCATGGAGCAACGCAGAGAGCTTGGCGCCGCCTCTTCCCTGTCACTTGTTGATGGTAAATATTCTTCGCTTATGTCTTCACCGACGCACTCGTTGACATCCGATTCAGTGGAAGAATTGTATGTATTTGAATTTAAATAGGAATCTGGATTCAGTATTATTACAAATACTTTTTTCTCACTGAGCGATTTTTGCCGGTTTATAAACACTGTTAACATTGTGACTGGGTTTATTATATGTAATTCAGTCAATATCTGGCAGAGGGCGCAAGAGACCAATAAAAGGTGTTGCAGAAACCTAGTGTTAAAATATTGTGGCATCTCGAGCCTGCTGCTCTGGGTCTGGCCCCTGAGCGGCACCATTTGAGCCATCTGGGGCTTTCTAATAGGATCAGTGACACTATACAGAATGCGGTGCCTGCCTAAGGGGTTTGAACCTACAGCCTGTCCCATTTGACTGCAATTTGTACAGAACCTATTTGATGAGGGGAAATCCCCCTCTACATTGAAGGTCTGTTTGACAGCCATTTCAGCTTGTCATTAAAATTGATTCAGTCTCTCCAGGGCAAGTTTTGAAAGGAGCTCATCGGCTTCAGCCTCCTAGAAGGACATTGTCCCTCTCTGAGGCATAATGTGGTGCTTGAAGCACTTTATCTATGAAAGCGGCGTTCTTGCTTGCAATTACATCTGCTAAGTGGTGGGTGAGATGCAAGCTTTTTTTTGCCAGAAGCCAGGGATGAAGTCACACTTAGCACTAATCCTGCTTTTTTGCTGAAAATCACCTCTGCATTCCACATGAACCAGACGATAGTTTGAGGCTTTTCTTCCACCTCCTTTCCAGTCTGATAGAAAGCAGCAGCTCCATACACTTTGCCCAGTGCGGACACTGGCGTATTATGTGGACAAAACTCAAAAGTTGGAGCAAAGTTTGTATGGTTTCTGAAGTACTATAAGATGTCGTTGTGTCCCACCCGAGTGTTCAGGGGAAAAAAGGACACGATTTGCAAGGTGCTACTGTAAAAAATATATTTTATTGAATTTTTATATAAAGTGTCCACTACAGCCAAATGACGCTTGGTCCTGGGGGAGCCTCCCACTGAAAAATTCTTGGTCCTGAAAGGGTTATTGCTATAGCCCAATCTACTTGTACTGGGTTCCTCGTGGTAATGTGCAAGTGGTCTTTGCCAAGCCTTGTAGCATTCCAGTTGGTCTGCAATATTGCCTTGCGGCAGCTTTGGTATTTCTTGATAGGGAACGTTAGGTTATTGTCGTAACCCTGGTTCCCTGAAATAGAAATGTAACCATTAACCTTCAAGGTCGCTGCGTCTATGATTGCAGCAGTCTTGAAGGAAAAATTATGATGATAGTTGTCAGTGGTCGTTTATACCCTTGGGGGCGGGCACGACTACGTCATAAGCATTACGTGCAGCTTTGCTATATCTATTCAGGTTAGACGGTATTAAAGGATAAATACCCATGAGGTAATAGTTATATTTCTATTTCAGGAAACCAGGGTTATGATTAATAACCTAATGTTTTTCAGTTAGTTTTGAAGTATTTGGCACTTACAAGGTAGTAGGGGACACCAATGTCAGTGAGGCGCATTGGCACATTTTTGCATTGTTTAAGTGTGTGCTAGACTTGTAGTGATCTGATTGTAGGTCCTGACAAAGCTCCTTCGTTACACTAATGGAGTACTTCAGCACTGCTCACAGCAAGACAAGATCAACAAGAAAAATTTAATTTAGGATCATTTCGGACCTGGTACGACATTGCAATTTTCTCTTTCTGGTCCAATGTCGGACACTGTCCGACATCATCAAAAAGATGTAAAGCACAGGTCTCTAGTCGTTTTTTCTCAGGAAAAAGCCGAGAAGTCCATTCAATGGCTGAGTGAGACCGATAGGAGCCGAGAGAAGCCGAAAACCCCCCAAAACAGCAACAAAAAAAAAGAGGCGGATCTGAGCACTACACATAGCCCCGGCACCACAGAGATAACACGGCAAGATAGCTGCTTCTACATCCAGTGCTCAAAGAATATCACAGACATTTACAGAGCTTTTTGAGATGTTTTAGTAGTAAAATAATGACTTGGATCGCATTATTGAGGAGTTTAGTGATAAAACGAGTGATCAGGAGATGATTCATCAGTATGCACGACTATGGAGAGGTATGTGCAAAATACAGCGAACAAGGGGTGGGGCGGGGCTGGCGATGCAGTACTGAGTGTCCTGTTAAGTGACTTTTAAACCTGTTTTACTGTAAAAAAAAATACTTTTAAACAGCGCGTGTGAAAATAAATTGGACCCGACGTGCCTGATACGCGCTGAATAAATGTTTTTTGGGGGTGGGGGTTGGTACAATGCCCGGAAACAATCGTAATATTTTCAAATAAAAGTAACCGCTGCAAATATCGTTTTAGACGGTGGATCGCGCCGGTCAACGGCTTATTTTGAAAACCATGAGTAGCAGATTCTGGAGATAGAGGGCTATCTTTCCATTCATCTGTATGTCACACACATATTTTGCATATATCTTGAACACCCTATCCAATTGTCATGAAACTTGGTATTTACATTACTTGACAGAAGTTTTTGGGAATATCAGATTCTAGGTAATAAGTGTATCCAAGCTCGCTCATTCCTGGTTTGTAGTAATCTAACCCCCCTGTCTCTGGTGTTGTATTGCAGGTCAGACCGTTCACACTGGGCCAGTTGAAAGAGCTACTGAACAGAACCGGTACCCTGGTGGATGAAGGATTCTGGATCGACAAGATAAAATCTCACTGCTATGTCACGGTAAGAGGGGAAAAACGCTCAAATCAAAATTTGAAATCTATAAGAAACCAAGTCAAGTTGACAATGTTTTGGCTAGTTCCCTTTCAAAAACTAAGTGTAACCATTACCGAATGGGTATTTACCTCCTAAAGACCCGAAACCTCAATAAATATCCAAGCTGCTCAGCCGAGCCTCTATGGCAGTCATGCCAGTCCCTGAGGTTATAAAAGGACTGCACGCACAGAAATTCATTTTGTCATTTTTCCATTCAAGAACTGACCTGACAGGAGAGCCTATTCAGATAAGTACTTGTTACTTTTTTTTTTCCTGTCTATAAATGTTCACATTTATTGTGTTGTTCACAAATTATATGTGCTATTATAAATAATTTCTGTATTTGTTTTACTATTTACATGTATTTGTGCACTACAGCCTGTTTCTTACATCCCACTGCGGCCTTTTGCCCGCTTGAGTCGCATCTTCCCAGGGATCAAGCAACGTAAGTCAGATGACTTTTTGTTCTCTCCCCAGACTGCAATAGCTCCGGCTGGAGTTATTTTATTCTTGTTTTGGCTTCGGCCAATATTACGAGACGGTTTGTATATTTAAGTGTATTACTGTATGGTATGAGAGTTATTTTCTCATTTATCATTTTCACAGAGACTATGCGCAGGGTTGTCTGCATTGCGTGCTGCGGCACACGTGTAGTGAGAGCAGCTGCTGGGCTCGGCTGCGCAGGACCAACAGGCTGCTTCAGGAATCAATCCCACAGCATCTTGATGCAGTTTTAGTGACAGCTTTCGCATCGCCTTTAGGAGGGCTGTTAGTGGACCTGTACTGGTACAGTCACCACTCCGTTCCTAACCTGGTACACCAGTACCATACCAACCTGGTTCTACAGTTACTGAACCGACCCGGTACTGTCCCAGTTCCATTAAGTTGTTCATTCTAACAAGCAGGCTTCCCTCAGTCTTGTGTGAGTACTGTCTGAATGGCTTTGCCAGTAGCCTACACAGGTGGGCATCCCTGTACACCTGTCACTGACCCGGTGCTATAAGCACTGAACCGGTACCAAACCGACCGAACCGCTACTGACTGGTGTTTATATCCCCAATCTGGTACTAAGCAAGTCGAGGCAGCTACTGTACAGTCTTGCTGTACGTTGCCTGCTATTTGCATAATACCTGGGTTTTATCCCTGTGAGACATTCAAGGCCAGTCTGCCCGTGGAGGACAAGCACGGTGTATGCTCTTTCTGCCTGGGGCAGAGCACGGTAAAGGAGGCACTGGTGAACCGCAGTTTCTGCAAGTTATGTGCGCATTTCTCCAACCATACGCTGGAGAAACGTCTCTCCCGCAGTTCTACAGAGTGCTCTGCCAAGGGAGAGCAGACGACACGGTCTTCCGCTTCTCGTTCTCCTCCGAGGAAGAAGAGGCACAGGTTGAAGTGATCGGTGAACTCCTGAGCAGCAGTTTCTCACCAAGGAACTGTCCTCGCAGAGTTGCTGCGTGAACATTCGGCACCGCCTGTCCCTTTGGGGTCCGAGGGGGATATGAGCACAGATTGGCAGCGGGATGACACGCTCGCCATTGCCGCCTCCTGAGGAGGTGCACGAACAGGAGCTGGTGTTCCCATCTGAGGATGTGGAGTCAGACAGCACATCCCCTGTGGTTAAGCTCTCTCTGTCAAGAGGGCCACTGCAGTTTTGCAGGTGCCCTGGTCTACAGAATGTGAAGGAAGGCAGTCAATCTGACGAGCCTGCCAACTCTCCCCGTGTCGTCGTCATCGTCAACCCCCAGTGCACCTGGAATTTCTCTTTGGGATCTGGTCGTCCTGGGGTCACCTGGCTACAGCTGCTGCTGTTTCCTGGTTAATGGACACCCTATATAGGGTGCACGATGCAGAGAAGCTGGGCCTGGCCCCTAGTTTTAGCGTTCCTGTCCAAGGACACGCTCTGCCCCAACAAAAGCAGTGTTGGGTCTCTAGAGGTGATCTTTAACCCTTTGCGGTCCTATGTCGGACCTGGTCCGACATCGCAATTTTCTCTTTCCGCTCCAATGTGGGACCCTGTCTGACATCATCAAATAGACGCAAAAAACAGGTCTCTAGTCATTTTTTCTCCGGAAAAAGCCGAGAAAACCATTCAATGGCCAAGTGAGACCAAGAGGAGCTGAGAAAAGCCGAAAAAAAAAAAGGGCCGTATCTCATGAATACTGATAGACCCGACACCACATAGATAACACAGACATAAACAAACAAGATACCTGCTTCCGCATCCAGCGCTCAGAGAATATCACAGACATTTGCAGAGCTTTTTGAGATGTTATAGTAATAAAATAACAACTTGGATTGCATTATTGAGGAGTTTGGTTATAAAACAAGTGATCAAGAGATGATTTATCGGTATGTACTATTACGAGTTATTTGAAAAATATAGTGAACGAGTGGTGGGGCGGTGCTGGAGATGCAGTACTGAGTGTCCTGTTGATATGCAGTGCCTTTTGAACCTGTTCTACTGTGAAAAAAAAAAATTTTAAACAGCGTGTCTAAAATAACTGCGCATGTGAAAATAAATTGGACCTAACGTGTCTCACGCGCTGAATAAATGCACCGCAAAGGGTTAAGTGTGCCTATTCAGCAAGTGCATTCGCTGCATGGCTGGGCAACTTTATCAGCATTCTGTAACTTGCCAGTCACATTTGCTGAGGTCCCTCTGGCAACTACAGGCCATCACCACAACTGGATGAGTTGAGCCTGATAAATAAGAGCCTGCTCAGTCTGTCTAAACTGAATGGGCAGGCAGTGGCTAGAAACCTGACTGCGCTGGTACCCGCACGCAGGCAGCTTTGGCTTTCCCAGATGGGGACAAAGTACCTCTGTTGGATGCCCCTATTACATCGGTGCAGACTTTTGGTCCCACAGTGGGGGAGATGCTGCAGCACTGTCACCACGCACGGGAATCCACTTAGGAGCTGGTGCGCTTGCTTCCAAAAAAGCGACCACCCCCAGTGTGCAAACCAGCTCCCCAGGCCCCAGCAGCCTCAGGGACCAGCACAGCCACCAGAGGTGGTATTCAAAACTGGCTGTTAGTCGCAGAGGCAAAAGCCTCAGGCCAAGCAACAAGGTGAGCAGCATCCTAGAGGTTTGGCCCAGGGCCCTTTCTCAGAAAGCCATCTGGAGTATTGGTGTCAGTGCACCATGGACATCTGTGTGCTTACTACCATTCAAACCGGCTACCCTCTACAGTTCAGGCACGCTTCCCCTCCTTCAGGAGGTAGCAGCTCTGCTGCAAAAGCGAGCTATTCATAGGATACATCCCCTGCAGTTGGAGGAAGGGTTCTACTCCAAGTACTTCCTAGTACCCAAGCGGGATAGTGGCCTCAGGCCAATCCTCGACCTCAGGCAGGTCAACCTGTATCTGAGCCGAAGGAGGTTCAAAATGTTGACGGTGCAACGGTTATTGTAGTCAATCCAGCCAGGCAACCGGTTTGCCTATTTCCACATTCCTATAAAACCAGCGCACAGGAAGTACTTGGGGTTTGTCTTTCAGGGAACAGCATACTCCTTCCAGGTCTTGCTGTTTGGCCTCTCGCTAGCTCCCTGTGCCTTTTCGAAGTGCATGGAAGCTGTACTGGCCACATTTGAGGTATCAGAGTACTCGGTTATTTGGACAACTGGCTCATTTGTCTCCAGCTCAGGCAGACGCTCACACAGAACTGGTCACTGGCCACCCTTGCAGTGCAGTGAATCATGCGAAGAGCCAGCTCACGCCTTCTCAGACAGCTTCCTACTAGGAGTGTGCTTGGACTTCAGCTCCATGCTGTCCACTGTGTCGGACAGCAGAGTGCAGATAATAGCCGCCTGTTTTTAGAGCTCTTTCAGCTTAACAGAGCGCTCACAGTAGTGAAGTTCCAGAAGCTTCTGGGCTTGATGGCAGCAGCTTCCCAGACCCTTCCTTTGGATCTCCTGCGCATGCACCCTCTCCAAGACTGGTTCAACAGCAGGGTTTTTCAGCTTGCGTTGAACCGCGACCGCATATTGAGAGTGTCGTCTCGTCACTGTCTAAAGGCACTCTGTTGGTGCAAACAGTCTGCCCATCTACACCTAGTGTAGAGCTGTGCAGTGTCACCGGAAGGGAGGTCGTAACCACGGACGCATCCAGCCTGGGCTGGGTCGCTGTGTGGAATGGCAGGGAGGCACAGGGGGTGTGGAACCCCCCCCCTTGGCAGGGTTTCCACATCAATATTTTGGAGCTGGAGGCAGTTTACCTGGCTTTGCTGAATTTTTTGCAGGAGGTTTTAGGGAGACATGTGCTTGTCCGAACGGACAACACTACTGTGGTGGCTTATATAAACCACCAGGGTGGCCTCAGGTCTTCCAGTCTCCATTGCGTGGCCCGCAAGCTTTTGCTCTGGGCGTACGAGAACCTCCTAACTTTGGGCAGTACACCTGACCGGGGTGAAACTGGATGGGTGACTTCCTCTCCAAAGGGAGTTCCCAGTGCCTCAGTGGAGGCTTCACCCCAAGGTGGTGAGCCTCATTTGGGAGTGGTTTGGGAGAGCAGAGATGGATCTCTTTGCCTCCCAAGAGTCAACCCACTGTTTAATTTGGTTCTCCATAACAGGAGGCGGGGACCCGCTGGCGATTGATTGCCTTGGCACACCGGTGCATGCGTTTCCATTGTTCCTCACTGGAGGCTTAACGTGGAGCTGAAATTATCGCTTAAAGCAGCTTTCTTGCTTGCAATCAACCCCCACCCCCAAAGCGGGTGTGAGATGCAGGCATTCTCAATTGCGAAAGCCTGTTTTTGCAGAAGCCAGGAAAAAGGTTACACTCCGTACCAATCCTGCTTCAGGATTCAGGGTCTTTAGGAAGTAAACGCCCATAGGTAATGGTTACATTTCTATTTCAGGGAACCAGGGTTATGGTAATAACTTAACGTTTTCTTCCTTGCATTACCTAATTGGTCATCCCTGTAGGGTGGGTTATATGTAGGTTGATCAATGAGCTCAGGGATGTAAATAAGACCCCATTGAGGCATTGTGATTATTTCCATCCCTTGTGTGTGTATGGATACACGAGGGTATACCAAGACTCCCATTGCATAGCAGTTAAATCAATTCCTGTTTTAACTAATTAAGACACACCTGAGCCTGTTACATATACACACTGACTAATCAAACACATAGTAAAACCTGGAATGGGTGAAACTTCTATGCAATAGGAGTCTTATTTCCATCCCTAGAGCTCGACCATTGGCGTGAATGTTAAATACAACATGAAGTGATGACCAGGTACCAGGAAGCAACAGCAGCAACATTTCCTCCATTGCATTGTCTTTGAGATCTCTGTATTGAAACATGCAAAGAAGCAGGAGGAGAGGGAGGGGGTGGTGAATGGTTTCTCTGACTTGTTCCGTGTCCCCCCAGTATTCCATGACGGAAGAGGCCGTGGCCACGAGGAATGCGCTGCATGGGGTCAAGTGGCCGCAGTCCAACCCCAAATTCCTTTCGGTGGAGTTTTCGGAGCAAGATGAGGTAAACAGACCAACACGAGCGTGTGTATCAGTCTAGGTTTGTCATCCATAATTGTTACACACGCAATACAGCTGAATTATGAAATACCAATAAACTAAAATTCAGTGACAAATGTTTTGTTTCGAAACGTTTGTCTTTGAATTCTCTGTTAATTTTAGTATGTCTCTATATTGGATATTCCTGGTTTAGATGATGGAAAGCAGGTTTAAGCTGTAGTGCTAAGATGCCCAACACAGAATGTTATTAATGTAGCGGAGACGGTCGTACGGCATGTTCACAAAGAGCAGCAGACATCCGATGACGTGATTGTGCCCGTCAATTGAAGGCTGTACCGTGTGGTAGTTGACCGCGACCTGAAGTTATGCGTCCTGAGCGAAGGCAGGCCCCTGTGTAATGTATATTTATTAAACTCTCCCTTTTACAGCTCAACTTCCACAAAGGCCTGCTAGCAGACCTCCGGCCAGCAGAGGGCCCCAGACAGTCGGACATCTCTCTCCATCGCTCCTCCCACACTGTTCCCCCCTCCTCCGGGCCCCCGCAGACTCATCCCTCAGACAGGGCCGTGAGGGACCAGTGGGCGGAGAGGGAGCGGGAGATGGAGAGGCGGGAAAGGACCAGGGCCGAGAGAGAGTGGGACAGGGACAAGGTGCGGGATTACAACAGCAAGCACCATGGTGGGCCTAGGGGGCTACACGCAGGACCCGAGGGGCCAGGGGGAGTCGGCCGCAGGTCCAGGTCTCGATCCAGGGACAGGAGGCGCAAGGAAAGAGCCAAGTCCAAAGAGAAGACGGCAGACAGGAAAGGTAGAGAGAGAAGTCATCCATACTGACAAACTCAATAGTGCCACATCAAGAAATACTGCAAGACCTTCAAAGACAGTTTCGACTAGAAGTTCGAATAGTCATTTCAATGTCTTCAGTTAAAATAAACTTTTATAAATTAATATAACAATCATTTAGAGTAGAAGCTTTTCTCAATGTTAAATGAATTGAAGACATTTGAGAAAGACTTAGTCAATGTTTAAGATTGAATTTTTTTTTCTAAGCGGTAGCTGTTTGCCAATTGTGATTAAAGTTCCCTATCAAGTACGAAATCTAACCATCCTTCTCCTTCTTACAGGCTGCTTAGCTTTTTTTGCATAAACACGAGCTCAGCTGGTTGGCTCAGCAGCTCTGTGTTGACCGAGATACGTGCTTTGGCTGAGATTGCTTGCGGTCTTTGCCACAGTGACTGCTTGCAGCACCATTACGAAGGCTCTTAGGGCTCCAACAGCTGGCTTCCCTCAGTCTTGTATGCGTTTGGACTGTGGGTTTGCCAGAAGCTATATAGATGGGCATCCCTATATACTGCTTCTTGCAGTACCGTGCACGGCGGGAATGAGGTTACAGCACCGGTACCTTACTGAGTGTACCATACCGGTGCTTGGGCACCGTACCAGTACTGAACCATACCGGTACTGCCTGGTTCCATACCGTTCTGACCGCGGTACCATCCCTGGTCTAGTACCAGTGGACTTGGTTCGGGTCTTGACACGCCCTTTACATATACTGTACAGTGGTGTTGCTGCTTGAGCAGACTGATGCAGCAGTTATACAGTATTATTATTATTATTATTATTATTATTATTATTATTATTATTATTATTATTATTATTTGTTTATTTAGCAGACGCCTTTATCCAAGGCAACTTGCAGAGACTAGGGTGTGTGAACTATGCATCAGCTGCAGAGTCACTTACAATTACGTCTCACCTGAAAGACGGAGCACAAGGAGGTGAAGTGACTTGCTCAGGGTCACACAATGAGTCAGTGGCTGAGGTGGGATTTGAACCGGGGACCTCCTGGTTACAAGCCCTTTTCTTTAACCACTGGACCACACAGCCTCCTATGTACTTAAAGCACACTGTGTTGCTGCTTGCATTATGTCTGGGTTTTATCCCTGTCACATATGCAAGTCCAGTCTCCCAGTTGAGGATAATCAATCAGATCTTTATTTAATATGGCACTGTTTGCAACAATTTGCCACAGAGTGCTTCACATGGGCAAAACAAGAAAATATACAGAGCAAGAAGCATTAGAAGCAGTCCAACAAATTCAGTAAATACAATAAAATACATAAGTACAATAAAAATACAGTAAAAAAGCAATAGTAGTCGTGTAGGAACAATGCAATAATTGGTATTTAATGGTTGTCTTATTAATAATATGTAATTGATGTGTTACCTAGATCGAGGATTTACTATGAACACACATACACACGCAGACACAAGGAATGTTTAATCAAAAGTAGTATTTTATTAATTACACAAATATTAAACAGATCAGAAAAGTCAGAAAGTAAATCTCAGTCTTTGAGCACAAAACTCACTGCACTCATGCTGGCTAGCAGGCAATTGAAATGTGACACCACCTGTCTCCTCACTGTCCCCTCATACACAAAGCAGCCACTGCATCAGCTCAAGCAAGCTGTGACGTAGCTAGTAAATTGCTCGCACACACACACAAAAGTAAACTTGCCATATACTTAATCTATATAATGGTATATAGATTAAGTATATGGCAAGTTGACTTTTAAAGAAATTCTTCATACATCATTACTTCATCAAGTTTCACTAAAAGTTAATTCACACACAAAGTGTGCAAACTAAATAATTAACAGTTCAATTCTATGTGTTACAATTAATTAATTTAGTTCCATGAAAGGAAAATGCGACTGGAATTATAGTCGGCGGTTCCTTGAAGCTTAGACTTTTGGTCCGCTGGTTTGGAAACTCAATCTGTTGAAGTGTCCAGTACAAAAGCTCTCCTTTCAGCAACAAAGTCTTCAAATCCACGTTGGATCAAACTCAGCAACAAAGGTTTCAGTTCTCGATAGAATCAACAAAAAGCTGCAACAAAGTCTTCAGTCCTTGGTATAGGATCCACAACAGTGCTCGCCCACTCTGTCCTCTTCGCTGAATCTTAGCTACGTAGGTAGCAGGGCACAGTTTCTTTTGGATACCGTGGTTTTAGGTATACAGTAGACCTAGACTGATTTTGTCTGACAAGTCTAAGTTTTACAGCAGTCCTGCAGCCGGGCCTCGGTCTCGTTGCTTGTGGTCGTTGACTCGCTTGCAGCTTGCTTCGTCGTCTTGGGTCCGTTTCAGGCAGAGTCTCGTCTTGGGTTTATAGTCTTTTCCCTCTGCTGAGTAGCTACTTTAATGAGCTCATTTGTGTATCTTGCCTCTTTAAACTCCCAGTCTGTTGATATTTTAATGTCCTTTTCACTAGTTTGTCTTCCTTTGCATCAAAATGACTGTTGCACATGTGAATTATCTGTAGATAATTCAACTGTCCTTTCAGCCTAATCCAGTTCAGGCGCCACCTAGCCCCGGTCTCCTCTTTCAGTAGGTCACATAGTTCAGTATGTCTGCAAGAAAGAGGCCCTCCTCTCAAGACACAGCAGTTTGTCCTGTTTCTCAAGACACACAGTTTCATTAACTAATCCAGTTACATTTCCAATACACGTTCATGTATTATCATATTCAGGGAATATGTCCCACACATGTATATGATTCTAGACTCTAAAAATGTCTTCAGCCTAGTTTTAAAAGCTGCCATAGTGCAAAAGAGAAAGAGTCACCATTCTAAGAGATTGGCTGACTCCAAACAAATGGAGAAACTCTGGGCAGCTGTTTCCCATCAGGACACAGTGTTTGCCGAGCTGCTGCCTGCCCCCCCTGTTCCCTTGGAACAATACAGGGCTTTAAGTACAGACTGGCACCATGAGGATATGCTGTCCATTGCCACCTCTGATGAGGTTGACGGCCCAGAGTTCCCCTCTGAGGAGGTAGACTCTGTCAGCCCCTTACCAGTTAATGTATCACTGTCGGCAGAGCTGTTAATTGAGAGAAGAATCAAGGGAAGTAATGTTAAAACTTTACAATTAATTAGTAAGACCTAATCAAGAATATTGTGTTCAGTTCTGGTCACCTCGCTACAAAAAGGATATTGCTGCTCTAGAAAGAGTGCAAAGAAGAGTGACCAGAATTATTCCTGCTTTTAAAAGGCATGTTATATGCAGACAGGCTAAACATTGAATCTATTCAGTCTTGAACAAAGAAGACTATGCGGCGATCTGATTCAAGCATTCAGAATTCTAAAAGGTATTGACAATGTCGACCCAAGGGACTTTTTCCACCTGAAAAAAAACAAGGACCAGGGATCACAAATGGAGATTAGATAAAGGGGCATTCAGAACAGAAAATAGGAGGCACTTTCTTACACAGAGAATTGTGAGGGTATGGAACCAACTCCCCAGTAATGTTGTTGAAGCTGACACCCTGGGATCCTTCAAGAAGCTGCTTGATGAGATTCTGGGATCAATAAGCTACTAACAACCAAATGAGCAAGATGGGCTGAATGGCCTCCTCTCGTTTGTAAACTTTCTTATGTTCTGCCTCTGTTTTGCTGAAGTTATTTAAAATTGGATAGGAACAGGTCGACATATGGGCATGTTGTCTGTGTCCTCCTTTGTAAAAACCTGTGAAAAGTAGTCATTTAATATATTTGCTATTTTTTTTTCTTCATCTATGATTTAGCCATTTGTGTCTCTTAGACATTTAACCTCCTCTTTGAATGTTCTCTTGCTGTTATAATATTGGAAAAACACTTTGGAATTGGTTTTAGCCCCCGTAGCAATATTTATTTCTATTTATTTCTATCTCTCGCTTGGCTGTTCTAACTTCCTTTTTGACTTGTGTTTGCAGTTCCAAGTACTCTTTGTGTACTTTTGTTTTTGGTCCCTTTTAAACGCTCTGTAAAGTGCCTTTTCGCTGATTTTTTTTAAAAAATTGATCTATTAAACCATTTTGGCCATTTTGTTTTAGATTTAGATTTGTCTGCTTTTGGGATATAATTGTTTTGCGCCTCTAGTACTACATTTTTAAAAAACAGCCATCCTTTTTCTGTGGATGTTTTCTCTATTTTACTCCAATCTACTTCTGTTAGTCTCTGTTTCATACCTTCATAGTTTGCTTTTCTAAAATTGTAAACCTTAGCTTTAGTCATTACTTTTGGGGTTTTAAAAAATACTTCAAATGAGACTATGTTGTGGTCTGAGTTTGCCAATGGCTCTCTGACCTCTGTTTTAGTTATTCTGTCTTCATTATTTGAAAAGACTAAATCAAGGCATGCCTGCCCTCTAGTTGGTGCCTTGACAAATTGCATTAGGAAGCACTCATTTGTCATTTCCACCATTTCAATTTCGTCCGTCGTGCTCCCCACCGGGTTCTCCCATTTTATACGAGGGAAGTTGAAATCCCCCATTATTATGGCTTCTCCTTTTCTACACGCATTTCGAATGTCATTGTATAACAGATTATTTTGCTCCGTGTCTGAATTTGGCGGTCTATAGCATGCTCCTATTATTATGCCCTTTGAATTTGTGTCCATTTATTCTGACCCATATTGATTCGACGTTGTTTTTTTTGTCCAGATTTAACACCTGGGCTTCAAGACTATTTATGTATAGCGCTACCCCTCCGCCTCTTCTGTCCTGTCTTTCCTATACAGTGTGTACCCACTAATATTATATTCATCTCCATCACTCTCAGACAACCAAGTTTCTGTAACACCTATCACATCGTAGTTACTTGTTACTGCAGTAGCTTCAAATTCTAACATTTTGTTTCTGAGACTTCTAGCATTAAGATAAATACATTTGATAGTTGTCTTACCTGAGTTGTTGCCCTTATTTTTGATGTGGTCTCCCTTCTGTTTTTTTTGTTTTCTCCCCCCTTCCTTTCTAGTTTAAATGCTTCTGGACCTCCTCAAGGATCCTTTCTCCGAGTAGATTTGTTCCCTTTCTGTTTAAGTGCAGTCCGTCCCACCTATATAGATGGTCCTAGTCCGTGTAGAATGTGCTCCAATGTTCAAGAAAGGTGAAGCCTTCCTGTGTGCACCACGATTTCAGCCATGCATTTTGATTTTGTATTTCCATCTGGCCATATGGTCCTTTGCAAGGTGCCGGCAGTATCCCAGAAAATACCACAGTTTTGGTCTTGTCTTTTAATTTCCTTCCTAGCTCTCTGAATTTGTTTTGCAGGGATCTTGGCCTGTCTCTTCCAATGTTGTTTGTACCGATGTGGACGACTACTACCGGGTGCTCTCCTGTTCGTTCTAGGAGCCTGTCCACATTCTCAGTGATGTGCTTGACAGAGGCTCCTGGAAGGCAGCACACTGGTTGTAGTAAGGGGGTCCAAACTCCGAACTGAACTTGCTGTGTTTCTCAATATGGAGTCCCCAACAATCATGACCTCCCTTCTTTTTGCTGCCTGGCCAGCACTGTTTATAGGGTCCTGGATGTTGTTTCTTTCATTCTCTTGATGTTGGTTTTGGTAATCTAAATGTTGAAGTGGCTCAAATTTGTTGGATGTTGGGATTTTTACTGGCTGTGTTTGACAAAGTTTCTTTTTTCCCTGCTTCTGCCTATCTGAACCCAGCTGTTTCGACTCTCTTCCATCTCCCTGGTGGCTTTCTTTCTGTTAGGGGTGCAGACTTCCATGAATTGTGGGTGTGTCAGCTCCTGTTGCTGTCTCATTTCCTCCAGCTCCATTTCTAACAGACTTACTCGTTGAAGCAAGTCCTGGATCGTGCGGCACGTTACACACACTTGGTTGAGCTCTGTTGGGTTTTCTCGGATTTCCCACATCATGCAGTCGTCACAGATTACTGGCTTGAAGACCATGTTTTATTATTTTTTTTTGGAAATTCAGTTTAGCTTCTGCAGCTGTCAACCTGCTTTTGGAGATACAGTTCTGAGTGTCCTGTTGATATGCAGTGCCTTTTTAAACCTGTTTTACTGTGAAAAAAATACTTTTAAACAGCGATTCTAAAATAAACTGCGCCTGTGAAAATAAATTGGACCTGACGCGCCTGATACGCGCTGAATAAATGGACCGTTAAGGGGTGACTTCCGGGTCAACCCTTACAAATAGATATAGAGGTGAGTTCACCCTATTTTTTTTTGCCCTAGCTACTTGTACTGGGGTTCCTAATGGCAATGCGCAAAGTGGCCTTTGTCTTAGCCTTTAGCATTGCAGTTGGTTTGCAATGTTGCCTTGCGACAGCTTTGGTATTCCTACCCATTGGAGAATGGTTACATTTCATACGTGATAGGAACATTAGGTTATTATCATAACCATGGTTTTCTGAAATATAAATGTAACCATTAACTTTCAAGGTCGTTGCGTCTGTGATTGCAACAGTCTTGAAGGAAAAACGATGACAATGTTTGTGTCTCAGTCCTTTCGTGGCGGGCACGACTGTCACAGGCACTGTCGTGCAGCTTTGATATCTTATTCTGGTTATCACAGTCTTTAGGGTAAAAATACCCACGAGGTAATGGTTACATTTCTATTTCAGGGAACCAGGATTATGACAATAACCTAACGTTTTTCTTCTTTATTTTAGAAAAAGCCCCGGAGGAGCCTCCAGCTAAACTCCTGGACGACCTCTTCTGCAAAACCAAAGCAGCGCCCTGCATCTACTGGCTCCCTCTAACAGACAAGCAGGTACAAGCAAAACCACTGTGAAACTAGCCTGAAATCTCATCACGCTGCTGTATCAAACAGCAGGCTGCAACCGGACACATTGCACAAGTCAAAGATTATCTGTGTTTGTTTTTTGTATAGTTTAATCCTATATATTTTTAGCCGACATATCTTTCTGCTGTTAGATAAGTCTGTTAAGATAAGAAGTACTAACTAAAATCAACGGTTTTATTCTAACTATTATAAATGGTTCCCTCTCTTCTGGTATTGTTCCAAATCTTTTAAGTTAGCTGTGGTGAATCCATTACTTAAAAAATCAACTTAGACCCCAAAGTGCTAACTAACTATAGGCCAATTTCCCATTTGCCCATTTTATGTAAGGTCCTAGAACGGGTAGTAGCAAACCAATTAAAATAGTTTCTTGCCTTAACACTAGAACCGCCAGGTTTATGCTTTTACCTAGAACCTCCAGCAGTAGTCATTTTGATTAGCTTAGATATGAAACACAAACTATCAGATACAAATATCTAACATTTGCATTGCAGAAACTTTGTATTTAAATGAAAAATAAACATAAAAGGCTTTATTTTTGAAATTAGCGCATATAATGCATGATGTAAAAAAATGAAAAACTATAGAAGATTGTGTAAGCAGGTGTAAACTGCTATGTACATACAAAATTGTAAAAAAGTAATTATAAAAATAACACAGCTTTTTTTCATATTAGCCTATTGCATAGCACGACTTCAAAAAATCAAAAACTATAATAAAATAAACATTTCAAAAGAAGATATTGTGTAACCAGCTGTAAACTGGTTATATATAGGCTTACATACACAATTGTAAAATAGAGGTAATTATAAAAAATAACAAAGAAAATAACTTGTTTCCCATTGTGGAACGTGAATGTGCATTCAGGGAAACATACTTCGAAGTAGCCCCCATATTAGCACAATCCACACAGATGTAACGCTTACCAGCTTGCGTGCATCTACCACATACTGCTCTTTCACACTGGGCACAGATATCAGAAGTTATCAGTACATTATAAAATACAGCAACTGGACACTGGTGATTTGCTTTCACTGAGTACTAAGTTTAAGTTTTGTGCAGATGGTGGAAACGCTCTTCATCTTTGTTTACTGTTGCAGCCAGGCTGTGTTTTTTTCTTTAACTGTTTTGCTAATTACAGTGAAATAAAAAATACTGGTAACGTTCATCTCTTTTCCTAAGCACGGTTACATTATCCTAACACATTGTCACCCAGTCTCTGACCAGCCTGGCGCGTTTCATCTTTGCACAGGTAGGGGTAGGGTCCGCTGCCAGCCAAAACGTGATCCCAAATTTGACAGGTTTGTTTGTCCAGCGATACCATGCTTTTGTCGGAAGCAGCTGCTTGTCCATGTAATGTTTTATGTTTAGCTTGAAATAGGCAAAGCTGTTTTCAATTAAGTTGTTCCAAATTTCTGATGCCAAGGCAAATATATCTGTAGTTGCTCTCAAATCAAAACGCAAAAATATCAAGATTTCTCAAATTTCTTGTAATAGTAATATTATAAGACAGCAGACACTATATATATATATATATATATATATATATATATATATATATATATATATATATATATATATATCTCTATCTATATCTATATATATCTATATACACTACTGTTCAAAAGTTTGGGGTCACTTAGAAATTTCCTTGTTTTCGAAAGAAAAGCAAATTTTTTGTCCATTTAAAATAACATCAAATTGATCAGAAATACAGTGTAGACATTGTTAATGTTGTAAATGACTATTGTAGCTGGAAACGGCTGATTTGTAATGGAATATCTACATAGGCGTACAGAGGCCCATTATCAGCAACCATCAGTCCTGTGTTCCAATGGCACGTTGTGTTTGCTAATCCAAGTTTATCATTTTAAAAGGCTAATTGATCATTAGAAAACCCTTTTGCAATTATGTTAGCACAGCTGAAAACTGTTGTGCTGATTTAAAGAAGCAATAAAACTGTCCGCCTTTAGACTAGTTGAGTATCTGGAGCATCAGCAATTGTGGGTTCGATTACAGGCTCAAAATGGCCAGAAACAAAGAACTTTCTTCTGAAACTCATCAGTCTATTCTTGTTCTGAGAAATGAAGGCTATTCCATGCGAGAAATTGCCAAGAAACTGAAGATCTCGTACAACGCTGTGTACTACTCCCTTCACAGAACAGTGCAAACTGGCTCTAACCAGAATAGAAAGAGGAGTGGGAGGCCCCGGTGCACAACTGAGCAAGAGGACAAATACATTAGAGTGTCTAGTTTGAAACAGACGCTCACAGGTCCTCAACTGGCAGCTTCATTAAATAGTACCCGCAAAACACCAGTCTCAACGTCAACAGTGAAGAGGCGACTCGGGATGCTGGCCTTCTAGGCAGAGTTGCAAAGAAAAAGCCATATCTCAGACTGGCCAATAAAAGAAAAGATTAAGATGGGCAAAAGAACACAGACACTGGACAGAGGAAGATTGGAAAAAGTGTTATGGACAGACGAATCTAAGTTTGAGGTGTTCGGATCACAAAGAACAACATTCGTGAGACGCAGACCAAATGAAAAGATGCTGGAGGAGTGCTTGACGCCATCTGTCAAGCATGGTGGAGGCAATGTGATGGTCTGGGGGTGCTTTGGTGGTGATAAAGTGGGAGATTTGTACAGGATAAAAGGGATCTTGAAGAAGGAAGGCTATCACTCCATTTTGCAACGCCATGCCATACCCTGTGGACGGCGCTTGATTGGAGCCAATTTCCTCCTACAACAGGACAATGACCTAAAGCACAGCTCCAAACTATGCAAGAACTATTTAGGGAAGAAGCAGTCAGCTGGTATTCTGTCTATAATGGAGTGGCCAGCACAGTCACCGGATCTCAACCCTATTGAGCTGTTGTGGGATCAGCTTGACCGTATGGTACGTAAGAAGTGCCCATCAAGCCAATCCAAATTGTGGGAGGTGCTTCAGGAAGCATGGGGTGAAATCTTTTCAGATTACCTCAACAAATTGACAACTAGAATGCCAAAGGTCTGCAAGGCTGTAATTGCTGCAAATGGAGGATTCTTTGACGAAAGCAAAGTTTGAAGGACACAATTATTATTTCAATTAAAAATCATTATTTCTAACCCTGTCAATGACTATATTTCCTATTCATTTTGCTATATATGTGTATATATAAACTAGACACTCTAACATATTTGTCCTCTTGCTCAGTTGTGCACCGGGGCCTCCCACTCCTCTTTCTATTCTGGTTAGAGCCAGTTTGCACTGTTCTGTGAAGGGAGTAGTACACAGCGTTGTACGAGATCTTCAGTTTCTTGGCAATTTCTCGCATGGAATAGCCTTCATTTCTCAGAACAAGAATAGACTGACGAGTTTCAGAAGAAAGTTCTTTGTTTCTGGCCATTTTGAGCCTGTAATCGAACCCACAATTGCTGATGCTCCAGATACTCAACTAGTCTAAAGAAGGCCAGTTTTATTGCTTCTTTAATCAGCACAACAGTTTTCAGCTGTGCTAACATAATTGCAAAAGGGTTTTCTAATGATCAATTAGCCTTTTAAAATGATAAACTTGGATTAGCAAACATTGGAATTGTGCCATTGGAACACAGGACTGATGGTTGCTGATAATGGGCCTCTGTACGCCTATGTAGATATTCCATTACAAATCAGCCGTTTCCAGCTACAATAGTCATTTACAACATTAACAGTGTCTTCACTGTATTTCTGATCAATTTGTTATTTTAATGGACAAAAATGGACAAGAAATTTCTAAGTGACCCCAAACTTTTGAATGGTTGTGTGTGTATATATATATATATTTACAGTACTGTGCAAAAGTTTTAGGCAGGTGTGAAAAAATGCTGTAAAGTAAGAATGCTTTCAAAAATAGACATGTTAATAGATTATATTTATCAATTAACTAAATGCAAAGTGAGTGAACAGAAGAAAAATCTAAATCAAATCCATATTTGGTGTGACCACCCTTTGCCTTCAAAACAGCATCAAGCATCAATTCTTCTAGGTACACTTGCACACAGTTTTTGAAGGAACTTGGCAGGTAGGTTGGCCCAAACATCTTGGAGAACTAACCACAGTTCTTCTGTGGATTTAGGCAGCCTCAGTTGCTTCTCTCTCTTCATGTTATCCCAGACAGACTCGATGATGTTGAGATCAGGGCTCTGTGGGGGCCATACCATCACTTCCAGGACTCCTTGTTCTTCTTTACGCTGAAGATAGTTCTTAATGACTTTCGCTGTATGTTTGGGGTCGTTGTCATGCTGCAGAATAAATTTGGGGCCAATCAGATGCCTCCCTGATGGTATTGCATGATGGATAAGTATCTGCCTGTACTTCTCAGCATTGAGGAGACCATTAATTCTGACCAAATCCCCAACTCCATTTGCAGAAATGCAGCCCCAAACTTGCAAGGAACCTCCACCATGCTTCACTGTTGCCTGCAGACACTCATTCATGTACACTCTCCAGCCCTTCGGCGAACAAACTGCCTTCTGCTACAGCCAAATATTTCAAATTTGGACTCATCAGTCCAGAGCACCTGCTGCCATTTTTCTGCACCCCAGTTCCTGTGTTTTCGTGCATTTTTTGTGTGTATATATATATACAGTACTGTGCAAAAGTTTTAGGCAGGTGTGAAAAAATGCTGTAAAGTAAGAATGCTTTCAAAAATAGACATGTTAATAGATTATATTTATCAATTAACTAAATGCAAAGTGAGTGAACAGAAGAAAAATCTAAATCAAATCCATATTTGGTGTGACCACCCTTTGCCTTCAAAACAGCATCAAGCATCAATTCTTCTAGGTACACTTGCACACAGTCAGGGATTTTGTAGGCATATAGTCAGGTGTGTGATTAAACAATTATACCAAACAGGTGCTAATGATCATCAATTCAATATGTAGGTTGAAACACAATCATTAACTGAAACAGAAACAGCTGTGTAGGAGGAATAAAACTGGGTGAGGATCAGCCAAACTCGGCTAACAAGGTGAGGTTGCTGAAGACAGTTTACTGTCAAAAGTCATACACCATGGCAAGACTGAGCACAGCAACAAGACACAAGGTAGTTATACTGCATCAGCAAGGTCTCTCCCAGGCAGAAATTTCAAGGCAAACGGGTTTCCAGATGTGCTGTCCAAGCTCTTTTGAAGAAGCACAAAGAAACGGGCAACGTTGAGGACCGTAGACGCAGTGGTCGGCCAAGGAAACCTACTGCAGCAGATGAAAGACACATCATGCTTACTTCCCTTCGCAATCGGAAGATGTCCAGCAGTGCCATCAGCGCAGAACTGGCAGAAAACAGTGGGACCCTGGTACACCCATTTACTGTCCGGAGAAGTCTGGTCAGAAGTGGCCTTCATGGAAGACTTGCAGCCAAAAAGCCATACCTCCGACATGGAAACAAGGCCAAGCGACTCAACTATGCACGAAAACACAGGAACTGGGGTGCAGAAAAATGGCAGTAGGTGCTCTGGACTGATGAGTCAAGATTTGAAATATTTGGCTGTAGCAGAAGGCAGTTTGTTCGCCGAAGGGCTGAGAGCAGTACACAAATGAGTGTCTGCAGGCAACAGTGAAGCATGGTGGAGGTTCCTTGCAAGTTTGGGACTGCATTCCTGCAAATGGAGTTGGGGATTTGGTCAGAATTAATGGTCTCCTCAATGCTGAGAAGTACAGGCAGATACTTATCCATCATGCAATACCATCAGGGAGGCATCTGATTGGCCCCAAATTTATTCTGCAGCATGACAACGACCCCAAACATACAGCTTAAAGTCATTAAGAACTATTTTCAGCGTAAAGAAGAACAAGGAGTCCTGGAAGTGATGGTATGGCCCCCACAGAGCACTGATCTCAACATCATCGAGTCTGTCTGGGATTACATGAAGAGAGAGAAGCAACTGAGGCTGCCTAAATCCACAGACGAACTGTGGTTAGTTCTCCAAGATGTTTGGGCCAACCTACCTGCCGAGTTCCTTCAAAAACTGTGTGCAAGTGTACCTAGAAGAACTGATGCTTGATGCTGTTTTGAAGGCAAAGGGTGATCTCACCAAATATGGATTTGATTTAGATTTTTCTTCTGTTCACTCACTTTGCATTTAGTTAATTGATAAATGTAATCTATTAACATGTCTATTTTTGAAAGCATTCTTACTTTACAGCATTTTTTCATACCTGCCTAAAACTTTTGCACAGTACTGTGTGTGTGTGTGTGTATATATATATATATATATGTGTGTGTGTATATATATATGTGTATATATATATATATATATATATATATGCTCACGTAGAAAGTCAGCGGCGGTTCTCCAAGGAGTTGTTAGGATTACAATAGATATTTGGATAAAAATACATAGTCTCTACATTCTTCTTTTAGACTAAATGCTGCTCTCAACACAATTCAGGGTTCTCCCTAGGAGTTCTGTAGAGCCGGGGGGCAGAACATGATTATAGCCAGGAGCACTTTTAACAGGAAAATAAACTTGCCTTTTACCTGAAATATAAAATACAACAAAGAATTTGAATAATGTGTTGTCTTTCGTTGACTATATCTGGTTGCTCTTTTTAGCGTAATTATTGAGCTTATTGCCTCATTTAAATTGTGTTCTTTAACCCTTTGCGGTCCATTTATTAATTCTGTGTCAGGCTCGCCAGGTCTAATTAATTTTTTCACGCACAGTTAATTTTAGACGCGCCGTTTAAAAGTATTTTTTTTCACAGTCAAACGGGTTTAAATGGCCCTGCATATCAACAAAGCACTCACTAGGGATCTCCAGCCCCGCCCCACCCTTTCGTTTGCTATCGCTTTCACATATGCTACCAAATAAAAATAATAATAATAATAATAATAGTCGTACATACCGATCAATCGTCTCCTGATGACTCGTTTTATCACCAAACTCCTCAATAATGCAATCCAAGTCATTATTTTATTGCTATAACATCTCAAAAAAGCTCTGCAAATGTCCGTGATAGTCTCTGTGCGCTGATACTGTACTCCCAGCTTGTTTCCATACGACCGCCCCATCTGATGCCAATGGGGTACTATGACTATTCGTGAGATACGCTTTTTTTTTTTTTTATTGGCTTGTCTCGGCTCCTTTCGTTCCCACTCGACCATTGAATGGTTTTCTCAGCTTTTTCCGTTGAAAAACCGACTTTTTTGCGTTTTTTGCATTTTTAAAATGATGTCGGACAGGGTCCGACAAAGGACCTGGTGGGAATAATTGCAATGTCGGACCCAGTCCGACAATGGACCGCAAAGGGTTAAGTCTATTTTTGTTTTTCGCTGTTCTACATTTTTTTTAATGCAACTGTTCATATGAACCTTTTTTTACACAACAGTACTCACGCACGTTTGGTCACCATCATAACTGTTGCATGAAACCGGAGTGTAATAATCCAGCACCTCTGCACAAACCCCTTCCCAGGTACCAGATTTTGAAAATAATAATGTTTTCAAACCTGTAATTGTTTCATTGGTTAAAAAAGCGTTTTTTGTTTTTTTAACCAATGAAAACAAAAGCGCTGCTAATAATAATAATCAGTAAACAGTAATTATCAAATAAAAATCAAACAATATCAAAACGTGTGTCCGTACACAGCTACTTTGCGCAGGTATTGTGATGGATCTGCCTGTCGCATTGCCTGTACCCAGCGCTTTGTGTTGATAGTATTTCGTCACAGCACTGCCATTTCAAACCAAACAGCTTCCCGTTTGCAGCTGGCTTACCTGTAAAGTAGCTGCATGCTATTTTTGTTTGTACTGTTCTTGGCTCCACATCCTCTTCATCATCATTGCTGAGTGATAAGTCAGCATCACTGTCGCTGGTATTGAAATCCTCCGAACCAGCTTCACTCCCGTCGCTCATTATAGAAAGACCACGTACGTTGCCATGTTTAGCTTTATATAAAAACTATATAAACTGTAACTAGTAAAGTAGTAAAACTAATAATAAATCAAAAAATAATAATTTAAAACACTATATATATATATATATATATATATATATATATATATATAATCTCGCAAGCACCTGAGTACAAATTTACTATATCAGGATAGGAATACTTTTTTTTGGGGTGTATATGCATAGCTATTATGTACTATATATCACCTTACAGTACAATAATATGACAACAAATGGACTGAATGATAATACCCGTAAATAATCTTAATATGTTTTTAATAAAGTAGACCGCACAAATATAGTATTAGGCGATGGATTGTGCCGATCGGCTGCTTATTTTGAAAACCCTGCATTCATTGTTACTATTTTTGCTTTGAAAATAATCGGTTATTTTTAGCAGTCATTTTTAACGTTTTAGTTTCTCAAAGAGCTTAACCACTTCAACTCCAGATGTAAAAATGAAACCCCTTTCCAGGTACCAGATTTTGAAAATAATAGTAATGTTTTCAAACCTGTAATTGCTATGAAATGTTAACATATGATGAATAAAACACAAATGACCTAAACTGTGTTTTTCACTAACCCTTTATGCTCCTGTGTACTACATACCCATGTTTAATATAGAGATAAACACTTTTTTAAAACAAAAACACTGCTAATAATCAGTAAACAGTAATTATCAAATAAAAATCAAACATCAAAATAAAAATCAAACAACATCAAAACGTGTGCCGTTATAGACTTGCTCTATGCCATTTATTGAAATGTTCAATTCAACAGAACCCGGGGTTGCCTTTGCAACCACTGCATGTTTTTCTTGTCCTTTTTTGTTTTCATTTTTGTAGCAGACCCTGCACCTTTTTTGAGGTCTCTGCTTCCCTTGTGCTGGAGGGGTAGTCACAAATAATTATCTAGATGAAGACATTTCTGAGTCAACATAAACTCCTAGGTCTTTTTCATAGATTCCTTCTTCAATTTCAGTATCTCCCATATGATATTTATAATGCACATTTTTGTTGCCTGCATGCAGTACTTTACACTTTTCTCTATTAAATGTCATTTGCCATGTGTCTGCCCAGTTCTGAATGCTGTCTAGATCATTTTGAATGACCTTTGCTGCTGCAACAGTGTTTGCCACTCCTCCTATTTTTGTGTCATCTGCAAATTTAACAAGTTTGCTTACTATACCAGAATATTAGGAATAGCAGAGGACCTAATACTGATCCCTGTGGTACACCACTGGTTACCTTGCTCCATTTTGAGGTTTCTCCTCTAATCAGTACTTTCTGTTTTCTACATGTTAACCACTCCCTAATCCATGTGCATGCATTTCCTTGAATCCCAACTGCGTTCAGTTTGAGAATTAATCTTTTATGTGGGACTTTGGCAAAAGCTTTCTGGAAGGGGCTCCCAAGTGGCGTATCCAATAAAGGCGCTCTGCTCGGAGTGCGGGATGTCCCCTATAGCCTGGATTCGAACTCGTGATCTCCAGGCTATGTCACAGTCGACCGTGACCGGGAGTTCATAGGGGCGGCGACAATTGGCTGGCGCTGCCCGGTAGGGAGGGCTTAGGTCGGCAGGGGAATCCACGGCTCACCGTGCATCAGTGACCCCTGTGGCCGATAGGGCGCCTATGGTTCTGCAGTGGAGCCGCCAGATCTGTTGTCCTCCGGCACTATAGGTCTGGTGGCATTGCAGTGGATCTGCAGTGCAACAAATGACGGCTTGGCAGGAGCACGTTTCGTAGGACGTGTGTTCCAGCCGCCGTTTCCCGAGTCGGCGGGGGGGTTGCGAGCAGTGAGGTAATTTTCCATTTTGGATCTTATTATAGTTTCCATAAATTTACATATAATAGAAGTCAGCCTTATTGGTCTGTAGTTACCTGGTTCGGTTTTGTCTCCCTTTTTGTGGATCGGTATTACGTTTGCAATTTTCCAGTCTGTCGGTACAACCCCTGTGTCAAGAGACTGTTGCATGATCTTGGTTAGCGGTTTGTAAATAACTTCTTTCATTTCTTTGAGTACTATTGGGAGGATCTCAACCAGCCCAGGGGATTTGTTTATTTTAAGAGCTCCTAGTCCCTTTAACACTTCTGCCTCTTATGCTAAAGTTATTAAAACTGGATAGGAAGAGGTTGACATGTGGTGCATGTTGTCCGTGTCCTCCTTTCTAAAAACTTGTGAAAAGTAATCCTTTAATATATTTGCTATTTTTTTTCTTCGTCTATGATTTTGCCATTTGTGTCTTAGACATTTAACCTCCTCTGAATGTTCTCTTGCTGTTATATAGGAGGCTGTGTGGTCCAGTGGTTAAAGAAAAGGGCTTGTAACCAGGAGGTCCCCGGTTCAAATCCCACCTCAGCCACTGACTCATTGTGTGACCGTCTTTCGGGTGAGACGTAATTGTAAGTGACTCTGCAGCTGATGCATAGTTCACACACCCTAGTCTCTGTAAGTCGCCTTGGATAAAGGCGTCTGCTAAATAAACACATAATAATAATAATAATTATTATAATATTGGAAAAACCTTTTGGAATTGGTTTTAGCCCCCTTAGCAACATTGATTTCTATCTCTCTCTTGGCCTTTCTAACTTCCTTTTTGACTTGTGTTTGTAGTTCCAAGTACTCTTTCTGTGTACTTTGTTTTTGGTCCCTTTTAAACGCTCTGAAAAGTGCCTTTTTTGCTGAATATTTTTTTTAATTGATCTATTAAACCATTTTGGCCATTTTGTTTTAGATTTAGATTTGTCTACTTTTGGGATGTAATTATTTTGCACCTCTAGTACTACATTTTTAAAAAAACAGCCATCCTGTTTCTGTGGACGTTTTCTCTATTTTACTCCAATCTACTTCTGTAAATCTCTGTTTCATACCTTCATAGTTTGCTTTTCTAAAATTGTATGTACACAGCTACTTTGCGCAGGCATTGTGATGGATCTGGCTGCCGTGACACCTGCTTTATTGCCTTGTACCCAGTGCTTTTTTATTGATTTAGTATTTTGTCACAGCTCTGCCATTTCAAACCAAACAGTTTCCCGTTTGCAGCTGGCTTACCTGTAAAGTAGCTGCAGGCTCTTCTGTTTGTACTGTTCTTGACTCCACATCCTTTTCATCATCATCGCGGAGTGATAAGTCAGCATCACTATCACTGGTATTGAAAGCCTCACAAAATCAACACAGGTGTCATGTGATTTTTTTTCACTCAGCAACGTGCAACTGATCTAGTCTGCTAGAAGCGCAATCAATCCTTATCGTTAAAGGCACAGTAGCATCAGGTTTTTTCAGCTGGGCGGCGACAGCCTTTTCGCCGGACGCCCCGCCCGGCTGAAAAGGCCTGGGGAGAACCCTGCAATTGATCATACAATACTACTTAGTTGTGTTGAAAGTGTAGTGGGATTGTCATGGACAGTTTTATAATGGTTCCGATCTTATCTTTCTGACAGGTTACTGTTCAAACTGGGATGGAAAATCTGCACAGTCTGAAGTTGTTTATGGGGTGCCACAGGGCTCAATCCTAGGCATAATCCTTTCCTCACTTGTATGTTGCCTTTAGGTGATATTATGCCTCAAAACGAGGTACACTTTCACTGTTATGCTGATGATATTCAGCTTTATTTATTTGTCTTTAAAACCAGGAAATTCATCACTGGTGGCAAAGCTAACTGTCTGTTTCGATACTATTAAATGCTGGATGTCTACAAATTATTTTATGTTAAATTCTGATAAAACAAAGGTGATGATATTGGGCTCTCAGCATCAATGCAATTTTATCGATCCTGCCATTTCTTTTGAGCCCCATATTAGGAAAATTACAAATACATTTTTTCACTAAAGAAACAGCCAGACAGGCCTATTCTTTCACAGCCTGATGCAGAGAGACTGATACATCCTCCCAATAGTACTCAAAGAAATGAAAGAAGTTATTTACAAACCACTAACCAAGATCATGCAACAGTCTCTTGACACAGGGGTTGTACCGACAGACTGGAAAATAGCAAACGTAATACCGATCCACAAAAAGGGAGACAAAACCGAACCAGGTAACTACAGACCAATAAGCCTGACTTCTATTATAACTTATGGAAACTATAATAAGATCCAAAATGGAAAATTACCTATATGGTAACACTATCCTGGGAGACAGCCAGCATGGTTTTAGGAAAGGGAGATCGTGTCTCACTAACCTACTTGACTTTTTTGAGGATGCAACATTGAAAATGGATAACTGCAAAGGATACGACATGATTTATTTAGATTTCCAGAAAGCTTTTGACAAAGTCCCGCATAAAAGATTAATTCTCAAACTGAACGCAGTAAGGATTCAAGGAAATGCATGCACATGGATTAGGGAGTGGTTAACAGGTAGAAAACAGAAAGTACTGATTAGAGGAGAAACCTCAAAATGGAGTGAGGTAACCAGCGGTGTACCACAGGGATCAGTATTGGGTCCTCTGCTATTCCTAATCTACATAAATGATTTAGATTCTGGTATAGTAAGCAAACTTGTTAAATTTGCAGATGACACAAAAATAGGAGTGGCAAACACTATTGAAGCAGCAAAGGTCATTCAAAATGATCTAGACAGCATTCAAAACTGGGCAGACACATGGCAAATGACATTTAATAGAGATAAGTGTAAAGTATTGCATGCGGGCAATAAAAATGTGCATTATAAATATCATATGGGAGATGCTGAAATTGAAGAAGGAATCTATGAAAAAGACCTAGGAGTTTATGTTGTCTCAGAAATGTCTTCATCTAGACAATGCGGGGAAGCTATAAAAAAGGCCAACAAGATGCTCGGATATATTGTGAGAAGTGTTGAATTTAAATCAAGGGAAGTAATGTTAAAACTCTACAATGCATTAGTAAGACCTCACCTAGAATATTGTGTTCAGTTCTGGTCACCTCGTTACAAAAAGGATATTGCTGCTCTAGAAAGAGTGCAAAGAAGAGCAACCAGGATTATCCCAGGTTTAAAAGGCATGTCGTATGCAGACAGGCTGAAAGAATTGAATCTATTCAGTCTTGAACAAAGAAGACTACACGGCGATCTGATTCAAACATTCAAAATCCTAAAAGGTATAGACAATGTCAACCCAGGGGACTTCTTTGACCTGAAAAAGGACCAGGGGTCACAAATGGAGATTAGATAAAGGGGCATTCAGAACAGAAAATAGGAGGCACTTTTTTTACACAGAGAATTGTGAGGGTCTGGAACCAACTCCCCAGTAATGTTGTTGAAGCTGACACCCTGGGATCCTTCAAGAAGCTGCTTGATGAGATTCTGGGATCAATAAGCTACTAACAACCAAACAAGCAAGATGGGCTGAATGGCCTCCTCTCGTTTGGAAACTTTCTTATGTTCTTAAGGATCGGCTACTGCAGGAGTCCCTGAGTGGCTCATCCAGTTAAAGCGCTGCCACTGGGAGCGCAGGATGAGTCGCACAGCTTGGACGGCACCAGTTCGCTGTTTTCTTTTTTTCCACCTGGTCGTTTTGTAATCATAACCAAGGAACATATTGCTTGGTCACATCACCTGTTGTACCTTCAGTCACACCCCTTTCAGTAGCAAGTGCAATTACGTATCCTCCAATCCATGACTGACACGTCGCCTACCGCATTAAGACAATGACGTCTGGTATTGTGACTCCGCCCCCTTTCTGGATGGCCGACTTCTGACTGACCCTGGAATTAACTGCCAAAACAGCCAGTCCGGGGCATGCTGTTCCTGTTATACAGCGCCCTCATAGGCCAGGAGGGAGATTGTTGACTAGGATTCATTCGCTGTCTGTCACAACTTGTCACAGCACTGTGTGCAATTACGTCATCGGACTAATTCGTCTGAAATTATAATGGGCGCCTTCAGCAAAGGGTTAAGGACCGGTATCGTGTTAACAAGGTCATACTGAAGTGGGCTTCTAGGACCGCGATCGTGATAAAAAAAGCATTTTGTTTTGTTGACTTACAGGGCCACCCTACTTTGCAGTACAGGCTTGAGACACACATCAATGAATAGGGGAGGGACTGATGTTCACTTCCTGATAGTGTGACGTCACTGAGAGGTGCATTTAGTGTCTAAAGGGCAGAGGCAGTTTACAGCAGCCCGGCAGACAAAAGCAGGTCACAGGAACTTGTTTAGAGCTAGTAAAAAGCTGTAAATCTGATGTATTTGACTTATTATATTAAAACATTTATTCTGTCTCGTGTTTTTAATATGTTTTTACAACATTTATAAATATCAAGAAATGAGTGGATATAAGCACATACTATTTCATGGACTAAATCTATCAGATATGTTTTTTTTTCCTTATTACTAACAGTGGAATGAATAACTATTTGTACTTGTATTTATTTTGAGAAAATAGAGTAGTGTCCATTATTGCTTATAAAGACCCTGAAAACAAATGTGTATTCTTCACTGCAATCAAATAGTGTTTGATACCTAAACACCAATCAATGGAATAAAATGGTTAAATAATACTTTTAGTGTATGTTGTGTCTTAACCTTATACCTAAAAATGAGCATAGCACCATCTACTGGAACGTGGGACTGTGACAGAGGAGGAGTTGGATTAAATTGCTGCCTTACTTAAGAAGAACATAAGAACATAAGAAAGTTTACAAACAAGAGGAGGCCATACAGCCCATCTAGCTCGTTTGGTTGTTAGTAGCTTATTGATCCCAGAATCTCATCAAGCCGCTTCTTGAAGGATCCCAGGGTATTGGCTTCAACAACATTACTGGGGAGTTGGTTCCATACCCTCACAATTCTCTGTGTAAAAAAGTGCCTCCTATTTTCTGTTCTGAATGCCCCTTTATCTAATCTCCTTTTGTGACCCCTGGTCCTTGTTTCTTTTTTCAGGTCAAAGTCGTCCCCTGGGTCGACATTGTCTATACCTTTTAGGATTTTGAATGCTTGAATCAGATCACAGCTTAGTCTTCTTTGTTCAAGACCGAATAGATTCAATTCTTTCAGCCTGTCTGCATACGACATGCCTTTTAAACCCGGGATAATTCTGGTTGCTCCTCTTTGCACTCTTTCTAGAGCAGCAATATCCTTTTTGTAACGAGGTGACCAGAACTGAACACAATATTCTAGGTGAGGTCTTACTAATTAATGCATTGTAAAGTTTTAACATTGCTTCCCTTGATTTAAATTCAACACTTTTCACCATATCTGAGCATTTTGTTGACCATAATGTGTTTTCCCTTTCATGTATGAAATGTAACCATTACCTCATGGGTTTCAATCCTTTGATACTGTCTAACGCGAATAGACATTTTAAAGTTGCACGTAGTGCCAGTGACGCAGTTGTGCTCACCCCCAAGGGCATAAGAGACTGCTCACACTCAAAACGTTGTCATTTTTCCTTTCACCGCCTGAGAGAGAGTGACAGATCTATGAACAGATAAGTGACACATACTGTTAAATCTGGTTGAAAGGTTGTGTTTTTTGTGTTTGCTTATTGTGATTTTTACTTTTTTTAGTAAAATTTACTTCACGTATTGTGCGCTCAGCCGGCTGCTCCTTCCCCAGGATCAAATGCTAAGCTGGCTACTGGTGCTCTCCCATAAGCTGCTAGCTTCGGTCGAAGTGTAAAATAAAAAAATTAAAAAATTTGGTTATAAAAAATTATAAAATAACGGGAACTGTTTGATTTACTGTTTTGTGCGAGAAGAAATAGTTCTCTCTTATTTTCTGTATTTTTCCACGGAAATACTACGCGGCTGCTGGACTCAGCTGTTGAGAGAGATGCGCATGCTGGGTCAGTCTGCTTGCAGCTTTTCCAACAGTGTCTCTGTACCACATTAAGATCTGTTTGCAGAGTTAGTGTTAGGCTCTAGCGTAGACTTTCCTTGGTTTTCGATCTGTTGGTTAGCCAAAAAACATTATAGGTGGGCATCTTTATATCGCTCCTGTGGTAACTGTAGGTCCTGGACCTCTTTCCCGCCAGTACTTTGTACAACGAACAAGGTTACCCTTCCGATTCACTAGCAGTTGCTGTTCTCGGCTCTGCTTCGGGTCTGTTGCTTGCAGTGTTTCATCGCCGCTCTGGGCTCTCCTTGCGGTACCATTGTGAAGGCTGTCATGTGTTGACAGCAGGCTTCATCCAGTCTTAAGGCGGTGTTGTGTTAAGCGATACAGCTGCGAATCCCTGCATATTGCTTCTTTGGTAACTGTAGGTCATTGATCTACCACCGTTTTTAGTGAACGAGGTTACTGTAATGGTAGTGGACCATGCTCTGCACTGTACCGTACCAGGGGTACCGTGCGCTATATACCGTACATTGAACATTATACTACATCATTAGCACTATACCATACCGTTTGTACCGTACTGTGCATTGCCAACCATACTGTACTACACTGTGCATACCATGCACCATCTCTGTGCACTGTACCATACTGTTGCACTGTACTGTGTGTACTGTGCTTTGTGCACTATAGACGCGTTCTGTGTGTACCGTACATTGTACTACAGTAAACAGTGCAGGTGTTAAGCATCCGATACAAGTACCATCATTGATCAAATCAGCTCTGGTTAGAGTCATTGACCACTGTTGTCGCACAGCCAACTGCATAGTAACATTGCTGCATGCATTGTTCAACAGTCTCCTTTGGGTACTAGTAATATATGCTATACTGTTATAGCAATTACTTAAAGGTCGTTTGCATGGCACACTACTACAGTTACATTACATGCCGCGGTTTCATTCTTGCGACAAATGCAAGACGAAGACGAGTCTCCCCACGGAGGACAGGCGTTTGGGTCTGGAGCACGCTAAAGAGGCACTCACTGACTTCAACTATTGTGAGTTTTGTGCGTCCTTCTCTAAGTGTACATTAGAGACACAAGTCACACAGCTCTGTAGAGCGTTCTCTGTCCATTCCACCTGGACAAGGCTCCCCTCGTTCTTCAGCTCAGAAAGAGAGCTGTATCCTCATGAGCTCTGTGCCCAGGAAAGTAGGAAAACATCACATTGGAGACCGGCTTCACGGTCCTCCTCCTCTTCTCCTTTCCTTTCCTTTCCCCTCCCCTTCTCCGGTTTCCCCTCCTAAGAAGAGGAGAAAGAGCCACCGGCCTCATAGATCGGAGAGCTCTGAGCAGTTGGATAAGCTTTGAGTCTCCCAACAGGGAAACGTTAACAGAGCTGTTGTGCGACCGCACTGCTACACCTGCCCCCTCTGCAACATTAGTCACGGAGTAGTACACGCAGAATGGCAGCAAGAGGATCTGCTCTCTATCATTGCTTCTGAGGAGGCAGTTGATCAAGAGTTCCCCTCTGAGGAGGGTGACTCAGATGGCGCAACTGATTTAAGGGGGCCACAGACGTTTTTGAATATTCCATGGCCTGTAGATGACAAGCGGAAACACTCTTTTTGAGGATGATCCCCTCTCCCTCTCAGGTGTCTCCTCTGGTATACCCAGATTTCCTCTTTTGAGGTGCATTCATCCTGGGGTCACACGGCTACAGCACCTGCTGCTTCACATTCCTAGGCTTGGCTGATTTTCCACCAGTAGATGCCGCTATCGCATCATTGGTGCAAGCCCCAAAATGATGAAGTTTTGAGTGTCAGCAGTCTTTTATGCCCTCTGGTGCGGACGTGACTGCGTCACTGCCACTATGTGCAGCTTTGGAATATCTATTCAGGTTAGATGGTATCAAAGGATTAATACCCATGAGGCAATGGTTACATTTATTTCAGGGAACCAGGGTTATGATAACCTAACGTTTTCTTTCTTTCCCCAGGTGGTGCTGAAAGAGGGGGAGCGTGCAGAGAGGATGAAAGAGCGAATCAAGCGCCGCAAAGAGCAGGAAGAGGAGGAGAAGAGGCGGGATGAGGAGAGGAGGGAGAGGTTGAAGGAGCGAGAGAAAGAGGTGGCAGAGAGGGAGCGAGTGAGGAGCTGGAAAGAAGAGAACAAAGGAGAGGGGAGGGCGGGGTGGAGGGAGAGGGGCAGCAACAAGGGAACACGGGCGGGCGAGCACCCACCGCCCAGAGACCGAAGGCGCTGAGAACCAAACTGACAAAAAAATACAGCTTGTTTTTTGTTTTATTTAATGACTGTTGAGCTATAGAGCAACATTTGACTGTGTTTAAATAAGAGGGAGATGAAAACAGGACCCAAAATGATACAACAATGCAGTGAAAATAAGAGTGGATTTTGGTTTAGGTATTTAATTGGAACGGAAATATGACAGGAACGGCAACAGAGCTGTCTTTTAAACTAGGTGATAAGGATTTGTATAATTAGGCAAGCCTTGTAAATTAGTGGGCAAGAGAGAAACAGAAGGTGAAATAAAACATATATATAATCTGCTTAGCCATCAAACAAAACCGTGACTTTTAAAGTGAGAGAAGCAAACTATGAAAATAGCATAACAATGACTAAATGAAAAGCTGACAGTTTCTAAAATGATTTAAAAATACTGTTGAGCTGTTGAGGGGAGAGAAACCAGACATGGCTTTAACGTAACAAAACAATGACAACAAAACAAACTATTTCAATTCAAACTATAATTATATTCTGGTGTCTGTCTTTCTTTAATTGAATAAGAGGAAGAAACACCAGAATGGCAAGAAACTTGTCTTAAAACACAATACGACAAACAGCAGCAAAACAAAGCGATCTTCACTAAATAAAACAAGATTAACGTCACCCTATGTAATCTAAAATATAACATTCTCTCTCATCCCTGGCCTTCGGAAAGAAATAGTTCAGGTCTCTCTCCAAATCTCTTGCTCCATGTGTTTATTTTTTAAGGGAGTTTTCAGAAAAGATGACAAACTTCCAAACTCTCTGCCAGCCCCCTCCTGCTCTTCCTAGCCTGCTGTTGCATTTATTTAAAATGATCTGTAACATTTGAAGGAATCTTTGCACAGAGCGTGTGTCACTATATATCTGTCTATCGTCATTTTGGAATCTTATCTTGCATTGGGTATTACATGATGCTTTAGTGAAACAAAAAAAGGGCTGGGAGTTTTTCATGTTGAAAATCTTTCAAAATTAAAAACTCATTTTGAATTTGCAGAAACAAAACTAGAATTCCTACCCCTTCCCCCTCCCCCCTCCCCGTCTCCTATTACAGAAAGAGGAGTAAAACACTTGTGTGTGCAATAGAACAGGTGCTATTGATTTCACACCTCATTCATGCACTGGTTTCCTTTGAATCTTTGTTATAAATTCTCTAAAATGAACAAATGCAAACGTAGTCATTTTTGCCACTGAATAGATTTCAAGCACTCCAATTACCAAACGTTTATCACGTTTATCCCATCAAATACTGATGCCACAGCTGGTATGACACACTGTGACACACTGTTTTTTAAAGAAATATATATTGTCAAGTGTGTGTGTGTGTGTGTGTGTGTATATATATATATATATATATATATATATATATATATATATATATATATATATATATATATATATATATATATATATTCTATGACTATTCAGACAATTATGGCTTGTTAAAGTAGAGGATTTGTTTGTTTTTAGTTTGTAATGTCTACAGACTGACAGCCCTTGAAGAATCGAATAACTCATTTGTGTTTTGTTTTTTTAAACCGCATTATCCTTGGTATTGCTTTAAGGCTGTAGAAGTTTAAATGTGTTAAAAAAAAAAAAAAAAAAAAAAAAAGTTTAATAATCCTGAGGTTCCTTCCTTTTTTTACTAAATGTTTAACCGATACAATACTGTATTATGAAGATCTCTTTGATTTTAATTTCAGTGTCCTCCTGTACAGTATGATTGTGATATACTTTAATACTGTGTTTTGAACATGAATTAATGAATGTAAAGTTTGAAATAAATATGAAAGTTAAATACCAAAGCAGACTTGTACCTTCTAAAAATATATAAAATAAATAAATGTTTGTTTAACACTTTCGTCTAATGAAGCAATTATGAAAGTTTACAAACGAGAGGAGGCCATTCGGCCCATCTTGCTCATTTGGTTGTTAGTAGCTTATTGATCCCAGAATCTCATCAAGCAGCTTCTTGAAGGATCCCAGGGTGTCAGCTTGAACAACATTACTGGGGAGTTGGTTCCATACCCTCACAATTCTCTGTGTGAAAAAAGTGCCTCCTATTTTCTGTTCTGAATGCCCCTTTATCTAATCTCCTTTTGTTGACCCCTGGTCCTTGTTTCTTTTTTCAGGTTGAAAAAGTCCCCTGGGTTGACATTGTCTATACCTTTTAGAATTTTGAATGCTTGAATCAGATCACCGTGTAGTTGTCTTTGTTCAAGACTGAATAGATTCAAATTGCAAGTTCTCTTAAGAGTAGTCCTAGCTAATGAAAAAAAACAAACATAAAATGTAGCTCTTTGCACTTACATCAGATGCATTTCCAGAGAAGACACATTTTAAGTGTCTAAATTTAAAACAATATCTGGTAGTGGGTTAAAGAAAGCTTTGTTCCATTTTAAGTACGAAATGTAACCGTTACCGAATCGGGATAACTCTTCTAGCCCGAATTATCTGAGCACTTGTATCAAAGCTGCTCCTTAAGAGCCTCATCTGTGTCGGGCGTTGTCTCCGCCCCCAGCATATATCAACAACGGTCGCACAGGGATCAGTGCCATTTTCAGCCTGCCTGAGAGAGGAGTTGAGCTCTGACTTCATTCAAAATCCAGGAGATTCATCCTGAACTAATTTTGGTTTAATAAGTGTATAATTCTATCTTAGCCTAGGTTCTGATTAAGTCCCACTGCGGCCTTCTTTTCTTGCTAGTGCCTTTTCATATATATATATATATATATATATATATATCCCTCCTAAAGTCCAACTTGCAGTGCCTCAAAGTGGCAGGAGGGTGACAATGGTTTCTCAAGACAAAGTACAGTGGGGTCCCCTGATTGCCAGGTTCAACCACAAAATGGAGTGAGGTAACCAGTGGAGTACCACAGGGATCAGTATTAGGTCCTCTGCTATTCCTAATCTATATTAATGATTTAGATTTGCAGCCAACACAAAAATAAGAAGTGGCAAACACTGTTGCAGCAGCAAAGGTCATTCAAAATGATCTAGACAGCATTCAGAACTGGGCAGACACATAGCAAATGACATTTAATAGAGAAAAGTGTAAAGTACTGCACACAGGCAATAAAAATGTGCATTATAAATATCATATGGGAGATACTGAAATTGAAGAAGGGAACTATGAAAAAGACCTAGGAGTTTATGTTGACTCAGAAATGTCTTCATCTAGTCAATGTGGGGAAGCTATAAAAAAGGCCAACAAGATGCTCGGATATATTGTGAGAAGTGTTGAATTTAAATCAGGGTAAGTTATGTTAAAACTTTACAATGCATTAGTAAGACCTCACCTAGAATATTGTGTTCAGTTCTGGTCACCTCGTTACAAAAAGGATATTGCTGCTCTAGAAAGAGTGCAAAGAAGAGCAACCAGAATTATCCTGGGTTTAAAAGGTATGTCGTATGCAGACAGGCTAAAAGAATTGAATCTATTCAGTCTTGAACAAAGACGACTACGTGGTGGTCTGATGCAAGCATTCAAAATCCTAAAAGGTATAGACAATGTCGACCCAGGGGACTTTTTTGACCAGAAACAAGAAACAAGGACCAGGGGTCACAAATGGAAATTAGCTAAAGGGGCAACAGAAAATAGGAGGCACTTTTTTACACAGAGAATTGTGAGGGTATGGAACCAACTCCCCAGTAATGTTGTTCAAGCTGACACCCTGGGATCCTTAAGAAGAATCAGAAGCTGATTCTGGGATCAATAAGCTACTAATAACCAAACGAGCAAGATGGGCTGAATGGCCTCCTCTCGTTTGTAAACTTTCTTATGTTCTTAAGTCACATGGTTTGGCTGCCATATTGGATTGAAAACAAAAAAACATTTTTGCCTAAATGTAAAAATGTGTATTTCGAAAACCACTTATTGCAGAGTGCTGAAAGTTGGGATAGTCCAAGATTAACTGGTGTTCATAAGAAGCTGATAGGTTGTGTGGTATGGCGGCCATGCGGCATGACGTCAGAATCGCACGGTACAGACAGCATAATCACAAACTACAAAGATCTTCCAAACCGCTAGTCCGATTGAAACAAACCCAATGGCACATATGATCGTAGTGTGGTTGTCTATAAAGGGTGTAAAGGGAAGTTGCTACAAAAAAAAACCCATGGTGGCCACTTGGGTGACATCATCAAAATACAAAATTGACAACAAAAAGCTTTGTCTCTGAAATTGCTAGTGCGATTGAACCACAAATTGGCATTCATGATCCTTGTGTGGTTGTCTTTAAAGGTTGTTCAAGGGAAGTTGCTACAATAAAAAACATACTGGCCATGTTGGATGACATCATCAACATACAAAACTGGGTAATCACTCCTGGTAGTGTGCAGATAGGGCCATGGTTATTATGGAACACATACAGTAACCCATGTATGCTCGGTATCAAAAAATGTCATTGCCTGTGACCTTTGACCTCTCCTGAAGGTCAAATGTAAAACTGGCTTTTAACTCACAAGAGTGCAGATACGGTCATGGTTACTATGGGACACATATAATAACCCATATATGCGCTATCAAAAAATGTCATAGCCCGTGACCACTGCCCTTTCCTAAAGGTCAAATGTAAAACTGGCTTATAACTCCTGAGAGAGTGCACATAGGATCATGGTTACTATGTTAAAATGCCATTCTGCACTATTGGCTAAAGTACTGGTGCTGGTACTGGAAGCCATAAAGTTGCTGGCAACTCATTATTATTCTTTCTGCTAAAAGTTGCTCGAAAACTAATGAAATTCGATAGGATTGTAGATGCTTGTGGGAAGTTGGTAGATGTTAATTGAACATATGTAGTAGGTCACATGGTTTGGTTGCCATATTGGATTGAAAAAAAAACATTTTACCTAACTGTAAAAATTTGTCTTTCAAAAAAACCACTTATTGCCGAGTGCTGAAAGTTGGTATAGTTGTCGAGGGATAGTCCAAGATTAACTGGTGTTCGTAAGAAGCTGATAGGTTGTTGTGAAAGAGTGGTTTGCAGTGCTCAGATGCAGGGGTTCGAACAATGACAAACACAGAAGGTACGATCCAAAAGCAGTTTATTAATGCTCTTTTGGTCTGAGACCTTTAAATAATAAAGCTGGCTCTACCCAACCATGGGTATTGCCAGCATATAACAAAAGGGGTTGCAGTCCCAAAATAATAAGACAAACACAAAACATGTAACACAGACAAATAAACACATCTCCAGACGGTGTGTGCGCTTTGTGCAGGTGCGGTGCTCTCAGTAGTGGTGGTTTGTGCTTTCAGGTCCGGGCTGGCTTCTTGCTACAGCTCCCGGCTTCATATCAGCCGTCTAGCAAAGACAAATACAAGTAATTATCACTGGGAAAACACTCCACTCACGTTTCTCATCCTTGCTTCCTCTCATTAACCACAACAAAGAAACCGACCACGGCGTCACGCCCCCCCCTAAAGTACCCTAAGCCCTGCCCCCCTTCCGATAGCTTGTTCAATCACGTCTCCTCCAATTCATGACTGAAACTTCGCTTACCGTACTAGGGCGAGGACTCCTGGTACCGTGGCACTGCCTGAATGGCCAACTTCCGACTGCCCCTGGAAAGAACTGCCCAACCATTCAGTACGAAGCCCGCAGTGCCCTCACCGGTCGAGAGGGAGATTGTTGATTCAGATTAATTCATTGTCTGTCACATATCCCACCACACAGAGTGGAGCCGAAGGAACACTCGGCTGAATCTACCTTACCCATTACAACCCCCCTCCCGGGAAAAGTTAGCCGCATTTTGATGATCTTTCCCTGCACGGTGAGGCATGAAATACATGAAGGGTTGCAGCGCCAGATACCATCGAGTTATCCGGGCGTTGCTATCCTTCATCGTGCTTAACCATCGGAGTGGAGCCTGGTGAGTGACGAGATTGAATGAATGACCCAAGAGTTAGTAGCGTAAGGTCTGAGTGGCCCATTTAATGGCCAGACATTCCTTTACTACGACGGAGTAGTTGCACTCCCGAGGGAGCATTTTCTTGCTTATGTAGAGGATCGGGTGTTCTACTCCATCGACCTGCTGGGACAAAACCGCCCCCAGACCAACATCCGAAGCGTCGGTGTGGAGGAGGAATTCCTTATCAAAATCTGGTGTGATAGGGGCTCCCGAGTGGCGCATCCACTAAAAGCACTCGCTAGAGTGCATGATGCGCTCTATAGCCTGGACATCGCTGGTTCGAGTCCAGGCTATTCCACAGCCGACAATGGACGGGAGCTCCCAGGGGCGGCGCTCAATTGGCCAAGCGTTGTCCGGGGGAGGGAGGGTTAGGTCGGCCAGAGTGTCCTCGGCTCACTGCGCACCAGAGACCCCTGTAGTCTGGCCAGGCGCTTGCGGGCTTGCCTGTAAGCTGCCCAGAGCTGCGTTGTCCTCCGACGCTGTAGCTGTGAGGCGGCTGCACGGCGAGTCTGCAGAGTGTAAAGAAGCGGGCGGCTGACGGCACATGCTTCGGAGGACAGCGTGTGTTCATCTTCGCCCCTCCATGGTCAGCACAGGGGTGGTAGCGGTGAGCTGAGCCTAAAATAATTGGGCATTTCAAATTGGGGAGAAAATAATAAAAACTAATTGGCAACGACTAAATTTTTTTTTTTAAAAATTTAAAAATCTGGTGTGATCAGGGCGGGGGCTCGGCAGAGTCGTTGCTTAATGGTATCATAGGCCCCCTGACATTCGCCTGTCCATTTAATTAAATTTGGTGCGCTCTGTTTAGTGAGGTTCACTAGAGGGTTGACCACTGTGGCATACTCGGAGATGAATCGGCGGTAATAACAGGCCAACCCCAAGAAAGACCTCACCTGGGACTTGGTTTTCGGGATTGCCGCGTCCATCAAAGCCTAGACTTTGGTGGCAACGGGTTTCACCTGCCCATGTCCCATAATAAATCCTAAATATTGGGCTTCTCTTTTGGCAAATGCACATTTACCCAAGTTGGCTGTCAACAGGGCTACTCTCAGAGACTGCAGGACGGCTGCAATCCTAGCCAAATGCTCTCGCCAGGTGGAGCTGTAGATAACCACATCATCAATATAAGCTGCCGCATATTCATGATGTGGGCGTAAAACCTGGTCCATTAGTCTCCGAAAGGCAGCGGGCGCACCATGTAGCCCAAACGGCATGGTTGTGAAATGAAACAGACCATCAGGGGTAGAAAATGTAGTTTTCTCTCGTGATCTGCGGGTTAAGGGGATCTGCCAGTATTCCTTCGTCAGGTCCAAAGTTGAGATGAATCTTGCCGTTCCCAGTCTGTCTAGAAGCTCGTCGATTGCCAAGTTTGAGCGTGTGGAAGCGACAGCGTGGGAGAAGTACAGACGTGGACAAGTACATCGCAGTTAGAAGCAGAAAGGAGGAATTACATCTTTAAATTACATCTTGAATTGCTTTAATCAGAAAACATTGCAGCTTAAAGTATAACAGCTGCGTGTCTTTTTCTGATAACAAGCTGAAACTTGGAGCAGCTGATTCAAATTCCGCGCCGTTCTGAGACACGGGGAAGGGGCGGAGCCCGCAGCACAAACACAAACAAACAAAAGGCAGCCAGTGTTCAGAGCGACAGCGTGTGGAAGTGTCAGCGTGGGAGAAGTACAGTCGTGGACAAGTACAGCACAGTTAGAAGCAGTTTGAAAGCAGGTTGACAGCTGCAGAAGCTAAACTGAACTTCCATAAAAAACAAAAAAAACATGGTCTTCAAGCCAGTAATCTGTGACTACTGCATGATGTGGGAAATCCGAGAAAACCCAACAGAGCTCAACCAAGTTTGTGTAAAGTGCCACACGATCCAGCGATTAAGCCTGCTAGAAAAGGAGCTGGAGGAAATGAGACAGCAACAGGAGCTTGAGAGCTGACACACCCACAATTCATGGAAGTCTGCACCCTTAGCAGACTGAAAGCCACCAGGGAGATGGAAGAGAGTCGAAACAGCTGGGTTCAGATAGGCAGAAGCAGGGAAAAAAAGAAACTTTGTCAAACACAACCACCAGAAATCCAAACATCCAACAAATTTGAGCCACTTCAACATTTAGATGACCAAAATCAACATCAAGAGAAAGGAACAACATCCAGGACCCTATAACAATGCTGGCCAGACAGCAAAAAGAAGGGAGATCATGATTGTTGGGGACTCCATACTGAGAAACACAGCAAGTTCAGTTCACAGTTTGGACCCCCTTCTACAACAGTGTGCTGCCTTCCAGGAGCCTCTGTCAAGCACTGAAAACGTGGACAGGCTCCTAGAACGAACAGGAGACAACCCGGTAGTAGTCGTCCACATCAACATTGGAAGAGACAGGCCAAGATCCCTGCAAAACAAATTCAGAGAACTAGGAAGGAAATTAAAAGACAAGAGCAAAACTGTGTTTTTTTCTGGGATACTGCCAGCACCTTGCAAAGGACCATATGGACAGCTGGAAATACAAAATCAAAATGCATGGCTGAAATCGTGGTGCACACAGGAAGGCTTCACCTTTCTTGAACATTGGAGCACATTCTACAACAAGGACTATCTATATAGGTGGGACGGACTGCACTTAAACAGAAAGGGAACCAATCTACTCGGAGAAAGGATCCTTGAGGAGGTCCAGAAGCATTTAAACTAGAAAGGAAGGGTGGAGAAAACAAAAAAAAAACAGAAGGGAGACCACATCAAAACAAGAGCAACAACTCAGGTAAGACACCTATTAAATGTATTTATCTTACTACTAGAAGTCTCAGAAACAAAAATGTTAGAACTTGAAGCTACTGCACTAACAAGTAACTACGATGTGATAGGTGTTACAGAAACTTGGTTGTGTGAGAGTGATGGAGACGAATATAATATTAGTGGGTACACACTGTATAGGAAAGACAGAAGAGGCGGAGGGGTAGCGTTATTCATAAGAAATAGTCTTGAAGCCCAGGTGTTAAATCAGGACAAAGAAAACAATGCAGAATCAATATGGGTCAGAATAATGGACACAAATTCAAAGGGCATAATAATAGGAGCATGTTATAGACCACCAAATTCAGACGCTGAGCAAAATAATCTGTAAAACAATGCCATTGAGAAGGGCTGGAGTAACATCTACCCTGGATGGCCCAGTAACCTCGCCCTCTCGGTCACACTGCGTACCGACTCCCCTTGAGTGGCGTTTGATACCCTCCGCGCTCTCTCCCACCAGTCCCCAGAGATGCACCTTCCCATTTTTTGATCCGTCTCTCTTTCTTTGTTTTCCTAGGACAAAAAAGAGAATTAAACAGGTCGGCTTGCAGGGGAAAAATCTCACCAATCGTTTCCCCTGCTCTGTCTGCCACGTTTATGTGTGTGGTCGGGACTGCCTTTTGGATTAATTGCCGATACGGTGGCCAGTCCCGGCCCCGAATTACGGGTGCGGCTGCCTTTCCACCTCCCCCACAGTGAGGTGGCGCTGTGTCGGACCTATCGACACGTATGTTTTTAGGGTGGGAATGTCGTCGTGTCTCCATGGATACAGGATATCGCCACCTTGCCTTGTGGCTGCCACGACATACCGCCTAAGAGAGACGTTTGAATGATTATGGACACCCTGAGTCCACTAAAGCCTGGGTACTCACATTACCAACCATCACATCAATGATACAAGGCCCCTCCCGACCATTTCCCCATTCCTTACCTGCTTCAGATGCCAGATTGCACGTCACCACGTTGCACTCCATTGCTGCGGGGCACAAGCGGGGGATGTGTCCAGGCCATGGCATCTAAACAGACAATCGGGGCAGAAGGCACTGAGGTTAGCTGTCTGTCCCGCTGCTGATACTGCAGCGGGTCAGGGGTAGTAAATCTACCCCAGCTGGGGGCCAACCGCTGCCTCCATGGTAAGGAGGTGGGCCGGCCCATTGAGATCGGTGATCTGGGAGGTCTGGTTCCCAGCTGGAGAGACGAGGGCACTGATCCGCGGGTGATTGGCGCGACAAGAGGGGTCAGCAGTCCTGTCTTTATGGAGACCTGGGAGTCCTCAAAATCCTCTGCAAGTTTGACGACGGCCTCCAAGGTGGTCGGATTGTGGCGCCATATCCATCCTTGGGTCTCGGCGCTGACCACATGGCAGAACTGCTCCAGTACAATGGCTTCTCCCATTTGCTGAAGGGTTGAGCCAGTGCACCATGTGGTCACAGAGTTTTTGCGTGACCACCCTGGGGCAGGTCTCCCATGGCTTCCGATACTCCCGGAACCGCACCAGGTGCATTTCCCCTGTGATAGTCAGGCGTCGGAGGATAGCCTGTTTGACCAGGTCGTACTGGCTAGCCTCCTCATTGGTCATGGCCTGGTACGCTGCCTGGGCTTCCCCAATCAGACAGGGACCCAGTTGGCTGGCCCAGTACTGCTTCGCCCATAACGCAGTGGTGGCCAACCACTTGAAGGCAACCAAGTACGCCTCCGGGTCAGCCTCTGCAGTCATCTTTTGCGCCCTCACTCTAGGAGACGCCATCACGGGTATTGCTGGTGTTTGGGGTGTGTTTCAGAGACAGACCCTTTCAATCAGCGCCGTGTATCTCTCCTCCCTCTGTCTATCCTCAGTCTCCCGCCTGTGCACCTGTCCCTGTAGCAGCGTGGTCATTGCAGCCATGTCCATGATCCTGATTCTGACACCACTTGTGAAAGAGAGGTTTGCAGTGCTCAGGTGTACAGGTGATACAGGGGTTCGAACAACGACAACCACAAAGGTATGATCCAAACAGCAGTTTATTAATGCTCTTTTGGTCTGAGACCGTTAAATAATAAAGCTGGCTCTCCCCAACCAGGGGTATTGCCAGCATATAACAAAAGAGGTTGCAGTCCCGAAATAATAATACAAACACAAAACACATAACATAGTCACATACACGTCTCGCCCCCTTCCTGAATGGCCGGCTTCCGACTGCCCCTGGAATGAACTGCCCAATCATTCAGTACGAAGCCCGCAGTTCCTGTTGTACAGTGCCCTCACAGGTCAAGAGGGAGATTGTTGATTCGGATTAATTCGCTCTCCGTCACAGTTGTGTGGTATGGCGGCCTGCTGTATGACATCATAATCACATGGTACAGATGTCATAATCGCAATCTACAATGGTCTTCTCCCATACCGCTAGTCCGATTGAACCAAACCCAATGGCACACATGATCGTAGTGTGGTTGTCTCTAAAGGGTGTTCAAGGGAAGTTGTTACAATAAAAAAAACCATGGCCGCCACATTGGATGACATCATCAACATACAAAACTGGCTTACAAAAACTCTGAAACCACTAGTCCGATTGAACCAAAAATTGGCACTCATGATCCTAGTGTGGTTGTCTTTAACATTGTTCAAGGGAATTTACTTCAATAAAAACATGGCAGCCACAAAGGATGACATCATCAACTTACAAAACTGGCTAATAACTCCTTGTAGAGTGCGTAGAGGGCCATGGTTACTGTGGAACACATATAGTGACCCATGTATGCATTCTGCACTATTTGCTAAAGTGTTTGGTTCTGGCATTCTGCACTATTTGCTAAAGTTGGCACTGTTACTGGCAATCTGCTGTCACGAATGAACCTAAAACCCATCTTTCCTTGTTCAAGTTGTGATCACCTTTTTTGAGTGAAACCACTAGTCCGATTGAGATAGATGTCTCTTTGATAGAAACAGTTTAACTTATTTGACGTCTTTCCACTGATGATGGGAATGGGAATGTAGAGATGGAAGCTCTGCTAACAAGATTTAAGTTTTTGCAGGTATCAGGCTTTTAAAGACACACCTGTGGTGGCTTTGACAGACTCACTGAGAGCAGAAACTGATCCAAGATTGTGACAACTACTGGAAGCAGGCTGATCTTTGGGATACAAATTGAACATTTGTGAAACTGCATGTGTGTTAAAATGTTGTAATAACTGTACTGTGTTTTAAAGAATATAAAGCCAGCAGAAATACTAAACAAATTGTTAAAACACACTGTTCATACAAAAAAGTTATAATATGCTCTGTATTAACCTATAGATGTGTTAGAGCATTCTATATTCCTGTTGATTCTGTTATAACAGTAAAAATATTAATGTATCTTTGTAAGTCTGAGTAAAAGGGAGCTAGGTTGGGGGCACACTGACCAAAAAACACCTGTGAAATGAGCTAAGCTTGTCTTTGTCTGAGCTACTGATGCCAAGGCTTATAACCTTGAGGAGAAAGGCAGAAACGAGAATCTCATTTAATTAACTCAAATGTTCACAGTCAAGTTTCTTGTTTAGCTTGATCTGAAAGTAGTCTTTAAGCTAAGCACAGGTATTATAGAATAATTCAAACAGAATATAAGTGTAAATGTTTTATTTTAACAGAAAACTGTTAAGTCTGAAAATAAGAGAATGTTAACTTGGTAGGGTGGTACAGGCCTTTGGGAGGTTGTGTCAGAGGGAAAAAGAAGGTCATAGATCACATGGTTTGGCAGTCATATTGGATTTTTCAAGAATTTTGGACAATTTAAAAACAATTTTCTTCTCTGAAACCGCTTTTGGTAGACATGTGAAACTCGGGGCACAGACTTCCCTTATATTAAATTTGTTCAACAGAAGTCGATTGGACACATGGTTTGGTGGCCATATTGGATTTGTTAAAAATATTCAAACTCTTCTCTTCTGAAACCGTTGTTTGCATATATTGCAGTATTTATCTAAGGTAGACTCTTTGAATCTTCACAGAGCAGTGGAGGCCAATGGGAATTAATGTATACTCTATTAAAAAAAATTACCTTGATCTTGACCTTTGACCTGTCGTTAAGGTCAAATGTAAAACTAGATTATAGCTCCTTAGATAGTGCAGATAGGGTCATGGTTACTATGGAACATATATACTGTGTAGGAACCCATATATGCTCTATTAAAAAATTGCCTTGACTGTGACCTTTGACCTCTCCTTAAGGTCAAATGCAAAACTAGCTTATAACGCCTTACAGTGCAGATAGGGTCATGATTACTATGGAACACATACAAGAACCCATATATGTTCTATCAAAAATATGCCCTTGCCCGTGACCTCTGCCCTATGCTAAAGGTCAAATGCAAAACTTGCAGATATGGTCATGGTTACTATGGAACACATATAGGAAGCCATATGTGATCCATCAAATGTTCCTTGCCCGTGACCTCTGCCCTTTCCTAAAGGTGAAATGTAAAACTGGCTTATAACTCCTTAGAAAGTGCAGATAGAGTCATGGTTACTATGGAACACATATAGGAACAAGAATGCCTTGGAAGCCATCAAGTTGCTTGTTTGGCTTCCAAGCTAGCTTGGGAAGCCTATTGTTATTGTAAGAATTTGTTATTATTAATATTATTATTATTATTTGGCTTCCCAGCCAAAATTGTTATTGTTATTGTTAGGATTCTTCTTCTTCTATCAACTTCAAACTGCTCCTGTTCACACACGGTGTAACCAATCAACATGAAACTTGGTAGGTATCATCCCGTGTAGTTCATAAGAACATAAGAAAGTTTACAAACAAGAGGAGGCCATTCAGCCCATCTTGCTCGTTTGGTTGTAGTAGCTTATTGATCCCAGAATCTCATCAAGCAGCTTCTTGAAAGATCCCAGGGTTTCAGCTTCAACAACATTACTGGGGAGTTGGTTCCAGACCCTCACAATTCTCTGTGTAAAAAAAATGCCTCCTATTTTCTTTTCTGAATGCCCCTTTATCTAATCTCCATTTGTGACCCCTGGTCCTTGTTTCTTTTTTCAGGTTGAAAAAGTCCCCTGGGTCGACATTATCTATACCTTTCAAGATTTTGAATGCTTGAATCAGATCACCGCGTAGTCTTCTTTGTTCAAGACTGAATAGATTCTTTTAGCCTGTCTGCATACAACATGCCTTATTCAAGGGTACAGGAGCAGTGACCCCCACCAGGAATTGAACCCACAACCTACCGGGCAAGAGTCCAGAGCCCTAACCACTACTCCACACTGCTGCCCAATACGGCTGCCCATTACATAGGGTTATGGTTACTATACAACACATTTAGGAACCCTGTAACAAACTCATCTTTAACAAAAGCCAACTAAATAAAGAAAAAGGTTACCTCCCTAAACTAACTATATATAAATATTAAGAGGAAATGGTGAAATACAGCAAAAAGGACGCAGAATTCTTTATGTTCCAGTCATTTAAACCAGACCATAAATTTACGGTTATTTCAATCCTGTTTTTTTTATTCCTCCAACTAGATTTAAACTGGGCGTTCAACATGCCTCCTTGGCCCTCAAGAGGGATGTGGCCTGTAGCATCTGTGATGCTTTCCAGCCCCAGAGCCTCCTCCATGACCTGTCCCAGGACCCCCTGCTAGGCATCCCTGATGCGCAGATCGCCCGCAGTCGCTCCCTATCTCCGCAAGCGAGACGGGTGAAGTGTTCCAAGCAGGCACGGGACATTATGGCCCTCAAGGCACAGATGGCCCAGGTCCTAGAGCTTTTGGCTAAACAGGCGCCGGCAGCCCAGGCCCCTGTCCAGGCCCTGTTGCAGCCCCAATTGCCAATACTCCCCCTCCCCCAGGGGAGTTCAGGGTGGATGGGAAGAGGCGTCTCAGCTGGCACAAGAGGACACGCTCTCCATAGCGGCCTCTGGGGAGGGGGGCCTCCTTCTCTGACATGCAGGTGGGCGAGACCCCTGCTGAGGAAGAACCTGGCTTCGAGGTAATCTATATGACCAAATATAGGCTCTATCCAAATATTACCTTAACATTGAATTTTGACCCAGAAGTTTGTTAAACGTAAAGTTGCTGTATGAAAAAACATGGAGGCTACGAGCAAATCAAATGTCAGCATATATATTGTACTATTAATCTATGGTTGAATATAGTAGTCTTCAAAGTTCTAAGACTAGTAGAAGCCAATGGGGTGCTATGTCACAGGGGAAATACAGTCAAGGTTTCATGGACTGGCATTTGGCCCCCAATCATTGCTGCTTGCAGCTGCTGCTATTATTATTATTATTATTATTATTATTATTAATTATTATTAAACAGTCATCACAATTGTTGTTGGATAGCGTATTTTATTATAAGGAACCTAACCCCTGTTTACTGAATATATGTGTTTGTTTATGTTTGTTATCGATATTGTGCAATTGTACTAATGAAAACATTTACCCACTCTATCACACAGCATTCGCTGTTCAAGCTAGCGAGTTGAATATGGATTCAAGTGATACCAGACTGCAAATCATTATTTTTAAGATTCTCTGAGAGAAAGAAAAGAAGAAAGATGATGGCCATTCTCAGCATGATGCTGGTGACAAGAAATTTCTTCATGAAATGCTTAATTACAAGTGTGAGACTCAGCGATGGTTTCTCCATAGTGGGCGCTGCCATGATTGATTCTGGTGATAACAGGTGATCAGTGTAGCACTGTGGGACACACGATACTCTTTAGCATTGCATTTGCATACATTAGCGTTAAGTACAGTTCGCTGCTGGAGCGCTGTATGAAACCAAAGCGCACCAGAGGCACTCGGAGCGGCACAGGAAGGCACGTTAGTGTCGAAAGAGCGTCAAGGAGTACTTAATTGTTTCAGACGCCGCTCTACTCATGTACTTAATGGTGACAAAGTAAATATTTTGTGCTTGAATTCAGTTTGGCACGCCGCTAGAGCATCAGTTTGAAACGTGGGTAAAGTTCTTTACAAAAAAAAGCTGTGAAAAAAAGACCATGCAACTGCAGATCACAAATAAAAACTAAAGCTTAAATGGCAGCACAGCAAACTTTTAAACACTTCCTTGAAAAGAGAAGCTGAGATACTTTCTGTGTGTTCTGGACGAATGGGAACGTGAAAGTACGCGTCCTGTAAGTCCACGGTGGTGAACCAGTCGCCCGAATGGACAGACTGGAGGATGTGATGGTGTGTCAGCATTTGGAACCTCCTTTCTTTTAAAGAACCCGTTGAGGAGCCTCAGGTCTAAGATGGGGCGAAAGCTGCCGCTGTTTTTGGGTACCAGAAAATACCTCGAATAGTACCCCTCTCCGTGGGAGGCTCGCTTGCAAGCAAGGCGGCCGCTTCCTTCTGAAGTACCGAGGCCTGGAGAGGGTCTGTCACGAAAGTATTCGTGATCCCTCGAAAGGGAGGAGGTCCCAAGTGGAACTGAAGCGTGTAACCGTTTTGCATGGTGGCGAGCACCTAGGAGTCTGAGGTGCAAGCACACCAATACTGCAGCTGTTGTGCTGAAAAGGGAGTCTGAGGCCCTCAGCCCTAGCCCCGTGCACACCGAGTATCGTGCAGCACCGTGAGCTGTTGCGCTAGGTCTGAGGCAGTGGCCAAACACTGTGTGCACCGTGCGTCCCGAGCGCCATGCGCACCGTGCAGCACCATGCGTTCCCGCACTAGTGTTGTAGCAGTGGGTACCAAGCACCGTGTGCACCGTGTACCGTGCAGCGCTGTGACTGTGCCCTGATGCTGAGGATGCACTGAGCACTTGTGCACCGAGATTCCTAAGTATCAAGGGCTATGCATGCATCGCGGTACCGAAGCACCGGGGGGGCGGGGGGGCGGGGGGGCGCTATGCAAACGTGCCTACCCTAACAGTGCGGTCACACACCTGGTCAGCGTGTAGCGTGTACCAGAGGGACACAAGGCCGAAGCCGCAGTGGGCGAGTTGAAGAAGACAGCAAAAACATAGTAGAAAGATAGAATAGGGGAGGGCACAGTGTTTGCTCTCCTCCACGGGGCTAGGCCTTGCCACAGTAGACTGAGTAGACCCTGCCGGTTGCGTAGGCCTGCCCATCTCAGTGAGTCGGCCTACGCAGCTGGCAGGGTCTACTGCGACAAGGCTTAGCCCCGTGGAGGAGAGCGCGGCTGGAAGAGTCACTCAACAGCGGGGATACAGCAAGGCCTAGCACCGTGGAGGAACTGTGTACTCTTAGAAAGAATAGACAACCACTCGTGGATGACTGCACAGGCAGTCGCTCACACATGACAGACAGGCACAGAGAGTGGCCTACCATGCAAGCAAGGAGGCTGCTGAAAAACAGAAAGACAAAAATGCTCTGTCTTTTTCAAAGTCGCTGATTCCGGGAAAGCGGCGAGCCCGCTTTCAGCATGAATGCAAGGGAAATACAATCTACTCGATTCGAGTCGAGAAGCTCTTTTCTATCAACACGTTCAGCTCAACACACGGTCTTACCGCACCATCTTGAGAAGGAAAAAGAAAAATGGCTTCCTTTGAATGATAGTTTTACCTCCTCGGTGGGCGGGACCGAGTGCATCATCCCAGGAAGGGGCCTATCGGCAGCTCTGGTATAGAGAGCTCAGCAACACCTACCCAATGGGCAGGCATATCCCGTACGTGGTCGTCTTCGAATTGAAAGTGAACAGCAAATAGGAGGCACTTTTTTTTTACACAGGTAATTGTGGAAGACTGGAACCAACTCCCCAGTAATGTTGTTGAAGCCGACACCCTGGGATCCTTCAAGAAGCTGCTTGATGAGATTCTGGGATCAATAAGCTACTAACAACCAAACGAGCAAGAGGGAGAAATAAAGCTACTATTCAAGATAAATAACAATGAAGATGGAGTGTTAAAAAATAGCAGTTTCACCAGAAACACTGGAATGATTTGATTGTTTCTGGAGAGGGTGGTTAGATTTTATTTTATTTTTTTATTGTGAGAGTTTGGGGAGAGAGATTTGCAAAGGGTTCAAACTGTGAAATATATATATTTGACAGCAAGACACCCAACACACAACATATGAACTTATTGTAAATAACAAAAAATTACCATCCAACCCAGGAAATAAGAACAAAAAAGACATTTTTAATGTTTCAAACTTTGTTCTGTAGTCTTCTGAAGTGAACTGTACACCGGATACCATTGGCATCTTAACAATCCTTAACTAGCACTGCTTGACTTCTTACACTTCTATTAAAGATGACAGGACAGCACAGGAGGCTGTTGCTGAAATGTATGATTTTTGTTGAAGTCAGAATCACTGTGGAAACCCCACATAACTTCATTTTTCAGGAAAGGCCAAAGTGGAATTCACAAAACTTAAGAACTGTTTAAAGGAATGTTTTTATTTTTAAAATTATGAACTGTATTAAACACAGGTTAAAATAATATGAATAGGCTTCTAACAGTCTCTAACCTAAAGAAGTGTTCCATTAACTGATAGCTTGATTTAATGAACCTGAACAGCCCCTAAGTTTGTGATCAAGGTTCAGTAGCTGAAACTACATGCAAGTTTCTCAGCCATTCTGAACGCAAGCCTGGAATCAGTGTCTTGCTAGCCCGGCTGGACCCCTGCTGAGTGAACCTTACGGGCGGATGTTCTAAGCTTTTTATCCCAGTGCTAATTAGCAAAAAAAAAAAAAAACACTAACAAAAAAAAAAAAGTGGAAATGCTTTTTTGTGTGTGTGTGTTTGTGAGCTTAATTTTTTCTTACTGGTTTTATAATATTTACAGATGTTTCTTTACGAAAATACAATTTAGAAATACTAAAATAAATTAAATTCAATGACAAACGTTTTAACTGGAAGTCTCTCAAATATTTCTACTAAATCATTCTCACTGAATTTTAGTATTTCTAAATTCAGTTTAATAGTTCTGGATAACCTCTGTATAAATACACACTTAAGTTAAGTCAGTTAAGCCACTTTAATATGCAATAGCAAAAAAAATGTAACGGGGCTGGAATATACATGACTTGAAAACATTTTTCATCTTAAGATCCAGCGTACGAAGTCTTAAAATAAAAAAAAAAATACAAAAAAATTATAATTAAAACGGAATGCAGTCAGTAAAAGTGCAAAATAATTGCTTGTTAAAAGAAACAAAAAAAATACAGTAAACAAAAGTTTCTAAACACAACAGGTCTTGCTTTACAAACAGATGAACAGGATTCCTGTTTGCTTACAGTGTTTGTATTTTACAGCATTTTATTGTTACTTAACATAATTCTAGTGCAGTAAATTCTAATGAAATGAAGTTCAAACTGCAGTTAAAATGTAATTCTAGTCCAGTGATCTTAAACTACACTAACAAGGACACCCCCCCCCCATACTTTTAAACAGACCACAATATTTGTGTACCTTTGCAGAGAGTGTCACGATACATTGTAAACTTTAAAAGCAGTACTGTACAGTGAAGAACATTAACATTTAAATACTGGTACCTTTTAAAACTGGTGGAATAAAATACCTGTGGAATATTATAACTCAACAGACAGTGCAACAAAAAACTAACAGCAGTAAATCAGTCTATTTTTTTGTGCTTCAACATTGACCTGTTTGTTTGTAACTTGAGGGGTTTTAGCCCCCAACCACTGGGGAAGTCATTGCTATTGGAGATAAAGGAAATGCTTCCCTTGTGTCAAAGTAGGAAATATCTCAAGTAACATAAAGGATTATTATGGAATGTTCAGTTTGGGGCTAGCCAAGGTTTTAAAATCCATACTCACCACTCTTAGTTGCAAAAATATTCTAAAATCTACAAATGGGAGGATGCCATTCAGCTCCTCAGTGACCGTCTGGTTCCGACAATCTCAAAACTCAAGTTGATTCTTAAAGGATCCTTATGATTCAGTATCAACAACACGGCTTGGTAACCTATTCCATCCCCTCAACACTCTGTGTGAACAAGTGTCTCCTTCCCTCCAAGTCTCCACTCTGGTTTCTGTGCTTTGTTTCTAGACTTGTTTATTTTCATTTATTTGGGGGTGAAGCCAATTTATCCTGCAGCTGCCACAACACTAAGTTTGATGGAGGTGCAGGACTCTAACTTGGTTTGCTCTCCATCTACACTTATTTACTTCCTACCTGTCCCAGATAATAGCCTCCCACAAGTGTTGTGTAGGCTGAGGGAACTGTATGTGGGGGTCAGGAAGGGGTCCTATTATCTGGGACACAGGAAGGAAGTAAAGAAGTGTAGATGGAGAGCAAACCAAGTTAGAGTCCTGCATCAGGTCAGGTACCCGTGGGTGGCCACGGGTGACCCGCAAAAGCAGGTCGGGTTTGGGTCAGAATGTGAACTTTTTCGCGGTTCGGGTCAAAAAAATTAACTTTCAGGTCAGGCTCGGGTCTGAATTTCAATCACCAAAAACGTGTTTTTTCCTTTCAGCATACTCGTCTGTAACCCTTTCCCAAATAACATACTAGAAGGTAAATGTACCGGTATTTCCTGTTCTCGGTTTGTATTGCTTGTTTGATATGTCACAAGATCCTTTTATCATGTCTGCTTGGTGGTATTAAAAATGCCTGTGGACGAGGTGAAACAAAAGATAGCGCCGGGTTTATATCATGTAGTGGATAATAGGTCGATCAGAAGTGTGGAATTCTTTTGGAATCATAGCGAATGAAAATAATGAACGAGACTGGATTCGTTGCTTGTAAAACCTGTCATTGTTTTTGTGTGCGACAGCCACAAAACTGCAGGTCTAAAGTGGGTCGGGCCGGGTCAGGTCGCTGGTAAGAAGACAGTGCTGCAGTGGGTCGGGCCGGGTCGGGTCGCTGGTAAGAAGACAGTGCTGCAGTGGGTCGGGCCGGGTCGGGTCGCTGGTAAGAAGACAGTGCTGCAGTGGGTCGGGTCGGGTCGCTGGTAAGAAGACAGTGCTGCAGTGGGCCGGGCCGGGTCGGGTCGCTGGTAAGAAGACAGTGCTGCAGTGGGTCGGGTCGGGTCGCTGGTAAGAAGACAGTGCTGCAGTGGGTTGCGGGTCCAGGTCGGGAGTGGGTTGTAAAAGTCGTACCCGCGCAGGACTCTGAACCAAGTACTGCACCTCCATCAAACTTAGCATGTGGCAGCTGCAGAAATAACTAAAGCAAAACTCAGAGGAGCTCGGGTGAATGATGCACTGAATGAGAGAAGAAAATGATGTCTTCTTTTACAAGATCTGATTAGCAGTCATAACCAGTAAACTACACAAATCTGCAGACAACAGATAACTGGTAGGGGCAGCCAAACCCCAATCAGCAACTTTGTATTATTAAAGAGATTTAGACAAGATTCAAGCTTGGGCTGACGCATTGCAGATGAAATTTAATGTAATAAAGGCAAAGTCTTGCACATAGGGCGCAAAAACATAGAGGCAAGTACAGCATGAATAGCGTATGAATCACTTAAGCCAACTAGTGCGAAGAAGCTATAAAAAAGGCAAATAGAATGTTAGGTTATATAGCCAAGACAGTTTAATTCAAATCTAGATAAGTTATATTAAAATGATATAATGCACTGGTACGACCACACCTAGAATACTCTGGAGAGTACAGAGTACAGAGGAGAGCAACATGATTAATTCCAGGATTGTCATATGAAGACAAGACTGAAAGAGCTGAATCTGTATAACCTAGGAGGAGAGCCAGAGGCAACTTAATAGAGGTATTTAAAATTTTCAAGGGGTTTAAAGTAACTGCTGTGAATTATTTTTCACAGGTCAGAGACAAGAACCAGGGGCGACAGCTGGAAGCTGCATATTCAGAGCCGAGGGGAGAAGGAGCTTTTTCACGGAAAGGGTGGTGAACCATTGGAACAGGCTGCTGTTGATCTGATCCTTCAAGAATAGACTGGATGCTGTCATGAACAATACTGTATAACCCTCTCTGTGACCATAATAAGACCTTTAGCTAGCCGCCTGGTCAGTTTAGCCACGGATTCCCGAGTTTTCTTTTCCCCTACTAACCTGGTTAGGGTTTTTTTTTGTTTTACCTCTCCTGAGTGTTAACAAACCACACTTGCACTAAGTGAGTGAGAATAGGTGGGCCGAATGGCCTTTTCTTGTTCTAGAAATTCTTATGAAGTAGTGCTGGGACACACAGTATTTGTAACAAGCACTGAAATGTATTTTGAGGCAAAAATGCCCATGTTTGTATTTGTTCATATAACACAATTTATAAACAACAGAACTGAAAAGATTCAAAGGAAACCAGTGCATGAATGAAGTGTGAAATCTAGAGCACCTGTTCTCCTTTTCTTTTTGTAATAGGTGATGAGAGAGTGATTTCTTTACTGTAATTTCAGTAGTACTAAATTATATAAGAATATCTGAACATGAATGTTTGTCCTATACTAGTTCTAATACCCTTACATGTTTTGGAAACAGAGCTGTTTTACATTATGTTTGTTTGCCTGTCCCTGTAGTTTCTTTTCCCAGGGGAAGGAATAACAGGTGCATATGGAAGGTAGGGTGGAACCCCAGAGCCTCAGTGGTTGTAGCCGAGTGAAGGTGTTTGTGGCTGCACACTGGCTCTCCTCAGGTGACAGCAGTGACACAGCAGGTGTCCCTCCAATGGGAAGCATTGCTGACCTTCTTTATCGCTCAGCTGCATCCCACAGTCCTAGAGGCAGACACAGGAGATGTCAAAATGTCCTCCACAATCATGACAGTGCCTTTAACCCTTAGAGGTCAATTTATTCAGCGCGTCTCAGGCGCATCAGGTCCAATTTATTTTCACACGTGCAGTTTATTTAGACGCGCTGTAAAAGTATTTTTTTTCACAGTAAAACAGGTTTAAAAAGCTCTGCATATCAACAGGACACTCAGTACTGCAGCCCCAGCCACGTCCCGCCCCACCCCTTGTTCGCTGTATTTCTCACATACCTCTTCATAGTCGTGCATACTGATAAATCATCTCCTGATCACTTGTTTTATCACCAAACTCCTAAATAATGCGATCCAAGTCATTATTTTATTATATAACATCTAAAAAAAGCTCTGCAAATGTCTGTGTTATTCTTTGAGCGCTGGATACAGAAGCAGCTATCTTGTTTGTTTATGTCTGTGTTATCTCTGGTGCCGGGGTTATCTGTATTCATGAGATACGCCCTTTTTTTTTTCCTCTCGGCTCCTATTGGTCTCACTCGGCCATTGAATGGTTTTCTCAGCTTTTTCCGGAGAAAAAACGACTAGAGACATGTTTTTTACGTATTTTTGATTATGTCAGACAGGGTCCGACATTGGACCGGAAAGGGAAAATTGCAGTGTAGGATCAGGTCCGACATAGGACCGCAAAGGGTTAAACATGTTTTACTCTGAAAAAAAATACTTAAACAGCGCATGTAAACAGCACGTGTGAAAAGAAATTGGACCCGACGTGCCTGAGAGACGCCGAATAAATGGATGAATGAATAAAAGAGTTAAGCACAAATGGCGCTTCAAAATTATTTGCACTAACAGGAAATTAGTTTGAAGTGAATTCGTATTAGAATAAATCATTTTCAATAAGCGACTGCTATACTTGTCCAGAACCTTGTAGAAAATTGGTAGGATCAGTTAACTGGTTTAACTGTAAATTGGCTGTATTAATGACTTCAAGCCCCTCTGTCTTACCTCACAGTGGTAGCACTCGAAGTGGTAATCTTTATTCATCGAGACCACTCGGAATATTTCCTCTGAGCCCTGGAAACAAACACAATAAACACAGGATTTGGAGGAACATTGCTGTTCGTGAAGCTTCTCTAAACCTTATCAATTCCAGCCACACCAGGGGCCTGTTTTTCAAAACGTTTCATCTAGATCAAAGTGATACGGATTTTGTAATCCAATATTTTGTGATTGAGATTACTTTTATTTGGATTGTTTTGATCAGTTTTTTCAGGAAATGTCGCTGCTGGATTACTTTTATCCAGATTTCAAATAATTACGATTATATTTTTTTTTTTAAAGGAATCTCTATCACAAAATATAGGGTGTTACAAAATCCGGATCACTGTTATCCAGATTACAAGTTTTGTTTAATCTGCCCCTGGAGATACCAGAGATCAGTTTCTTTAACAATGATCAGGATCATTTTTTATAGTAATACTTAAAGAAAAAATTTGAATTATTTGAGAGAGAGTTCAACTAGAAGCCTTTCTCAGTTTGTAAAAGTATATTATAATCCCATCCCCATTGGCTCCTATTAGCAGCAGCTACCCTTATAATATCTCTGAGAGTGTAGATCTGCACTCAAGTGTTGGGGGTGTCAGGGGTAGTCAACGACAAAGCATTCGAAACATAAACCACATCAGGATTTATAAAAACATTAAGTATGTTAATATCTGGGTTTTGTCTTTTTTACTTAGATTTATTAACTTCTGTGGGTCCCTCTAATCGTGCTTGATTCTCCGACAGACCCCCAACATAGCAAAGAGTGCAAGAGAATGAAACACACTCTCAACATGATAGACAGAGACACGCGACACTTAAGAGACACCCGACACACCACAGATCAACTGATATGATACCGAGGTACTGGGAGAGGGGACAGGGAGGGTCCGTCATACAAAGAGTGCAAGAGAACAAAACACACTCTCAACATGATAGACACGCGACACTTAAGAACATACATTAAACAAAAACATTAAAACATGTGGGATTTGTTTAATTATTGTTTAAACCCAGAAATAATATTATTATTATTATTATTATTATTATTATTATTATTATTATTATTATTAATAATAATAATAATAATAATAATAAGGTTAAATAAATAACGTCCCTCTACTATGTTTAAAACTGTAGCTGGAATTACACAGGTCAAGAAAATATATTTCAGTGAATTATATAATAATTAACAAATATATGAATATTATAATTAAAAAACCCAGAGCGAGGAAGTGCTTACCTCTGCAGGTAGAATAGGCTGACCACAGGAGGAACATTTTGGTGCGAAAATCCTAAAAATAAATAAATATAAAATCAAAGCCGTCTGTACCATGAACAAGTTGACAAGCATGAGATTCACACTCCCCCAGATTCTCAATATCTTGTGCTAAAGAAGGTCATTAGCAAGTTAAATCACAATCGGACAAGCGCTTCTCTAGAAAGATATATGTAAAAACTGAAGTAATATTTTTATGATACAGTAGGTGGTGCTAGCACCTTGGTTCATAGTGGTAGCAGTTTACAGTTCAGATACGAGGGCACCCATCTATAAAAGATCAAATAAGGAAGGTAAGACCTGTGTATCCCAGTTTAGAGTATTTTCCCATGTAAAGAATTGTTGGGTAGCTGCTGTAGTTCTGTACAGGGTGTTATATAATGCGGTCCTGCCAGCATTGCCCTGTGTACAGTACAGCACAGCGAGGCTCTGCCCAGCACACTAGATTACAACTTTCTATAGACACCATGTTGGGTAGCTGCTGTATTTCTATACAGTGTTTATATGTAGTTCAGCAGGACTGCTACCTGTGGTAGTCAGTGACACAGTACACCTTGTTGGAGAAGTCCACAGTGAAAGGAACGCCATCAAGGGCTTTGTTGCAGACGACACAGCGGAAACAGCCAGGGTGATAGCTGTTCCCCAGCGCCTGTAAAATCTGAACACAAAAGAAATAGTAGTCATTTTAACCACTTCAGCTCCAGGGTGTACGCATGTACCTCAAATGAAAGAGCATTTGCAGTACCATGCCGTGCCTGTGTACTTCAAGGTTTGCCGTCTATTCCGTTTTTTCAATCTGATCTCTTTGTATACATGCCTGTCAGGAGGGGAGTGTTGTGGGTGACAAAGTGAATGTCCAAACAGTCTTATAATTACGAAAATAGTCTGTTTTAATTAATAATAAATCACTATACTGTGTTATTATTTTGTGAAACCTTTTTGTTTGGGACTAAAAACCTGCTGTTTTACCCCCGAACCATTGCTGGTATGGGGGTAAAACAGCTGGTTTTCAGTCTAAGTGGTTCTTTTGGTGCAATGTTGAGTTATCACAGGGTAAGCAACTCACACTAGCCCTGCTGCACCCAGTCCTGGGGTTCAGAACTCCCCTCAATTAAGTCTAATAATAATAATAATAATAATAATAATAATAATAATAATAATAATAATTATTATTATTATTGAAATTATCAGGAGCCAGGAGTTTGAACAATCAGACCCCTGGTAAGTCTTATCTGAATGAACCGATTCACATCACAGCATGAATACGTTTCACCTGTGAGTCTGTAGGGCTTAACAGAATTTGTTCATGAAACATCCCACTCCTGGCTCCTGAGAGTTAAGCTGTAATTTACCTAAATCTGCCAGACAGTGAACAGCTTTCCTCATTCCATTCCTACCATGTGACAGTGTGACCTTTCAACTGTGTCAGCCCTGATATTTCAACTTGTACCTTCCTCAGTGGCACTACTGGCCGAAACGTCTGTCTGCTTGACTTGGTTTCGTATTTCTTAGGATTGCAAGGGAGCTTTTTGATTCTGCAGTTGGTTTTTTTTAGTGTCGCTGCTCACCTTTTCTAGGATGAGATGCCCACACATACAGCACTTTTCAGCAGCTTCCTGGAATCCAGAGAACTAAAACACAAATACAAACAGTAGCTCATTGCTTAAAAAGAGCAAGTTGTTTTTTCAATTGTCATTTTAATTGCTTGTGTTAATGGGGTTAGTTATATTTTAAGGCTGACACGATGCATCGATTTATCGATACATCGTATCGTTTGACAACTATCGATAGTCAAGCCTGTGCATCGTTTTTGTGTAAAGGGTTTAAGCAAAGGAAAGCTTTTATTTTTTATTACATTTGGAATCAGCAATTATTTTTTGCATTAAGCGCAAAGCTTCTCTGCTCCCCTCAGGTGTGACTCACTGAATCTGCATGCGATTGAGCTCACCTTCTCCCCCTGCCCCACCCCCTGTGTGTTTACTGATGGGACTGGATCTGTGCAGGAGTCTTCAAAGTGACAGAGCAAGTTAAGAGTGTTGTGCTACAATTACAAATTGTATCGACCGAGCTAAAATGCCTTCCAATGTTTTGCAATTATTTTCTAAAGTAAGACAACAAGAAAGTAAAGTAAAGAAAGTAATGTTTGGGATACTCCGGTAACACAACTAATTTGCATGTCCATTTAATGAGATGGGACCGTACAAAACTTCAAACAAAATCAGCATTTATTCATGTGAACAACCCGACCCCGACCCCAGCCCCCCCCAGTAAAAATTAAGAAAAACATAATTCCAAAAGATGTATCTTTGGTCTGAAGAATTAAGCATCCTGGCAACATCAGTCCCTAGTGAGCAGGTATTCAGTAATGCTGGGCAGATTGTAAGCTAGTGCCAGTCATTGCTTAAATTAAAACAAAACGTGGACACAATTAAAATATAACGACACTCTTGTTACTAAACTGCTGTGGACAGTGATAACTTTTTTATTTTTATTTTTTTCTCTGATTGGTTGTTACTCTGACTTGTTATATATTTAAACAACTTTTTTTTTTTTTTTTTTGGACTTTGCTTTGACCCCAAACTAGTAAAAGCAACATGAATAAGGTAAAAAAAAAATAAGTATATGTTTTAATTACTATATGCATAAACTGATGCAATAAATTTAATATGCATAACAGTTTTTAAAGTGTTACTAGCAATGTTACAGCTCCACATGTATTACTGTTTTTTTTTTTACCCATTTCATAGCATTGATTAATCAATGCACCATATTTTTTGGATAACGGTATATCAGTAGTGAAATTGTAGGCTTGCCCCAGCCTTATTATATTTCTGAGTGGTTCTGCATTACTTCAATACTGAGTTATCAATAAAACTGCCTTCATCGGCTTTGTGCTGCTTTGTGCGGCTTACCTGGAGAATCCTAAGTGCTGGACACTGAACAGCCTTCCTCATTCCATTCACATCATGCGACAACCTTTCAACTTTCTAACTCTAAAGACTCAATAGTGCTCAATTTTGAAATACTAAAGAAACGTAATGAATGAAATGACAAACATTTCACCTAGAAGTCTTTCTTCGTGTCTTTTAAAATGGCGAAACCTTTGTCATGGAATTTGTTAGGTTTATTTCAGTACATGTATTTGTAGATCTTTAACATATAGAGATGTCATTGAGACCAGGCTTTGCTGTTCTTACCATGTAATCCTCTTCGCAGTAGACTGACCCGTTGACATTGTAGAAGGCTTTCCCTCGTAATATTCTGCCTGAGAGAGAGAGAGAATACAGAATGGGGACATCCTTAGAAAAGCCTTCCATAGTAAAAGCACAGCAAAGTGTAATAAAGCACAGTGAAAGCATGGTAAAAGCACAGAGAGGTATGGTAAGCATAAAAAAGCATTGTAAATTATGGTAAATGCATCGTATTAACATGGGAAAACTGCAAAAATAGTGTAGTAAACGTTTGTAAGGGTGCTTTGCTTTAGTGTATTACGATGCAGATCAGAAGTCATGAATAAGTGGGATTTGTGGCTGTTTTGTACATATGCTCCCCCCACTCAGAGTTAACTGATCAAAGCAGCCCATCATTATTGTTCTATCTTACTAACTAGCCCTTCAGTACTGTAATGTGCATTGTGATTCATATCGAATAGTGACCTGCTACTTAGCTCTCAGTATCACCGAAAGATAGAAAGAATGAAGTAAGAACTAATGAATGAACAAAGATAGATCAAATATAGAGAAATAATGAGAAAGGACAAAAAAGTTAAATGAAAGCAGCTCACCATGACACCCATCCACAACATATCCACCACACACCACCCATCCACCAAACACATCCACCACACACCACCCATCCACAACACATCCACCACACACCACCCATCCACAACACATCCACCACACACCACCCATCCACCAAACACATCCACCACACACCACCCATCCACCAAACACATCCACCACACACCACCCATCCACAACACATCCACCACACACCACCCATCCACCAAACACATCCACCATACACCACCCATCCACAACACATCCACCACACACCACCCATCCACCAAACACATCCACCACACACCACCCATCCACAACACATCCACCACACACCACCCATCCACAACACATCCACCACACACCACCCATCCACAACACATCCACCACACACCACCCATCCACAACACATCCACCACACACCACCCATCCACAACACATCCACCACACACCACCCATCCACCAAACACATCCACCATACACCACCCATCCACCAAACACATCCACCACACACCCACCCATCCACCAAACACACCCACCCATCCACCAAACACATCCACCACACACCACCCATCCACAACACATCCACCATACACCACCCATCCACCAAACACATCCACCACACACCACCCATCCACAACACATCCACCATACACCACCCATCCACCAAACACATCCAACATACACCACCCATCCACAACACATCCACCATACACCCACCCATCCACAACACATCCACCACACACCACCCATCCACCAAACACATCCACCACACACCACCCATCCACAACACATCCACCACACACCACCCATCCACCAAACACATCCACCACACACCACCCATCCACAACACATCCACCACACACCCACCCATCCACAACACATCCACCACACACCACCCATCCACAACACATCCACCACACACCACCCATCCACCAAACACATCCACCACACACCACCCATCCACCAAACACATCCACCACACACCACCCATCCACAACACATCCACCATACACCACCCATCCACAACACATCCACCACACACCACCCATCCACAACACATCCACCATACACCACCCATCCACAACACATCCACCACACACCACCCATCCACAACACATCCACCACACACCACCCATCCACAACACATCCACCACACACCACCCATCCACCAAACACATCCACCATACACCACCCATCCACCAAACACATCCACCACACACCACCCATCCACCAAACACATCCACCACACACCACCCATCCACAACACATCCACCACACACCACCCATCCACCAAACACATCCACCATACACCACCCATCCACAACACATCCACCACACACCCACCCATCCACCAAACACATCCACCACACACCACCCATCCACCAAACACATCCACCACACACCACCCATCCACAACACATCCACCATACACCACCCATCCACAACACATCCACCACACACCACCCATCCACAACACACCCACCACACACCACCCATCCACAACACACCACCCATCCACCAAACACATCCACCACACACCCACCCATCCACCAAACACATCCACCACACCCACCCATCCACCAAACACATCCACCACACACCACCCATCCACAACACATCCACCACACACCACCCATCCACCAAACACATCCACCACACACCACCCATCCACAACACATCCACCATACACCACCCATCCACCAAACACATCCACCACACACCACCCATCCACAACACATCCACCATACACCACCCATCCACCAAACACATCCACCACACACCCACCCATCCACCAAACACATCCACCACACACCCACCCATCCACCAAACACATCCACCACACACCCACCCATCCACCAAACACATCCACCACACACCACCCATCCACAACACATCCACCACACACCACCCATCCACAACACATCCACCACACACCACCCATCCACAACACATCCACCATACACCACACATCCACCTACTCACCACACATCCACCGCACAAACACCTATCCATCATATACCACCCACCACAAATCCACCACCCATCCACAAATTCACCACACCACCCATCCATCACCCACCCACAACACTTCCACCACACACCTATCCACCATACACCACACCACACCCATCTACCCATCCACCACACATCCAGCACCCATCCAGAAATCCACCACACCCACCCATCCACCAGACCCATCGACCACACACCACCCATCCACAACATATCCATAACAACCACCCATCCACAACATATCCATAACAACCACCCATCCACAACACACAACACATACATCGATGCACCACACACCACAAACCCACCACACCCACCGCCCATCCACAACACATCCACCCACCACCCCCAGCCATTCACCACCCATCCATCACACACGACAAATCCACCAAACCCACCACCCCCAACCATTCACCACCCATCGACCACACAAACACCTATCCATCATACACCACCCATCCAGCCATCCACCACCCACCCACCTACCCATCCATCACACATAACCCATCCAGCCATCCACCACCCATCCAGATCCCCAGCAGCTCTGGTTTTGTACATGCTCTCAGATGCTTTCCGAGCAATTTTGGACCACTTTCGGAAGCAATTTTAAAATTGACTTTGTAGAAAAAGAAATAAAAAAATTTCTTCACTTACAACTTGTCATTTTACCAGATGGATCAACCTGATAAATCACACATGAGGCTCGTTAACAAACATACCTTTTTGGAATGTTACTCAAACCTTGTTAAACGTATGTCCAATTCACATATTCATTTTATAAAACCTCAGCTGCAAAAATCACTGAATTAACCTTTTGTAACATGATCCCGTCCCCATACAAAAGAAAATGGTTGGAAGTTTGGACCAATAATGTTTAGAACAATGTTGACAATAAAAGGCAAAATGTGTTTATTTCACTGGCCACATTTAATGTAATCAATCATCTTCATAGTTTTCTAGTCAGATCATTGCAATTTGTAATCCATTTTTGCATTTCTACACGAATCATATGAATGGACCTGGGAGAGGCCATTTTCACGGAACTCCACCTACAGACTGAAAACTTTCACCCATGTGAAAATGGCCGCCAGCAAGCCAGTCTCCACCCCCCTACTGTGCCACCATTCCCACGCCATACTCACCATCGTTCCCACGCCATACTCACCACAGGAGCTGCAGACGAAACAGCGCGTGTGAAATAGACTGTCCAGCGCTTGACAGGCGTTGTCTGCTCCATAGACCCCCTTATTACACTTCATACACTTCCCTGCAAAGAAAACACAACAAGGTCTCAATTCAAATAGCACAGGAGTACAATGAGCAATACAGCCAGCATTGCTCTGTGTGCAGTACAGCACAGCGAGGCTCTGCCCAGCACACAGCGGCCAATGCCAGCGCACTAGATTACAACTTTATATAGACACCATGTTGGGCAGCTGCTGTAGTTCTATACAGGGTTTTATATTAGTGTTATATAGTGTGGTCCTGCCAGCATTGCTGTGTACAGCCCAGCGAGGCTCTGCCCAGCACACAGCAGACAATGCTACCATGGAAAACTTTTATAAGGGTAGTTAAGAACAAGATGAAATTGAGTTTTATAAACATGTGCTGAAACAGTTCAAAGTAAAACCTGCAGCGTGGTTAGCTTCTCCCCCTCCTATCTCCCGATTCCTGCCAGGAATGTTCTCCCTGAAGCCAGGCTCAAGCCCAGTCCTGTTCTAGTTGTGTGGCGTGGCAACCAGGGCGCCCATTGCTGCCTGCATGAGTATGTGTGCACAGCACACTCCTACACTACTCCCTGCTCAACAGCACTCACACGCAGACAGCCAGGGTTGTACCACACTGACTTATAGTAGTAGACCCTGATATCGATGGGATACAGCCATCTCAACATTTTTCTGTCAAGATGACTTGTATCGGTTAGTTTGTTTCACCTTATAATTGACTATGCTGTTTAATCATTCTTAGTTAATATATTATACAAAACTATTCAGACCCCTGACCAATTCTCTCATATTACTGAATTACAAATGGTACATTGAAATTTCAAAATCAATTATTGTAAGGTGACATTGGTTTTATGTTGGGAAATATTTTTAAGAAAAATAAAAAAACTGAAATATCTTGCTTACATAAGTATTCAACCCCTGTGCTGTGGAATCTCCCAGTTTACACCGATGAAAGAAATTGCCCTAACGAGGACACAATTACCTTACCATTGGCCTCCACCTGTAAACCATTAAAGTTACTGTCACATTTTCTGGATAAAAACCCCACTGTTGAAGGATCATTGGTCAGGCTGTGTATCTGACGGAAAACGAAGACCAAAGAGCATTCTACAGAAGTTAGAGATAAAGTTATACAAATGCATAGATTAGGGAAAGGGTACAAAATAATATCCAAGTGTTTGGATATCCCAGCGAGCACAGTTGGATCTATAATCAGGAAGTGGAAGCTGCATCACACCACCCAGGCACTGCCAAGAAAAGGCAGTCCCTCAAAACTCAGCCCTCAAACAAAGAAGGAGACTTGTGAGAGAAGCGACAGAGAGGCCAACAATCAATTTGAAGGAGCTAGAGAGTTCAGTGGCTGGGAGTGGAGTAATGGTGCACCAGTCAACCATATCAAGAGCTCTGCATAACACTGGCCTGTATGGGAGGGTGGCAAGAAAGAAGCCGTTACTCAAAAAGAACCATCTGAAAGCACGTCTGGAGTTTGCCAGAAAGCATGAGTGACCCAGCTGCGATGTGGGAAAAGGTTTTGTGGTCAGATGAGACCAAGATAGAGCTTTTTGGCCAAAACTCAAAGCGCTTCTTATCAGCAGGGACTGGGCATCTTATTAAAATTGAAGGAAGAATGGATGTAGCAAAATACAGGGAAGTACTGCAAGAGAATCTGCATCAGTCCGCTAAAAAACTGATGCTTGGGAGGAAATTCACCTTTCAGCAGGTCAATGATCCCAAGCACAAGGCCAAAGCAACATTGGAGTGGCTCAAGAACAAAAAGGTGAATGTCCTACAGTGGCCCAGTCAAAGTCATGATCTCAATCCCATTGAGAATCTGTGGCACTATTTGAAAATTGCGGTCCACAAGCGTCGTCCAACCAACCTGAACAACCTGGAGCAAATCTGCCAAGAAGAATGGGCCAAAATCACTCTGACACTGTGTGCAAAGCTGGTACATACTTACCCCAAAAGACTTAAAGCTGTTATTGCAGCGAAAGGTGGCTCTACCAAATATTAATGTGTGGGGGTTGAATACTTATGCAAGCAAGATATTTCAGTTTTTTATTTTTCTTAAAAATATTTCCCAACATAAAACCAGTCACCTTACAATAACTGATTTTGAGTTTCAATGTTTTAAAATAAAATATCAAACAGAACGAAATTTCAATGTACCATTTGTAATTCAGTAATATGAGAGAATTGGTCAGGGGTCTGAATACTTTTGCAAGGCACTGTGTATGTATATACACACACATCCATACATCCATACATCTGTGCTGTCTAAGTGGTTGCGGGGAAAAGAAAACCAAGACAGAGTTGTTCTCATTTCCAACTAATGAAGGGACCTACCTACAATTATTGCAGCACTGTGTTATTTCAATATACATCCTCAAAGTCTTATATACAGCTCCAGCTGATTTGGAATGTTTGCAGAATTGACACGTATCAAATAAACGGGCAAATGAGATTTGGAAACGATGCATTTCCTTTCGGAATGAGGTCTTTGAGGATGATCCGACCTAAAAAAATAAATATTGCATTTTTTCATCCTTCGTATTTGGTTTATTTGCATTTCCTGACACAACACACGCACAATCATCTACACACTGTTTGAGTAGTATTGTTCCTTGGGACAACAAAATACTGAGCTCAAGTCATGTGATTTCATAAAAATGCCAGGTGCTCAGTGTTTGTTATTTGAGTTGAGTTGCCAAAATTGCCAGAATCTGTATAACTAGCCATTCGAAAAGATCTGATTTTAATTAATGCAAGAAATGTGAAAGATACGCCCGTGCCCCGCTTGAGCAATGAAGATAGCCTGGTTGCTTTCGGCATGATTGAAGGCAACCTGTCTGTGAGAGAAGTTGCCCGGAGAATGAGATGTTCTCCTTTAACAATTAGCAGACTAGTCCAGAGAAACCAGGAAACCTGCTCTGTGAGGGACAGGCCACGTCCTGTAAGGCAGGGTCACCACACCGGCCCAGGACCGTTATGCTGACTGTTGCATTGTTCAAGCCAAACCGGTGGGGCAACCGTGACCAGCCAACCTTCACCAGCTGGCTGCAGCTGCACAGGAAGAGTGGCGGAACATCCCACAGCAGTCTATCCAGAGGCTGATCAGGCTATGCATCAACGCTGCCAGGACTGTGTTAATGCTCAGGGAGGTCATACCCGATACTAACTTTGTAATGTTTTCATTTTGACAGTGTGTCACGCTTTATATGAAAACTTATCATGATTCTTTTCATTTCCAAAAAAAAAAAAAAAAAATGAAGTGTCACAATTATCCTTCGGTCTGCGCTTATGAACTGCCCTCTTCAATTGAAACCACAGGTTTTCAATGGGGTTCAAGTCCGAAGACTGAGATGGTCATTGCAAAATGTAGATTTTGTGGTCAATTAACCATTTCTTTGTGGATTTTGATGTGTGCTTGGGGTCATTGTTTTGCTGGAAGATCCACTTGTGCCCAAGTTTCAGCCTCCTGGCAGAGGCAACCAGGTTTTTGGCTAAAATGTCCTGGTACTGGGTATAGTTCATGATGCCGTTGAGCTTAACAAGGGTCCCCAGGACAAGTGGAAGCAAAACAGCCCCATAACATCAAAGATCCACCACCATATTTTACAGTAGGTATGAGGTTCTTTTCTGCACACGCATCCTTCTTTCGACGCCAAACCCACCGCTGGTGTGCGTGGCCAAAGAGCTCCATTTTCATCTCATCTGACCATAGCACCCGGTTCCAATCGAAGTGCCAATGCCGTTTAGCAAACTCCAGGCGCTTACGTTTGTTGGTTGCTCTCAATAAAGGCTTTTTTTCTGGCAACCCTTCCAAATAACCTATTGGCATGGAGATGGCGTCTAATTGTAGATTTGGAGACTTGGTGACCCCAAGATGCAACCATGTTCTGTAATTCTCCAGCTGTGGCCCTTGGATTTCCCTTTGCCTCCCGAACCATTTGCCTCACTGTACGTGGGGGAAAGATACACTTAAGGCCCTCTACCAGGCAAGTTTACCACTGTTCTAGTGGTTTTGAAATTCTTAATTATTGCCCTAATAGTGTTAAGTGATATATTTAGTTTTTTAGCTATTGTTTTGTACCCATTGCCTGATTTATGAAGGTCAACAACCATTTTTCTCTTTTCATTTGTGAGTTCTTTGCCTTTCCCCATGGTGATGGATGACAAATGGATTTCATATGTGTGTTACCTCATTTTTATACCCCAGTGAAACAGGAAGCCATGGAAGGCCACAATACAGTTCCTTAAGACTGAGATGGACTTAAAGAAGTAGAATGTTAATGCAGATTTAATTGTGTTTGATTTTATTTATAAGAATCTTTAGGGGTGCCAATAATTCTGACACCTATCTTAGAAAAAAAATGTTATTACTTTATAAAAAAACTCTCTGAGCAATTGTATTAGAATAAAAGTATATGGTTTTCCATATATTTGAGCATAAAATGCAGCTCATTACCTGTGTTTATTTTATACAGCCTTTTTTGCTCATGTTTATCAAGGGTCCCAATAATTTTGGAGGTGGCTAATATAATTTTTATATAAAGTAAGAATGCTTTCAAAAATAGACATGTTAATAGTTATATTTATCAATTAACAAAATGCAAAGTGAGTGAACAGAAGAAAAATCTAAATCAAATCCATATTTGGTGTGACCACCCTTTGCCTTCAAAACAGCATCAATTCTTCTAGGTACACTTGCACACAGTTTTTGAAGGAACTCGGCAGGTAGGTTGGCCCAAACATCTTGGAGAACTAACCATAGTTCTTCTGTGTATTTAGGCAGCCTCAGTTGCTTCTCTCTCTTCATGTAATCCCAGACAGACTCGATGATGTTGAGATCAGGGCTCTGTGGGGGCCATACCATCACTTCCAGGACTCCTTGTTCTTCACGCTGAAGATAGTTCTTAATGACTTTCGCTGTATGTTTGGGGTCGTTGTCATGCTGCAGAATAAATTTGGGGCCAATCAGATGCCTCCCTGATGGTATTGCATGATGGATAAGTATCTGCCTGTACTTCTCAGCATTGAGGAGACCATTAATTCTGACCAAATCCCCAACTCCATTTGTAGAAATGCAGTCCCAAACTTGCAAGGAACCTCCACCATGCTTCACTGTTGCCTGCAGACACTCATTCGTGTACCGCTCTCCAGCCCTTCGGCAAACAAACTGCCTTCTGCTACAGCCAAATATTTCAAATTTTGACTCATCAGTCCAGAGCACCTGCTGCCATTTTTCTAGACCCCAGTTCCTGTGTTTTCGTGCATAGTTGAGTCGCTTGGCCTTGTTTCCACGTCGGAGGTATGGCTTTTTGGCCGCAAGTCTTCCAGACTTCTCCGGACAGTAAATGGGTGTACCAGGGTCCCACTGTTTTCTGCCAATTCTGAGCTGTTGGCACTGCTGGACATCTTCCGATTGCGAAGGGAAGTAAGCATGATGTGTCTTTCATCTGCTGCAGTAAGTTTCCTTGGCCGACCACTGCGTCTACGGTCCTCAACGTTGCCCGTTTCTTTGTGCTTCTTCAAAAGAGCTTGGACAGCACATCTGGAAACCCCTGTCTGCCTTGAAATTTCTGCCTGGGAGAGACCTTGCTGATGCAGTATAACTACCTTGTGTCTTGTTGCTGTGCTCAAGTCTTGCCATGGTGTATGACTTTTAACAGTAAACTGTCTTCAGCAACCTCACCTTGTTAGCTGAGTTTGGCTGTTCCTCACCCAGTTTTATTCCTCCTACACAGCTGTTTCTGTTTCAGTTAATGATTGTGTTTCAACCTACATATTGAATTGATGATCATTAGCACCTGTTTGGTATAATTGTTTAATCATACACCTGACTATATGCCTACAAAATCCCTGACTTTGTGCAAGTGTACCTAGAAGAATTGATGCTGTTTTGAAGGCAAAGGGTGGTCACACCAAATATGGATTTGATTTAGATTTTTCTTCCGTTCACTCACTTTGCATTTAGTTAATTGATAAATATAAATCTATTAAAATGTCTATTTTGAAAGCATTCTTACTTTACAGCATTTTTCACACCTGCTTAAAACTTTTGCACAGTACTGTATATATATATATATATATATATATATATATATATATATATATATATATATATATATATATATATATATATATATATATATATATATATATATATATATATATATATATATATATAGATATATATATATATATATTAGTAACACAGAGTATTTGTTGTGCAGAAATCCAAGTAAAGTGCTTGGAGGCCGAAGTTGATCTTCCAAAACAAACCTTGTGCTTTATTATTTACAGTAAAAAACACACCACGCCCCGACGGGTATCAAAAGAAAAACCTAACTCCACTCGGAGTCCAAACTAAACATAAGAACATAAGAAAGTTTACAAACAAGGAGGAAGCCATTCGGCCCATCTTGCTCGTTTGGTTGTTAGTAGCTTCTTGATCCCAGAATCTCATCAAGCAGCTTCTTGAAGGATCCCAGGGTGTCAGCTTCAACAACATTACTGGGGAGTTGGTTCCAGACCCTTACAATTCTCTGTGTAAAAAAGTGCCTCCTATTTTCTTTATCTAATCTATGCCCCTTTATCTAATCTCCATTTATCACCCCTGGTCCTTGTTTCTTTTTTCAAGTCCAAAAAGTCCCCTGGGTCAACATTGTCAATCCCTTTTAGGATTTTGAATGTTTGAATGCCTTTTAAACCCCAGATAATTCTGGTTGCTCTTCTTTGCACTCTTTCTAGAGCAGCAATATCCTTTTTGTAACAAGGTGACCAGAACTGAACACGATATTCTAGATGAGGACTTACTAATGCATTGTAAAGTTTTAACATTACTTACTTTGATTTTATATTCAACACTTTTCACAATATATCCGAGCATCTTGGCCTTTTTTTTATAACTTCCCCACATTGTCTAAATGAAGACATTTCTGAGTCAACATAAACTCCTAGGTCTTTTTCATAGATCCCTTCTTCAATTTCAGTATTTCAGTATATGGTATTTATAATGCACATTTTTATTGCCTGCGTGCAGTACCTTACACTTTTCTCTATTAAATGTCATTTGCCATGTGTCGGCCCAGTTCTGAATGTTGTCTAGACCATTTTGAATGACCTTTGCTGCTGCAACAGTGTTTGCCTCTCCTCCTATTTTTGTGCATGCATTTCCATGAATCCCATTTGAGAATTAATCTTTTATTTGGGACTTTGTCAAAAGCTTTCTGGATATCTAAATAAACCATGTCGTATGCTTTGCAATTATCCATTGTCGATGTTGCATCCTCAAAAAAATCAAGCAGGTTAGTTAGACACGATCTCCCTTTCCAAAAACCATGCGGACTGTCTCCCAGGATACTGTATAGGTAATTTTCCATTTTGGATCTTATTATAGTTTCCATAAGTTTCCTCTTTGTATGTCGGGTCACCTCAAAGACGATGGCCCCCCTCCTGTTTGTCGGGTCTCCTCAGCGACGGAACCCCCCTACTGCATATGTTGGGCCATTGAAGAGCCGGAACCATTTTTCATGTTAATAATACTAATCAATGTTTTTCTTTCTGGTTTACGCTCAAGCTTCTTCGTTTGTCGGGTCGTCTCAGAGATGGTGACACCTCTTTCGTATGTCAGGTCATCTCAGAGACGGTGACCCCCCTCCTGTTTGTCGGGTTTCCTCAGTGACGGAGCCCCTCTTTATATGCGTAGGGCCTTTGAAGGATGGAGCCTCTCTTTATATGTTATACGTTACTAACTTCATGTCTTAAATCATCACAGCAGATGGCCCAGTTCCACCCTGTGAATTGATCAATTAAACCATTTTGGCCATTTTGTTTTGGGTTTAGATTTGTCTACTTTTGGGATGTAATTGTTTTGCACCTCTAGTACTACATTTTTAAAAAACAGCCATCCTTTTTCTGTGGATGTTTTCTCTATTTTACTCCAATCTACTTCTGTTAGTCTCTGTTTCATTCCTTCATAGTTTGCTTTTCTAAAATTGTAAACCTTAGCTTTAGTTATTACTTTTTGGGTTTTAAAAATCACTTCATGTTGTGGTCTGAGTTTGCCAATGGTTCTCTGACCTGTTTTAGTTATTCTGTGTTCATTATTTGAAAAGACAAAATCAAGGCATGCCTCCCCTCTAGTCGATGCCTTGAAAAAATGAGTTAGGAAAAAGTCATTTGTCATTTCCACCATTTCAATTTCGTCCGTCGTGCTCCCCACCGGGTTCTCCCATTTTATACGGGGGAAGTTGAAATCCCCCATTAGTATGACTTCTCCTTTTCTACACGCATTTCTAATGTCATTGTATAACAGATTATTTTGCTCGCCATCTGAATTTGGCGGTCTATAGCATGCTCCTATTATTATGCCCTTTGAATTTTTGTAAATTATTCTGACCCATAAACAGTTTTGTACCCCAGATTTATAAAGAACGTGTGTATAACCTGTCAAGTTTCTCCAATTTTGTTTTTACTGTTTTTCTACCAAAATGCACACAATATTTACAGTAGGCTCCATCGAATACTGCAGACATAAAATATGTTTTTTTTCTTCTGTTTATTTCTATGATATATTTATTTTACTTAACAGTACTATACTATACTTATAATTATAAAACGGATTGTTAAAATGCTGCATGCTGACTGGTCCATCAGTGTTCCAAGCCGTTACAATATCCAGCATGTCACGATTAGGAACTACTGATACTTAGGAACAAAGGCAAATAACTGCACCTGAGCCACATCAAAGAAAACATCTGTCAAAATACCTGCTGTCATGTTAGATACTGAAGACATCAATGTGTCTTGTCATATCTTACAATTTATATTAATTTGCACTACGAACCAGTTTGCTATTTTAAACAAGATGCTGTTTTCGTATTTTATTTGTAGTCATTTTCTGTAACTTCAGTCGGATCCAGTTGTCAGATATTCCGTTTTATTTTACTCCTTTTAGTTGGTATCAGCCGTCGTTTTGTGAAACTGACTCTTCGTTCATTTTTAACTGTGGCTATTTCAATATTTACATTACTACACACAATGACTTAACCACCCGACTCTCGCCTTTCTTCACACTCTCTTCTCCTTACTGCCGCGCTCACACCGCATACAAAAAAAAAAAATCGAAATGAAACTAATAGCACACAAATTGGGCAGTTAAATGCTTAAATGACTGCCTTTACTAGGTTGCTGCATTTAAATGTCAGGTTCATGTATTAAGAAAGCAGTATCACTTATTTGCTCATTTACAAAAAATGTAAATAATACCTTAAGTTTAAAAGATTAGAGTGTGTCTTGACAGTGGCTGTCACCCTCAGGTAGGCATTTCTGGGGTTTCTTTGTAACCAACAGAAGATCAGCTTCTTCCACAGCTAGCCAATCAGAAGTAAAAGGGGTAAAAGTAAACACTTTCTAAAAGTTTGTGTGTGGTCGACTTCCACAATTCAGATCTCAGAAACTTGCGTGGCTCTCTACAAATATACCCAGTGTGCCGTTCTAGCAACAGAGCGAACATAGGAAAAATAAATCTATAAAAACTACTTCTCCGACGGCAAAGTATAACGGCAAAGCTTCTTGTCCGTCCTACAAATCTTGCTGTCCTGGGCGTCGGGCGATACCAATTGGCCACCCTGAATATATAACCCAGTGAAAGGTTCATTGTCACCATCTACTGGATGTTCCTATTATGGTTTTCTCTGCATTCTGTCCAGTTGATGCGTCTCTCAGAGTGGGCAAAATCATAAATAGAAATAAATAAATAAATAAAATAACCGTGATAATTAAAACTATTGCCGATAGAATAATGGTTAGAATATATATTGAGATTATCTTTTATTGTCATATCGCAACACACCTAGTTACCTGGAACATTTATTTTCTTTACTTGTGTGGTGAATCTGTCATTCAGAGAATCAAATTAGGTTTAAAAAAACAATGTGTGTGTGTCTCTGTACAGTTGTACAGGAACATACTGAGTTTTGCACATTGCTGCTTGTATGCAGACAGTTTAATCAGAAAAACTGCCTATCCCATTAAAAGTTAACTCTTCTATTTATGCAACCACCCCATTTTTACAATAGCAATGCAATGTGAACAAATATATATATATATATATATATATATATATATATATATATATATATATATATATATATATATATATATATATATATATATATATATATATAAATTATTATTATTTATTTCCTAGCAGAAGCTGCTTATCCAGGGCCAACAAGATGCTTGTATATATTGTGAGAAGTGTTAATTTAAATCAAGGGAAGTAATGTTAAAACTTTACAATGCATTAGTAAGACCTCACCTAGAATATTGTGTTCAGTTCTGGTCACTTCGTTACACAAATGATATTGCTGCTCTAGAAAGAGTGCAAAGAGGAGCAGAATTATCCCGGGTTTAAAAGGCATGTCGTATGCAGACAGGCTAAAAGAATTGAATCTATTCAGTCTTGAACAAAGAAGACTACGCGGTGATCTGATTCAAGCATTCAAAATCCTAAAAGGTATAGACAATGTCGACCCAGGGGACTTTTTTGACCTGAAAAAAGAAACAAGGACCAAGGGTCACAAATGGAGATTAGATAAAGGGGCATTCAGAACAGAAAATAGGAGGCACTTTTTTACACAGAGAATTGTGAGGGTAATGTTGTTCAAGCTGACACCTTGGGATCCTTCAAGAAGCTGCTTGATGAGATTCTGGGATCAATAAGCTACTAACAACCAAACGAGCAAGATGGGCTGAATGGCCTCCTCTCGTTTGTAAACTTTCTTATGTTCTTAGATCATGTTTTACTCCTCACACAGTCAGTGCTGCTTACTGCTCAATGAAGAGCCGCTTTCTGCTTCATTGGGTTACAGACAATAATTATGATTATCGATCATTTTTCAACGTGATAAATGCGAACGCGAAAAATTATCATGATTATCAATAATATCGATTATTGTTCCAACCCTACTCTGTATAACGTGTGTGATTTAAAGCAGTAGGGGTATAATTAAGTTGAGTGAAAGAGAATACTTTGCATCAGAGTATTCATCGATTTTCTTTACCAATTATTTTTCCAGACAGCCTTGTATTGCAGGGGCCTTGATGATCCTAAAGTCCATTGTTCTTCTTGTTGATCTTGTCTTGCTGTGAGCAGTGCTGAAATAAAGCTCCATCATTGCACTAATGGATACTTTGTCAGAAACTACAAGCAGACCACTGCTAGTCTAGCACACACTAAGGCCCTGTCCACACTACATAACCGATCGAGAACCATACTCGAAACCGTTCTAATTAATCCAGCTCAAAACGTCCACACTGAAGTACCGTTTCATGTTTAGTCAGGCTTAATGCGTCCACACACCATTAGAATAGTTCAGTTACAATTCCCAGCAGCACAACGAACCGTGGAAATTAATATGATAGCATCCCACCGTGTATTTTATTGCTAAAAAGAAATATAACAAGTATTGTGGAAAAAGTAAATCCGAACACACACACACACACACACACACACACACACACACACACACAAGTAGGGCTTGAAGTTTTCAGGTTTTATTTTTAATCAGGTGAAGTCCCTTTAAACAAATTGAGCTGATTCTGTTTTATAATTAAACTCAGAAAAAACTGTTAATTACAAAACAATCTTTGTTTTTACCTTCATATCTTGCCTGAGCCTAATTCTGGTCCTCAATTTTATTTCAAATTACGTAATTTGTTCATCCCCGATCCTACTTTTACCTCGCATTTCATTTTTACAGTCGCCTAATTTAACGTTGTGTTTTTGTTATTTTCCCCACTAGTTTAACAGAGATGTCCTGACAGATTTTTTGAAGCATAAAAATGAATACCTTGTTCGGGGTGTACACTGACAGCAAGTCCGTCAGGCGACTGCTCTGAGTATTTCGCCAAACATACCACAAAGCATTTTGGGATATTGGAGGATACACAAAAAAATGTAGTTTGGTATTGCAGTGTCCACACTTCTGATAAACCGCACTACCTGATGCGATCTAATTAGAACCGGACTCGAGACTACCTCCTGAGGTGGTCTCGAGTCCATTCTCAATCTGATATCAAATGCTGCGTAGTGTGGACGCAAACCGTATTTAGCACTTTTAAGCCGGCTTAAATGCAACTAATACGGTTTAAAGGCAAAGTGTGGACAGGGCCTTAAACACTGGGTCATTCCATGCCAACTCAAACAGAAAAGGGGCATTTTGTTGCCCAACGATCTCAGATTTTGCTAGACAAATTCACCTGGGGGTTTTCGGGCCTGCTGAGTTCAGAAATGCTAACCTTTATTTATTTATTTATTTATTTTTAATTTCCCCTTCAAGCTGTGACCTGCCAAGGGCCAACCTAAAGTGAAAAAGTGACCCTGACCAGAAAATTCACCCAGGGTTCAACTTAGATGCTACCATCATGTGTAGCACCTCGTTCGACTCCAAAGACTTTCGGGTGTGCCTGCCCAGGAGGCTTAATCGACTGATTGACCAGTATGAGAATGCAGCAAATGGCTTTCTCTGATTGGCCAACCATTCATGTCAATTAGCCCCCTAGGCTGGCACCACACCCTATAAAAAAAAAAAAAGTTATCTTTTGCTGGAGAGAAACCACAAGGAAAGAAGAACATTGTGAAGAAAATCTCGCTCCTCGTTCCACTTCACGCCTCAATAATTTTAAATGCGATGATTACTGAACTTTGATGTGTGGTTTCTATAGCAGTTGTTAACCAACCACATTCTGCATGCAATTTTTTAAAATGTTTAAGAGCCTTTCCTTTTTGCGTAGTTATACTTAAGAACTGAGATTTTTAGTTCGATTCCTGTAGGAGTAGACGTGAAATTCTAGCGACGCCGGAAGTTGTTAACCCCTCAAGTTCCATAAGTTTACCATGGTAATCTAGTTTTTGTGGTTTTTTTTATCAATTTGTATTTTTTAAAAACACATTGTGGTGGAGTGTCCCGCCCCTTTGTTTATTATTTATTTATATTATGAGTCCAGTGGTTAAAGAAAAGGGCTTATAACCAGGAGGTCCCTGGTTCAAATCCCACCTCAGCCACTGGCTCATTGTGTGACCCTGAGCAAGTCACTTAACCTCCTTGTGCTCCGTCTTTCAGGTGAGACGTAATTGTAAGTGACTCTGCAGCTGATGCATAGTTCACACACCCTAGTCTCTGTAAGTCGCCTTGGATAAAGGCATCTGCTAAATAAACAAATAATAATAATATTACGGCGAAGTGCCACGTATTTGTTATTGTTTTAGATTTTAAAAACCTCGTGAGGATGCGTGACTGATCAGCTACTAGCTATTTAACTAGCTGACAGTCACGTGTCCTTACTAAACTCGTGCAGACTATGGCCGAGGGGTAATAATTAATTAATAGCTAGTTAAATAATCAGTAGCTGATCAGCCACGCATCCTCACAAGGTTTTTAAAATATAAAAACAATAACAAATACGTGGCGCTTCGACGTATTATAAACACCTCCGCTCCAAGCTAGTGCCACTGGAAGCACACCCTGTCACTTTTTACTCTAGATCTAACCCTAGACAGTGAAAAATTGAAGAACAATGCCTGTTCAGTTAGGGTTATGTGGTACTTTAGCCTCACCAAAGTGGCCATAAGCAATGCTCAAATGCATGACAAATGCAACTTCAAAAATCTGCCAAAAATACAAAATCAGCGGACACCAAAATGTTTTGCTTGATTCTTGAAGAGCTCATTAAAATCTATCCAAAAATATTTTGTGATTTTCTGGAACCCGTAAGTTATTTCAGCCTAAACTTGGTAGAAATACCAAAAATTCAAATATCAGAGGGGGTTAATGACCAGTGGGGGGACTTGAAACCAAAAGTGTTTCACTAAATTTGGAAGCGTGGTCCCTAAGGTTCTTACAGCAAAACTAACATTTTAGGACCCGCATCCCCTACAGGGTAAAGGGTTAGGCTGAAGTTCGAATAAAACTTGTCACTTACCCCTCATCTGGCAACTTGCCAAAAGTGAGTTAGGTGCTCCTGGTATTTTTTTCTTGAAAGCCCTATTATGAGTCGAACGAGGTGCTACACACAATGGTAGCATCTACGTTGAGCCCAGGGTGATTTTTCTGGACAAGGTCACTTTTTCACTTTAGGCTGACCTTTGCCAGGTTACAGCTCGAAGGGGAAATTAAAAAAATAATAAATATTTTTGAATTTCTGAACTCAGCGGGCCCGAAAACCCTGAGGTGAATTTTTCTAGCAAAATCTGAGACGGTTGGGCAACTGCTCTGGTTGAGTTGGTATGGAATGACCCCAATGCAAAAATGTGCCAATGCACCTCAATGACATTGGTGCCCCCTACTACCTTGTAAGTGCCACATACTTCAAAACTAACTGAAAACCCTGGACATGGGTCTCAGTTCTCAGTGTACTTGCCTTGCTGGAAGTATATTACTGCTTCACTTCCTTGGTCATTTCACCCCAGCAGTGTCTTTTGGCTGAAATGTTTACACACCTTTGTTTTGATCACACAAACCATCTGCATCCCACAATTCCCATCAAAATGAGCATCTAGCCCCACTTTCTCACCACGTGGGGGGCTGTTATTTTAAACCTAACCTCAAACCCTTCTCTCAGTCACATGGGCAAATGGAGGTAGCAACACCTCTTAAAACCCACTTGGGCTGAAATTACCCAAAAAGGTTTAAAAATCTAAATAATTTCTTTACATGAAAAAAACTCACACAAGTATGGATTATGGTGACATTGCAGTGGTAAGCAATGGCAACGCTGTATCACCCATGGAGTGTGAAGAACACTGCTAACATGGGCCATGGGATACAGCTTGCTTTTCATTTGATAGTATGTACAATCATGGTGTAATTTCCACCTGCTGTGAGAGAGAGAGGGTTACACACTCCCCTGCTAGCCCTGCACACAGTCCTGGGTTTCAGTAAGAAGGTGCCAGGAGTTTAAGCAATCTGGCCCCTGCTAAATCTGAATGAACTGGTCGCACTCCTCACACAGTATGAATAAGTGACATCTCAGAAGTGTTACTATTGGAGGCCTGATTGCTCAAACTCCTGGCTCCTGATCATTTCAATAAGAAGCTTCATTGAGTTCTGAAAGCCAGGACTGGGTGCAGCAGGGATAGTGTGAGTTTTGAACCCTAATAAGTTACTGTGCAAAGTCCACAAGTGAGACTGTAGTTAAAGCCAGGTTGCCTCATGGCCAAGTTTCAAATACAATGCTGTATCATTGGAACTGCACACAACAAGCATCCAATGATTAACTTCTATGAATGGCATATTTAGTTTTCCAGAAATTTCATTTTTCAAGCCAGACTGGGCCACAAAACGGCACTGACAGAGCTGGGAAGAGCCCACCCAATCAGATCTCAGAACTCAAACTAAATCCCACAACCTAAATTCTATTATTGGTCACCCTATTTTTTTTTTTTTTTACTGAACAATTATTATATATGAAATAGTCATAATAATTAGGAACTATATATTACAGAAAAAAAACAACAACAACAACAACAACAACTCACCGAAATATTCCTCTTTCGACTCCCCCGGCTCCCGTCCTGGCTGTCCCCGTGCCGGTTGCTCCTGGGGCCGGGTGAGTGTGTGGCTCACCCGGGCAGAGCTGACCTGGTGGATGAGAGCGCCCTGTTGCTTGCTGGTCAGTGCAGCGGCAGGGGGGGCACTGTGGGTACTCTGGGCTCCAGCTGGAATAGAAGCGAGCGCCTGTGTTTCTTGAGCCAGAGTCCCAGTAACTGTGGCGCCCTTGGTGGTGTGTTCCTTTAAGCAGCGGTCTCGGCTCAGCAGATATGCCAGCTCTTCCTGGTAACGGGCCCCGGCTGAGTTGCGGGCTTGCTCTTGCGGGTAGCCGGTAACGGAGCGACGAGCCATGTCCCTTTCGAAGAAACTTGCAGCCGCTGGACTACCAAGAGCAGGTGGGTATGAGTGCCGATTATCCGGGCTTCCCCCAAGATATAAACCCCGTTGCTGGTGCCTAAAAGCTGCTCCGATCTCAAAGTCCGCTCCCCAACATGCTGGTGGGTTGTAATTAACTGACGACACGCCTCGGGCGCTCGACCCTGCTGCTGCTGCTGCTGCTGCTGCGACGAAGCTGGAGCGCGGGCTGTGGAATAACTGACACCCCAGATGCGGTTGTTGCAGGCCGACGCCGGCACTTAACTGTGGGCTCTCTGCACTCGATCCCCCGAAGCCGTGCCTCGAATCGTAGCCCATGCTGATTCCGCTGGTCCGGTTGCTGCTCGAACGGCTCTCGAAGTTGACGCTCGTCCGGGAGTCCCCCCCGCTGGCCGTGCTGGCAAAGCTGGAGCGCGGGCTGATCAGTATCGACTCGTAGAGACTGTAAGAGGAACGGGGACTCAAGCCTGGGTTGCTGCCACTCCCAGCGTTGTTGTAAGGCAGGGGGTAATAACTTGGAACTTGGCTGGGGTCTAACTGCCGTGGCTGCGGCGGGGAAAAAAAGCTGTGCCTGTCCGAAAAGTCGCTGCCATTGCTGAAACGTTTGGTTGGAGACTCCTGCAAGGAGAGCCGCTTGGGTCGCTCGCCATTGGGCATTGGTGACTCATAAAACTCGCTGCCACTAAAACGGTGATTAAAACCTGCTAAGTGATGCTGATGGTGCTGCTGCTGCATCAGCTGCTGGATCTCCAGAGAATAGCGACGGCTGCTGTTCACCCGCTCAAACTCATTGTCGTGGGCACTCAAGTCTTTGCCAATATTCGAGTCTGCTAGTTGCAAACCGGCGCTGTGTCGTGCTTCCAGTGAGTAGCCCCTTGGTGAGTCAATGGTTGTTCCACGGCCGTATTCAGTGATTGTATACTCCCCTGTGTTAGCATCCACACTCGGGCAGTCTCGGGTCAGAGGCGGCCGCCTCAAGGAGCACCGGAGACCAGTTGCAGTTCCCGAGCAGGCCTCAACTGAAGCCCCAGTGGCCGGCTGAGCATTCCCCGGGGTGAGTTGTTGATACACCCCGGCAGTCCCTCCGTTCAAGCCGGACAGTTCCTCCTGAGTTGACGCTACGGATCCTCTCTTTGTTTTACTGGCCGTTTTGGTGTTGGCCGTGTTTTGTGCATTATTACAGGAGTCGTCTTTCTTTCTATTGAATTTAACACTGCCAGAGTCCGTCAGTTTTAATTTTTCAAGAAGTTTGCTTCCCAAACGATCCATTGAATTTGTGTATTTTAACAAAATATTATAGAATATCAAAGTGTATTTTTAAATAATAATAATAATACCGTTCAATATTAATAATACAAATAAAAGCAAGAAGTGTAATAATTTAAAAACAAAACGATAATGTAGTTTTAAAAAGAAAAGCAGTTGTACTATAACAGCATAAATCAGGCAGTTTATATATTTACCTACTCTTGCAACTGTAATTTCAGTTATGATGTGTTATCTTACATATTAAAACATATATAAAAAAGGTTATTTGTCAGTTCTTTGCGCCTGAGTCGTAAAAATATATAACAAAGGAAAAAAATGCACACAATGGGCAACAATACCGGGTAGTTTTAAATAAACACACCTTATAACTTATAATTCTCCCCTGTCAACTAAAAATATGTTTTATTAATAAAAGATAATAACGTTACGATTCGATCCCGTTGCTTCTTTGATTTTGATCTGATCCATCTCGGTTTCTTTTGCGGTGTTCAAGCAGATGTCGTTCTGTAATCCGTGTATTCCACAAAAAAAGACGCACTTTATTTTCAGTTTCTGTTTTGTTAATTGCAAAGTAAAAAGTTACATTTTTTTCTTTAAAAATCCGTGCAGAAAAGAAAACGAAACGTTCTGTTTTTTTTTTTTTTCCCAACACACCACGCAAACGAGACAACTTTTTTTTTGTTAACTTGGTTCAGCAAAGGGACTCGTTTTTTATGATACGTAGGCGGATCGCATGGCACATTGATACACACACAGGAAGACTCAAACAAAAGTTTTACAACTTCACAATTCCAGACATGTATTTGAATAATATATTTTTAATAACCCGCTTTTATTATCTTTTTCGGTTGAGGTTTGAATTAGAAAGGGTTATAGTCAGAGCAGATCTTTCTGAAGCGGGATTACTTTGTTACGTTACTGGAATGTGCGGAAGAGGTAAGGAGAGGGGGATGGGTCGGTTGTGCGGCTCAAAGGCATGTCTTAGACAAATAAAATATTAGGCGATCGTTTTGTGTGCGCTGAGTTAATTGGTGGTAGAAAAAACAGAAAGGGAAAACAAACTAAGCACATTTTCAAACAGGAGGATGGACAACGTGTTTCGGTTAGGTTAAGAGATACCAGGTTACTGGAAGTTGTGTTGAAAACCCGAGCATTTTTTGAAAACAACAGAAACGACAAGACAAACAAAATACGTCAACTTAAACGTTTTGTGTAAAGTAAATATAACCAGCTGTAATTATTCAGTTCAAGTTTCAATATATACAGTTTAATACATTCAATGTATTATAAAAAATAAAAAGGTACAGTATATGCTAAATAAATTAGCTAACTATATTATAAATATTGCACAAAGGATACATTATATGATAATGCTACCGTAGCCTCAGTAAAATCCATTATTGCATTGCCATTGAAGATCATTTGGGAAGGGTATAGTTAGCATACCATGGTCCTATTCTACCAATGGCCAAATATAATGTAAATCAACAGACAAGCTGATAATAATGTCCCTTTGGTTATTCTTTTGAAACTTAGCAATGACATGTACATCATACAACTGATTTACTTTGGGGAAACAAAGGCATTCGATTAGAACGTTTACAGTTTTTTGACACTGCACCCCTTGTGTCTGGAGGTTTCTGCTAAAGTAACCCGTTACAATTTTCGTTCACTGAATGGTTCTCTCACAGTTGCAATAAAAGGCAAATGTTTTCCCCGTTTATTTAATATATCATTTATCACAACGTGTTGCTGTTACTAAAATGCAGCCACAGTAATAACTAAAACAAAAGAAACAAACAGCAAAGATCACAAGCAGCCCAGAGCGCTCTCCACAGGCACAATCGCCATACCCCTGCTTCACCGATATATCAATCCACGCAATCGAAGTCACGCATGCGTACAGGTGGAAAAATGTGGACGATTCTGTTTTTTTTTTCCCTCTGCGGTTCACTTTGAGCTGCTGAACAAAGATTCAATAACTATACACAGTGTTTTAAAGAATATATAATACCTTTAAAAAAATATTATTTTCTTTTACTTTCATTTTTATTTGTGCATAAGAAAGAACATAAGAACATAAGAAAGTTTACAAACTTGCACGTTTGGTTGTTACTAGCTTACTGATCCCAGAATCTCATCGAGAAGCTTCTTGAAGGATCCCAGGGTGTCAGCTTCAACAACATTGATGTCAGTACTGTAACAGCATATAAAGCTGCCCAATACACCAGAATGAACAATGTGAATGTTTACAGTTTTTGTTATCCTTTTAATTCTCACCATGTGCTACATGTACAGTATAGCAGCTACAAAATAAATTGTGTTAATGAACACTATTGTAATCAATATATTACAATATAATAAAACTATATTTTGGGGACACAGTGTGGAAATTCATTGAAGATGGACTTAGGATAGAGGTAAGAAGACACATTGTTCACATAAATGTTTCAACTACAAGTCTTTCTCAATGTCTTCAATTGACATTTGAGATGTTTGTCATTGAATTGTAGGGTTTTCGTGGTAGTTCTCAATTCAGCACTGTTGATAGTTGCTCATTTGGTTGTTACTAGCTTACTGAAAGAAGCACAGTCAAGTCATTTACAGGAACTCTCTTCCAGCGGGGTATGTGGAATGCTGCACGTTGTGAAAGCGCACTTTGATCACTGCAGCGTGTAGCTGCTTGTCACCGACACACAGGGAAGCTCTGCTGCTGGACTGCAGCTTCTATGTAGTGTACAGTGGAATGCTGGGAAGAGGGAGAGGCCCAGTGACGAAGCTGTGATTATATGCACGACTAAACACGCTGACTGCAGCTACAATTAACACACTCCAGTGTAGCCACAGTCTAAGATGAAGAAGATTTAGGAACGACAGGGGGCCGATCGGCCCATCAGTAACTCATCCGGTTCCAAGCAGCTGATGGGTCTCAAAACTTTGTCAAGTTGGGTCAGTGGTTCTGCATTAACAACATGTCTGGGTAACCCATTCCAGTCCCTCATGGACTGTCCTGACCCTGCTGCTGCTGCAGAACTCTCTGACATCAGAGCAGATCTCAAGCTAGGAAGAAGTGCTGACCAGGCCTGATCCCAAGGCTGCTGCTGCTGCTGTGTGTCAATTACATGCAAATCAGTGTTATCAGTGTTATCTTGCCTTTTTGTGATGTTTGTAATCATTCTGAGTGAGGGCAGCAGTGTGGAGTAGTGGTTAGGGCTCTGGACTCTTGACCGGAGGGTCATTGGTTCAATCCCAGGTGGGGGGGACACTGCTGCTGTACCCTTGAGCAAGGTACTTTACCTAGATTGCTCCAGTAAAAACGCAACTGTATAAATGGGTAATTGTATGTAAAAATAATGTGATATCTTGTAACAATTGTAAGTAGCCCTGGATAAGGGCGTCTGCTAAGAAATAAATAATAATAATAATGTTGCATTTACTCCAATATTGTGCCTTTCTAGTTTTTCATCAGTCTGTGTTGCTTTGACTGTGAGTTCAGGAGCTGCTCTTCAGTTCTAGCTGCCTGCCATAGACATGTGTAACACAGGCTAGATTAGCCAAAGTGTCTTAGTGGTAAGAGCCAGTAGTGCCATCTAGTGATCTGACACTTTTTATCAAGTTTGTTTTGCTGGCAGTACACTAGCTGTGCACTAGCTATTTAATATAAAAACACTGGCCGTAGCCTGTGTTGCTTGTGTCTATGGCAAGGCACATGGAACTGAAGAGCAGCTCCTGAACTCACAGTCAAAGCAACACAGACTGATTCATAAAGAAAATGTAATTCCTTTCTCTAGGCTGAAGCGATCATTTAATCTGTCCTCATAGCTCATCGGGTTTGATCAGCCTCATAGATCAGATCAGTGTCGTTTTCTGTACCTTCTCAAGTGCAATCATGTCTTGTGCTGTGAGGTGACTAGAATGTATTATAAATCTTTGACATTGAACCTTATTTGAACAGCACACTCAAGTAGACATAAAGAAATACTAGTAGTTTAACTCCCAAAGGTAAACAAGCCAAGCTTTCATCTCAGCAGATAACAGAAAATAAAGGAAAATAATGAATCTGTGTGTGTCAGTGTGCGTGTGTGTCATTGTCAGTGTCAGTGTCAGTGTGTGTGTGTGTGTGTGTCAGTGTGCGTGTGTGTGTGGGTGTGTGGGTGTGTGTGTATCTCGGTGTGTGTGTGTGTGTCGTTGTCTCATTTTCAGGCGGGAGGGATGAAAGACAGAGAGATTAAAGCACTTTAGCCTTTGATTCACTTAAGCTTCAGAGCTAAGTACACAAGTTTCAGCTTGCCGTGCATTCCTATTGAACTATAGAGTAACACAGCCTACCTACCTAAAGCCTTGTGTAGCTAACAAAATAATTCCATAAATCTTACCTGTTTTGCACTGCTATTTTTGCTACACAGATCTCACGTGTGGAGTTCTGAAAGAAGCACACGTTACAACAAACATGCCTTCTCATGTTAAAACAGACATCTGGTACTACACTGGATTAAAGAAAGTTCTTGGTTTTCATGCTCTCAGGAAATACGTTACACTTCCTAGGTCATCTGTGTTGCCCGTAATGTATATTATTATTATTTATTTCTTAGCAGACACCCTTATCGACTTACAATTGTTACAAGATATCACATTATACATTATTTTTACATACAATTCCTCTTTTATACAGTTGGGTTTTTACTGGAGCAATCTAGGTAAAGTACCTTGCTCAAGGGTACAACAGCAGTGTACCCCCACCTGGGATTGAACCCACGACCCTCCGGTTAAGAGTCCAGAGCCCTAACCACTACTCCTCACTGCTGCCCGGTTAATCAAAAATATGTACAGAACGGTAGTTTGATGACAAGTGTAGTGTTATTTCAATACATGGTATATATATGCTATATACTAGGCTCAAGCAATCTCTGTTTGCAAGCTATGCTTTCAGATATTCTTGCACTTCCTAGGTCACCTGGAGGGTGGAATTGCTCCATTAAACAGCTTATTTCCTCTCATTAACCAACCAGACACTTCCCTGATTGACTGGCATGCTTTCAGCTAGTATTATGACCCAAAAGACACTGCTTAGGTTCTGTGTAAGGCATGGTAACGGAGAGCTTTGTCCTCCTGTTGTGCCAGGTGTTTTAACCTGTTTATTTAAAACTGCTCATTTGAGTCTGTGACAGGGTGACTGAGCGGTGACGTCACGGCAGAAGCAGGAACAAAAACTGACACCAGGGCAAGTACTGCAGTTCAAGTGGCGTTTGCCGTTTTATTTGAGAACAAAAATAAAATAAATATTTAAACAAAAAGAACACGCTCACAGAGCAAAATAAAAGGTTAAACAAAAACAAATCTCGAACACAAAAGTAAATAATAATATAGGTCAGGCTGGGCAGATTGCCTTCACTGTTCCTATGTTTAATTTTTAAATAAATTTATCTCTCGTCTCAGTTCTCTCCGCTCCTAAAACATCCACCCCGAGCTAGAGAGCTGCAGCCTTTTTATATCGTGGCCGAGGGGTTTAACTAGCTTGCAATTAATTATTCTATTACCCCTCGGCCACAATCTGCACGAGTTTATTAATTACTATGTGGATGGGGCTTCCCATCCACGTTACTAAACAATAACAAAATAAACAAAACGGCTACACCGTCAAAATACAAAACAATAAAACATACGGCGCTCGCCGTCATGTAAATAATAAATCATAATACAAATACAAAATAACACAGGGGCGGAGGGGAAACCCCCGTTCTAAACTAAAATAAACAAAACAATGTACAGGGCTGCTCGCCCTGTTACAGAGTCATATGTAACAAATGGAAGTGCAGGACGGGTAAGATTCATGGAATGGTTTTGTTAACTACAGTCACATTATCTCATCTCGTGGTTGCAGTGTTGAGAAATAAAAACCACACCCAGAAATCAACGTACAGGCTGTGTCTGAACTTCACTTCTTGTGCCCTCAGGATAATACTTTTTTAACCTCTGCACTTGAAAAGGAGGCTCCTATACTCGCTAAACAGCCTTCCTCTCTGCTGGTGGAGTAGAGAGAGATAAAGGGAGGCTCTTCTACTCTTTCAACAGCCTCCCTCTGCTCTGTGCTGGTTGAACAGAGAATTGAGTGTTCTTATATTTGCTTAACAGATCACAGAGGCTCTTCAGAGAGTAAAAGAGCCTCCCTTTCAGCACAGATGGAGGCTGCTCAGAGAATATAAGAGCCTCCCTGTCAGCACAGATGGAGGCTGTTCAGAGAGTATAGAGCATCCCTTTCGCTTGCACTGCTCAACCAGCACAGAGGGAGGCTGCTGAGAGAGTATAAGAGCCTCCCATTCTCTTTCACATTCACCAGCAGAGAGGAAGGCTGTTGAGAGAGTGTAATAATATTTTCTGTTCTATATTTTAAGTCAGTTTATTTTTATATTATTATATATATATTTTATATACAAAATATTTCTCAGTACATAGTCACGACCGACATCTAGCGGTTAGACATTGGTAGCGGTTTAAGGCAATCCGATGCAATTGCATGGGGCCCCGAGGCAGTGTTGCCGTGGCTGTTACTATATATATATATAGGGGGGGGGGATACACGTCTGTTTTATGATAATGAGTGTTTTTTGCGTATGACTCCTCCCATGTGTGCGCTACGATGAGAGGTTGCAGAGGTGGAGTACAAACTTTGCAGGAGCAGTGCACACCTGCTTGATATAGCTGGTAACTGCTTTTTTCCTTCACTGTAATTAAAATACATTAACGCAAACAGTACGACCCATAGATTCCTATAAAATGATCATTCATATATGCTATAAGGCTATTCTTAAATCATTTTTGTTTTTATTAAAAACATGCGTGAATATCTACAATAGATCACTGTTGACGTTGATAAGGACTGTAATATTGTTTTCAAATGACTGCATTAAACACCATTAATGTTAATATATTAAACTACTGATGTTAATGCAGTAATTTCACACAACATTACAATTGTTATCAACGTCGTCAGTGATCTTGTAACCTCTACTGCAAAGCGAATGTTATAGTATTGTGTAGATATTCACACTTTAAAAAAAAAAAATGATTTAAGCCTTATAGCAAATGGTTGAAGATGTTACTTAATTGCTGGTTATTTTGAACTGATATTACGTTTTTGTTATTTGTATGCAGTGTTCAATAAGATATGTTTATATTGAAATAATATGTGCAAATGAATTGCAGGAATTACAGTGCCTACAAAGCAAGAAAAAGAAAAGAAAATTCAGACAGCCACTTCAAAACCAAGATTCCAGGCAACCAGAAAATGAATGAAATTCTGCAAGAACCCACTTCAGAAAACAAGGTTGTTGTGCTGAATCTTGTGCTGAAGTCCAGAAAAATAGTAACAGAACCTGCAAGAGAAAATGATCTATACAGAGGAGTCCACTGTCAGTTACCACTGCAACACAAGCACAAGTGAGATGTCCAGGAAAATAAGTACTGAGCAAGCAGGGTTATCTTCACCAAGTGTCAGGGAGTTACCAGCCAGTTCAGTGAAGAGCCAGGGATAACCACAATTATGGACTGGATTAAGACTGCCAAATAAAAACATAAGAAAGGTCACAAATGAGAGGAGGCCATTCGACTCATCTTGAAGGATCACAAGAGACACAGCTTCAACAACATGGCTGGGCAGTTTGTTCCAGACACCCAGGACACTCTGTGTAAAGAAGAGCCTTCTATTTTTGATCCTAAATGTATCTGCACTTAATTTGCAAATGGCATCAGACTTTTAGTTTTGGTTTGAAGGCAGCAGGAGCAGAAGCGTGTATGCACAACATGCACAGTATCACCTGCAATATCACAAAATGCATTTCTGATTCATCCTGCAATTCCTTTGCACATATTATTTCAATATAAACATATCTTATTGAACACTGCATAAAATAATAAAAACTTAATATCAGTTCAAAACAACCAGCAATTAAGTAACCTCTTTAACCATTTGCTATAAGGCTTAAATTAGTTTTTAAAAAATGGATGAATATCTACACAATACTATAACATTCGCTTTGCAGTCTACAAGAAGCTACAAGATCACTGCATATTTTTTTTTTTGTTCAGAGAATCTTTAAATTTCTGTCTGCTCTTTTTTTGTAAAATGTAAAAGTTTGCAATTGTGCATAGTGTGTGTTTGTTTCTGTAGGTTGTATATGCATATTTGTTTTGTATGTGTAGTGTATATGTGCAACTGTTAAAATATAAGCTGCTAAAAAAATTCCGTCTTGCAACGCTCAGCTGGTTACATTTTCAGTCTTGGTTACTTTGCTGTAATCCCACCCCTGTGTGCAATCACTCTGTGCACTCATATATAACCTGGTTTCTGTTTTGGTTGCACGGACCAGGTACGCATTTTAAACTGGGTTTCCCGCAATATATGGGATTTTGAAATGACTGTTTCATAACTTCAATAACGTCATCATTTTAAACTGTAATATGAAACGAAATGTACTGGTTGAAAATTTATGTTTTGGCAAAAGCATTAATGTTCCTTTGATATTGCAAATTAGATAGAATAAGCAAAGCACACCAAGAAGATATAGGCTCAGATATTCAAAGCGATGTGCAACCCCCTCGTAAAATTTGTGCTTTGCAAAAATGTGTGCTTTTGCACAAAAATTGATATTTTCCAACACAGCACAAAACAGTTGCTCGAAGTTGGAAAATAGCAGCTTTTTGCTCAATTCACAAATGTGTTTGTGCCTCGCAAGACCACCTGCGCATTCAATACCAATATAGCAGAAATGCACAAGAGCTACGCATGAATGCGCAGAATTGGAATACTACACGACAATGGACTGTCAACAATACCCTGCCAAGCAGCTATGATAGATGTACAGTACAGTACATACCAATATTCCTCAGACGAGTCTACACTCACATGTAACCTGCACATGGAATGGAGAATCAATGCTCAACACACAGCGGTAGCATTGGCACCCCCGAAGTTGCATGCTCACCCCCACAAATATATAAATAAGCTACTAAATGGAGAAATGAAACAATGGATCACAGGATAGTGTAGGCTATTCAACATATAACTTGCTATACTTGCAACTTGCTAACTGGATAAGTGTCAACATGAAGGAGACGGACAAAATATCTCTGTAGCATCAAACTCCACTGTTTATTTTACAGAAACGCGCCTGTCGGCCAGTGTTCTGAGTAGCTCTGACCCGTGCTCCTTACACTGTACATAAACATATTTACGGAAGTGTGGACTGTAAAACAAACCCACAATGTTTAAAACACTACTCTATTCAGAAGCCCTGAAGACAGGAATCTCAGCATGGAGCCAGCCAAGAACGCTGCCTGTGGATGCAGCCTGCACATGTGTATCCCTTATCATACTCCTGCTGAAAGCCCTTTCCAACTGCGCCCCACCCTGCTCCTACCACACCTGTATGGCATAGTCAATAGCATGGAATGCAGATCGTGGGTGTCAAAGTATGCTTCTGATATAAATGAGAAATAAATAACAATACTTAAAAAAAAAAAGTCAGCTGTGTCCTTATACCTGAGTGTGGAATGACCGGGTGAGGGGCATGAAAAGGAATGAAAATTTTGTGCTAAGCATATGAAATTTATGTTTATCATTATCTCACTTATGTTTATCATTATCTCAGGTATTAGCAAAGGGCCATGTGAACAGGCTGGCTGTAGGGGTGATGTCAGGCCAGAAAGAAACACAGAGACAGGCAGTACTGGTGAGTGAAACTGAGATGCTGCGGCGCTCAGTGCATTTAATTACACACACAGAAAATAAAATGCTGAACAAAAACAGTACACGGCACTTGAGGCCAAAATAAATAGACAAACAAAATGAATAGACACTAACAAAAAGGGTGGACGAACGCTAAACACAAAACAAGTACCGTGCTGGTTCTCCAGCATGTAGTAGCAATTGTTATTCTTGTTCCTTTTAGTTTTTTTCCTCCTCTCCACACCCGTTCTCCACTAACCGAACACACAACCCGAGTGAGTGCTTCGTGCATCTATATATTCTGTTGTGCCGGGATTCAATTACCAATTAATTATTCACTTGAATCCCAGCACGTGAACTAATCTGTGCACTCCTATGCTCACATATCAATATAGCTTTTAATTTGCACGTGAAGTGATTTGTGCCACCCTTGTGTCTAAATACAATTATACATTTTAAACACTTGTGCTCATTACCCACATTGTATCCCGTGTACCAACTACAATACACCAACATTAACTAACACACCACACACAACAGACAAATAAACACAGGGGCGGGGCACATTGCCACAGGCCATCACAGATTCTAGGGAATTCAAACAGATAAGAACATAAGAACATAAGAGGGTGTCAGCTTCAACATGTATCTGTGCTGTGCTGTTTGCTAGGAAGTGAGTTTATGATTTCTCTACTTCTGCCTCCATAATTTTGACAGGTGTCACACAAATATGAATACATGTTACCTATTCTAATTCATGTACATTTTTTGACTTTCTTGTTTTCTGTTACAGTACCATGTGTTTTTTTTGTAAGAACTGTAAGTAGCCCTGGATAAGAAAATATATACAGTACATACATTAACAACAACAACAACAACAACAACAATTAATAATATTAATAATCCAATAATCACCTGTTTTTATAGCCTTGTGACAGTTCTGGTTGTAAATCTCCCTCCTGACCTGTGAGGGCGCTAAGTAGCGAAAGGGGAAGTCTTTGGACCCGCTGGCCTGACAGTTCATTTCCTGGGTCGGGAAGTCGGTCAGCCTGGAAGAAGGTGAGACTCTGTTGCAGGAACGTATTGACCTGGAAGGTAAACGAGGTAGTAGCTGCAAGCAATAGAGACAGCTGAAATCGTTTACCATGGGGTCATGCGTGATAGCATAAAGGGGCCGGAGAATCGTAACTCTTTTCCTTCGCTTTGGTTTTGAAATAGACCCGGAAGGACCTGTACACTGTGTATTGAGAGTATCGTGAGTGTTTGTTTTGTTTGTCTTGTCTATAATTGTTACTTGTGTGTTTATAGACGGCTAACACGTTCCGGAGCTGTCGCTAAGAGCCAGCACTGAACCCGGAACAGCACTGCACTATTTGTCACTCTTTAAACTGTATCACCCACCAGGAGCACTACAGCATGCACCCAGGACTGGTGACCGTGGTTGTATATTGTGGGAGAGATACTGTGTTTATTGTTTAGGGTTGCAATCCTTGTTACTGTTCTCCGTGTTTTACGCATCGCTGTGTATAACCAGAGTTTATTATTTGGTCACCAGACCTGGATTATAACAAAATAAAACAATCATTTTCCATATCGGATTACAAATCTCTGTCTGTTTATTCCTGCGCTGCATCACCTTTGCACCTGTACATAATCAGCAACCACTTTGCCACACGTGGTGTCAGAACACGGGATATGGATTGCAACGCACCAGCGGAGCTGCTGGAGGCGCTGGATAGCAGACGGGGCACTTTCCACAGCACCAGCCTCTACCGTAACACCAGCATTGTCGGCACCGAAGGCTTGGGCGATGAAGACGACGGCGGCGGAGGATAACCCAGAGGCGTACTTGGTGGCGTTTGAGAGGATGGCTACCACAGCGTCATGGCCGCGGGAGCTCTGGGCAAGCCAGCTGGGACCCTGCCTGATCAGGGAGGCTCAGGCAGCCTACTAGGCCATGAGCGACCTCAGCGCCGCCATGACCTGGTCAAGCTGGCCATTCTCCGCCGCCTCAACATTACGGCAGAGACCCATCGGGTACGGTTCAGGGAGTACCGAAGATCCCCGGAGACATGCCCCAGGGTGGTTGCAGAGTGGTTGCGTGACCACATGGTCCACTAGCTTACCCCCCAGAGAAGAAAACCAACCTGGAAATGGGGGAAGCAGTGGTGGTGGAGCAATTCTGCCATGTGGTCGGCGCCGATACTCAGGTCTGGATACGGCGCCACAACCCCGACACATGGAAGCCGCCATAAAACTGGCGGAGGATTACGAGGACTACCTGGTGTCCGCTCGGATTGGGATACTGTCGGTTCCCGCCCCTCGAGCAGCCGACCCTACCTCTCTCCTCCAACACCACCCCTACCATCAGTCCCGGATCCAGACCTCCGAGACAGCCGACCCCAATGGGCCCCTTGCCTCCTCTTCATGGAGACCAAGGTTGGCCCCCAGCTGGGGTAGAGGTGCTGCCCCTGCAACGGGACAACTACATAACCAATGTTCCCTCTGTCCCTCCAACGTGTTTTAGGTGCAACCAACAGGGACATCTGGCCAGGTCATGCCCCGCTGCCATGGAGTGTGACGTGGCCGCGTGTAATTTGGCACCTGAGATAGGTAAGCGCGGGGAAAATGGTCGGGAGGGGCCTTGTATGATTGATGTGGTTTTAGGCAATGTGAAAACTCACGCATTAGTGGACACAGGATGTGAGCAAACCTTAATTAGAACAGCTCTCTTGGGCGGTATGTCGTGGCGGCCACAAGGTCAGGTGGCCATCTCCTGTATCCATGGAGACACGACGGCATACCCCACACTAAAAGTATATTTATCGTTAGGACCGATAAAACGTCACCTGGTAGTAAGGGTGGCGGAAAGGTTGCCACATCCAGTTATTCTGGGCCGAGACTGGCCAAAATTTAAAGAATTAATGCAAATGGGGGCTCCCGAGTGGCGCATCCAGTAAAGGCGCTCCGCGCGGAGTGCAGGATGTGCCCTATAGCCTGGAGATCGCAGGTTCAAATCCAGGCTATGTCACAGCCGACTGTGACCGGGAGTTCCTAGGGGGCGGCGCACAATGGGTAGGGGGGGGCTTAGGTCGGCAGGGGAATCCACGGCTCACCGTGCATCAGCGACCCCTGTGGCCGATAGGGCGCCTGTGGTTCTGCAGTGGAGCCGCCAGATCTATGTTGTCCTCCGGCACTATAGGTCTGGTGGCATTGCTGTGGATCTGCAGTGCGAAAAATGACGGCTTGGCAGGAGCACGTTTCGGAGGACGCGTGTTCCAGCCGTCGTTTCGGCGGGGGGGTTGCAAGCGGTGAGCCGAAGATACAAATGATAATTGGGCATACTAAATTGGGGAGAAAACCGGGGTAAAAAATTGACGACGACTAAATTTTAGAAAAAAAAAAAAAAAAAGAATTAATGCAAATAATGGCAGTCTCAGCCGCACATGTAAACGTGGCAGAAAAAAAGGAACGAATTGGTGATGTGTTTCCTTTTCAAGCCGAAATGTTTTCTCCCATTTTCCGTCCTAGAAAAACAAATAAAGAGAGAAGGACAACAAAATGGGAGGGAGCATCGCTGAGACAAGGCTGGGGTCTGGTGGGAGAGTGCTTGAAAGGTAACAAACGCCAGTCAAAAGGAGTCGGAACGCAGTGTGACCGAGAAGGCGAGGTTACTGGGCCATCCAGGGCAGATGCTACTCCGGCCCCTCTCAATATACTGGACACGTTGTACTCAAGCGCGGACATAGTGTGGGGCCAACATAATGACCCGTCACTAGTGTATGCTTAGGGGCAGGTCCGGTCTATTGAAGGTAAGGATGTTGATGGCGCTGGGGCGCTAGTATATCCACACTTCAGTATCAAGGGGCAATTACTATATAGGGTAAATCTAGCCGCAGACACAGGACAGCCTGTAACACAATTATTGGTTCCTCTGTCTTGTCGGACCGAGGTCATGAGGCTGGCGCATGATATCCCTTTTGCGGGGCACCTTGGAGCTGACAAGACAAGGGAGCGGATATTGGCTCGATTCTATTGGGTAGGTGAGTAGCGTCGGGTCGAGTGCGCCCCGCCCCTTTGGTTCCACTGCCGATTATTTCCACTCCTTTTGAACGCATTGCAATGGACATAGTGGGCCCTTTGCTACCTTCTGACTCTGGGTATACGCATATATTAGTACTGGTAGATTGTGCAACGCGATATCCAGAGGCAGTTCAATTGAGGTCCACTAGTGCCGCTGCAATAGCCACCAAGTTAGTACAGATTATGGCTAGAGTAGGGATCCCCAAGGAGATCTTGACTGATCATGGAACCAACTTTCTGTCTAAAACGTTACAGCAGATATATAAAATATACGTCCCATCAGGACGTCTATTTATCATCCACGGACGGACGGTTTCGTGGAACGTTTTGGAGTCGATGCTGAGACGGTTTGTAAAGCAAGAGCAAAAGCATTGGGCATCGCTCCTTCCCTACCTCCTTTTTGCAGTGAGAGAGGTGCCGCAGAGTTCGACAGGGTTCTCTCGCTTTGAGCTCTTGTACGGCCGAAAGCCTCGCGGCATCCTCGGTCTGTTGAGAAAGGGGTGGGAAGAGCACAAAGGCTCATCCAAAAATGTAGTGAAGCATGTGTTCCTACTAAGAGATCGCCTAGATTTGGTCAGTCGTTTGGCCCAGGACAACCTCAGATCGGCTCAGCACCGACAACAGCAGCATTACAACAAAAATACACTAATTTGAACCTTTCGACCAGGAGACAAGGTAATGCTGCTACTTCCCTCATCAGAATCCAAGTTGTGCTAAATGGCAGGGGCCATATGAAGTGATTTGGGCTATAGGAAAGGTGAATTATGAAATTAGACAGCCCGATCGCAGTAATGAACGTGAAATTTATCATGTTAATTTATTAAAGCCCTGTCAGGCAAGGGAGGTCTTGTTTATAGCCCCAGGCAATGATTTAGGCCCCTGTCCAGAGACTTCTAGCACAAAAATCATTCCGATGGGGAACAATTGGTTCCAGACCAGCAATGGGAGCTGCGTAAGCATATTGAGGAATTCAGCGATGTTTTTTCTGACTTGCCCGGCAGAACTAATTTGGTTGAATATGACATTATCTCTCCACTAGGTGTCAACGTGCGGGAGAGACCTTACCGGATCCCAGAAAGTCGACGAAGTGGCGTACGCAAAAAGGTATGGGACATGCTTGAGCTTGGGGTGATTGAACCTTCCAGGAGCGAGTGGTGCAGTCCTACTGTCATAGTGGCTAAGAAAGACAACACCAACCGCTTCTGAGTGGATTTTAGGAAGGTGACACCCTGGGATCCTTCAAGATGCTGCTTGATGAGATTCTGGGATCATTAAGCTACTAACAACCAAACAAGCAAGATGGGCAGAATGGCCTCCTCTCATTTGTAAACTTTCTTATGTTCTTATGTAATGCTATTGCCAAGTTCGATGCGTACCCTATGCCTTGGGTCGACGAACTTTTAGACAGACTGGGTAAGGTGAGGTTTATCTCCACTTTGGATCTGACTGGCAGATCCCTTTAACCTGCATTTCTAGAGAGAAAACCGCATTTTCAACACCAGAGGGGCTGTTTCACTTTAAAACCATGCTGTTCAGGCTACATTTTGCACCCACTGCCTTTCAGAGACTGATGGACCAGGTTTTACGCCCACATCATGAATATGCAGCAGCGTATATTGATGACATGGTCATTTACAGCTCCACCTGAGCATTTGGCTAGGACTGCAGCCGTCCTTCAGTCTCTAAGGGTAGCCCGGCTGACAGCTAACTTGAGAAAATGTGCATTTGCCAAGACAGAGACTCAATATTTGGGATTTTTAATGGGGAATGGAAGGGTGAGACCTGTAGTCACTAAAATCCAGGCTTTGGTTGATGCAGCGATCCCCAAAACCAAGACTCAGGTGAGGTCACTGCTGGGATTAGCCGGTTATTACCGCCGCTTTATCCCCGAGTATGCCACAGTGGTTAACCCTTTAGTTGACCTCACCAGAAAGAGTGCTCCAAATTTAATTAAGTGGTCAGCTGAGTGTCAGGGAGCGTTTGATACTATTAAGCGTAGACTTTGCCAGGCCCCCACTCTTATCACACCAGATTTCACCAAAAGATTCATCCTCCACACCGATGCTTCGGATGTGGGTTTGGGTGCTGTCTTGTCTCAAAAGGAAGATGGAGTAGAACACCCGATACTGTACATCAGTAAAAAAATGGTACCTCGGGAACGCAACTACTCCGTAGTCAAAATGCAGATTATTTTTCCCGGGAGGGGGAGTAATGGGAAAGATAGATTCAGCCGAGTGTTCCTTCGGCTCCACTCTGAGCGGTGGGATATGTGACGGAAATGGGTCATTCCACAATAAATGGGATACAAAGCACAAAAAAAAATATTATTCAATATATTAATTTAATATAAAATTAAAATAAGTAACTCCTGGAGGCTTGGAATCCAGAGGGAAAAGATAGCATTGCATTGCTGTAGAGCAGCCCTAAATCAAGAGGCTCACCAGCTTTATGTTACCATGTAACAAGGACACCAAAATATGTTTTAAAAACCAACAAGCAAGTATAATTTCTTACAATAAGTACCATGTAGTAACGCTATCTGTTGTACTTTTATACAGGAGGATTGGCATTACACTGTTTGGTTTTCTCTGAGATAACTAGCCTTTATCCTTAAAAGTTTTCTTTTTTTTTCTTTCTTCCCTATTACTAAATAAAAACAAATCAATGGATTAAAGAAACATCATTTTATTAATAAATTACTTGGCAGGTTAAACATGCATCTTTTCATTTCATGAATTTTTTGGATGGTTAAACTTAAAATTGGATTAATTGAGGCAATTTGAAATTCTGAGTAATTTATGTCACCGTGTAACAGGGACACGAAATAAAAAAAAATTGTTTAAAGTTCACTCTAAACAATATTATTTCATAGAAAAATTGTACATTTGAATTCTGCTTGAACTTTTTTCCACCACAAGGTTAGGTGGCTGAAGAATCTTTTGAATCCTACTCCATGATTCCCAGGAAATGTCATCTTTTACAGGCCAACGGTAATAAGCTCCAGGGGCAGTCATATATTTCAGCCACACCTCCCTCATCTGCTCATCCACCTCTTGTACCTATAATTAATGTTCAAAGTATTACTGAGCGCTGTACTAGATAGGATCTAATCTTAGGTGATGTCAAGTACACAAAATTTCACAAGTTATTGCAAAGGAAACACCTGCTTTCACAAGTGAGATTTAACATGTAGTTGTATGAGAAATTCTACCATGATTTAAATAAGAATTATTATTTATATTAAATATAAGGCCTGAACCAAAATAAACTAGAAATAGGTCAGATGATTTTACAAGAGCTGTGTAACCTTAGTTTTGTAGTTAAATATTTTTTTATGAAGTCATGGTAGAATTCTTGTTAAAGTACTGTGAACTTAGTACTTTAAAATAAATGTTAGTTGTAACATAATAAAACGTGGTAAAAGAAATGATTAAAAAATACTCGAACTTGAACTGAAATTAACCTGAACTAAATGAAGCCTTACTTGTGCTACAAATGTTTTTGTAGATTTTTCATCCATGTGTAGGTCAACTAAAACAAAGTCTCCTCTTCTGAACCTTCGAAAGAATGCAACAAATAATGAATGTTGTATGAAGAACAAATGTTTACCCTCTGCCTCAGGTTGCAGTGAGACATCAACATTAGTTTAAGTGATTAAAAACTGACAAAAGAAATATGATGGAAAATATTTTTTGCACTTAAACTATAATCACACCTTTGAAGCCAGGTTCCTGATGACATTTCTTGTCCAGTGTTCATCTGTGCATCTTGCGTAGGGTTTGAAGTTTTCATCTGTGCATCTTGCGCAGCGTTTGCAGTTTTCATCTTTGCAGTCTTGAGCAGAGCCTCTTGAACATGGTGCCTATGAAGATGTGGAGGTTCAGCAGTGTACCTGTGCATCTGCCTACCTTTGGATAAAATGAACTTTTTCCAGGGATCGACATGTTGCCAGTTGTCACATTGGCCACTGCCAACCATGCAGGATTGGCAAAAGCAAGACAAATTATTTTTCTCCACTACACAGGCATCTCCACTGTCCTTTACACCTCTAATGCTGTGAAGAAGTCTTGTTCCTGGAAGGACTCTTTCACCACACCGATTCCTATTCCTGGATATATCCCCCATGGGAACCCAAAAGAAAGTCTGTCTGAAATGGCTACAATCATCTTTGCTTACATCTTTTGAAAGGTTCTCTCTGCAGAACTGGAACATATCATAGGCATTGCCAATGACGGCTTTCTTTGTGGCTACTGCAGCTGAAGCACTTCGTTTTATGACTGCACTTTCCCCATCTGCTGGACCTTTTCCATGTCGAGAACCAAAAAAACACCTTTGCACTGGAAATCCATAATCTTCAACTGCATGTGCAATGTCTCCAAAAGGACCACGTCACTTGTACTGGCATGACAGCCGTCAGTGAACTGTATCTCCTGGTCAATTTTGATGTGTCGCTAAATGCCAATTGGCTAAAGAAACAAAATGATGGACAGAATGAAAGTCATGGGTGTTATCTTCTGAAATAAAAACCAGACTTTCTGTAACAAGATCCATACAAACAGCACAGTTGTAGTGTGTTACTATAGGATGCACTGTAGCAGACTCGTGGTGCCAGTGTGCACTCTATATTTCATCCTGGGCCAAGCATGCATAGTTCTCAGCAAAATCCAGAACCATTAATACCCAGTTTGAAGGTAACTTGTTCTTCAAAATTCTGTATTGATCACTTTGCCATGAAGCACAATGAAGGTGCAGAGCCAGTGGTTTCACTTCTTTTTCTAGTTCTTCAAGAAGCTCCTTGATATTTCCAGTCTTTTCTGCCCAGATCCTTTTCTGTAACTGAATTTCTTTTCCATCTTTCATTTTCTGTGTTTTCTCAGTTTCCCACTTGAGCCATTTGACCCGGTCATTTTCAAACTTAAAAATATCCTTAACATGTTGTTTTGGCCCTACCATTCCACACTTACTGCAGCTTCTTTCCGCACATTCCCGGCTATAAAACCTCTTCTGTAAAACCTCTGGGCACACCGTGACTTCAACTGCCTTATATACATCTGCAATTTTTGCACCTAGATATCCTTTAGATTGGGCAAATTTGCTGACTGCTTCAAGCTTAAGCTGAACATTTGTACAGTATTCACATAAGCAGGCACGTATCTTTTGGTCTTTTGAAGGCTTCAGGTTTGTTGGACACAGAGAACAGAATTTCAAAAAGCCTATCTGAATATTGTAATGAGACTTGAGCTTCTTGAAAAGTTCCTTAAGTGTTCTTTGTAAAATCCCTTTTACTTTTAAGTCCTTTCGCACAGATTTCTCATCTGGTAGCATGTTGGCATGTGATGCATAAAACTCTTCTATTGTTGACAAAACATCAGCGGAGAGTGCATCTCTTCTGGTCTTCCTTGCTTTATTAATGAGGAGTTTCCAAGTGATCCCTAATTTCCTACCTGCAGCTTTAAGAAGTCTATAGTACTTTGTTTTTACAAGTCTGCCTTCTACATAGCTACTTTCAAGATTGCAAAGATTATGTTTTGCAGAATTTGGATCAGTTCTCTAAATGTGCTCTTCTGGTTTTGTTCATCTCGCTTTGCTTTTTTCTCTGCATGCTTTGCTCTTCTTTTTTCATTTATACGTCTTTTTTTTGTGAAGTTAACTTTGCCCTCTGTGCTTGTTTTTTCTCTTTCCATACTCTTCTCTGCATTTCCCTTTCCCTCTTGTGTTTGGCACTTCTAGAACATCTACCTTCTGATCTGATGCTTTGCGTTTCACCTGTTCTCTGTATTTTCTCATACGCAATTTTGTAAGTTCATTTGCATGCTTTTTCTTTTCCTCACTCAAATTGAGGCGATATAATCTGCTGTTAAGAGCCTTAAGTGCTTTTTCAGTTTGACAACTCTTAGGATTTTCTTTGATTTCCTGCCTGTATTTTTTTTACATCTTTCTGCATTGGTAGTCACTTTAGTATGTAGTGGTTCTATTCGACTTGAATCTCGGTTTGAAGATCTTAGTTTTATTGGCAAACCCATGCTGCTGAAAAATAAAAACAGTACAATTTTCACTTAAGCAGTGCTTAAAATGAACATACTGCAAAAACTGCTGAGCAGTACCACCTTTAAGTCATGTATTGAAAAAAATAACTATTTGTGCTAAGCATTGGGATTTTTTGTATTCTGTTTGTAACTCCACAGTACCACTTAATTTATGTGGAAAGCAAAATAAATAGTACTGTGGAGTTGCAAAAAAGAAACATTCGATGTGCAAAAACGTGATTAAAGTAAAATACCAAGTTATCCAGCTCTTATAATGTACTCCAGTATATAAATGTAAATGATCAGGAATCCATGAACACACGTGTAAAAAAAACTTTTGAACTCGCACAAGGCTACACAGTAGCAATAATAATTCGCATTTGTTTTTAAGTATATTTACTATAATATACAGTATTTGCTGTAATATTATTGTATTTGATATACTGTATTATAGGTTAGGTGAGATGTTTCATTTATTTGTGTCCGACCCATTACAAAGTGTCGCACGTAAAGGGGACACCAAACTCAATCGTGTCTTTTGTTTTTAAAAAAAGATCCAGATGTTAATAGACTGTGGTAAATTTATTCAAAACGGCCCACACGTTTATGATATCACTACTTAAAATAATAATATGTACATTTGTACATATAAAGCGTACATTTCATCGCCCCCTACTTAATAATAAGAGAACGTAATATTGTCACCTCGTAACTTCCGAGAAAACCACTCCAATCGCCTGTGATTAATGTCGTCAGACCCTCCAGAAAAAGCTCTTGGCTATCATAAAGTAATTTTTGTGCGCGAAATAACTGCTGTAAAATGCTGCAAAGAATTACACGTTGTTTGCCGCATTTTAACAAACAGCTGTGTGATCGCCACGTAACAGAACCCGAGGGACACAAACATTCTATGTTTAAATTATACTCAATCAAAGCTACAGAAGCACCATCGATGGAAATTGAACTATATATGGTAGTACTGTAGCCACTATAGTTTAATTTGGTATTGCAGTACATTCATTATAACTGTTGAATTTTAAAATTATTAATGTAATTTTTATATTCGTTTTGGGACACCACTTGTTACGTAGAAACATTAATTTTGAGATCATTTTCTAAAATTATATCACTGCTAGTTAAATTAAAGCAACTTTAACATGAGTTCAGTACTACTGCACTGTAAATTAAACACACAGACTTGATTGTAAAATGTTTTATATAGACTTAATTTAAAGACAAACTGCAGGCTTGGCAATATTATGGACAGTAATAAGAACCATGAGAGTAACTTAACCTGGCTGAAACAACAATAAGAATGATATTAAAAGTCAGATATTATAATATGTATATGACACATAATATAATCTCCATTTGTGACCCCTGGTCCTTGTTTCTTTTTTCAGGTGAAAAAAGTCCCTTGGGTCGACATTGTCTATACCTTTTAGGAAATAGACCCGAAAGGACCTGTACACTGTGTATTGAGAGTATCGTGAGTGTTTGTTTTGTTTGTCTTGTCTATAATTGTTACTTTATTTACTGTGTTTATAGATGGCTAACACGTTCTGGAGCTGTCACTAAGGGCCAGCACTGAACCCGGAACAGCACTGCCACTCTTTAAACTGTATCACCCACCACGAGCACTACAGCACGCACCCAGGACTGGTGACCGTGGTTGTATATTGTGGGAGAGATACTGTGTTTATTGTTTAGGGCTGCAATCCCTGTTACTGTTCTCTGTGTTTTACGCATCGCTGTGTATAACCAGAGTTTATTATTTGGTCACCAGACCTTGATTATAACTAAAATAAAACGTATATTTTTCCATACCGGATTACAAATCTCTGTCTGTTTATTCCTGCGCTGCATCACCTCTGCACCTGTACTTAATCAGCAACCACTTTGCCACAGTGTGACAGAGGCTCCTGGAAGGCAGCACACTGTTGTAGTAAGGGGGTTCAGACTGCGAACTAAACTTGCTGTGTTTCTCAATATGGAGTCCTCAACAATCATGACCTGCCTTATTTTAGTTGCCTGGCTAAAAGAATTATTCAACCCACCTGCTTCTTGCAGTAAAAACTACTGTCATCTGTCTCCTCACTAAACTATGTAAAAGAATCGCACCCACTCGGGTTCTTTGCCCCTTTAAAAATAGACCCAGGACACAGGAAATTGAGGTTTAAGCGCTGACGCGCTATTTTTAATTCACAAAAACAAAATAAACAAAACAAACACCTAGCTCTTTTTTGAGCACTAAACTAAAACACAAACAGCAACCTAAACTAACACTCAGGACGGCTAAGCCGTTTACCCGACCAATAACAAAACACCCAGTTCTTGAGACTTACTTTTTGTTCCTTTTAATGCTGCTTGGATGCAGAGCACTCCTTCTACTCAGCAGCCCCTTTGCAGACTGACTGCACCTCTTAAATACCCTGCACGTGGTCCTAATATACAATCACTACCAGGTGCAGGGGATAATTAACAGTAAAACAATTAAATTAAACAATTAACCATAATTGCGGCTTTTCAGCCTGTGTTCTTCTGGGAAGTGTAGTCCTTTTTCTTCCCCCAGGACTACACTATCTCACAACTAATAGAAGTGAATCTGTCCTGTCGACCCCACTTCTGGTATAAGACTACTGTGTGTCTTTTCACTAAACTAATAGCAGTGGACCCCCCTTTCCCTGTTTCTTATGGTACAAGACTACTGTCTGTCTCCTCGCTAAACTAGCCATCCAAGTAGTTGGACAGAATAATCATTTGACATATGTTTAAAAAGCACTGTGACCCTTTATTATATAGAACTACATAAAAGTGAAATACTGTAGCTGGTGTTTTCACAATATTTTATACATAATTGTGGCAGAGTGGTTTGCAGTGCGCAGATGTAGAGGTGATGCAGAGCTCAGGAATAACAGACACAAGACAGTTCACGGTGAAAGCAGCTCTTTATTTGGCTGGGTTGTGTGCTCTTAAATAATAATACCTGGCTCTACACACCAACGTGTATCGCTCAGCTAAACCACAGGGTTCAGTCCCGAAATAATAAGACACTGAACAAGACACACACAGACACAACACGGTCACAAGTCCAGACAGAGTGCTCTTAATGAAAGTGGTGATTTATAGGTTTATATGTGCACAATGGTGAAGTGTAGTCCAGGTTTAATTGCTGGCTGTTTAGCTTCCGCTACAGGAGTTTAGCCTTCTATAATGACAAATATAACAGTTAAATAGCCAGGCAAAGCAACACACAAAAACTCATGGTTTATTTTTCGTTCGTACTTCCTTTACAGGTCTTTCCATAACCATAACAAAGAAACAGATTGCTTTGCCACATCTCCTGATATACCTCAGTCACGCCCCCTTCAGTAGCGAGTGCAATCACGTATCCTCCAATCCATCCCTGACATATTGCCTACCACAGTGGTGCACAACTTTTTTGCTGGCAGGGCCACATTGACAATCCGAATGACTTCTGAGGGCCACTAATAAAACATGTTTTATTGTTGTTGTTTTTTTTTAACCATACATCACCAGATACTAATATTTTTTGTGTATATGAAGACCCAAATGCCAAAGTTTGTTAACAGCCTAGTTTCTGTTAAGATTTCTACCAAACAATAACAAGCTAATAATGGTTACATTATATAAAATGCAGGGAATTATGACCAGTGTTTACAGGTGTTTGACAGCATAATTTGCTTGAAATCACTTTTACAGTCTTTATCAGTCCTGGGGACTCACTAACAGTCCAGGTTTGTGATCCAACCAGTATCTTGTCATTGATTTTAAATTATTCGCTGCTTTACAAATTAAAACAATCATGTTCTGGGACCTAAATGGACTGTGGAAATTGTTTATTGTACACAAGCAATCTACAGATTCAGATGGCAAGCAAAATAATCTGTTATACAATGAAAAGCGTGTAGAAAAAGAGAAGCCATACTAATGGGGGATTTCAACTTCCCCCATATAAAATGGGAAACCCGTGGGGAGCAGACAGTTTCCGAGGTTCAGGGCAGCTATATTGAGATTCTTAAGTTGAGTTTTAGATCCTACTAGAAGGAGTTATGATTTGCTAGTGTTGAGCTGTAGAAAATTGGCAGACATCCAGGCCTCGATGTCTTGAATGCAAGCTGAGAGCTGGACCACGGCAGAGGTACTTCCAGGGTTGTGTATTAAGTAGAGCTGCATAGGAGTGAAATGAGGCTATGTTGGTGGATGAGGTTACCCAAGGGAAGCATGTAGATGTTGAAGAGAAGAGGCCCAAGAACAGACCCTTGAGGGACACCACAAGTGACCGGGTTTGCGTCACCACTACATCCATACTTACCAACGTTTGGAAACTGTTTAGCGGGACGCTCGTCTCGGGGGGCTCATACGCATATTTTACATATCTGCCCTTGCTTTGGTCCCACAGCAGTCAGATATGCAACGGATTACTGTATCTCTCTTCATGTTTCACACAAACTGCAGTGGTGCTAGTTGGACAGCAGATGGCGAAACATCCATACTTTCTTTTCACCATTTTCAGCTTTCTCGAGCGATCTTGCATCATTTAAGTTATTATTATCTTGCTGTTTTTTTCCAAGAAAATCTTGTGATAGTCAGAGCTGTTTTTTCCATTGGTCGCATTCCTTTTTTTCAAGCAGTTTAATTGCATTCAGAAAGGAAGAAGCTCAATTGGCACAGCGTGTAATCAAGCTTCACTGAAGTGATTACAATTAACTGCCGTAAAAAATGTACTCAAAACTTGTCATGGTTTCACTAAGCGAGTGACAGGATAATACATGCTCAAACTTATAATACATGCTCAAACTTATAATACATGCTCAAACTTATAATACATGCTCAAACTTATTCCTAAAAAAATATCTTGGGATCCCTGAATTAATTCAGCCTGTGAAGTCCAAACAAATACAATCTAGACATATTTCAATCCTTGTATAGTAGACAGGCTTATTGAAAAGTCACACTGATACATGATTTGAATAAGGAATGCTGTTCAGTGCCTGGCATTTAGGATTCTTCAGACAAGCTCAAAGCAGCTCCAAGTTAACAACACAGTATTGGATTTACAGGCGGGGGGGGCATGTTCCTGGCAGACTTGGAGTTTCTTTCCTTATAAGACTGTTTGAAACAGCAGCTTGAAGGGGGATTTATGTCCAATTTCAATAGAACAAATACAATATTATACTGCTGGGGAAATTGTGTTTTTACTTCCTTCCTCATTTGGAGATGTCATTTCTAGCCTCCCATATGCTGCTGCTCAGAATAGCAGGGGAATGCCTGTGTGGTAAGCTAACGCAGAATCATTACATCTTAGTGTACAACTGGATTGGATTGCTAGTCAATGCAGATCTACAGTGTAGCTAACAAAAAAATTTGATGTGTCACATAGGTCTCAAATGTGAAACAAACACTGGTCAAATAAATCTGTTTACAGACATGCTTTTAGATAGTGATGCACTTCCTTGGTCAATTTTCCCCAACTGTGTCATTAACCAACCAGCTGCTTTAACTTCAGTGATTCTCCGCCAGTAACATGATGTCAGAGATTTCCTAAGAATAACACATGGAAACTGAGAACTTTCTTCAACCACATTTAGTACCAAATGAAATGTAAATTTAAAATATATGTTTGCTTTAACACAATTTGAGACGTATTAGCTAATGGAAGTGCAAAACAGGTTAAATGTATTAAATGATGTTGTTAGCTACAGTATAATCACTCTCTTAAGATAAAGCAGAGTGCACAGAAAGTTTAAACTATTTCCAGAATGTAGTAAACTAACACAGACACCAAGAAGGAATTCATTGTAGTGTCAAACTGAACAGGATTGTGGGAGTTTGTCTTATCATAAAAGCGAAGCTAATGGTAAAGCCAGGCTTCATGTACAATGATAATAAAAAGAACAGAGGAGGATTGGTGGTCCAGTGGTTAAAGAAAGGGGCTTTTTACCAGGAGGTGCAGGGTTCAATCCCAGTTAAATGACAAAAAAATAACAAAGCTTGATGAATGATGAATGATTTGAGGTACATAATGTCAACTATTCATTAAAAATAGGCCTGTCATTGAAATGCATTCAAATCAAAATAACTCGGTGCTCCCAACCTAGGAGTCCTCAATCTCACCTCCAAGGGAGTTCAGATATCAGGCACGCATTCCGTTGACTAAATAATACCATTGTTACAGCTATCAAAGAAAGGAAATGGCTTTTCATTTTACAGGCTAAATAATCACAAAGGAGCCTTTATAGATCTCCTCCTAACCCTCGCGCTACAAGAGATCCGGTGCCGGGCTAAGAATGTAGCAGCAGCGGCAACACACACCACCGCCAGTATACGATAGAGTTCATAAACTGCACACACCAAATAGCAGTTTCTCAAAACCCATACCGCCGCCCAAAACCCAATTACAACGCGATTTCCTTACATAAATTCTTTTTTTTTTTAAAACATATCAATATAAAACAATCAAAGTGCAATAGAAAAACGACACATCCAAAAGAAGGAATAACCCTGTTACAAATGGACAAGATATAATACATATAATTATGTGCATTCTTAAAAAAAATCTATTCTTTTCTTTCACGGCCCCGTTCTTTTCTTTTGTGTTATAATGCGTAATATTTGCCGGTAGTTTTGCCTGACAATCTCACTGTTTTGTGTTCACATGTTGGTGGAAGTGATATTAAATGGATTGAGTTACACTAAGTGGGGTGTATTCTGTGACTGAGGTACCCGAGGGCCTTTCCGCTGAAGAGTTTAACCCTGCCCACTTTGCGCACGCGACCACATCTGGCAACGAGACAGGATTTAAGGGGAAAAAGAATCCAGCCTTTCGCCAGTTAGAGTTTGGGCTGGACCCATCGAGAGTGATAGAGCACGTCTTCACATTAGGGAAAAGAACGAAAATAATTTAGATACGTGTAAAAGACTTTTTGTTTTTATTTATTTAACAAAAGTTTAAGAAGAGAAGAAGAAGAAAGAATTTTAAAAAAGTTTTCCACGCGAGAAGCTCGAGGAGAAAACAAAGACGGGTGTTTTTTTTTTTTAAATATTTATTTTATTTTAATTTTATTTTATTTGTATTTGTTTACACTTCGGGAAAACGCTGTTTAAATAGTTACAGAAAAAAAAACATTCAAGCATGTGCAAGATATTAAAAGTGTTCCAAGCTGGGATACTGACGTGTTTTTTAGGAGGATGGGTCTTTTGCAGCGTAACGGCAAAAGCTAAAGAAAACTTTGCACCTGAGGTAGGTCAAAATGAACACAATTTAAAACATAAATAAATAACTACATTTTAAAAATGCTATATATAATACGTACAATAATACATACAGCTGTACAGTATTATATAACTGTACTGAAAGAGTTTAAGAATTAGCATTACTCAGCATATCCTCATGTTTACCTCGGTTAATGTTTAACTTCATATAAGTTTCGGTTAATTTTAAAATGACGTTAGCTATAAACTTTACTTTTTTTGTAGCTAAACGTCTTGGTAGTAGTGGTTGTAGTATATTATAGTAAACGGTATTGAGTTTCGCTCGGTGCTTGCGAGTGGTGGTTGCACCAGTAGTTGAGCAATATTCTGTGTTGACGTTTTTTTGGGGGAGAAAACAAGAAATGTGATTTGATTTATTTTGGATAACATCACAGGTGAATACTGAACTATGTATAAAGAGGAGCAGGGTGAAAGGGCACGCTGTCTTATTCCATGTATTTTGTTTTGAAGCGCTCTAGCCTTTTTAGGGTGTGGGACTATAGGACTAAGGCGTGAAGAAGCGATTATAACTCTTTGTCCTCGGAGATACGAGCTTGGCGTCTGTTCTGAGCTATTTTGCAATACATTGTAGTTTGTTTTTATATTGAATGTGTTTTATGAGCATATTTACATATTTTTGTAGTTTATTCCACCCTTTCTCAATGTTGAATATATATTTTAAATGTTATGTAAACAGTACAATAATTTAGAAGTCATTTCTTGAACAGCTGCAGACTGTAATATAGCTTAACATGTACAGTATTTACTTATGTTTAGCAATTACTTTTAATCAGACATTTGGAATCAGAAAGACTTTGGCTATAGTTCTCTTCATATATAGCTTATATAACTAGTGTTTATATTTGTCTAATGCCTTATGAGTCACTGTGGTTCACGGTGTCTAGTGCCTTATGTACAGCGTTACACGGTAAAAGCATAAGAAAGTGCAGTACTCTGTGGTAAAAGCATAAGAAAGTGCAGTACTCTGTGGTAAAAGCACAGCAAAGTGTGGTGATGCATAGCAACCCTAAAATACGGTATAAGCCACAGTTAACAATGGTATATTTCTTCAACATTGCAATGTTTTTTTTTTTAGTCAATAATTTAATTTTGACATCCGTGCAATAATAGAACGAGCCTCTCTCAAACTGCTTACATGATTTTCTGTTTAGTACACTCTCTTACCTAAGAAGGCACTTTTAGATCACTTTCATTTTTTTTTTTTCCTAACGGTAATTTGGTACCAGTAACTCTTCAGTTCCATAGAAGTTTCAAGCAGTTTTTACATTCATTCTGGGAGCGTAATAATAATAATAATAATAATAATAATAATAATAATAATAATAATAAGACTCCCATTGCAGAGCAGTTTGAGCCAGTCCAAGTTTTATATTAAATTCAGAACTTAATAATGAGATTCCCATTGAAGAGCAGATTGGGCCAGATTTCTTTCTTTTTCGGGATACAGATAGCTCTGGAAAATGTTTGATGTGAGGAGAGAGGCGGAGAGAGGCACAGATAGGTAGGTAGGTAGGTACACACACAGACACACACACACAGACACACAGACACACACACAGACACACACACACACACACACACACACACACACACACACAGAATAAAAGTTAGTAACTGTTCTCCACACTTGGCTACAGACACAAAGATGCACTTTCAACTTCAAAGGCTCCTTTTTCGGGGTTTGGTTCTCCAAGGAAAGTCCTGGAGGTGTTTTATGTGATACTGTGCCAGAATGTGAAGGGGAGGGGGTAAATGAATGGGAACATGCTTCTCTACTGAGAATACAAGCTCACTGTCTCAGATACTTTCACCCTATCATAGCATTATATAGCTATATTAATATAGTCTGCAGCTGTTCAAGAAATGTCTTCTAAGTTATTGTATTGTTTATAACATTTAATATATATATATATTGAATATATATATATATATATATATATATATATATATATATATATATATATATATATATTCAACATTGGGAAAGGGTGAATTAAACTACAAAAATATGTAAATATGCCCATAAAACATTCAATAAAAAAACAAACTACAATGTATTGCAAAATAGCTCAGAACAGATGCCAAGATCCTATCTCTGAGGACAAAGAGTTATAAGTCGCTTCTTCATATATATATATATATATATATATATATATATATATATATATATATATATATATATATATATATATACAGTACTGTGCAAAAGTTTTAGGCAGGTGTGAAAAAATGCTGTAAAGTAAGAATGCTTTCAAAAATAGACATGTTAATAGATTATATTTATCAATTAACTAAATGCAAAGTGAGTGAACAGAAGAAAAATCTAAATCAAATCCATATTTGGTGTGACCACCCTTTGCCTTCAAAACAGCATCAAGCATCAATTCTTCTAGGTACACTTGCACACAGTTTTTGAAGGAACTCGGCAGGTAGGTTGGCCCAAACATCTTGGAGAACTAACCACAGTTCTTCTGTGGATTTAGGCAGCCTCAGTTGCTTCTCTCTCTTCATGTAATCCCAGACAGACTCGACGATGTTGAGATCAGGGCTCTGTGGGGGCCATACCATCACTTCCAGGACTCCTTGTTCTTCTTTACGCTGAAGATAGTTCTTAATGACTTTCGCTGTATGCTTGGGGTCGTTGTCATGCTGCAGAATAAATTTGGGGCCAACCAGATGCCTCCCTGATGGTATTGCATGATAGATAAGTATCTGCCTGTACTTCTCAGCATTGAGGAGACCATTAATTCTGACCAAATCCCCAACACCATTTGCAGAAATGTAGCCCCAAACTTGCAAGGAACCTCCACCATGCTTCACTGTTGCCTGCAGACACTCATTCGTGTACCGTCCAGCCCTTCGGCGAACAAACTGCCTTCTGCTCCAGCCAAATATTTCAAATTTTGACTCATCAGTCCAGAGCACCTGCTGCCATTTTTCTGCACCCCATTTCCTGTATTTTCGTGCATAGTTGAGTCGCTTGGCCTTGTTTCCACGCCGGAGGTATGGCTTTTGGCGCAAGTCTTCCATGAAGGCCACTTCTGACCAGACTTCTCCGGACAGTAGATGGGTGTACCAGGGTCCCACTGTTTTCTGCCAGTTCTGAGCTGATGGCACTGCTGGACATCTTCCGATTCATGAAGGGAAGTAAGCATGATGTGTCTTTCATCTGCTGCAGTAAGTTTCCTTGGCCGATCACTGCGCTCACGGTCCTCAACGCTGCCCGTTTCTTTGTGCTTCTTCAAAAGAGCTTGGACAGCACATCTGGAAACCCCTGTCTGCCTTGAAATTTCTGCCTGGGAGAGACCTTGCTGATGCAGTATAACTACCTTGTGTCTTGTTGCTGTGCTCAGTCTTGCCATGGTGTATGACTTTTGACAGTAAACTGTCTTCAGCAACCTCACCTTGTTAGCTGAGTTTGGCTGTTCCTCACCCAGTTTTATTCCTCCTACACAGCTGTTTCTGTTTCAGTTAATGATTGTGTTTCAACCTACATATTGAATTGATGATCATTAGCACCTGTTTGGTATAATTGTTTAATCATACACCTGACTATATGCCTACAAAATCCCTGACTTTGTGCAAGTGTACCTAGAAGAATTGATGCTGTTTTCAAGGCAAAGGGTTGTCACACCAAATATGGATTTGATTTAGATTTTTCTTCTGTTCACTCACTTTACATTTAGTAAATTGATAAATATAATCTATTAACATGTCTATTTTTGAAAGCATTCTTACTTTACAGCATTTTTTCACACCTGCCTAAAACTTTTGCACAGTACTGTATATATATATATATATATATATATATATATATATATATATATATATATATATATATATATATATATATATATATATATATATGGCCAAATTAGTTAGCAGAATTTGTAATCTTGGGGAGATAGGTTGCATTAGGAATAGAGGAGAACAAATAAATAGCAAAATATAGGACTACAAATGATTGTCGACACAGCGAATTAATCGACATCGAGGGAACACCATATCTGTATTCTGAAAGCTGCATCTCCCTGTGGCAAGTCAGTTACAGACGGACACACTGTGATTGAGGGCTGATAGGAGGCGGGCTCAGTTGGCAGGTGCTTCCTTCCTTCCCTATCCCAGACTGCACTAATAATTCCTGCTGATTCACAAGAAACAGCAGCCTCCAAAGAGAAGTGGTGATATGACTCTAGGCTGTGTGGTCCAGTTGTTAAAGAAAAGGGGCTTGTAACCAGGAGGTCCCCAATTCAAATGCTGTCTCAGCCACTGACTCACAGTGTTACCCTGAGCAAGTCACTTAACCTCCTTTTGCTCCATCTTTCAGGTGAGACATTGTTGTAAGTGACTCTGCAGCTGATGCATAGTTCACACATCCTAGTCTCTATAAGTCGCCTTGGATAAAGGTGTCTGCTAAATAAACTAATAAGAATAATACTGTGAGCCATTCTGTACTGGAGAACAGACTTGCAGTTTTAAGAACCAAGGTTTGTTTTATATTGGATTGTCAAACTGAACAGGATTGTGTGGCTCTGTGTGTCTATCTGTCTTCAGCTTTAATATAATATAGTAAACTAACACAGACACCAAGCAAGAATTGTAATGTACATTATTTGTCTGTCATTCCTTAAATTTGTAAACTTTTCAACAAGTTGATTTGCTGGCAATAAGGGGTTAAGTCCACTGTGGGGAATTGCTGACAAACACAGAGGCACAAAGCAGACGCTACCTCAACAAGCCTCCTGTAGAAAACGTGAGCTGTAATTAGAACTAGACGCTAGCAGATCATTTAGACTTTACCCGGGTGAGTGGAAGGAGGTTGTGGTTATTAACTACTTACAGAACCTGCCTTTACAAGTGAAAGTGTCTCTGTCTAAAATGTAGCTCACAGTTTCCCAATTAAAGTTGTGCTAACCAAGGTTTCAATTTTCTTACCTCTTATTAGCACTAGCAACATATTCATAGCCCCCCTTCTTTAAATGAGTGCTTAGCTTTTAAAATCCATTTTCTTACTTCTTATTAGCACTAGCTACATTATCACTGGCCATCTATTAATCAATCGCTTATATGTTTAACTTCAATTTGGAATAAGTAGCTGTCTCAAGACAATGCTTTTGAACTAAACACTCCAGCTGCACCCTGGTATGACATCGCTTCCTGTGCTGTAGCTCAGTTCCACTCCAATGGCTTTAGCTGCAACCAGGCCGTGTGATCTACCATACAGGAAGTGATTACTTACCAGGAAGAAACTTTTATCTAGGGTTATAAAAAGCTAAGGAAATTGATTTTACAAAAGCCTTCGTAAGCCCTCCTTTAAATGGGGGACAAGTGATAATGTTGCAAGTGCTAATAACAGGTAAGAAATGCTTGTTATACTGTTGAACATGTGCGCAAGTGTGTGTTTTCAAAGAGGTTTGCACCTACTACAGAAGTGTTGTTGTGTAAATGGTTAATTGTAAATGTCAGAGGGAGGGTTGAGGAGGGGGAGAGAGAGAGGAGACAGTCTGGTCTAGTGTAGGAATGATTTTAGTCTAATAGAGGTTTGGAATTAGTTTTGAAAAGGCAGTTCTTGTTAGTTTTTTGCGGTAAACGAGTCGGCAGACAGAGCAATGAATGTGGTAGCTGTAATATGTGGCTCGGCTTCAAGTCCTCCACACAGACACACAAGGACTTTGCATTGACTCCAATGAAGATCGTTTGACCATGTTAGCATTACAAACAGAACAGACTGATGGACACAGAGACACACACTATCAAAATATAAATTTGTAAAGCTAGGAAAGAGAAAGGAGCTGATTTGCTTGACCTATAAACTGGTTTACATCAACAATTTATTTTTAATCTCAGGAAATAGGTGGAAATCCAGCTGTGGTTTCTCAGGGTATACAGCTATGGCAAAAAGTTTTGCTTCACCTAGAATTTTAGAATTCATACATCATTTAAAGTAAATAATCATTTAATAATAAAATAAAAAAAAGAAATATATATATACATATAAATAGATGGGCGTCAGTGAGTTACAGGAAAATAATTTCATCGAGGGTTTCTGTGACGTCATAAATTACGAGACTGAAGGTGGAGTTTATAAATTGTCACAGAAACCCGAGATGGAATTGTTTTCCTGTAACTCAGTGAAGAGGCCCATCTGTTATTTTTTATAATACAGGGATAGATACCCTTGTGATGCTAATATTAAAGAAGACGAGGTTCAGCAGTAGAGCTGGTTTTTTTTTAAACGTCGTGTTTCAGTGCTGTACAGGCGTTCTATGTCGTTATCCGTTTATCCAGTTTCTCTGAGATACGAATGTACCAGCTTTACTTTTTTTTACGTATTCTCATTTTGTTGATCATTAATGAACATTTCTGTACTGTGGGTGTTGTCGAGTGATTGAAAACGAGACATTTTGTGTTTGAATTGAAAGTGATGGTCTCGAGGAGTTGAATGGGTCAAAGTTCAAGTATATTTCCTCTAGAGGAATTTTCACTTTTTGACGTCACTACTGTGGTATTATCACTTTTTTTTTTAGAATGGCTCAGGATGCATCTATAGCCTTCATCCATGTATTATATATGAACATAATTTAGCTCTTTTATAAAAAGTCTACCAGAAGCCATAACATATTTCATGTTAGATTTCGAAATGTCACATTTGTACACTTTTGTCATTGTAGAGCCCTGTGTTTTTCGCAAATACGAAATACCACAAAATAAAACGAAATACAAATATAAAACGAAAAATCATTATAAAGCAAACATAGAATGACATTTTTAAATTGGGAGGTTTATACAAAAAATACTTTAAATAAATACTTGCAATCGTAGTTGTCAAGGCTCAGCCCTTACCATAGACGTGATCTGAAGTCTAGCCTTGCTACCCTACCCGAGCCCGACGGGACTCAGCAATAAGTGTCGGGTTTGGGTCGGGTGTAGTTTGTATAGTATAGTTCAGGCTTGGGTCGGGTCAGTGTGTTGTCAGTGAGTGGAAAAAAAAAAGAATACCGGTAATTATGTACGTATTCACTCAGGGTCGATCATATACTGCAGCATAAGGTATAAGAAAAATGCTACTGCATAAAAAAAAAAAAAAAAAAAACTAGTAGCAAATTAAGAGATTTGGGAAGCAAAATGCTACCAAATATACGTTAACAAGCCTTGTAGATGTATAAAATCTGTATAAAAATCACTCCACAACATTTTCAGGAAGTTGGGTACTGTTTAAGCGAGGCATTTCAGAATGACTTGCTTGTCTTTTTTCTGTCCTATGAGATTCTGGCTCGCTCTAAAGCAGCACAACACGTTTTTGTCCCAGATGGCTTTCCATAGAGATCACTAGAAGTGTGTGTGCGTGTCACAAAGACGACTGAGCGGTGACGTCACGTCAGAAGCAGGAACAAAAACAACAGAGAGAGGTGGAGTTTGGTGGAGCTGAGCGAATGCTTTCGCTCAGCATTTAATGAATAAACAGAACAGAAAAATAAACGGTTGTAACAAAAACACAGGACACGGCACTTTCGCCAAAATAAACAGACATAAACAAAACGAACTCACACTTAACAAACGGTGACGAACAAACACGGTGAGTAAACTAATCTTCTTCTTCTTCTTCTTATTATTATATTTATATTTTACCTCCTTCTCCACACCCGTTCTCCACTCACCGAACACACAACCCCGAAAGTGAGTGAAAACATGCAGCTTTTATGCAGTTGTACCGAGACTCGATTGCTAGTCAATCATTCAATTGGAATCTCGGTACAACTGCACGTGAATTAATTAAAGTGCAATTTCCGTGACCACACATTATATTATAACCAGCACGTGAAGTGATTTGTGCCCTCCTCGTGCCAAATACAAATCTACATTTTTAAATCACACGTGAAACACAGACCCGTTTATATCCCGTGTACCGATGACTATACACCAACATTTACACACAACACGTAACACAAAATACACACGGGGGCACTTTGCCACATATACCCCCTTGTGCAAAGCACACATGGCCTCAATGGCCACCTCCCCCTCAGTCCCAAAGTCCCGCTCAGGAACAGTGGCAGCAACGGGCCAAAGGTGGCGGCCACGGTGGGATGTCCTCCTCCCACCCAAACAACTGTAGAGTCCCAGTGGACCACACACAGGCCGGCTCCTCTGGCCAGAAAAATTTTGGGGTGGTCTCCAGACCTGCCCCCCTTCTTCATGGCTGGCAGCTGCCCTTCATGGGGCTCCAGCCACAGTATTTCCTGCAGCGAAATTGCTGCGGGGAAGCTGGTCTCCTGATCTCCCCCCTTCTTCATGGCTGGCAGCTGCCCTTCACGGGCTCCAGCCACAGTATTTCCTGCCGCGAAAGTGCGGCTGGGGAGCTGGTCTCCTGACCTCCCCTTTTCCGTGGCCGGCAGCTCCCCTTCATGGGGCTCCAACCACACAATCTCCGCAGCGAAACTGCTGCGAGGGGAGCGGGTCTCCTGACCTCCCCCTTCTTCATGGCCGGCATTTCCCCTCCGTGGGGCTCCGACCCCACGATCTCCGGCAGCGAAACTGCTGCGAGGGAGCTGGTCTCCTGACCTCCCCTCCTTCGTGGCCGCCAGCTCCCTCCGTGGGGCTCTGGCCACCATGTTTCCTGCCACGGAAATGCGGCTGGGGAAGCTGGTCTCCTGACCTCCCCCTTTCTTCATGGCCGACAGCTCCCCTTCATGGGGTTCTGGCCACAGTGTAGCGACCCCAGGCGATGCGGAGCGGCTGGCAACCCCAGGCGTCGCGGAGCGACAGGCAGCCCCAGGCGTCGCGGAGCGACAGGCAGCCCCAGGCGTCGCGGAGCGACAGGCAGCCCCAGGCGTGCGCGGAGCGGCTGGCAGCCCCAGGCGAGCGCGGAGCGGCTGGCAACCCCAGGCGAGCGCGGAGCGGCTGGCAACCCCAGGCGTCGCGGAGCGGCTGGCAACCCCAGGCGATCGCGGAGCGGCTGGCAACCCCAGGCGATGCGGAGCGGCTGGCAGCCCCAGGCGATGCGGAGCGGCTGGCAGCCCCAGGCGATGCGGAGCGGCTGGCAGCCCCAGGCGATGCGGAGCGGCTGGCAGCCCCAGGCGATCGCGGAGCGGCTGGCAGCCCCAGGCGAGCGCGGAGCGGCTGGCAACCCCAGGCGAGCGCGGAGCGGCTGGCAACCCCAGGCGAGCGCGGAGCGGCTGGCAACCCCAGGCGATGCGGAGCGGCTGGCAACCCCAGGCGACGCGGAGCGGCTGGCAACCCCAGGCGATGCGGAGCAACAAGCCACCCCAGGCGATGCAAGGCAAGCATCCTTGGGCGGCGAGGCAGGCATCCTTGGGCTAAGCGAGGCAGGCATCCTTGGGCTAAGCGAGGCAGGCATCCTTGGGCGGCGTGGCAGGGAGTCAGGACTAGCTGGGGTGCGGGTTTTGGCCCTCTTCTCGGCCACTGCGGCCGGGCGGTTCTTCCCATGCTTTCCTCAGCAGCCTATGCAAGGGCTGCTGAGGACCGCCAGCATCTAGTCCTGGTCCTTCTGGTGAAGGGAGAGGCAGCTCCTGCTCCTCTCCTCGTGACGGTGGGGAAATGATACTAGCAGGCATTCACCCTCTGCTGGTTGGGAAGTGTTACCAGCAGGCATTCCTCCTCTGCTGGTGGGGTTGGCAGAGGCAGAGACAGCTCCTGCTGCTCTGCTCCTGCCAGTGAAGGTGGCGGAGGCAGAGGCAGCTCCTGCTGCTCTGCTCCTGCCGATGGAGGTGGCGGAGGCAGAGGCAGCTCCTGCTGCTCTGCTCCTGCCAGTGGAGGTGGGAGCGGCGTGTAGTCTCCTGGCGGCGGAGGTGGGAGCAGCGTGTAGTCTACCCTTGTTTCAGGGGACTGGTGCGGCCCTCCCTCTCTTGCAGGGGACTGGTGCGGCTCCGCCTCGGAAGGGGAGACCAGCAGGCATTCACCCTCTGCTGGTGGACAGGGACCCAGCAGGCATTCACCCTCTGCTGGTGGACAGGGACCCAGCAGGCATTCACCCTCTGCTGGTGGACAGGGACCCAGCAGGCATTCACCCTCTGCTGGTGGACAGGGACCCAGCAGGCATTCACCCTCTGCTGGTGGACAGGGACCCAGCAGGCATTCACCCTCTGCTGGTGGACAGGGACCCAGCAGGCATTCACCCTCTGCTGGTGGAGGAGGCAGAGGCAGCTCCTGCTGCTCTGCTCCTGGTGGTGGAGGTGGCGGAGGCAGAGACAGCTCCTGCTGCTCTGCTCCTGGCGGTGGAAGTGGCGGAGGCAGAGACAGCTCCTGCTGCTCTGCTCCTGCCGATGGAGGTGGCGAAGGCGGGACCAGCAGGAATTCACCCTCTGCTGGTGGAGGTGGGAGCTGCAAGCAGTCCTCCCATGGCAATGGAGGTGGAACCAGCAGGAATTCACCCTCTGCTGGTGGAGACTGGGGCTGTGGACGCTCTACCTTCCCCTTCTTGGGCCGTGGACGCACCGACTCCTCCCTCTTGGGCTGTGGGACGCACCGACTCCTCCCTTTTGGGCTGTGGACGCACCGACTCCTCCCTTTGGGCTGTGGACGCACCGACTCCTCCCTTTGGGCTGTGGACGCACCGACTCCTCCCATTCAGGCGTAGGGACGTTCGGGCTCCTCCCACTCAGGCGTAGGGACGTTCGGGCTCCTCCCACTCAGGCGTGGGACGTTCGGGCTCCTCCCACTCAGGCGTGGGACGCTCGGGCTCCTCCCACTCAGGCGTAGGGACGCTCGGGCTCCTCCTGCTTGGGCTGTGGACACTCAGGCTCCTCCCACTTGGGCTGTGGACACTCAGGCTCCTCCTCATAACTGCGGAAGGGACAGACGGCAAAGTAATGCTGCTGGTTACAGAGGCAGCACAACAGTGGTGACCTACAGCTCCTCGGGTGCCTGGCCCTGATGTACGCCTCCTCCTCCCTGTCCCTCGCTTCCCGGTCCTTTTTCCACCTCATCCTGTCTTCCATTTTTTTGTTGTTGTTGTTGTTGGTTTTTTTTTTTTTTTAAACCCCAAATTGCGGTTCCTGCTCTGGCCTGAGTCCTGGAGGCGCTGTAGCTCCCGGTTCTGACACCACGTGTGACAAAGACGACTGAGCGGTGACGCCACGTCAGAAGCAGGAACAAAACAACAGAGAGAGGTGGAGTTTGGTGGAGCTGAGCGAATGCTTTCGCTCAGCATTTAATGAATAAACAGAACAGAAAAATAAACGGTTGTAACAAAACACAGGACACGGCACTTTCGCCAAAATAAACAGACATAAACAAAACGAACTCACACTTAACAAACGGTGACGAACAAACACGGTGAGTAAACTAATCTTCTTCTTCTTCTTCTTATTATTATATTTATATTTTACCTCCTTCTCCACACCCGTTCTCCACTCACCGAACACACAACCCCGAAAGTGAGTGAAAACATGCAGCTTTTATGCAGTTGTACCGAGACTCGATTGCTAGTCAATCATTCAATTGGAATCTCGGTACAACTGCACGTGAATTAATTAAAGTGCAATTCCCGTGACCACACATTATATTATAACCAGCACGTGAAGTGATTTGTGCCCTCCTCGTGCCAAATACAAATCTACATTTTTAAATCACACGTGAAACACAGACCCGTTTATATCCCGTGTACCGATGACTATACACCAACATTTACACACAACACGTAACACAAAATACACACGGGGGGGGCACTTTGCCACAGTGCGTAATATGGTTTGTTTACTTTTTGCTGTCTAAAACTTTTAAATAGAGAGCTGCTGGGTTGACCCTATGTTTTTTTTATATCTAAATCTCACATATCACACTGAGCTCTTTTTCATTTGCCATGTTTTTAAACTGTCGCACAAATTCTGGTGAGGCGGTAAATAAGTGCAAGGTATTTTTGTCATTTTGTAGCGAATACGAACATCTGATTTTTGTATCCGATATTAATTCGGATATTTGTCCCAGCACCAGTCAGAGGCAAACGTGTAACCCGGTTTATATCACGAATTATGTCTGCATGGCAATCATGATTTAAAGCGGGTTCATCTGTATATAGGCTGATCCGCTGCTGGAAAGGGTATGCTGCTGGAAACATTGTTGTATTTAGCGATAATAAAAGTCCATGTGGTTCTTTTGTACAATGCACATCTTGCAAACTATTACAGAAATATGACAGCAAAAAGATGGGAGATTCATCTCTGCAGCGCCACATTGACAAGGCATGTATTCATGCTGTAGCTGTTTTAAAAGCAATAGTCGTGGTGTAATATTTGTTGTTGAATGTTAATTTTGCGGTTTGATATGATATAGGCTTGTCCAAAAATGAGTATGCAAATTTTCAAGAACATCTTAATGTGTGGCTATATATGGTAACAAAGTTTTGAAGAAGCCTGTTGTCTTCTTTTAAATCATGCAATGTTGGATTATTAGGAAAGGAAGTAAGTGAAGTATGATTACTTGAGAGTGATTTTTTCTTTATTTATTTACGGGAATAGACTACACTGAAGGTACTTAGTTTCAACAGTAATAAGAAGCCAGGCCCACGAACCCTCACAACTGTCTTACGTTTGCCGGGGGTGGCCAGCACTGTACTGCCTCTACTCTCCATCCTGATCGTGTTCTTCCTCACACAGTGACCCAGGAATGTGACCTTGCGTTGCATCAGGCAACATTTGCCGGGGTGGAGCTTGAGTCCAGCAGCTTGCAGGCGGTAAGACATAGGTGGGTCAGAGCTTCTTCAAAGGTAGTGGAGTGGACCAGCAGATCATCAAGGTACACCAGGCACTGTTTGGGGGGGGGGGGATGCTGGAGCACCCGCTCCATCAGGCGCTTGAATGTAGCTGGCGCGTTGCAGAGTCTGAAAGGGAGAACCTTGAATTGCCAGAGGCCTCTTCCGGTGGAGAAGGCTGTCTTGAAGCAGGTGTCGGCGTCGAGCTCCACCTGCCAGTTCCCGCTTCTCAGATCCAGGGAGCTGAACCAGGCAGAGCCGGCAACCAGGTCGAGGGACTCACCCTTGTGAGGCAGCAGGTAAGAATCCTTCTTGGTGACATCATTGAGGCGGTAGTAATCAACGCAGAATCTCCATTCTCCATCCTTCTTTGTGACATCATTGAGGCGGTAGTAATCAACGCAGAATCTCCATTCTCCATCCTTCTTGGTGACATCATTGAGGCGGTAGTAATCAACGCAGAATCTCCATTCTCCATCCTTCTTGGTGACATCATTGAGGCGGTAGTAATCAACGCAGAATCTCCATTCTCCATCCTTCTTGGTGACATCATTGAGGTGGTAGTAATCAACGCAGAATCTCCATTCTCCATCCTTCTTGGGCACCAGGACAACACGGGATGCCCAGGGGCTGCTTGATGGTTCGATGACGTCGTTGGCCTGCTTCTCTTTTACATCTGGTTGGCTACCTCTTGTTGGGCTATGGCGAGATGCCGTGGGGGTTGGCAAATGGGGGGGGCTCCCCCTGTCAATGGAGTGCTGCATTAAGTGGGTGCGCCCCGTCTCTCTCAGTTGTGCGGCGAAGAGGTCAGGGAACTCGGAAAGCAGCTGTCGCAGCTGGTCACGTTTATCGCGGTCCAGCCCTTCACAGTTCTGTTCCAGAACACTCTTTACAGCGGTCTGGCTTCCTGCCGGGGGCAGTGTTGTTGGGGTCAGCAGTGTGGGAGGTGTTGGTGGATGAGATGACGTGCAGATGCTGGTCGGGTGCTGTTTGGCAGATGAAGGACGAAGTGGTGACGGTAGCTGCTTTGGAAGATAGGAGTCACCATGTGGTGGCGCGTGTCGCTCGATGCAGCCGTGGTTCAACTCCAGGAGCGAGCCCTCACACTGTAGAAAGTCCAGGCCTAGAATGCAGAGGTCTTGAATGACGGCTATCCAGTCTTCATGGTGGTATTCCTAGCCTCCATGTTCGAGCCTCAACCAGCCTCGCGCTTCTGTGGGGGCTAGTTCACCAGTTACGGTCCGTAGAGGTGACAGCCTGTGAACTATATGAACTGATGTCAGCCTCAGACTGAAAATCCAGCAAAGAAAAACTGATTATTTTTTTGGATTTGAGACCAACTCCCTCCTGAAGAAATTCCCAGCTTCACAGGCTGCCTCAATCAAATAAGACTTTTTAGTGTTTTACCAACATGCTTTCACGTACCTGACAAAATGGTTGATTTCTGTGACGAGAATCACTTGAAGCAATTGGCATGCCTAGCACTGAAGAAACAGTTCAACTTTTCTGAGCTCTGTGAAGCAGTGGAAGCCCTTCAGATGTCTACCAAACCCGACATGGATGCTCTGGATGACCAGTTTTGTGTTCTGCCATGTCTGAAAGAAATCGCACCCTCAACAGATCCTGTGGGAAAGGAATGATGTACTTTATTGAGGAGCACGAAAACGCCAAACATGACTGTCCTGGTCTCATTTGTTTTGAGCATTCCTGTCACCAACGCCTTTGTCTAGAGACTGTTTTCAGTAATGACAGTTGCATGGACTGACAGCAGCAGTGTGGACCTCATCAAGAATGAGATTCAGGTTTCAGATTCAGTGAACTATGAGCAAGACTGCCAGCAGTTTTACTCCTATGTACTGAAGGAGAAGGCTCTAGTGGAAGCTGCTCGGTCTGAGAGGAAATACAAATATAAAGTTAGGAGATTGATGTAAGTAGAAAGCTAGCTAACTAACTCAAGTGTCTGTTCCTTTTTGGCATTGTGTGAATATAGTTTTGTCACATAATAAAAACACGTTTTGCAATGTTTTAGCTAATTGTAGTTACAATTTAAATCTCCAAAAAGCTGTTGTTCAGTTGTTATTGTTGATAAGGGTTTACCTAGCTAGCTAGCTAGCTAACTATAGCTTCAGTCTGCGAATTAATTAATTAAATGTTGAGAAATAGTGACATCTAGGAGAGGAAACCTATCAAAGTGTTTAAGCACCACTACCACTGTTTAGCTCACTGTTATTTACCTTGCTGAAAGCTAAATATTGATAGCTAACTGCTACTGAATGAAGAATTGTGTAACGTTAGCTAAACGTGTTGTTGTTTTAACTGTTTACAGCTTGCCGAAACGTCAGGCTATTTTGCTAGGGGTTGAAAATGTAGTGCACTCTTGGTTTTTTAATTTTGTAGTGTCTCGCAATGTCCCGCAAACGAGATTATGCTGTCCTGAAATTGGACTTGTGTCAGTTGGTATCCCTAGTACCATGTAGGTAGTTCATCCAGAACTTCAAACACTCAATCCTAAACTTGGTGATCCAGTTTATTTACAATCCCAGTCAAAATCTGGGAATATAAGGATATGTCTGCAGCTTGGTTAGGTCAAGCTATTGAGTACCAGAATCATGCCATGTATGGAGGCTGCCTGTCTGACGCACTTCTATTTTGCTTTGCGTTATATAGAGGATGTAGGTCATGTTAGTTTCCTTTCGTAGTTTTTCATTAGATGGCTCATACTAACATACAAAAAAATTCAACTGTACGAGGCACTGCATTTTTAAATATGAACTGTTTTTATTACTGACAACCCTTCCCCTTCTTAGTCTGTGGTATTGGATTTGTTCCACTTCTTAATAGCACTTTGGGGGAAATGGTATCCATCTGTCAAGGCACAAAGTTTTTGTGTCAATATAGCTTTTTTGTTGGCTTGAAAAATAATTCCATATCTTAGGCAACCTGGTTTTTTAAATACAAAAAAGTATAACTTTGAACTGAGATTTGTCATTATTTTTTCACATGTAAAAGCCAAGCTTCAAGTACATGGTACAGTACACATGTTTTACATCACCGAGAATTTTAGGTTTGAGACAATTAAAAAAAAAAAAAAAATATATATATATATATATATATATATATATATATATATATATATATATATATATATATATATATATATACATATACATACAGTGCCGTGAAAAAGTATTTGCCCCCTGTCTGATTTTCTGCATTTTTGCACATTTTTCACATTGTATTTGGTCAGAATTGTTTGTGGGTTTTAGTAGTATATAGAGGGAGTCTGAGAGAAAAAATGACACCAAAGTGCTTCTTTCATTTGTTTGGTGTGCAAGGTAATCAAACATGCAATCTTCAGGTATGAAAAAGTTATTGCCCCCCTAGTTAACTCAACCCACCTAAATGGATAATTAGGGTCAGCTGTTTGAGTACTTTGGTTAACAACCAGGCCTGATTTGGGACAGCCCTGCCCAATATAAATCTGATTAACTATGGCCCTTACCATTACAGTGAAGTTGTCAGCACACAGGTTCTAGAGGCACATCATGCCACAAACAAAAGAAATTCCTGAAGACCGCCGGAAAAAAAGTTGTTGATGCCTATCAGTCTGGAAAGGGTTGCAAAGCCATTTCTAAGGCTCTGGGGCTCCACCGAACCACAGTCAGAGCCATAGTGTCCAAATGGAGAAAGTTTGGGACAGTAGTGAATCTTCCCAGGAGTGGCCGTCCTGCCAAAATCTCTCCAAGAGCAAGGCGTAAAATCGTCCAGGAAGTCACAAAAAACCCTAGAACAACATCCAGGGATCTGCAGACCTCTCTCGCCTCGGCTAAGTTCAGTGTTAATGACTCCACCATCAGAAAGACAGTGGGCAAAAATTGGATTCATGGCAGAGTAGCAAGGCGGAAACCATTGCTCACTAAGAAGAACATGAATGCTCGTCTCAAGTTTTCCAAAAAGCACCTGGATGATCCTCAAGAGTTCTGGAACAATGTTCTATGGACAGATGAGTCAAAAGTGGAACTTTGTGGCCGACATGGGCCCTGTTATGTCTGTCGAAAACCAAACGCTGCATTCCTCAGTAAGAACTCATACCAACGGTCAAGTATGGTGGTGGAAGTGTCATGGTTTGGGGATGCTTTGCTGCATCAGGACCTGGACGCCTTGCCATCATTGAAGGAACCATGAATTCTGCTCTGTGTCAGAGAATTCTACAGGAGAATGTCAGGCCATCCTGCGTGAGCTGAAGCTGAAGCGCAGCTGGGTCATGCAGCAAGACAGTGATCCGAAACGCACAAGCAAGTCTACATCAGAATGGTTGAAGAACAAGAAATTTAAAGTTTTGGAAGGGCCTAGTCAAAGTCCAGACCTAAACCCCATTGAGATGTATGGCAGGACCTGAAACGAGCAGTTCATGCTCAAAAACCCACAAATGTCACTGAGTTGAGCAGTTCTGCATGGAGGAGTGGGCCAAAATTCCTCCACGGCGCTGTGAGAGACTAATCAATAACTACAGGAAGCGTTTGGTTGCAGTTATTGCTGCTAAAGGTGGCGTAACCAGTTATCTAAGGGGGCGATTAATTTTTCACATGGGGGCATTAGGTGTTGCATAACTTTATTTAATAAATAAATGAAATATGTATCAAATGTTTGTGTTATTTGTTCACTCTTTTATCTAATATTAGGTTTTGGTTGAAGATCTGATAACATTCAGTGGCAAAAATATGCAAAAATGCAGAAAATCACAAGGGGCAAATACTTTTTCACGGCACTGTGTGTGTATGTGTGTATATATATATATATATATATATATATATATATATATATATATATATATAATAACTTATTTACATTGTGTTATCACAGAAGCTACAAAATGATATTGAAGCTTTATGAAGCAAAATGATGCAAAACTTTTGGCCACAGCTATCTATGCTGGCATTGCCTGCTGTGTTCTGGGTCATTTTTTCAAGAAATTTGAACGCATTGTTCAGACCCCTTGCTATCCCTGAATAGATGTCTGTCTGTTTCTCTGTCTACCTGTTTGACTGCCAACGAACTGCCCACCAGCTGTGGACTTAAGTATGTAGTACCTAATAAAGTGGCCACATCCTTCCTATGCATGTGTGTTTTTTTTTTTAATTTTGCAGTGTTTGTACCAAAAAGTTTGTTTCTAGCATTGAATATGTAATGTCTGCCTCTGTTTTGGACAGACTCCATTCCAAACACACCTTCCCACATTGAAAACCGTTGCCTGTGACTCCTACAGTACATCTGCTTTCAAAGCAAGAGCCATTCCTTTTATAAGTGAATTAGAAATACATACACTTTTATTACATTTTGAAATACCTCATAATTTCCAACCCCCAAGCAGCCCCATTATATAATTGGGTTGAGCCTTATATAGACCATAATGCCCTATGCAGATTGAAGTAGCACTATAATAATGATAGAAGTTGCACCATTTGAAAGAAATTAAAATCAAGTGGAGATTATCATAAGTAAAAAAAATATTACAAAAAATATTATAATTATATAATTTCTTCAGTGTATCTTCAGTGATCAATCCTCTCATTTATTCTGTCGTGTGGTTCGTCGGTTTTAAACATATACCTGAATGGGAGTTCAGAACCCCAGGACTGGGTGCAGCAGGGTTAGTGTGAGTTTCTAACCCTATCTAACATGGCTGGATTTGTACATGTGAAATGCTTATAAAACATTTCACATGTTTCTCCTTCCCTGTCACACTTTTAGTTAATTTCTCTGTGTGTCTTGGGGGTTGTTACAGGTTTACAGGAGAGATCATGATACTTCTTTGCCCAGGCTAAATGCAACAATGACAAAACCTAGCTGTTTGTTTTGGCTGATGTCTGCCCCCTTTTGGAATATTTTATTTCCATTGAGCCGATGTTAAGAATGTTTGTTTCTGGCATAGATAAAACACGAATGTTACTCACTTGGAAATCCTGCATGCTTAAAGATGCGTTCCTTGCTATTGGTGCTAGATTTAGGTATTGTTTTTAACATGGGATGTTTTTAACATGGGAGCTATCAGATTCAATTTCAATCCGTCTTCTTTCTGGTCCCAAAAATCGGGTCTTGAATGCTGTCTACAATCCTGTATAGCATGAAAATAAAAATAGCGACAAAACTTTTCTCAATTGCAGCATCCATGGCTCAGGCAGTTTTTTTTTTTCCTGAACTTCGACTACTACGGATTTCTTTAAAATGCAGCACAATACATTCCCACAATCCCACAGTGATCTGATGATGCAGGACAAGAACTTCAGAATTTGGCCACATTAGGAAAAAACACAAAAACGCGTGTCTGTTGTCCTGGGCTGGCCACGGCCGGCTAGCACCAGCCCCGGGCCGCAGTGGAAACAAGGCATCTATCTCGCTGATCTTGGTATGTTAATCATTACCCTGCCCCAAGAAAGAATGTGCAGCCTGGAGGCTGAGATAAAGGTTGCTGGCAGGACCAGTGGAATCTATGAAAACAAAAAACAACACAAAACAACATCCTCCGATTTGATGCGCTAACAGAGGGACAAACAGGAAGCCAGCTTCATCGTTCCCCTCTGGAGGCCTGGCTTCCCATTGCACTCCACTTCACAAGCTTTTTCACTGCTTGACTGACTAGTTTCTTAAAATGCTTAACCTGTGCAGAGTTTATGATTGAAGTTATGTTGTGGTGAACTACCTAGATACAGAAACGCAAGATTCACACAAGAAACAGCCACTTCCAATATCTCCCACACACACATTACACTCATGAAGGCATTAGAAGAAACGCTTGTCTGCTGCTTGACTTTCTTCGTTTCTTCTAGTTTTTAACCTGTGCAGAGTTTCAGATTGAAGTTGTGTTTTGGTTGAACTATTAATAATATCGCAAGATCCAGTTAACAAGAAACAGATACTTCCAATATCTCTCCAACACACATTACACTGACACAAGCATTGGCTGAAACTCAGATTGTAGTTGAACTAGCACTCAACAAACAAACACAAGAAGAAACAGATGCTTGCTAGAGTTGTATGCTTCCTTGTTAAATTTACTTTGTTTTTCTCCACACTTCATGTCCAGACAGGAAGCAGAATGTCAATAAAGGTTTCCCCTTTCCCATGAGGCTATTTAATGACTGACACAAACGTGTAAGGAAGAGCTGACTGAACTTTCTCAACAGGATGACATCACAGATACAGACCACCCAAGTGACCCGCATGTCACAAATTTACAATAAAGCTCACAGACCCGTGACAGCCTGCAAAATAAATCGTATATGTAAGATCACTGTTTGGGTCATGTAAAAAAAGAAAAATCATATGATTGTATGTGCATTCATTGAAGGGTTCATTTTAAATTAACCAATCTTTTACCGAGTTGAAATATGGTTTTAATCATTTAGGTCAGATTATCATCATCCCAAATTTTCTTGTGGGTGTTTTGCCATGGTTATACAATGACATGTTATTTAATATGCTTTACCATGCCTCTCTGTGCTTTACAATGCTTCCCTATGCTTTACCAGACCTCTCTGTGCTTTACAATGCTTTCCTATGCTTTAGCATACCTCTCTGTGCTTTGCAATGCTTCCCCATGCTTTACCACACCTCTCTGTGCTTTGCAATGCTTTCCCATGCTTTACCCTGCTTTCTCTGTGCTTTATTACACTTTGCTGTGCTTTTACTGTGGGACACTTTTATAAGCTACAAACAGTAGGTATATGTAATCTGAAACAAAAACACATTGGAAATGTGAAAAAACGCCAAGTTATCAAAAGTGACCAGCCCTTAAAGTAGAGATATCAAAAACACAAGCCAAGTTTCAAGAAACCATTGGGGCAACCTTGCCCGGCACAAAGCAAATAGGCACAACTGTAAAACTGGTGGGGGCCAAGGTTGCCCCAATTGTTTCTACTAACTTGGCTTGTGTTTTTCATGCATTTGATCCGCTTTTATTGTGCCTGAAAAACAAGCCAAGTTAGCAGAAACAATTGGGGCAACCTTGGCACATTTCCAATGCTTTTATGTTTCAGATAGACCATAAGTGTGTTCCCTAGCATATTTCCATGTTGACAAAACAAGTTAATTGTTATTAAACTCAGATGTCCTGTAATGTACATATGCATGGATAAAAGTGCCTGGGGTCTTCAAAATGTTTTATTTATTTTTTTGCCGGTGATGCGTGCAACTAGTCAATTTTAAAATATCAATAAATAGTTTAAATAAATGATACACATGTCAAAATAAGTGCGTCCCTAGTATATTTCCATGTTGACAAAATACGTTAATTGTCATTAAACTCGGATGTCCTGTAATATACATATGTGTGGATAAAAGTGCCTGGGGTCTGCAAAAAAATACGTTGGGTGAAAAAGCGGAATGGTGCTTTTGGCTGACTTACTTTTGCTGCGGCAATACCCTGAAAACACATTAACTATCCGTGCTCTATAGATAGTCACTGGCAGTTCTCGTGCTTCGCTGTAACTTGGGAAAGGAACTACCATCCCTCTCGAAAGAATGCCTCCATACTCTAGAAACTCCAAACAAGATACGAGACGGTTAGACTGTAGGGCCATTCTGCAGCAGGTTTAAGAGGTAAAAAGAAGCAGCTCAGCTTTGAAGTTTAAGTGATTCAATTAAACAAGAGACTGTGTGGTCCAGTGGTTAAAGAAAGGGGCTTGTAACCAGGAGGTCCCCGGTTCAAATCCCACCTCAGCCACTGACTCATTGTGTGACCCTGAGCAAGTCACTTAACCTCCTTGTGCTCCGTCTTTCGGGTGAGATGTAGTTGTAAGTGACTCTGCAGCTGATGCATAGTTCACACACCCTAGTCTCTGTGTCGCCTTGGAGAAAGGCATCTGCTAAATAAACAAATAATAATAATTCAGTGCATGGCTGTTGTAAACACTGTTTTCCATTTTGCAATTCATAGGCAATAAGGCCTATGTCAGTCTCAGAATAGATAATTATAGATAAGTAGATAAGTAGATAAGCACACAATTGTGCACCACTTCTATCTTTTCAATACAAATTGCTCCAACACATGAAATTCATAGTCAAGGTGCTTGTACGTCTAGATTTTAACATATATAGAACCACTTTAAAAGGTAATGAAACTTAATTGGTAATCACACACACACACACACACACACAAACAGTAGCCATGCTAGGGTACTAGTAGTAAATAGGAAAGCTCAAGGCTGCAACAGTGGAAAATCCCCTGGTAAAATGTGTTTACCTGACACTGTGCTTTATTTAACCTGCCTTCTTCGGTCACTAATCTTGCTAATTTGTAGACCCTCCCTAACCTGGAATGTGGAGCTTTCTCAAAAGACAAGACCGGTCCTGAACATGAACCAACCTGAGATCTTTCTAAGATTTAGTAAGAATTGCACTGATGTTGTTCTACTTGGTTTTATAGTTTGGTCCTGCTAGCCTTGCCCTGTGTGCAGCACAGCACAGCGAGGCTCTGCCCAGCACACAGCAGCCAATGCCAGCGCACTAGATTACAACTTTATATAGACACCATGTTGGGTAGCTGCTGTATTTTTTTTTTCTATAGTTGTTTTCACAGAAAATGTGTATTCATTTTTAATGCAATGTTTTTACAACTGGTAGTCTTGAATCTTTGTGTCCACAGTGATGCGGTTTAGTTCCATCTGTTCTAGTCACTCAACACACACTGTATACACGTGGGCACTTTTGGACAGAATGAAATTAGAAGCACATATTTTTTTGTTGTTTTCACTGTTCTGTGTCATTGTAGTTCCAGGAAGATGTGTTTTAAAAGTTGTGGGTGCATTGTATGTGTGTGTACAGTATAGATAGAGATATACAGATATAGTAACAGCGTTGTTGTTTCGCATTGTATTCAATAATACATAAAAGTGGACATTATGGAACAGCCCTCAGGTGGCTAGATGTTACGTCAGTGTCTCTGTCACAGCCGTGATCATCCTCCATGCACGCTCCAGTTTTCTTGATGCTCCGACAATGTTGTGCAAATTATGAATTTATCACGTTTAGACACAATTGTTTGGGTAAGGTTTAAATATGTAGATGGTTAAGCTCCCTCTCTCTCTCTGCAGGGCTGGCTGCAGCAGTATGGCTACCTGCCTCCGGGTGACCTGCGCACCCACACTGTGCGCTCTGAGCAGACCATCTCCTCGGCCATCGCAGACATGCAGCGCTTCTATGGGCTTCAAGTCACCGGCACGATTGACCCCAAGACCGTCCAGTGAGCCTTCCAACATACCTATGAAAACTTCATTTGTCATTGAAATCAAATTTCTTTCATTTCTAAAGAAAAGGCTACAACCAGCTGCAACCTTATATTTTGCCAGAACTAGAAATTAAAGGGTTGAATGAAATGAGATACCCCCAAAGAAACTGAAAGTATAGATGAAACAGAAATTAGTGTTTTATTAGAAATACACAAACATTGTCATTTAATATGTGACATTTATTACATTGCAAATAAGTAGTAAGCATAGACAAACATTGTAGAAAATATTCGGTTTTATATGCTGTTAATAATCAATGCACTATATCAGGAGATGTATGGAACTGACAATCTTGCTTCTTTTCAGAGCAATGCAGCGCCCGCGGTGCGGAGTTCCTGATAAATTCGGCTCAGAATTGAAAACCAACTTGCGGCGGAAACGCTACGCCATCCAGGGGCTGAAGTGGAACCACAATGAAATCACCTTCTGGTGAGTGCCTCCTTTCCCAGGGATTCAAACAACACTTTTTGAAATGGATAACTTTATACATTTCCCTCTTTCAAAGAAGTGGTAGCCAAGGTTTTCAAGCAAATTTCCTCTTTTTTTATAGCACAAGCAACACTATCATTGCCCCTTTAAAGATATTTAAGGGATACACCATGAATGTTATTCAGTGAATGTGGATGATGCCTAATAACTGAACTGTCTATGGCTGTCCATGGGTGAAATAACCACTGCACTGTTTATATGACAAGTATGGAAACATATGGAAAAGAACGTTTGCTTAACCCTCAATTAAACAGCTGCATTTGGAGGATGTGCATTTGGATTTCAAAATCAGATCCGGTAAAAACTATTTACTCAGCAGCAGCATCAAATATGACAAAAGTTATTTAATGCTAGATACTCAATTTTCATTCATAACTTCAAAACACCGATTTACTAAAGTAAAACTAGAAGAAACTTAAGTCAAGTAGACAAATGCTTTGGCTGGTGCCTTCTAGAAGTTTCTTATAAAATTTAAAAATGTTCTCTCTGGTGCTCCTGAGTGGCGCATCTGGTAAAGGCACTCTGCGTGGAGTGGAGGATGCGCCCTATAGCCTGGAGGTCGCTGGTTCGAGTCCAGGCTATTCCACTGCCGACCGTGGACGAGAGTTCCCAGGGAGCATCGCACAATTGGTCGAGTGCCGCCCGGGTGGGGAGGGCTTAGGTCAGCCAGGGTGTCCTTGGCTCACCACGCACCAGCGACCCCTGTAGACTGGCAGGACGCCTGCGGGCCTGCCTGTAAGTTGCCCGGAGCTGCGTGGTCCTCCGATGCGGGCCTGCAGAGTGAAAAGAAGTGGACGGCTGACGGCACACGTTTCGGAGAATGCGTGTGTCCGTCTTCGTCTCTCCTGAGTCAGCACAGGAGTGGCAGCGGTGAGCCGGGTTGAAACTAAATAATTGGGCTTTCCAAATTGGGGAGAAAAATGAGAAAAAATAACTGCTGATTCCAAATTTAAAAAAAAAAACGTTCTCTCTCTCTCTCTCTCTCTCTCTCTCTCTCTCTCTCTCTCTGTCTCTTTCTCTTTCTCTTTCTCTCAGTATTCAGAACTATACTCCCAAGGTGGGGGAGTATGAGACGTTTGAAGCAATCCGCCGTGCGTTCAAAGTGTGGGAGCGCGTGATCCCGCTGCGCTTCAGAGAGATCCCCTATCACCTGATCAGGGACAAGCATGAGACGTTTGCTGACATCATGCTGATGTTCGCCGACGGTTTCCATGGGGACAGCACCCCCTTCGACGGTGAGGGGGGCTTCCTGGCACATGCGTACTTCCCTGGCCAGGGCATAGGGGGCGACACTCACTTTGACGCCTCCGAACCGTGGACTGTCGGGAACTCGGACCTTTCTGGTGAGTTTCACAACTGCTAATGCTGTAGTACAGTCTGTAAGGTAACCAGTGCTTTAAAATCCAACTCTTGCCTCTTATTAGCACTAAACAAGGGGAGTTTTGAAGCCCAAACTAGGTGCAGCAGGGCTAGTGTGAGTTTCTAATCCTGCTTACACTCCTGGTTTCAATGAATTATATTTAAATAAATCAGAAGTTAGTTCTGAAACCCAGGGAGTTTTAAGTCCTGTGAGTGGATGAATAGACACTGTTAAAGCCACGCTGTGTTCTGGTCTCCTAGGTAACGACGTGTTCCTGGTAGCGGTTCATGAGCTAGGCCACGCCCTCGGCCTAGAACATTCCAATGACCCCTCTGCGATCATGGCGCCTTTCTACCAGTGGATGGATACGGAGAACTTCGAACTGCCTGATGATGACCGCAGAGGCATCCAACAGCTGTACAGTAAGTAGATCTGGACAGTTAAAAAATAAACATTTAGGCAAAGTGTATTCTAGTAATTTTGCTGTGATATGTACGACATGGGATACAGCAAAGGTAAAATAATGTTAATGGAATTTACAGGACTTTTGTGTCATTTTATTTATTTAATAAAGTTTTCCTTACTTTTTATGATTACAATCATTTTTAATAGTTCTGAGTTGCTCCAATATTAAATTGAAATAATTTGTTTGTATCACAATGCACCTGGTAGTGATTCCCTGACATTTTAACTCTGCGGCCCCACTTACTTTTTTGCTATTGCTATGGGGCCAGCAGAGTTGAAATGTTTCTTGTGGTTTCTTTTGGAATCCGGAAGTACTCAAAAGGAACTGGGGACTGGGATTCTACAGCCTCAGGTAATGTCAGGTGGATTCAGATAAAGAAAAGAATGCTGAAAGTTTCTTCCTTCCTTTCTTATAGTGTTGCTGACCTGCTTTTGTTTTATGTTTCTCTTCACAGGTAACTCAGCGTTCCCAGCACCCACCGTCCCCCCGAGGAAACCTGACACCACCACCACCACCCGGCGCCCCCATGTCCCCAGGACCCCCGGCAAACCCAACGGACCCCCATATGGACCCAGCGTGTGCGAGGGCGGCTTCGATACCATTGCTGTGCTGCGCGGGGAAATGTTCGTCTTCAAGGTAAACCGCGAGCCAAGCAGGAGTAGGGGGGGATAGTGCCTTTTATTTAACAGATAAATTCACAATAAAACTGCCTTCGCAATGCTGTACTTGTATTCCTATATACAGTACTGTGCAAAAGTTTTAGGCAGGTGTGAAAAAATGCTGTAAAGTAAGAATGCTTTCAAAAATAGACATGTTAATAGATTATATTTATCAATTAACTAAATGCAAAGTGAGTGAACAGAAGAAAAATCTAAATCAAATCCATATTTGGTGTGACCACCCTTTGCCTTCAAAACAGCATCAATTCTTCTAGGTACACTTGCACAAAGTCAGGGATTTTGTAGGCATATAGTCAGGTGTATGATTAAACAATTATACCAAACAGGTGCTAATGATCATCAATTCAATATGTAGGTTGAAACACAATCATTAACTGAAACAGAAACTGCTGTGTAGGAGGAATAAAACTGGGTGAGGAACAGCCAAACTCAGCTAACACGGTGAGGTTGCTGAAGACAGTTTACTGTCAAAAGTCATACACCATGGCAAGACTGAGCACAGCAACAAGACACAAGGTAGTTATACTGCATCAGCAAGGTCTCTCCCAGGCAGAAATTTCAAGGCAGACAGGGGTTTCCAGATGTGCTGTCCAAGCTCTTTTGAAAAAGCACAAAGAAACGGGCAACGTTGAGGACCGTGAGCGCAGTGGTCGGCCAAGGAAACTTACTGCAGCAGATGAAAGACACATCATGCTTACTTCCCTTTGCAATCGGAAGATGTCCAGCAGTGCCATCAGCTCAGAACTGGCAGAAAACAGTGGGACCCTGGTACACCCATCTACTGTCCGGAGAAGTCTGGTCAGAAGTGGCCTTCATGGAAGACTTGCGGCCAAAAGCCATACCTCCGGCGTGGAAACAAGGCCAAGCGACTCAACTATGCACGAAAACACAGGAACTGGGGTGCAGAAAATGGCAGCAGGTGCTCTGGACTGATGAGTCAAAATTTGAAATATTTGGCTGGAGCAGAAGGCAGTTTGTTCGCGAAGGGCTGGAGAGCGATACGAATGAGTGTCTGCAGGCAACAGTGAAGCATGGTGGAGGTTCCTTGCAAGTTTGGGGCTGCATTTCTGCAAATGGAGTTGGGGATTTGGTCAGAATTAATGGTCTCCTCAATGCTGAGAAGTACAGGCAGATACTTATCCATCATGCAATACCATCAGGGAGGCATCTGATTGGCCCCAAATTTATTCTGCAGCATGACAACGACCCCAAACATACAGCGGAAGTCATTAAGAACTATCTTCAGCGTAAAGAAGAACAAGGAGTCCTGGAAGTGATGGTATGGCCCCACAGAGCCCTGATCTCAACATCATCGAGTCTGTCTGGGATTACATGAAGAGAGAGAAGCAACTGAGGCTGCCTAAATCCACAGAAGAACTGTGGTTAGTTCTCCAAGATGTTTGGGCCAACCTACCTGCCGAGTTCCTTCAAAAACTGTGTGCAAGTGTACCTAGAAGAATTGATGCTGTTTTGAAGGCAAAGGGTGGTCACACCAAATATTGTTTTGATGTAGATTTTTCTTCTGTTCACTCACTTTGCATTTAGTTAATTGATAAATATAAACTATTAACATGTCTATTTTTGAAAGCATTCTTACTTTACAGCATTTTTTCACACCTGCCTAAAACTTTTGCACAGTACTGTATATGTTACTTATATATTGGTACATAAAACATAAAAAGATAGCGATGTGTGTCTAACTGTGGTTATTGCAGTCTGTGTTCCAGAACGCCCTGCAGTGTGTATGAGAAACACATTACTTTACCTTTGCTGTAACTCTGTTGTCCATATTGCAGCAATTCATTTTTTTCAACATATTCCAGCTTGTTTTTATATATTTTTTAATGATAGATGTATCAACTAGGGAATGATTTTTGTTTCTTCAACATTCACCAGGAGAGATCATTTTTCTTCCAAACATTGCAGTGTGTCCAGTTCAAGCTCCTCCTGCATCATAAGAACATAAGAACATAAGAAAGTTTACAAACGAGAGGAGGAAGCCATTCGGCCCATCTTGCTCGTTTGGTTGTTAGTAGCTTTTTGATCCCAGACCCTCGCAATTCTCTGTGTAAAAAAGTGCCTCCTATTTTCTGTTCTGAATGCCCCGTTATCTAATCTCCATTTGTGACCCCTGGTCCTTGCTTCTTTTTTCAGGTCGAAAAAGTCCCCTGGGTCGACATTGTCAATACGTTTTAGGATTTTGAATGCTTGAATCAGTTCGCCGCATAGTCTTCTTTGTTCAGGACTGAATAGATTCAATTCTTTTAGCCTGTCTGCATATAACATGCCTTTTAAACCCGGAATAATTCTGGTCGCTCTTCTTTGCACTCTTTCTAGAGCAGCAATATCCTTTTTGTAACGAGGTGACCAGAACTGAACACAATATTCTAGATAAGGTCTTACTAATGCATTGTAAAGTTTTAACATTACTTCCCTTGATTTAAATTCAACACTTTTCACTATATATCCAAGCATTTTGTTGGCCTTTTTTATAGCTTCCCCACATTGTCTAGATGAAGACATTTCTGAGTCAACATAAACTCCTAGATTTTTTTCATAGATTCCTTCTTCAATTTCAGTATCTCCCATATGCTATTTATAATTAGGGTTTCTGTTTTTTGGTTTTTATTATTTGTATTTTTCGGTGCTTATTTTTAGCTATTTTCAAGTTTTATGTAAATTGTTTTTTGGGGGGGTTTTCGTTTTTGATATACTGTACGAAATTAGTGTTTTCGGTTACTTTCCAAAATTATTGAGCATTTTTTTTCTGTCAAAATATGTATAGTAGTAACTCGACAGTACTTGCACACTTAAGTTGTACCTTCTTTCCTTTGCTGTCTTCCACAATGAAATCCCTATGGTCACGGGCACATTCTTCTGGGGTTTTTGTGTGTAGGCATTTTTGTATATTTCACCACAATTCTGTTTTAAATCCTCCGTGTCTTAACTGTAATACAGTTTAAATCCCGCTAACAAGCCTCCATTCCTGATTGTAATCTTGTTTTAAATCTCATAAGCGGAGTCTCCAATAGAAATGTAGGAATGTGCTGTCATTCATAGTTGGGGCAGGTTTAAAGTATTCACAACGAATCAATGATAGATACAAGTCAGGAAGGCGGGACATTGCCCAGCAGCACTGGGAAATGTATTTATTATTATTTTTGTAGTAGGTTTTATTTTTTAATGGGAAAAGGGTAAAGTTAATGTGAATTGATAAACCATTTCCACAGTTTTTCCGGTGTTTTCCGGTGTTTATTGGCTATCCACCGATTACATTTTTTTGTATCGGGGGTGTTTTATCGGTTAAAACCGAAAATCAGAAGCCCTATTTATAATGCACATTTGTATTGCCTGCGTGCAGTACCTTAAACTTTTCTATATTAAATGTAATTTACCATGTGTCTGCCCAGTTCTGAATGCTGTCTAGATCATTTTGAATGACCTTTGCTGCTGCAACAGTGTTTGCCACTCGTCCTATTTTTGTGTCATCTGCAAATTTAACAAGTTTGCTTACTATACCAGAATCTAAGTCATTAATGTAGATTAGGAATAGCAGAGGACCTAATACTGATCCCTGTGGGACTCCACTGGTTACCTTGCTCCATTTTGAGGTTTCTCCTCTAATCAGTACTTTCTGTTTTCAACTTGTTACCCACTCCCTAATCCATGTGCATGCATTTTCTTGAGTCCCTACTGCGTTCAGTTTGAGAATTAATCTTTTATGTGGGACTTTGTCAAAAGCTTTCTGGAAATCTAAATAAACCATGTCATATGCTTTGCAATTATCCATTGTCGATGTTGCATCCTCCAAAAAAATCAAGCAGGTTAGTTAGACACAATCTCCCTTTCCTAAAACCATGCAGACTGTCTCCCAGGTTAATGTTACCAAATAGGTAATTTTCCATTTTGGATCTTGTTATAGTTTCTCTAAGTATACATATAATATAATAGTTGGTACAACCCCTGTCTCAAGAGACTGTTGCATGATCTTGGTTAGCGGTTTGTAAATAACTTCTTTCATTTCTTTGAGTACTATTGGGAGGATCTCATCCGACCCAGGGGATTTGTTTATTTTAAGAGCTCCTAGTCCCTTTAACACTTCTGCCTCTGTTATGCTAAAGTTATTTAAAACTGGATAGGAACAGGTCGAGATGTGGGGCATGTTGTCCGTATCCTCCTTTGTAAAAACTTGTGAAGTAATCATTTAATATATTTGCTATTTTTTTCTCTTCGTCTATGATTTTGCCATTTGTATCTCTTAGACATTTTACCTCCTCTTTGAATGTTCTTCTGCTGTTATAATATTGGAAAAACTTTTTGGAATTGCTTTTAGCCCCCTTAGCAATGCTCATTTCTATCTCTGTCTTGGCCTTTCTAACTTCCTTTTTGACTTGTGTTTGCAGTTCCAAGTACTCTTTCTGTGTACTTTGTTCTTGGTCCCTTTTAATCACTCTCTAAAGTGCCTCGTTTCAATCAACGCTGGGGCTCTGATTGAAACGAGCGGTGTATTATGGGAACAGAAAAGCTGCATTGTTGTGGGAGGGAGCGTTTTGCACGTAGATTAAAAATGTCAAGACAGTTGGCAATGTTTCAAAATATAACGACATGGACAACACGGGACACAGCAAAGAAAATGTGTTGTGTTAAACACTGCAGTGAGGAGGGGAAGCCAGTAAATGGGGTTCTGAAGTTGAGAATGTCAGTGTGATACAAACTTAGAAATATCAAGAGAAACTTCATTTCAGTGACAAATGTTTAGACTAGAAGTCTTTCTGCATTGAAGACATTGAAAAAGAGTGGAAACGTTTGTCATTGGATTGAAGTGTTCCCCATAGTATTTCTGCACTGAGCAATATTGAGTGTTTAATAGTTATTAATGTTTTACAAACATTGATACCACAGCTCGGTGACAGGGGTGTGGTGCTGAATTTAACCCTTTCTTTTAGAACAAATGGTTTTGGCGTGTTCGTAATAACCGCGTGATGGACGGCTACCCCCTGCCAATCGGTCACTTCTGGAGAGGCCTACCCGCCTCCATTGACAGTGCCTACGAGAGGAAGGACGGCAAGTTTGTCTTCTTCAAGGGTCAGTGTCAGAGATCAAAGACCAACAACAGAACTATGAATATTCAAAACCAGAAATAACTGGGGCATTTTTAATTTAGAGAATTAGAAGTAGAATTAACTTGTTTCTTATTTGGTTTTGAATTGTAATTGCTTTTTTATGAGAAAAAAAAAATTGTGCTACTGTTGATTTGGAGTAAATAGCTTTCAGAATCAAACCCTTTTTTTAAAATCTGAATTTCTTTGCAGCCATTCTTGTAGTTCCAAAATATGATGATAATGTAAACTGTATGTTTATGCCACAGACATTTAGACAAGTTCCCCAATCTCATCTGAAGGTCCCGCATGGTAATCTATTACTTTTTACAAGGCAGGTGAGCTGGGCGTGGAGAAGTGCATTCTTCACACTCAGCTTTATTTATTTTTTAAATTCCTCTAATGAAATATGCTAATGGGAGTACAAATTGTAGCATTTTGTAAATAGTTTGTTTTAAATGATACGCAGTATGCTGAGCGATACAGTGTACTTGTTTTGCTGGATGTGGCAGTGAAAAAGATCTGGTCACTAAAACATACATAAAAATAACTAAATGTACCCACATGAATGGTATAAAATATTAACATTACCATTATTACTACTAATGATGATGATGATGATGATGATGATGATGATGATGATGATGATGATGATAATGGGATTTTCTTTCTTCAGGTGACAAGCACTGGGTGTTCTCTGAGGCCAGTCTGGAGCAGGGCTATCCCAAAAACATCCGAGAGTTAGGAAAGGGGCTGCCCAAGGACAGGATTGATGCAGCGCTGTTCTGGCTACCCAACGGAAAGACCTACTTCTTCAGGGCAGACAAGTGAGTGGAGATTACAGACACGCCACGTCCATTGAAAAGACTGATCGAGACGGGATTGCTACATCTACAAGCCAACACTGTCTAATATCTGGTCCTTTGTAGGGATGTCAGTAAAGTTTAATGTCGAATTGTTCCTAAACATTTAACTACTGTCAGAGCGTGCATGTCAGTTAGAGATCAGTGGCAGTGTTTGTACAGCAGGATGTGTGCAGTGAAAGGTTATTTCTGTATGCACATAAATGCTGTGCACATACACTTTAATATTGAAGTTCATCATAAAAAAGAGGGCTGGTCAGGATGGCTTTTTTAAATTAATTACCAAAAATTCCCAATATGTTAAAGTTTAAACATCTAAAGGGAAGCTAGTCATTTGTACTGAGACTGCACCTCCTCTGCACTTAGATTCTTCCTTTCACTTTCTGTTACTCCATATTTATTTGAAGGGAATCTCAGTTCCATTGTCTAGTTGTAATTTGCAGGTGTTTGCTTTGCCATGAAGCAGATTCATCAGAATTATAAGGTTACAATGTTATGATTTCTGAAAACAAAAGAGCAAAACCACACAGGCTTGCAGTAGGGAAAATATATAAGAGCTAGCATCAAATGCCATTTTATCACCTCTTTTTATGGTGTTTGCAATTATGTACAGCGGTTCTTTGTTCCAGTATTGAGTTATCATCATTTTTCTCAAAATTTGCCTTTACCTGGCTTTGAGAATTCTAAATGCACTTAACTGATTTGCTCATTCTATTCAAATCATGAGCCCGACCTATAAATTAGAGAGAGAGAGGTTCAGTAGGTGCGAACAGCCAGGTTGAAAGGCCATTTTTTCATATTTGAATGAAATGAGGAAGCACACACAAAGGTAGATAAATATAGCAAAAAATGATAATAACTAACTATATATAAATGATAATAACAGAACAGAAACCAGGACCAGTCAACAGCATTGCAAATAAAAAGTCAAAGGAAAAGACTAAATTTGAAGATATGTGAAGCGATTTGCTATAATATTAGAGTTCAGAGGGTGTGTGACAGAAAGACAATAATTCTTGGTGGTAAATATCCCTCCCGACCTGTGAGGGCACTAAGTAACGGGAACAGAGTACCCTGGACTGGTTGGCCTGACACTTCATTTCTAGGGTTAAAAGGAAGTCGGTCATTTATAAAGGGAGCGGAGCTTCAGTGCATTAACTCATCGACCCGAAAGGGAAATGATGTGGTAGCTGCAGATTGGAGGAGCGGCTTCAATCGTTCACCAAGGGGTCATGTGTGACGGTATAAGTAGTGGTTGAAGCAACGTGATCGGTTCCTTCGTTTTGGTTAGAGAACAACCTGGAAGGACCTGTGTTTTGTGTGGAGAAAATCGTGAGTGTTTTGTTTGTTCATTGTTGTGTCTGAATAATACTGTTTGTGATTATTTAGACAGCTAAACACGATCCAGGAGCTGTCGCTAAAGGCCAGCACAAAGCTGGACAACACTGCACTTTGCTTGCACTAAAGTACTGTATTTTCACCACAAGCACTAGTGCACGCACTGTGGACGGGTGTTTGTGTTTGTGTATGAGTTACGTGTGGGTGAATTAAAACGGGACTGTTATTATTTCTGGGCCAACCTGCGGATTACAGATAAGCAATACACGCCACTGTATTGCTTCTCATTGACATTGTTATTATTTACTGTTGTTAGCCATCAAGCATTTGGATTACAAAATACAACCATTAAGCAACATTGCACCTGGATTATAATTGTCTGTCTGTTTATTGATCAGCTCCATCTGCACACTGTTAACCACTTTGCCAAAGGGTGTAAAGAAAAAACAATGGCATTTGTAGCTATATGTAAAAATGCCTAAAAGGTGGTGATGTGTCTTCATTGGACCTGTTTTGAAATGGATTATGTTTTCTTTCAACCTATTGGATTACTTACAAGCTTGATGAAAGTTCAGCATTGCAGAGTTTTCTGTTTTTGTTTTTCTTGAGAGAAGCACCAGTTTGTGTTGCAATTTGGCTCTGTGAGTCAGGCATCCCAAAGTAACATTTATAATCCTGGAATGCAGAGCAGCAGGGCTGTCATTTGGAGCCACCTCCCTCATGGTTTGTGTGTTTGCTAAACCCCTCTAATGTTAATTGCAGTTCACGTCGTCGCCTCACTGTCTGTGTTTTCACAATAGTGGTTTTGCAAGGTAATGGTTGTAATTCAAGACACTGTTTTATTTCCCAGAGAAAATAGGAAAAAAACAAGCATTTCCTTCAGTAACACACTATCACCCCTCCCCCACCCTCAATGACAGTACCATGAGGAGTTTTATCCCTGGGTATCCCTGGGTTTTATCCCTGTACACTGTGTTGCATTATGCCTGGGTTTTATCCCTGCGATTTATGCAAGGCCAGTCTGACAGTTGAAGATTAGCCCGGCAGATGTTCTTTCTGCCTGGGGCCAGAGCACACCTAGAGTGCCACTCGCTGATGACATTTTCGGTGAGTTTTGTGCCAGTTTTTCTGAGTGCACGCTGGAGGAACGTGTGTCTCGCAGCTCTATGGAACGCTCTGTGTCCATTACACCAGGACAATGCGCCTCCCCATCACCCTCTGTTAAAGTGGTGGCTGCGCCCTCTCCACTTAGCTGTGTGCCAAGGGAGCGCAGACGATGAGCTCGGAGAAAGTTTGGCGGACTCCGGCCAGCTGGGGAAGCTCTGGGCAGCTGTTTCCCATCAGGGAACGGTGCTTACAGAGCTGCTGCGTGAGCATGCGGCTCTGCCTGCCCCCTTGTCCCTTTGGGGCACCAAGGGGCTACAAGCACAAACTGGCAGCAGGATGATGTGCTGTCCATTGCCGCCTCTGAGGAGGTGAGCGAACAAGAGCTGACCTTCCCCTCAGAGGAGGTGGAGTCAGACAGCACATCCCCTGCAATTAAGCTCCTCTGTCTTCAGAGCTTCTGCCACTGATTAAAAAGGCCACTGCGGTGTTGCAAGTGCCATGGCCTACAGATGAGACGAGGCAGCCATCTTTGATCCGTGTCACTTTATTCCAGGATATTTGCAATGCAACAGTGTGGGCTACCTTTACGAGGTTTCTACAGACTTAATGTTGTGGATCCACAACCCTGGTTTTGGAACTAGAGTATTAAAGGTAGCTTCAGGCCTAGCTACTGGTTAATGGGGTTCCGAAGGGTAACGCACAAGGCTGCCTCTCGGCTTAGCCGTGTAGCATTCCGGTCGTTCTGCAATATTGCCCTTGCGACGGCTCTGGTACACTCACCCATACTGTAATTGTTACATTTCGTACTTGATAGGGAACGTTTTAACCCATGTTCCCTGAAATATAAATGTAACCGTTAAACTTCAAGGTCGCTGCATCCATGATTGCAGCAGGCTTGAAGGAAAAGTGATGCTGTGATCTGTGTGGGCAGTCCTTTAATGCCCTCGGGGGCGGGCATGACTGCGTCACAGGGACTGCATGCAGCTTTGATATAATTATTCAGGTTCAGGGTCTTTAGCAGGTAAACACCCATACGGCAATAACATTTCTATTTCAGGGAACCAGGGTTATGATTAGCAATAATATTTTTTTCAGGTCAATAACGATATCACGATAATCAACAATAGTTCAAACCCTACCGTGTACCCCCGGATTCCTTCTTGCCAAGGCGATCTTTAGTTATTGGTAATCTGGGGGTATGAAGTATCTTTCTATGTCAAACTTACATTTTCCATGTTCATACGGGTCACTGATAGCTCAGATTACGTTATTGACAGCCGTGGTGGGGATGAATGTAACTGATTCACTTGTTGACTTGTAGGAATCTCTATACTGTGTATCATGAAGTTTGTTAGTGAGGGATATGTAAAATCATTCCTAGTGCAATGATACAAGTTCCCAGGGCTGTGAAAGATTTTTCAAAGGAACGTTTGACATTAGCTGTAATGTGTGTGTGTGTGTGTGTGTGTGTGTGTGTGTGTGTGTGTGTGTGTGTGTGTGTGTGTGTGTGTGTGTGTGTGTGTGTTTTTTCCAGATACTACCGCTTCAATGAGGAAATGAAGTCTGTGGATTCGGACTATCCCAAACCCATCAGTGTTTGGGAAGGAATTCCGGATTCTCCCAAAGGAACATTTATGGGAAGCAATGGAGGTAAGGAATTTGGCATGCTACCTGTTGTGCGATTCCATAAATATATAGGTCTCAAATGAGCAGTTTGGAAAGAAACATGAAAAACAATGATTATTGTAAAACAGTCTGCAGCAGCAACATGGTCATGTTTTTGCGTTTTAAAGTGTATACTTGTAGTAAACAAGCATGTCAATAAGTAATTGTGAAGCATGTGGTTTCTGATGGACGGGAGTGCAGCTGTGGTTGCAATCCATTCAAATGTAAATTATACTTTAGAACAATAATAAATCGTTAAAAAATAAATAAACAAGCAGCCCGTATCTCATGGATGATTCGAGATCGGGCAGTAACGTTTTGGCTCGTCTTTTCTGTACAGTAAGTCACGTTGCTGCTTGTGTATTCGGACAGTGCCGTCTTTGTCTTTTCTCGGCACTCAGTCACATTGCTGTTTGTGTACTCGGATAGTCGCGTCTTTTGTTGGCGATTTTAAATCATGCATCACTATACTGTACTTGAATTTAAGATGCAGGCTGTTTTTGAGAAGAAAAAAATTGTTTAAAAAGTGCATTTTAAATTCGAAGCAATATGGTAATTCATATTTTTTTGCAACGGCGACTAGTCAACAATTTTTTCCGTGTCTTTTGACTCCTAGTTAAAGGAATCCCTCCCCCTAAAAAAACTCTCTCTCTCTCAACAGTGTACACCTACTTCTACAAGGGAAACCGCTACTGGAAATTCAACAACCAGAAGCTGAAGGTGGAGCCGGGCTACCCCAAGTCAGTGCTGCGAGACTGGATGGGCTGCGATGGCGACGGGGAGTACGACGAGAGCCCCGACGGCGGGGAGACAGAGGTCATCATCATCGAGGTGGAGGAATCGGACCGTGGGGTGGACGCAGCGGCCATCGTCATCCCCGTCCTCCTCTTGATCTGCGTGCTCCTCACCCTGGGAGCCGTAATCTTCTTCAAGCGCTATGGGACACCCCGCCGCCTGCTCTACTGCCAGAGATCCTTGCTGGACAAGGTTTGAGTCGAAAATCAACGCAGCTGGCTAGGTTAAAGGGCTGTAGCATGTTTGAATCTCTTTCTCCTGCTTTCTCAACCCCCAATAATTTACACATCCTTCCATATTTTTTAGTCTAAACATAAATCTGTAGGGGTGTTGTTTGAACGTTTAAACATTTTTCCAAGTGTTTTACTTTTAACCATTGTTGAATGTAGTCTCGTCACATTAATGTTGTGTATCTTGAAAAGTAAAAGCACTTCTGACCATTGTCAAAGATATGTGTCCATTGGAGAGCTGCAGTGTTTGTGGAGTAGGGTGTGCGCAGTGTAAGGCTACTTATTCTAGGTGATTTCCATACACACTTCAATGTTGTGCACATGTAGTCTGTCATATTAAAGTTGTAGACCATCATAAAATAGCAACAGCACTCTAATGTAGGGATCATATGATGGCTTTTTTGATTTGACATCCCCAATATGTTGAAACGTTCAAATGCGTTTAATCCTAAAGTTTAGGAGATTAATTGGAAATGAACACCCCTACATCAGCGTAGTGTGTTACAGGCTCACAGTAGGCTGTATTTTTTTAATTCTCGGTGTAAGAAACAACAGGTGGTGTATTGCTTGAAAACCGGAATGCTTATTAAAGAAGGGAATTCTCATACCCTCTTCGTCTCTTTTTTCCCCGCTTTTTAAATTCCCCATTTTAGATTCATCAGTGAATACGATTTTTGAATCTTGAATCTGTACAATGTGTTGTTGTATTTTATTTTGTATGTGTTTTTTTTCCCAGAATGTAACATAGAAAATTAAAAAAAAAATGTAAATTTTTTTTTTTTTGTTGAGGATTAATTTTATTTTATATTTGGTAAAAAAAATATATACTTTTGCTTGTTTGTTCTGAGCATGCCTATTACTTTCTTTTTCCCTCCTTTCGTTTTCTCTCGACGATGCAGCTCAATAGATTGCTGCTTTTTTATTTTCGGATTAAACTTTTTTTTTGTGTTTTACTTTTGTTTGTTGAAAATTTGGCAGATTGGTTTCAATGGGAAGGGATTTGACCAACAATTCATTCATGTGGTGCTATTTCTCCAGCCTGTCATTCCTGCTTTTCTCAAGAGGCCTGGCTTCCAGTTTGGGGGGTGGGCATGCATGTGACAGACAGACAGCGGACTGATTCGTTCAGCCGCTTCTCATTCCTGCGTTTCGCCTTCCTCTGGATGTCTGGGTTCCATTTCAATACATTGCAAGACATGAAAAAAGACTTCGAGTCAAAACGTTTGTCATTGAGTTTGTTACGTTTCTTTTAGTATTTCTAAATTCAGCACTATTGAGTGTTTCATAGTTATAGATGTTTGAGGAGAATTGATCAAAGTTAGCCCAATAAAGTTAAGGGAAGTTTTTAAAGCTGATTCAGTTTGAGTGTCGACAGAGTGGTGAGGGTACTGAATGGGTTACCAAGGGTTACCGAGCCATGTTGTTGATGTTGAATCATTGGGATCCTTTTATTCTGGGATGAAATCAGCTACTAAGAACCGGAAGAGCATTATAGGCTGAATGGTCTACTCTTGCTTGTAAATTTAATTAACTTTTCCCTTAAAACGCTGAATCTATTTCTGCCTACATTTGTCTTCTGTTATTGCAGATTTAAAAAAAATTGTATCTCCTTTTTAAAAAATAAAAAAATAAAAAAAATAATAAAAACAAATAATAAAAACACACTTTACAACAGACAAGACACGGGGAGGGCTGTGGGATTTAACGTTTATTGTTTTATATTAATAAAACCTTTTTTTTTAACTTTTTTTATTTCTTTTGAAGTTTGGTTGTTTTTTTTATTTTATTTGAACTGTTAACTACACCTGCAGGACAGGGCTGGCTATTAGCATTTTGTACTATTATAATTATGTTATTAAAAATACCAAAAAACAAACCTTCTGTTTGTGTGTGTATATATATATATATATATATATATATATATATATATATATATATATATATATATATATATATATATATTACACACAAATATGTACAAATTTCAATCAACCAAATTGAGGCCAAAGTGACAGGTCATGTGAAGAGATTTCAAAAAAAAAAATTCCAAATGAGCAGACAGATTTAACAGATTAAATGATTGGTCTAATTTTTAAATGCTTCAAGATGGAAATTGTTTTAGTTAAGTAAGGTTAAGTTAAATGGGGATAATTCAGTCATTCTTGCACTTCTATTTTGGGTTCCATTTTGGGGGCTAGGTGGTGCAGACAGACAGTGTGCTAATTAATTAATTCAATAGCCTCTCCGATCTGACTGCCCAAAGAAAGACAGACCTCAAAACAAAGCCATTTAAATAGTCAGGTAAATACAAAATAGAAAGAAACCCAGAATGCCTAAATTTAGTTAAACTAGGAATTGTATCTTTTTGTGAACAAAGAAAAAAAAGCATCCGTGGTCGATAATTAAGTGGAGTGGTATCTCTAATGAAATGGTCTGGAGCTTGATGGGATGATTCATAGATTTAGAATGCAGTGTTTATATAGAATGTTACAAATATGAAGACACTACCTTAAATGGCCTCTGAGAAATGAGCTGTTTTGCCATTTTGTGAATGTTTGACTTTTTATACAGTGTGATCTGAGATTTTACCAAACAAAGAGAGCTTTGGTGGAGCAGCGTGAGGATCAATGAATGTTTCATTGAGGCTTGGCAAAATAAAAGCCATGGCCAGCAGTAACCTATTTAATAGATCGATTGCTGCATCTAGTCTTGAGTGTAAACAGTACAGTTTTTCACACGCTAGATGAAATAGCTTCATTTCCTGTTGTATTGCTGGTAATACACAGATGTGCACTAGATGGTGCTGGCGTTACTAATAGCAAGACACATTGGCTGATCTAGCCAACATTACATATGTCTATGGCAGGCAACGAGAACTGAAGAGATGAACTCAGATAAAAGCACCTTAACACAGACTTATAAAAAAACACTAACAGGTAGCCCTGTGACGTTATTGTAAGCCATAAAGAATGCTGGCATTCATTACTGCAGACTATCTTCCGTAACTATTCATAGTGCTGAATTTAGAAATGCTGAAGAAACTAAAATTCAATGACGAACGTTTCGGATAGCAATATTTTTCAGTGTTGAGGATTTCTAGTTTAAACGTTTTTGTCATAGAATTTGTTTCTTTTAGCGTTTTTAGACTGCAAAATATCAACATCTAACCATTCACATTCATCTACAGTCTCTTAAGAGATACGTTGATGTATGCTACTGTTTCTCACCATAGACCCCAATCTTAAAGCCAGGCTGTTTCTCATCCCATAGACCCCAATGTTAAAGCCAGGCTGTTTCTCATCCCATAGACCCCAATGTTAAAGCCAGGCTGTTTCTCACTATAGACCCCAATCTTAAAGCCAGGCTGTTTCTCATCCCATAGACCCCAATGTTAAAGCCAGGCTGTTTCTCATCCCATAGACCCCAATGTTAAAGCCAGGCTGTTTCTCATCCCATAGACCCCAATGTTAAAGCCAGGCTGTTTCTCATCCCATAGACCCCAATGTTAAAGCCAGGCTGTTTCTCATCCCATAGACCCCAATGTTAAAGCCAGGCTGTTTCTCATCCCATAGACCCCAATGTTAAAGCCAGGCTGTTTCTCATCCCATAGACCCCAATGTTAAAGCCAGGCTGTTTCTCATCCCATAGACCCCAATGTTAAAGCCAGGCTGTTTCTCATCCCATAGACCCCAATGTTAAAGCCAGGCTGTTTCTCATCCCATAGACCCCAATGTTAAAGCCAGGCTGTTTCTCATCCCATAGACCCCAATGTTAAAGCCAGGCTGTTTCTCATCCCATAGACCCCAATGTTAAAGCCAGGCTGTTTCTCATCCCATAGACCCCAATGTTAAAGCCAGGCTGTTTCCCATCCCATAGACCCCAATGTTAAAGCCAGGCTGTTTCTCATCCCATAGACCCCAATGTTAATGCCAGGCTGTTTCTCATCCCATAGACCCCAATGTTAAAGCCAGGCTGTTTCCCATCCCATAGACCCCAATGTTAAAGCCAGGCTGTTTCCCATCCCATAGACCTCAATGTTAAAGCAGGCTGTTTCTCATCCCATAGACCCCAATGTTAAAGCCAGGCTGCTTCTCATCCCATACACCCCAATGTTAAAGCCAGGCTGTTTCTCATGCCATAGACCCCAATGTTAAAGTCAGGCTGTTTCTCATCCCATACACCCCAATGTTAAAGCCAGGCTGTTTCTCACCATAGACCCCAATGTTAAAGCCAGGCTGTTTCTCACCATAGATCCCAATGTTAAAGCCAGGCTGTTTCTCACCATAGATCCCAATGTTAAAGCCAGGCTGTTTCTCACCATAGACCCCAATGTTAAAGCCAGGCTGTTTCTCATCCCATAGACCCCAATGTTAAAGCCAGGCTGTTTCTCACCATAGATCCCAATGTTAAAGCCAGGCTGTTTGTCACCATAGACCCCAATGTTAAAGCCAGGCTGTTTCTCACCATAGACCCCAATGTTAAAGCCAGGCTGTTTCTCATCCCATAGACCCCAATGTAAAAGCCAGGCTGTTTCTCACCATAGATCCCAATGTTAAAACCAGGCTGTTTCTCACCATAGACCCCAATGTTAAAGCCAGGCTGTTTCTCATCCCATAGACCCCAATGTTAAAGCCAGGCTGTTTCTCATCCCATAGACCCCAATGTTAAAGCCAGGCTGTTTCTCATCCCATAGACCCCAATGTTAAAGCCAGTCTGTTTCTCATCCCATAGACCCCAATGTTAAAGCCAGGCTGTTTCTCACCATAGACCCCAATGTTAAAGCCAGGCTGTTTCTCACCATAGACCCCAATGTTAAAGCCAGGCTGTTTCTCATCCCATAGACCCCAATGTTAAAGCCAGGCTGTTTCTCCTCATAGACCCCAATGTTAAAGCCAGGCTGTTTCTCATCCCATAGACCCCAATGTTAAAGCCAGGCTGCCCTATAGACAAGTTTCAAGTTACAATGCTACACAAAATAACTGCACACAGCAAGCATTAAAAGCTCATTTGTTTGTGAAGAGTTAGCAAGTTATTATTATTAAATTGTAATTATTTAAGACTTTAAAAATTATCACACATCAAGGTTCTGGCCTTGATATTAAGGTCTTCAAAAAAAACTAATTGAAGTGTCCGTTAATAGATTTAAAACGTTATTTGATTAAAAATACTAAACATTCCATGAATTTGTTTTTTATGTTAATAATTTGTTGTTGACCTGAATTAAATATTTATTTTAATTTTTTTTATGGGTTATTGCTATTTTCTTCATTGTTTTTCTGGCTTTTTTGTGAATTTATAAATAAACGCAGTCTGTATAAGTGTCATTGGTCTGTCTGTCATTTCATTTGTATCTCAAATTCTCTTTTGATAATACACTACCAGTTTACCATCGAAACATGCTTCCCTGTGAAAAATTGCTACCAGGTGCAAACTTTTATTTAAGTATAAAAACAAATATTTTCTATATTTTACTTTTGTTTTGCTTATGATCTTGAAAAATACAATAAACTGCAATAAACATTTTCAGACTTCATAATTACATTGAGAATTTGTTGATCTGATTCATTTTTATTTTGGAATGAAAATGCATATTGATCATTGTGGGGTTTTGTGCATAAAAATCCATTTTAATAGTGTCCCATAGTAAAAGCATAGCAAATGTAATGAAGCACATTAAAAAACATGGTATACTATGGTAAATGTACAGGGAAAACTGCAATTGGCTATATTCAGACTAAATGCATTATAATCTAAAAATGATCTTGCCTATTTCTACCTTATTTAAGTGAATTAAGCCACAGTTGTGAGGGGGCTGAAATTAGGAAAGGGTGTGTAAGTGAAGGTATATGAACAGAGAGCAATGGAGGCAAAAGGAAGGTCACATCAACTTCAAACAGCTGTGTCTGGCGCTTTCACAGGACAGAAATGTGCTGAGGTTTTTTTTTGCCATTGAATTTGAGCTGAAAACCACATACATGCCTGGCAGCTTACTCCCCTCTTCTCCTCCCTTTCTCATTTTTCCTTTCCTCTCTCCTTCTCTAGCTCACCCTTTCCCCCTCATATATCCTTCTCTCCCCCACTGGCTATCTCATTCTCCCTCACTATCTCCCTCCTCACTCTTCCTTTCCTGTTTTTCTCTCTTTCCTCTCTCCCATTATTCATTTCTTCTCTCCTTCTCTTTCATCCCCCCTCTTCTTTTCCTCTCCCTCTTTCTCTCATCCTATCCCCCTTAATTCCTTCCCTCTTTCCCTCCCTCCCCTATATCTCTCTTTCCTCATTTTGTTTCTCTCTATTCCTCCCCCTCTTCCCATATTGTTTGGTTGTTTAAAATTCTTTGCCTGTTTCCTGTAAAAAAAAAAAAAGAATTCAGCAGAATTCCCTCCTTCCTCTCCCCTCCTGCTGAGCAGACGTCCTGGTTTCTTAAAAAAACAATAAACCCTTTTAATACTGGTAAGACAGAGCAGGTTCAGATTAGCCCTAAAATATAACAGAATTATTATTTTTTTATTTAGCAGACACCTTTATCCAAGGCGACTTACAGAGACTAGGGTGTGTGAACTATGCATCAGCTGCAAAGCCACTTACAATTACATCTCACCCGAAAGATGGAGCACAAGGAGGTTAAATGACTTGCTCAGGGTCAGTCAGTGGCTGAGGTGGGATTTGAACCAGGGACCTCCTGGTTACAAGTCCCTTTCTTTAACCACTGGACCACACAGCCTCCTTGTGGAATCCAAAGAGGTCAAAGGATTTCAAAGAAGCTTTGGTCAGGGCTCCTTTAAAGGGAGGGACCAGTGATAATGTTAATAAAGCTAGTAAGAGAATGCATTCTTGAGCTGTAAGATTAAAAATGTTTCCTACATATTTTAGTGAAACCGGGAAATAGGGGGGTTGCTGGTTGAAATCAGGTAAAGACATTTCAAGCCCCTATTTCTAATGGCCCTGATGTAAGCAGCTTTCAAGGGAAGAGGAAACTCGCCTTGCCCTGAGTTTTCAGCCCGTGGAAAGTAAAGGTTATCGTGAGGAAATGGGATTGTGAGAAGAAAGACGCTGAGTAAACGCCCTGTTAAAATGAAAGCAAGCTCATTAATCAACCTGACTTTGAACACTTCCACTTCCACAAGTAAATTTTCAATAACATGACAATGAAAATCTTGCAACCATTTTCTTTCCAAATCCTACAGTACAGATTCAACAAATGTCACACAGACTCCCACTGATGCACAGCTGCTTACATTAATTAGTATTAATTAGTCATTTAGCAGATGCTTTTACCAAAGCTACTTACAGAGACTAGGGGGTGACTGTATCACAACTGCTGCTGCTGTAGAATCACTACAATAGGACCTTGTTTGTTTTACGTCTCATCGGAAGGACAGAGCACAAGGAGGTTAAGTGACTTGCTCAGGGTCACACACAGTGAGTCCGTGGCTGAGGTGGGATTGAACCAGGAACCTCCTGGTATCAACCTCTTTCTTTAACCACTGGACTGGACCACCAAGCCCCCTTGAATTCAGACTCTGGAGAATTACTGACTTTTTATTATTATTGCAATAATGGTTCTGTATTATATTAATGCCACTGGTAGAATGTTCTCACAGTGTGCTAACTATACTCTTCCCAAATGATCTTCAATGGCAATGCAGACAGACAGTGGCACTGCAATGGTTCTTTATTAAATAATGGTTCTTTATTAAATTAAGGGGCAATGGGAGGAGGCTGGTAGAATGTGACCACACTATCAAATGCTCTTCAATGGCAGGCAGTGACACGACAATAATGGTACTGTATTACACTGACGGGCAATGGTAGTACAAATATAGGACAGCTACAATAGGATGCTGGTAGAATGGGACCACAGTGTGCTTTTTTTTTTTTTTTTTTTGCTGAGTACATAAACTGTTCGCCACCTCAGACGTGCTTTTTGTTTAAAAATAAATAAAAGCTTTCTGAATCGACAGGATTTCTGACAGAAGCGCAACCTAATCTCAGTTTACATACTATTGTTAAAGAAAAAATACAGCTGCATATTTACCGTCGTCAAAAAGTGTTTACCATGCACAGCTGCTCGCGGGATGTGTTCCATCCGGGAGGGAAGCTGAATAAATAAAAGTATGCAATAAAAATAACAGCCACATTTACCACCGCGATAAGTTTGTACTTTTTTTAAGCGAATATAATGACATTGTTAAAAAACGTTAAATAATATACTGAGCATCAAACGAAACTTATCACACATCAATATTCACTAGATGTGATCGAAAAATGACTGTGTTTTAGAGCAGGTGCTGATTAACAATTGACATCACGAAGATGCTGCAAAATGATCTGTCGATCTCGGGCAGGTGTTGTGACTCTCGGTCTCCCGATTCGTGGCCTGAAGTTTCTTTTGATGCTCGGTATTTATAACAATAATATAATAAAAATAATAATTAACAATAATTAACATTGGGGGTTATTATTATTATTATTATTATTATTATTATTATTATTATTATTATTTACACAAGTGACTATACTTGTATTTTAATCTAATAATTGTAATAATACCACCAAATTATTGAGCTATTCTCAACAATCTCCAGAAGATTAATAATAATAATAATAATAATAATAATAATAATAATAATAATAATAATAATAATAATAATAATAATAATAATAATAATAATAATATAGTCTTACCATTGCATGATATTGTTATTTTCCTTAAGATATAATAAAATAAAATGTATTCATATTTAGAATTGGCCTGTCAAAATATGAAAACATTTTGGGTAGTCTTACCTCATTGTAGCTTCCATTGTAGAACCATTATTGCATTGCCACAGTAGTGCCACTCTCTGATTGCCATTGAAGATCATCTGGGAAGGGCACAGTCAGCACACTGTGGTCCCAGTCTACCAGCCTCACCCCACTGCACCTACTATCATTGCCCCATAGTATAATCATTATTGAAAAATTATTATTGCATTGCCATTGTAGTGTCTGACTGAATGAAATCCAGTGAGGTTTGCTGGTAGTGCTGTGGTCTCCCAGTGGTGCTGCTAGTTAGGGTTATTAAAGGGAGTACCAGGATTAGTGTTTTTCAATGAGGATGTATGGAGGTTTTAAGCACATAGTATTAGGCCCAGATTTAACTATTTTACCAGATGCTTACAAGTCAAACAGTGGATTTCAAAAACATCTGTCAGGCATATTCAACCAAATACATATCCAGAGAATCGCTTGTCCTATTGTGAAGAAACTTGGTCAGGACATTCTTATTGAGAGTATTAGAATCTGGGGCTGTGTGGAGGCTGTCTGTCTGTATACCATACTTTCGTTTTTACGTATATCTAGAGAAACATTTGTCTGATTGTGAAGAAAATAATTCTGGATGCTCTTTAAAATCTTCTTTGCTCTCTCTCTCTCTCTCTCTCTCTCTCTCTGTCCTCTGGAAGTGTTTTAGCAACATTCAAAACATAAAAACATGGGTCTTGTCAAGGGGGGCCCACAAACACATGACATCACGTCTTTCTGCGGAGAGCTTGATTTGAAACATCTGGAATCAGCACACAATCAGCCCCTTCGAAACACAGCTGGAGATCTGACTGTGTTTCTGAGAGTGTGTGTGTGCGCGCGTGTGCGTGCGTGTGTGTGTGTGCGCGCGTGTGTGTGTGTGTGTGTGTGTGTGTGTGCGCGTGTGCGTGTGTGTGCGTGCGCTTGTGAATGTGTGTGTGTGTGTGCGTGTCTATTTGCCTGTCTTTTCTGTCCCCTCTCTCTCCCTCTATTTCAAATAGAGCAGGTAATTCAGGTTTTGTCAAAGCAGTTACAATCAATCCAAGTTAACAAGAACCGCAAAGCCCTGCCTATTATTATACACATACACAGAAATATCTCAGATAGCGGGTTCTGCTGTTTTCTCCTCTCCAAACAATCTAATCTTTTTTCATTTTTAATGTACATGAAGTCATTGGTCTTAATCTCTTTCTCAAATTTAAATGGTCACATTTAAAAAAAGCCATACAAGCATTGCCAAAGTGAATGCAGCAAAGTACGGAAATATTTAACTTTTATATATTTAAATATATTAAAAAATAACAGTGCAAGCTGATGTAGTGAAAGACCTCCACTCTGCACTCTGCAGGAGGCTGCAGGCTGCAATATACTCTCTCTCTCTCTCTCTCTCTCTCTCTCTCTCTGAAGTTCAAAGCCAGCTGGCCTTGTGATTTCAATTAGCTTCCACCCCCCCTTCCATCCTCCCCACTTCTCTCTTTTCCCACACCCCTCTCCCCATCTCTAGTTTTATTCTTTAAAAAACACTGTCTCAGCGCTTTCTCTTTCTCTGTCCTCCCTCCCTCCCTCTCTCGCTACCACATTCTCTTTCTCTCGCTTCTTCCACCTCCCATCTTGGAGTTTTTCTCTCTCCACTCTCCTCCCCTGTGTGTCTGTGTGTGTGTATCAATCAGAATGAAACTTGTGTGTCTGTGTTGTGTGACTTTGTCTGCTCTCCTCCCCTGTGTGTCTGTGTTGTGTGTCTATGTTGTGTGTCTGTGTCTCCTCTCCTCCCCTGTGAGTCTGTGTTGTGTGCCTGTGTCTCCTCTCCTCCCCTGTGTGTCTATGTTGTGTGTCTGTGTTGTGTGTCTGTGTCTCCTCTCCTCCCCTGTGTGTCTGTGTTGTGTGTCTCCTCTCCTCCCCTGTGTGTCTGTGTTGTGTGTCTGTGCTGTGTGTCTGTGTCTCCTCTCCTCCCCTGTGTGTCTGTGTTGTGTGTCTGTGTCTCCTCTCCTCCCCTGTGTATCTATGTTGTGTGTCTGTGTTGTGTGTCTGTGTCTCCTCTCCTCCCCTGTGTGTCTATGTTGTGTGTCTGTGTTTCCTCTCCTCCCCTGTGTGTCTGTGTTGTGTGCCTGTGTCTCCTCTCCTCCCCTGTGTGTCTGTGTTGTGTGTCTGTGCTGTGTGTCTGTGTCTCCTCTCCTCCCCTGTGAGTCTGTGTTGTGTGCCTGTGTCTCCTCTCCTCCCGTGTGTCTATGTTGTGTGTCTGTGTTGTGTGTCTGTGTCTCCTCTCCTCCCCTGTGTGTCTATGTTGTGTGTCTGTGTTTCCTCTCCTCCCCTGTGTGTCTGTGTTGTGTGCCTGTGTCTCCTCTCCTCCCCTGTGTGTCTGTGTTGTGTGTCTGTGCTGTGTGTCTGTGTCTCCTCTCCTCCCCTGTGTGTCTGTGTTGTGTGCCTGTGTCTCCTCTCCTCCCCTGTGTGTGTCTGCCTGTCTTCCTGCCCCTCCCCCTCTCTGCAGCTCTCTTCCTTCCTCTTTGGAGCTCACAGCAGTTAATTAGACCTTGTTAGTGAGTCTCCTAACGAGGGAGGAAGCTGATTATTAAAAAAGAAGGGAACTCTAGCCTCTCTCTCTCTTCCTTTCTCAATCTTTATTTATACTTTTTAATGTTCTGTTCCTTGTCATATCTTTTGAAGATCATAATTTCAAATTCAGGTTTTTATCACAATAGCGTATGAATTGAAAACTAAAAGCAGGTTTGACACTCTGTTTGTACCTCTCCTCCCTCTCTCTGTCCACCTTATTATTATTATTATTAGTTTATTTAGCAGACGCCTTTATACAAGGCGACTTACAGAGACTAGGGTGTGTGAACTATGTATCAGCTGCAGAGTCACTTACAATTACGTCTCACCCTGAAGACGGAGCACAAGGAGGTGAAGTGACTTGCTCAGGGTCACACAATGAGTCAGTGGCTGAGGTGGGATTTGAACCGGGGACCTCCTGGTTACAAGCCCTTTTTTCTTTAACCACTGGACCACACAGCCTCCTATAAATTATTATTATTATTTCTTAGCAGACACCCTTATCCAGGGCGACTTACAATTGTTACAAGATATCACATTATTTTTACATACAATTATTATTATTTTTTACATACAATTACCCATTTATACAGTTGGGTTTTTACTGGAGCAATCTAGGTAAAGTACCTTGCTCAAGGGTACAGCAGCAGTGTCCCCCACCTGGGACTGAACCCACGACCCTCTGCTCAAGAGTCCAGAGCCCCTAACCACTACTCCACACTGCTGCCTTCAGGCCAGATAGAGTCTATTATAACACACACATACACACACACGCACACACACAGAGACACACATACGCACACACACGCACACACACACAGACACACATACGCACACACACGCACACACACACACACACACACACACACACACACGCACACACACGCACACACACACAGACACACATACGCACACACACGCACACACACACAGTCACACATACGCACACACACGCACACACACACAGACACACACACATGCACACTCTCACACACGCTGCTTTGTGGGTTACAGGCAGGGAACAGGAAGAGGTCACTGTGATAAAGCAGCCAGCTTTTAAAAACCAAAACAGAGGAAGAAATAAAGTCTGAACACTGAGACAAGGAAATATACAAAAAAGCACCTTCCTGCCTCTTGAACGAGTGCAAACCAAGGCTTCTTTAAAATCCACTTTCTTACCTCTTATTAGCACCAGAAACATGTATTCATTTTCTATCATTATCCATATGTCTGTATGTCATTTTTCCACTTATCTGGAAAATTGCTTATTAAATTGTAATCAAACTTTGTATTAGTATTATTTAGGGTAATCTGTAGGGATATATGGAGTATTTCTCTATACATCCGTCTGCCTGTATGTCACCCTGTGCTCCCCTGACTGTGTGACTCCCCCCTGCACACCACACAGCCGTGCCTTTACCAGGGGAGACCTCAGGGACCCCTGTGCTCCCCTGACTGTGTGACTCCCCTGGCATACCACGCGGCTGTGTTCTTTTATAATGAAAACTGCATAGGGGAGTCTTATATTGAAGCCCACAAGATTTAGGGAATTATTTGGCTAGACCACTTCAAAAAGTGCCCCACGACTGTCAAAACAAACCACTAATACTGGTCTGCACGTTGCTGAGCTTTTGTTTGAGAAGCAAAAACTAAAATACATATTTTTTCTTTACTGGTTCCTAAAAAGTAAGATTTGAAAATAGTTGCTTTACAAGTGGGTATTTTTTTTTTTGCAAGTTAATACTGCAATAGTAGCGGTCAGGTTAGGTCAGGGCTGCTTCTTCTCTTGGATTGTGATCCGATACATTCAAATACATTGAGCACCTAAACATGCTGTCTGTCAGTCTGTCACATTTAGTGTGTGTATGTGTGTGTGTGATTGTGTCTGTCTGTCTGTGTGATTGTGTGTGTGAGTGTGTCTGTCTGTCTGTCTGTGTGTGTGATTGTGTCTGTCTGTCTGTGTGTGTGTGTGTGAGATTGTCTGTCTGTCTGTCTGTCTGTCTATCTGTGTGTCTGTGTCTGTGTGTGATTGTGTGTGTGTGTGATTGTGTTTGTCTGTCTGTCTGTCTGTGTGTGTGTGTGTGTCGTCTGTCGGTCTTCTGTCTGTCTGTGTGTGTGTATGTGATTGTGTATGTCTGTCTGTGTGTGATTGTGTCTGTGTGTGTGTGTGATTGTGTTTGTTTGTCTGTGTGATTGTGTGTGTGTGATTGTGTCTGTCTGTCTGTCTGTCTGTGTGTGTGTGTGAGATTGTCTGTCTGTCTGTCTGTCTGTGTGTGATTGTGTGTGTGTGTGTGTGTGTGTGTGTGTGGTCTGTCGGTCTGTCTGTCTGTCTGTGTGTGTGTATGTGATTGTGTCTGTGTGATTGTGTTTGTTTGTCTGTCTCTGTGTGTGTGTGTGTATGTGATTGTGTCTGTCTGTCTGTATGATGTGTGATTGTGGCTGCCTGTCTGTGTGTGAGTGTGTTTGTGTAGGCCTGTTAGTCTATCAGTCTGTCTGGATTCATTCAGAAATTTCCCCACTTGTCACATGCACTATTGATGATAAATGATCTAATAATGGATTTATTCATTGAAGCAACTTCCTCAGAATGTGATGTATTTATAAGCCTAGCGTGTGAGCCCCTGTATTCAGTTTTTACAGAATGTGTCATAATGTAGTGATTGTCATAGAATAACGGATCATCCATTCATCACATAGCTAAGAAAGAAAGAAAGAAAGAAAGAAAGAAAGAAAGAAAGAAAGAAAGAAAGAAAGCTCAAGAACTGCAGACCATTACCGAGTCTATAGGAAAGATATCTCCACTCAACACTGCAGCGCTGTAGAGGTCTACAAAATATATTACACTGATGAAGGCAACTTAGTTTCTGACAAACTATATGTCTAATATCTGTAGAACTACTCTATGGAATGTATTCCATCTTAATCTTTTTTAAACGGAATAGCAGACATTTGGCTAGCGCCTGGCATTTAAATATAAAGCCCTGTGGAAAGTATCTCTCAAGTTTCATTCCTCTCTCTCTCGCTTTCCGACCAAGCAAGATTCCACAAACACAACGGAAATGGTTTCTGAAATGAGGCACATACCCCACAATGACTGTGGAATCACACACAGAGGTGCATGTACTGCAGTTGGGTAGAGGCTGTTTTGTTGAGAAAATGCAGCAGCAACATTTGTGTCGACAAGAGATTTGTGGTACTTATCCTACTGTGCTCATTTCCACTGACTTGTTGACATTAACTCAGGACTCTTATTGATAATGCCTTGGTGGAGTATATTAGACATGCTTGCTCTTTTTGCATGTGTTTAGTATTACTCTCATTAAGTAGATTGGTTAAATACGTGGCTGTTCTTCACCTGTTAACAATGAGATAGTCTTCAATGGACTGAAGAGTTTGCACTGTTTGTCCAGCACTTTTGTTCTCTACATCTTTTTTGCTGCCATACTTCACAGTGTTCAGTGTGTGGATGTAGTGCACGCGCACATATACTTCACAGTGTTCAGTGTGTGGCTCTAGTGCACGCTCACAGCTCATATATACGACATGTGCAGTGTCGATTATAAGCTCCCCGTAGTTGAAGACAGGTATACAGAGGTGTGCATAAATATTCTTTACTGTACACCAAAATGGTATAGGTCTTACTTCACACATTTTTGCATACATCTTGAGAACCGCTTATCCCATCGGCATGAAATTTGGTATTTTCATATACTTAAAAACATGACAAATATTGAAAAATTCTAAATCTGTATAAGGAAGCTATGTATCCAATTGTCATGAAACTTGGTAATAATATTTTTCATTGTTTTGAGAGTATCAGATACAGGGGGTATAGGGGGGTGTCTGTCTGTCGTTCATCCATCCATCTGTATGTCATACTTATATTTTTGCTGATAAAGACTGAGATAAAGGGCTGACAGGAGGGGTCAGTTGGCAGGTGTTTCCTCCCTTCCCTATCCCAGACTGCACTAATAATTCCTGCTGATTCACGAGGAACAGCAACCTCCAAAAGAAGTGATGATATGACTCTATACTGTCTGTACTGGAGAACAGACCTGACTGATTTACAAATAAATGAATGAGGATTAAGTCACAGGAAACAGGTGTTACAAAATGCCTTGTCCACTTCTTGCCCCTGTCCAACCAAAGTGCATCAGAACCCAGTCATATCCTGCAGCAAACTCCCCTGCTTCGGTCTATCCGCAAGGCCCCAGCTTGAAAGGAAAACGCCTGGGTCTTAATTTGCAGTTTCACCCACCCTCACCAACCCCCCTTCTGTGCTTACGTGTGCAGTGGAATGGAAACAAAGACTCCTACATCTGTTTCCAATCTTCAAAGACGAAGAAAAGCTAACTAGACGTGTTTAATACCCCCACAAAACAGTTTAGTGTTTCAAAGAGAAAAAAAAAAAAACCACACAGGACACATCACATGAAAAAAACCTTAAATACAAAAAATAATGAACCAGACAATGTGGGGAAGCTAGAAAAAAGGCCAACAAAATGCTCAGATGTATTGTGAAAAGTGTTGAATTTAAATCAAGGGAAGTCATGTTAAAACTTTACAATGCATTAGTAAGACCTCATCTAGAATATTGTGTTCAGTTCTGGTCACCTCGTTACAAAAAGGATATTGCTGCTCTAGAAAGAGTGCAAAGAAGAGCGAGCAGAATTATCCCGGGTTTAAAAGGCATGTCTTATGCAGACAGGCTAAAAGAATTGAATCTATTCAGTCTTGAACAAAGAAGACTACGCGGTGATCTGATTCAAGCATTCAAAATCCTAAAAGGTATAGACAATGTCGACCCAGGGGACTTCTTTGACCTGAAAAAATAAACAAGTCCCAGGGGTCACAAATGGAGATTAGATAAAGGGGCATTCAGAACAGAAAATAGGAGGCACTTTTTTACACAGAGAATTGTGGGAGTCTGGGACCAACTCCCCAGTAATGTTGAAGCTGACACCCTGGGATCCTTCAAGAAGCTGCTTAATGAGATGGGCTGAATGGCCTCCTCTCGTTTGTAAACTTTCTTATGTTCTTAAAATGCATTTTTTAAAAATATTTTCATAACAATTGGGACATTCAAATGTATCAAATAAAAAGTTTACACCTTGTACCAGAAGAGACAGGGAAAGGAGATTCACTAAAAAGATTTAGTTGTCTTAATTCAGTGGGATGCCAGCTTGTAATAATGAGACAGGGAAAGGGGGGTTGACTGGACACGTCTATTAGTTTAGTGAAGAGACCGACTGTGGTCTTGTAACATAAGAGACAGGGAAATGGGGTCGACTGGCCTGATTCATTTCAGTAGTTATAACATACAGTAAGGTATTTTAAGATGGTGAAGTGCGCCTCTTACTGTTGAAATGTAACAGTGTAGAAATGTGGTGGCACAGTATATTCAAGTTATCCATTAATTAAAAACCCACAAAATAGTCTCAAAGCAAATGTATTTGTAAATCATTTTTATTATATTAGTATTGAACTAATAATACAACTGATAAATCTCATAGAATTGTTTTTTTTCTTTTATACCAATTATTAATAAAAAATAAAAAAAACACCCAAATGCTAGAATCCATTATTTAAAACTGACAGTGAAAGAAATAAGCTTGTTATTAATTATCAAACAATATGCTGGCTAGTTCAACAAGGTTTTACACTGTTGCACAGTGTGGTCGCTATAGATTGGACTTTACACAGGGCAATGCTGGTGGGACCACACTACATAACACCAATATAAAACCCTCCATAGAACTATAGTAATGAACTGCACTTGCTGTAGATATGTAGCTCTGATTTTCCTCATGATTTATTTTAAAGAATCAAAAAAAAAAAAAATCACAAATATCATACTATCAAAAAATAAAATCTGTACAACTTAAATTTTTCAGTTAATTATGTAAAAACTGATTTCACCCTGGTCCATTCAATTGCGATCACCACTAGGTAATTCCTTGAAAATGGCTAGTCTGCTACTTTGGTCATTAGCCATCAATATCAGACCTCTGGCCAGGTGTTTTGTAGCATTGTGACCAAACTGATATATCACTTGAAAAGTAATTTTCCTTTTGACCTCTGATCAGATAATGCGTCTCGCGGTCGCTTGTAGTCTGATAGTCAGTTTTCAGCAGATATCCACAATGTCTTCTGAACGTGTGGAATCACTGATCTTGATATTATAGAAAAGACTAGGGAGGGCTATTCTTATATGGCCATTGTAAATTGGCCAATGCTTAACCCAGGCTGGATCTGCTATTTTCAGATGACAGGGTTTAAAACTGCCACTCGCTTATCTCAATCGTTCATTTAGTCACAACAACAAAAACCCTAATCTGCTTTAATTTCAATTCAAACGGCTTCTGTAATTACTTTAAAGCGGAACGGCACGATGGCAAACTGTGAAAAGGTTTTTAAAATTGCTATTGTACATGTTCTATTCATCTAAACTTTGATTGAATACTTAAAAGAAGGGAATATCCATACAATGAGAAAATCTAGTAAAAAAAATAAGAAAGAATTGATACCCAAGCTGCTGAACAAACTTTGTGCAAAAAAAAAAAAAAAGCCCAAACGAATGCAATAAGAAAATCAAATCTCTAAATTTATACATTACACACCCAGCACTGAAACACTTGTTACAATACAGATTCTGGCCAGTCACAAAGTAAGGGGACATTATGTGAAATGGTAAGTGATGTGTATGGTAGTTTAAAGAAACACTAAAAGAAACTTCATCAATTCAATGACAAACGTTTCCACTAGATTAAAAAATCCCCTAATTGAAATGCTTCTTGTTGAATTTCTTACTTTTCTTTTAGTATATCTAGTGTTTGACAGTTAGGGATAACATATTAAAGCTGTAAGTTTGCACGACTTCCCTTTTGGGTAGTCTTGCACTTCCTAGGTCACTAAAAATATAAACTAAAAAACTGACAAAACAGCAGGAGATAAACAGATCTGGATTAACCAGAGTCCACTAAGAAACTGCTTCAGTAGTTTTCTGCTCATGAAGCGATTCAGTTTTCTGTGTTTTGTAGCAGCACCAAAATTAAGCGCTTCTCTTAGTTCAAGTTGTGTTTAACAGGGTACTGTCCAGCTGCATTCAACGAGCCAGCATTGGACTTTCACAATCAGACTGTGGCTCTAATGCAATTGTGACTGAATAAGAAATAATTTAAGGATCAGGCTGGATGTTTAAACTATCGTGCCCACCATTAGATAAAAAAATACCTGATTTAGTAATTATACGACTGCTTTAATAAGATCACACAAGTTAGTCCATGATCGGTGCCTATTGGGATCTGTCAAACTAGACGATGGTCTATAGTTTGCTTTTGTATTTTTAAATTCAGAGTTTCACACACAGTACTTGATCACAGAGCTGTTTATCCAACTATAAATGATGATAAAATATATCTGATCCTTGTAAAAAAAAAAAAAAGGACACGTTTACAATTTTAATAAAGAAAAAGAGAATGCTGCCAGTTGCTGTGTTTATGTAAAGTTTAGTTTTTAAACTTTTAGTAACTAAGTCGCATCAAATGTCCTTTTAAATTTGCCCTCCTTCCTGTTTTTAAAGTGCTCGCTTCAATCATTCAGAGCAGATCTGGGTTCTGTTGCTCCACTATTGAGTTTTCTCTAAACCTGCCTTTACCGGCTTTGAGCTGCTTTGATCTTGTCTGGAGAATCCTGAGTGGCGGAACTGAATGGCCTTCCTCATTCCATTCAGATCATGTGACAGTGTGACCTTGCAACAGCCCATATAGAGACACGGGGTGAGTTGAAAAGTAACATTGTTACAAATCTTAAAATAATGATGAGGGAGCTCTGTACTTATTAAAGTGACTGTAGCTAAAGAAAGTTTCACATGTCTCACCTGTCCTGTGCTTTTATTTGCTACACAGCTCTCAAATGTGCAGTTTTGAAATAATGGTACAACAAATGTTTCCTTTTTCATCTAGTACTACTTTAGGTTATAAAGTTCTCAGTTTCTATGCCTTGGTCTCGGAAAATCTGTTGAACTTGCCCTTTCTAGGTCACCTCAGCAGTGTTCTTCAATTATAATCAGTAAACAGGGGAAGTCCAACACTAAACACATGGCTTGTGCAAACATGAGATTTCTTTAACCTAGTGTAGTAGCAGATATATAATAAAATAAAACTTTTGCTATATTGTGTGCTTCTTTCACAAACTGCACGTTTAAGACCTATATACAATGAATGCAAGAGCAGAACATTCTCTCAATGATTTTCCAAACCGTGCTTTTAATTCAAGTGAGCAGTTCTGCATCATCATTGGGCAGCTCCAGCTCACTGACCCAGGACTGGGGGTCTGCAAGAGGGGAGAAAAGGCTGTGGGAGAGCTGGGGGCTGTCGGAGAGAGGGACCAACAGCAAATCATCGTCGTCTGCATTCTCCCCCGCCACTGCTGGCTCCTCGCTCTGCACACTGATCCCGCCCCCCAGGAACGACAGCCGGCCCCTGAGCGCCTGCATCACCGAGCTCCACCCCCCCGGACGCTGGTGTTCAGAGGTCGAGCTGACAGGAAGCAGAGAGGCGACGTTTTCATGTGTCCGAGCCGACTGACTAGCGATGGACTCGAACCTGGTTTTGACAGGCAGGGGTGAGGCATTGTCTTCAGAATGGTTGTCATACTCCTCCTCCTCCTCCTCATCTCCCGGGGCAACCGCTGAGAGGGGATGGGCCTGGCTTGCCTGCTCATTGGCTGGGTCAGGGAGGGGAGGGGCTGGAGTGGTACTGTTGGGGGAGGAGTTAGAGTTGTTGTTGGAGCTGGTGCTGGTGCTGGGGCGTGTCTTGGCAGCAGTCCCCACCGCAGCCTCCTGATTGCTCGCCTCACGTATCTGGGGCGTCGCCGTCTCCTCCCCTGGGGGCGGTCCTGTCGAAGCAGCTGCAGGATTCCTCTGAGGTTACTCATCACCGAGGTCTGCAAGAGAGAGGGAGAGGGATAATTAGAATTATAAACCTAATAGAACGTTGGACGCTGCCACAGCCAATCAAGATACAGAATTTCAGGTCGTTATCTACCAGTGAATGGTCGTCATGTAAACAAAAAGCTTAGTTTCTGTTTTTAAAAAAGCAATATCAATCTGCTTGAATTAAAGTACACAGAATGATATAACGCAGTATCAGTGGACTCTACAGTGCCTCTATAAATACTGTTACCATGTAATTCATGCAAGACCCATCTAAACAAATGCAGGTCTCCTCTTCACCTACCTGAATTGCATACATCTCCCCAGTTTAAGTAAATACGCGATCCTCAGTTTCAAAGATTGCATGGGTCTCCACAAAAAATTCTTGCTAAAGATTAATATATATATATGTTGTAGATAGTAAAAGGGTACACAGTGTTTCTAAGAGTCAGAGAAAAAGGGGAGTGAAGGGAGACACAGAGGGACCCACCTGAGCATGTTACCTACATTACAAATCAAGCTCATAGTAAAACCTGGAAGGAGGGAAGGGGCTTACATCGTTGGGGTTCTCTGTCGGGAAATCATCAACTGGTGGAATAGCTCCCTGGGCGATCAGCTGACCATAAGAGGGTGGGGCCTGTTGCTGGATAAGCTCCGCCTCCATGCGAGAGATAGGAGAGAAGAAACTGAAAAAAATAATAGAAAAAAGAAAATAAAACCACCACAGCATTCACCAGGCAGAGCCACACATGAAAGGCATTGTTTGCTTCTTAACGTTTGTTGAGTGGATTTTCTCAATGTCTTCAACTCAGTGGCAAATGTTTCTGATAGGTCTTTCTCAATGTCCTGAAGATTTCTAGTGGAAACATTTGTCATTGAACGTATTAGCATGTCTAAATCCAGCACTACTGAGTGTTTAATAGTTCTGGATGACAAGTGATTGGAACCTGTACAGTGAGCAGAGTGTGTGTGTGTGTGTGTGTCGCTGCACTCACCTGTACAGTAAGCAGAGTGGGTGTGTGTGTGTTGCTGCACTAACCTGGACTCGTGGCTGCGCAGGGAGTACAGCTTGCAGGTGCAGCCCATGGCGATGACCAATAACAGACCGCAGATGAGGCTGCCCACGGTTGCCGCGGTGATGACCTTGCGCGGCAGGGTGAACGGGCAGTTCATCTCGTCAGTGTTGTCCTTGCAGTCCGGCTGCCCGTCACACAGCCATGTCTCAAACACACACCTGAGGGACAGACAGGACAGGGTTACACTGGCTTTTATACAGCCGCACCAAACACGAGTCAAACAGCTGTCCCCGAACTTGCCATAGTTTTTTGTATTTTTTATATATATATATATTAATATATATATATATATATATATATATATATATATATATATATATATACTCTCACCCCTTTTCTCCCCTCTCCCACAGACACACCCTCACACACACACCAACTCAGCCCTTTTCTCCACTCTCCCACAGACACACACACTCTACCTCTTCCCTACCTCACACACACACACCCCAACTCTGACCCCTTTTCTCCCCTCTCCCACAGATAAACCCTCACACTCACACCTCCTCCCTCCCCCTCTCACCTGTCGGTGTCACAGTGGAAGGTGCCGGGCTGGCAGCTCAGGCAGTTCCTCTCGTCAGTCTCGTCGCTGCAGTACTGCTGATAGTTACACCGGTCCGATGCCTTGAAGCAGCGCCCTGACTGTCCCCCACCCCCCTCTCCTGCTCCACAGGGAAAGGTCCCTTTCTGGCAGCCCCTGCAGCCCTCCTCATCCCTCCCGGTCTCTGCGCACTGCCACACTCCGTCACACCTCTCCTGGGGAGAAGCAGCTGCCCCTCTCCGCAGGGCGTCTCCCAGGGTAGGCAGTACCCCCACACCTGGTAGGTGGCATTGAAGCCACGCCCAGAGGCCTGGGAGGAGGGCTGGAGATAGGAGAGGGAGAGCCGGCCCGTGCTGGACTCCACGGTCACAGGCTTGCTGTTGGGGAGGTAGTACACCTGCAGCGAGGGAGGAAGCTTGTCAGCGAGTCCCGTTGTGTGGACTTCCTAGCTTTAGCAGCCGAAGCGGGTATAGTGATTTGGCAAGCTGTTATTACAATACAATACAAATGCATTTTTATATAGCGCCCTTCACACCATGGCTATGGGAGGTGAAAGTAACAAAAATTAAGTAATGAATGACAATTCATTAAATGTTAAATTTAAGCAAATATTGAATATTGAATTTTAGCATCAAATAATAAATACTAGCATTAAATGTTAAAATTTAACATCAAATAATAAATTCAACATTGAGTATTAAATGCAAGTTTTGAATGTTAAATACTACCATCGAATGTTAAATAAAATGTGAGCTTTATCCATTCAATGTGCGAGTTTACAGGTGTTGTAACCAAATCAGCACCCCCTCAGAAACCTTCCTGGCGCATTGCACATGCGTAAAATGAGATCATCCCACGGGCACATCTAATTTTTGTTTTGCACATATCTGAGGTAAAATACGAGTGATGTGCACGCGCTGCAGTTGTCGGCTGCATTTTGCAATCATTTACTAACTTTTGACAGGACGGCATGATTTCTTTGTGATGTGTATAATCAGTTATAGTTTGTTTAAATAATTAATGCTTAATGTATTAACTATGCGACCTACCTGTTTATAAACGATTGTGTCAATTTCAAAGTAGCCTATTTTTTATGTTTTTTTTTCAAAAATTTCAAAAACTTGAAAGTTTTCAAAACTTGAAAGTTGTAAGTAAATGATCACGAAAGTTTTCACGAATGTTGTTGCTCTGTGGCTTGTGCTGTTATGTCTGGAATAAACACAAGTCGTGTAAATTATATTAAAAATGCATAATGTATTACAGATACCGTACTTGTTTATATATTTATTTATATACAGTACACACGCAAGATTGGTATTGACAGTGAGAAACAGAGGGGATACCAAATTAGACAGCTAACAATATCTTAGCCTATGGCGGCATTATTTGGTATCCTCTGTGTTTCTCACTGTAAATACACCTTATATCAATCAAACCCTTTGTTTCTGATAATGGTGAATAGGTAGACATACTGTGCAGGTTTGACATTTCTAGGAGCCCCGCTGCCTGAAATGCACAGAGGATACCAAATAATACAGCCATAGACTAAGATATAAATATATAAACAAGTACAGTATCTGTAATACATTATGCATTTTTAATATCATTTACACGACTCGTGTTTATTCCAGACATAACAGCACAAACCACAGAGCAACAACATTCGTGAAAACTTTCGTGAGCATTTACTTTCAACTTTCAAGTTTTGAAATCCAAAAACAATAAAAAAAATTTAAAAAAATAAAAAAAATAGGCTACTTTGAAATCAGCACAATCGTTTATAAACAGGTAGGTCACATAGTTAATACATTAAGCATTAATTATTTAAAGATTGTTTTAGCTGCGCATGTCAAAGACGTTTTTAATTAAAACAAACTAACTGATTATACACATCACAAAGAAATCATGCCGTCCTGTCGAAAAAGTTAGTAAATGATTGCAAAATGCAGCCGACAACTGCAGCGCGTGCACATCACTCGTATTTTACCTCAGATATGTGCAAAACAAAAATTAGATGTGCCTGTGGGATGATCTCATTTTACGCATGTGCAATGCGCCAGGCAGGTTTCTGAGGGGGTGCTGATTTGGTTACAACACCTGTAAACTCACGATGTATCTCAGAAATGACTTCAGATAAAACTTCCATCAACGGGACTTTAGCATAAATTCCGCTTGCCTCTGAATTAATCAAAATACTGTGAAGCCACTCTAAAATGTACAATCATCACTGGTATTAGTTTCCAGCATTCCTCTCGCTAGAATAATTTTTTGTCGAGCAGCTTCAGCCATGTGAACCTAATAAAATAAAAACCATTGTAAAAACAACCGCAAGGCTTAATAACATTATTTAATATGCAACTTTTTACACACAAAACATGTAAAACAACAAGACCCTTTTTAATTTCTACAGACGGCACAAGACAGCTACCGTATTTCAGTTTGAAAATCGAAGCCTCTCATTGGCTGAACAGGTTAACAGGTAACAAGGAGGAACACCGATCTCCCCGATGTGGAAGGGATGGGAATGGGCGGGGCAGATGGGACTGATTGACAGTGCATGCATCGAATGGATAAAAACCACACTGAATGACAAAGCGCACATCGAATGGATAAAGCTCACATTTAAGGTTTGATGCTAATTTTTAACATTCGACTGTTATATTTAACATTTGATAGTAGTATTTAACATTCAATACTTGCATTTAATATTCAATGTTGAACTTATTATTTGATGTTACACTAACATTTGATACATGAATTTAATATTTAATGCTAGTATTTATTATTTGATGCTAAAATTCAATATTCAATACTTGCTTAAATTTAACATTTAATGAATTGTCATTTATTACTTAATTTTTGTTACTTTCACCTCCCTCCCATACATGGCAACCCAGAGCGCTGTACAAAGTTAAAAACAAAACATCTTAAATATATAACACTCCACTTACAACCAATTATATAAAAGCACATTCAAAAAAGTATGTTTTCAGTTTAGAATCTAATGTTTCATCCGGCCTAATGGAAAGCGGAACAGAGTTCCACAACCGAGGTGCACAACAGCAACAGCTATCAGTGTGAGGAAGAAGTGGAGCACCACAACGTAAATCAACAGTACTACGAATAGTACAGAATGACAACGTAAGGGTTAATCACAATTTGATGAGCAGTTCTCCAGATATATGCACAGTATGCATTATTAAATACATGATTTATTATAATATTTTGTTTTTATGCAGTGTGACTATATTCTCTTTGCAAGGGATAATACAACAATGTAATGCAATGCCCTACACCAGGGCTGTCAAACTCAGGTCCTGGAGGGTCGCAGTGTCTTCTGGCTTTTGCTCCACCCAAGCTCTCAATTACTTATTATCTAATTATTTGATTCCTTAGACAAATTTAACACTTCTCTCCGGCCTCAAAATGTTTTATAAGCCGTGTGCCTTGAGTCAAGTGCATTTTTAAATCATCAACTGTAAAATACCTTGAAAAAATATGAAACATATCCAATTGAACAAATAATTAAATAAATTAAGTTAATTGAGCGCTTAAGTTGGAATAAAAACCAGAAGTCCCTGCGGCCCTGGAGGATGGAGTGTGTGTGCCACCCCTGCTCTACACAATTAAACAAGGTCCTCACCTTCCTGAGCAGCCGTCTCTTCTCCCCCTTTAGCCCATCATAGATCTGGATGGCATCCCCGTACCCCAGATCCACCGACACCAGCTTCAGGATGAGTTTTCGGGGGTCCCCTGGGTCCACTTCCCACTCGCACTGCCTGCCCCCCTTCCCCGATTCCAAAACAGGCCGGTACGAGGGCTGGATCCCGAACTGGGGTGAGGAAAAGGTCCCATAAAAGCCAGTGAGCTTACCCCCACAGGGCCCCTCTTTGACAGGGGCACAGGAGTGCTCGTCAGTGCCCCCGGGGCAATCCAGGAACCCGTCGCAGAACTGGGAGGGGTGAAGGCAGAGAGGGGGGCGCCTCGTTTGGGGGTAGCCAGGGCAGGGCTGGGCTGGAGAGGGGCAGAGGAGGTTGGCGCCACCATTCTGGTGGCTTTGGAGGGAGGGGCAGTTGGTCTCGTCAGAGCTGTCTCCGCATTCGTCCTGCCCGTTGCAGCGCCAGGAGAAGGGAATGCATTTGCGGCTCCCGCAAAGAAACTCGTCCGAAGGGCAGGAGTCTGAGTCCACATAACCTGAGCGTCAAACAACAAGCACCTCAATAAGAAAACAACGTTATATACATGTATCTGTCTATCACATACTTTACAAGTGTGTGGCACCTACCATAAAGCGATGCAATAATTGAAAAGCAGGCTTCTGTTTTCTCACGTTACTTATATATGTCTAACTAACCTGCTTGATTTTTTTGAGGATGCAACAGACAATGGATAATTGCAAAGCATACGACATGGTTTATTTAGATTTCCAGAAAGCTTTTGACAAAGTCCCGCATAAAAGATTAATTCTCAAACTGAACGCAGTAGGGATTCAAGGAAATGCATGCACATGGATTAGGGAGTGGTTAACATGTAGAAAACAGAAAGTATTGATTAGAGGAGAAGCCTCAAAATGGAGCGAGGTAATCAGTGGTGTACCACAGGGATCAGTATTAGGTCCTCTGCTATTTCTAATCTACATTAATGATTTAGATTGTGGTATAGTAAGCAAACTTGTTAAATTTGCAGATGACACAAAAATAGTGGAGTGGCAAACACTGTTACAGCAGCAAAGGTCATTCAAAATGATCTAGACAGCATTCAGAACTGGGCAGACACATGGCAAATGACATTTAACAGAGAAAAGTGTCAAGTACTGCACGCAGGCAATAAAAATGTGCATTATAAATATCATATGGGAGATAATGAAGAAATTGAAGAAGGAATCTATGAAAAAGACCTAGTTTATGTTAACTCACAAAATGTCTTCATCTAGACAATGTGGGGAAGCTATAAAAAAAGGCCAACAAGATGCTTGGATATATTGTGAAAAAGTGTTGAATTTAAATCAAGGGAAGTAATGTTAAAACTTTACAATGCATTAGTAAGACCTCATCTAGAATATTGTGTTCAGTTCTGGTCACCTCATTACAAAAAGGATATTGCTGCTCTAGAAAGAGTGCAAAGAAGAGCAACCAGAATTATCCCGGGTTTAAAAGGCATGTCGTATGCAGACAGGCTCAAACAATTGAATCTATTGAGTCTTGAACAAAGAAGACTATGCGGTGATCCGATTCAAACATTCAAAATTTTAAAAGGTATTGACAATGTCGACACAGGGGACTTTTTTGACCTGAAAAAAGAAACAAGGACCAGGGGTCACAAATGTTGATTAGATAAAGGGGCATTCAGAACAGAAAATTGGAGGCACTTTTTTACACAAAGAATTGTGAGGGTCTGGAACCAACTCCCCAGTAATGTTGTTGAAGCGGACACCCTGGGATCCTTCAAGAAGCTGCTTGATGAGATTCTGGGATCAATAAGCTACTAACAACCAAACGAGCAAGATGGGCCAAATGGCCTCCTCTCTTTTGTAAACTTCCTTATGTTCTTATGTTCTTATATACACACACACTCACATGTACACACACAGTAAATAATTTTGTGCCTAAGGTCTTCAGCTAGCTCTTTACTTTTTCCCATATTGACTTATTGGTAATGACAGCAATCATCCTATGCCTAACCCTTTTACTCTAAGAAGGTTTACATACAATACAGGACACTCAGTACTGCATCTCCAGCCCCACCCCACCCCTCGTTTTCTGTTTTTTTCACATACCTCTTCATAGTAGTGCATACCGATAAAGCATCTCCTTATCACTCGTTTTATCACCAAACTCCTCAATAATGCGATCCAAGTCATTATTTTATTACTATAACATCTAAAAAAAGCTCTGCAAATGTCTGTGATATTGTTTGAGCGCTGGATGCAGAAGCAGCTATCTTGTTTGTTTATGTCCGTGTTATCTCTGTGGTGCCGGGGCTATCTGTATTCATGAGATACACTCTTTTTTTTTTTTGGCTTCTCTCGGCTCCTATCGACGCCAGTCCATCACAGGGCACCACACACACTCACACACAGAGGGCAATTCAGAGTGACCAATCAACCTGGACAGCATGTCTTTGGACTGTGGGAGGAAACCGGAATACCCAGAGAAAACCCACGCGAACACGGGGAGAACATGCAAACTCCACACAGACAGTACCCTAGGCCGGATTCGAACCCAGGACCCTGGCGCTGTGAGGCAGTGGCGCTAACCACTATGCCACTGTGCCACCCCCTTATTAGGGCAGACTAATCAATTAAATAGTTACAATCACAAAGTTAATGAAAGAGTCTACATTCAAATATATGATCCATAATAATATATCCAATCTAGCACAACAATAAACATTAAACATAATTACACAGTTCATATCAACGGACAAAGATTAAATGCCTTGCTATAAGTGGACATTTAAAATCAGAAAACACATTTCCAATAAACACAAGAACATAGTCATCAGATTGTAGGGTTATATTCACTGATATGTGGGAATAGATACTGTTGCTGCTATTGAAGAAAATGTGTTAATTTTTAATTGATAACTGATGACTATGTTTTCATATGGATCATATTTGATTGTTTCATTAACTTTGTGATTGTATGTTTGATGTTGCTGCTGTCGTTAAAATAACGTGTGTCTGATTGAAATGTGATCTGCTTAATGTTTCCTTCTGTTCACCTGAAATGAAGAATGACTGTTTACGGGTTATGTACTTACCTTTCTTGTCTATGCGAAACATGTTAGCTGTGTTTGCTGTGAAGTTTTAAAGATATGGAATAAAGACTATGGCTTTTATTGAGATCTCTGTGCGGATATGGACTTGACTTTAACAGGAGTTGCTGTCTTTTTTCCCCCTTCGCTGTGGTTGTCCACTGGAGGAGATTTTTGGTTGATATCCCTTATTATGTTATTAGTTTTTAGTTAATTTCTTAAAAATTGTACAGCATTTAAAAATCGAGTGAAAAGGCAGGGTGTGAGCATACATATTTATGAACAAACCAGTTAGTATAAAACATTGCATGAATCTTTTAAATATAGCGGTACTGTGGTGGAATTGGCTTTCATTTTCAAAACAGCTCGGTTGTGGTTGTAACACCTTGTAATTTATAAGGTCATACAATGCAGGATTCAACAATATTATTTATTTATTAATTTTTTTAAATCACTGTCTTTATAGGTGTGCATGATTTGTTAGTTACCGAAATGTCAGTCAACAACTGAAGACAGGTAATTTCGTACCACTTAATTGGCACATAACTTGGTGAAACATAACCTGGTTAACCGTACTGATGGCATATCAAATGCTTAGATGACAGATATGGTTGCATTCTTGTAGAACTTAAGGATAAAACAAAATATATTCTGACAATTGCATTCGTTCCATTACTTAGTTAACACAAGGTGGTTTGAATAAATACTTTCTGATTTAAATATAGGCCTACTATGTGATAGTTTGGGTTATTCAGTCTATTTAAAACAGTACATAAACACAGTTTTGACTGGTACTGTATATATATATATATATATATATGCATATATATATATATATACACAGTACTGTGCAAAAGTTTTAGGCAGGTGTGAAAAAATGCTGTAAAGTAAGAATGCTTTCAAAAATAGACATGTTAATAGATTAGATTTATCAATTAACTAAATGCAAAGTGAGTGAACAGAAGAAAAATCTAAATCAAATCCATATTTGGTGTGACCACCCTTTGCCTTCAAAACAGCATCAATTCTTCTAGGTACACTTGCACACAGTTTTTGAAGGAACTCGGCAGGTAGGTTGGCCCAAACATCTTGGAGAACTAACCACAGTTCTTCTGTGGATTTAGGCAGCCTCAGTTGCTTCTCTCTCTTCATGTAATCCCAGACAGACTCGATGATGTTGAGATCAGGGCTCTGTGGGGGCCATACCATCACTTCCAGGACTCCTTGTTCTTCTTTACGCTGAAGATAGTTCTTAATGACTTTCGCTGTATGTTTGGGGTCATTATCATGCTGCAGAATAAATTTGGGGCCAATCAGATGCCTCCCTGATGGTATTGCATGATGGATAAGTATCTGCCTGTACTTCTCAGCATTGAGGAGACCCAAACTTGCAAGGAACCTCCACCATGCTTCACTGTTGCCTGCAGACACTCATTCGTGTACCGCTCTCCAGCCCTTCGGCAAACAAACTGCCTTCTGCTACAGCCAAATATTTCAAATTTTGACTCATCAGTCCAGAGCACCTGCTGCCATTTTTCTGCACCCCAGTTCCTGTGTTTTCGTGCATAGTTGAGTCGCTTGGCCTTGTTTCCACGTCGGAGGTATGGCTTTTGGCCGCAAGTCTTCCATGAAGGCCATTTCTGACCAGACTTCTCTGGACAGTAGATGGGTGTACCAGGGTCCCACTGTTTTCTGCCAATTCTGAGCTGATGGCACTGCTGGACATCTTCCGATTGCGAAGGGAAGTAAGCATGATGTGTCTTTCATCTGCTGCAGTAAGTTTCCTTGGCCGACCACTGCGTCTCACGGTCCTCAACGTTGCCCGTTTCTTTGTGCTTCTTCAAAAGAGCTTGGACAGCACATCTGGAAACCCCTGTCTGCCTTGAAATTTCTGCCTGGAAGAGACCTTGCTGATGCAGTATAACTACCTTGTGTCTTGTTGCTGTGCTCAGTCTTGCCATGGTGTATGACTTTTGACAGTAAACTGTCTTCAGCAACCTCACCTTGTTAGCTGAGTTTGGCTGATCCTCACCCAGTTTTATTCCTCCTACACAGCTGTTTCTGTTTCAGTTAATGATTGTGTTTCAACCTACATATTGAATTGATGATCATTAGCACCTGTTTGGTATAATTGTTTAATCATACACCTGACTATATGCCTACAAAATCCCTGACTTTGTGCAAGTGTACCTAGAAGAATTGATGCTGTTTTGAAGGCAAAGGGTGGTCACACCAAATATGGATTTGATTTAGATTTTTCTTCTGTTCACTCACTTTGCATTTAGTTAATTGATAAATCTAATCTATTAACATGTCTATTTTTGAAAGCATTCTTACTTTACAGCATTTTTTCACACCTGCCTAAAACTTTTGCACAGTACTGTGTATATATATATATATATATATATATATATATATATATATATATATATATATATATTAGTCTAATAATAATCCCCCCACCAATGATCACAGATAACTGAAGTCTCACTGCATCTGTAAAATGCAGTGAGACCTTCATAAATCTTTCATAAAACGTGCAGTTTTGAAAGAAACACATGCTACAGCAAACATGCATTTTCACTTTAAAAACAGACATCTGGTACTACACTAAGTTCTCAGTTTGCTTGTCTTGCCTTCCAGGAAGTCTGTTACTGCTTTGTTTCCTGGGTCACCTCAGCAGTGTCTTCTGGTTCATGTTACTGGCTGAAAGCATGTCTGTCAACAGGGGAAGCAGCTGGTGGTTATTGGCAGGAAAGAAGCCAGTGAAGAGGTGGAGACAATTTCACCCCCAAGTGACCCAGGAATTTCAAGACAGTCTGAAAGCAGGGCTTGTGCAAACAGAGACGTCTTTAACCCAGTGTAGTACCAGTGTTTAATATATTTAAAAATAAAATATATGTTTGCTAAAAACAGATGTTTCTTTCCAAACTGCACATTTGAAAGATGCACAGCTATCTGCATGGCAGAGAAACGTACAGAACTATTTGGCTAGCTACAGTTCATTTCTAGATCCCAAAGCCTGTTCTAAACTGAGTTGGACCCACCTTGGATGTAGGAAAGATGGAAGCCGGTTTGGGGGTCAGCATTTGGGGATGGAATGATGTGGTACGTTATGGAAACGTTTCCCCCCAGCAGCTCCACTGCCTCGGGAAACTGGGTGCCACACAGCGGCAGCTTCGTCTCCAGCAAGGTTTCCACAGAAACCCACCCGAGTGAGCAGGGCAGGGAGAACTGAGAGAAGCTGAGGAGCGAAACAGGAGACACATCTTAAACAAGGCTGGTGTCAAATTCATTGCCTTGCCTCTTATTAGCACAGCCACCTACAAAGGACTTCTAACTGTATTTAAAATCCACTGTGTTACCTAGCAACATTATCACTGACCCCCTTTTAAATGAGTGCTAACCACAGCTTCTTTAAAACCCATTTTCTAACCTCTTATTATATTAACATTTTCATTACCCTCTTATAGGAGTGCTATCCGAGGCTTATTTAAATCCATTTCTTTTACCTCTCACATTATCATTTTCCAGGTGACCAAGGAAGTGCAACAGACTACCTGCACAAAACTGCACAGAGCTACACAACCAATAGAAATGCATGACTGGTCAGATTTACCTTACAGTAACGATGTGTCCTATTGGAGCGCGGATCAGCCAGGTGCAGTTGAGTTGCCGTGTAAACCATGTGATGCGGGCAGGGCTCTGGACCTCTCCATGACGATCGGAGAGGATTCTAGGGGTTCCCCAGCAAGGACCTTGCAAATGACATCAAAGATCCTGGGTTCAAATCACTGGAAACAACCCGCGCACCACTGTGTTGCTTAACTTCGAATTATTATACTTTTAATAGTACAGTGCTTAAAAACTTGTCCCCCTCATAATCATTTTGCCCAACTTGCCATTTCTCATAAGGAATGTTAAAGCTGTAGTCATTAACTAAGGTTTTACAATTAATTTGTAACCCCGTCTGTCTGTCTGTCTGTCTGTCTGTCTGTCTGTCTGTCACAATCTCCACAGTGGAGACGATAAACACCTTGATTTTGATCACACACTCCTAGCCTCCTATTGAGTTGCATTTCGCTAGAATTCTATAAACTCACTGTTCATATGAATATTTGTAATCAGACATTATTCTGTGATTATGGGGACCCTCTGCATGTGTGTCCACTAGTTCACCATTGTTAAGTTCAACCTGAGATAATGTAAAATGTACACAGAGAATTGTGAGGGTCTGGAACCAGCTCCCCAGTAATGTTGTTGAAGCTGACACCCTGGGATCCTTCAAGAAGCTGCTTGATGAGATTCTGGAATCAATAAGCTACTAACAACCAAACGAGCAAGATGGGCCGAATGGCCTCCTCTCATTTGTAAACTTTCTTGTGTTCTTAAAAACAATTTGGGATGCAAATGAATCTCTCATTGCATAGCAGATTGATCCATTGCTGGTTTCACTAGGAGTTTAATAATAAGACACACCTGAGCTTGTTACCTAGACACACTGTGGCTATTCAAGCTGGTAGTAAAACCTGGAATGGGTGAAACTGCTTTGCAATGGTGGTCTTATTTCCATCCCTGAAACTACTGCGACTGTGTAAAACTGACAGGTCTCACCTAAACCGGGAATCCGCTCAAAATCAGCTGACCAGCAGCCTGCAAAACAAACGGATCAAGACAAATTAAAACAAATATGCTGCAAACCTGAACTATTTCTGAAAAGAGAGCGAGCTAATATGTCTATATTAAACTTAAGACGAAACACTATCGACTGAAATGTACATTTTATAAACACTAAGTCTGCATCCTTACCTGTGCAAAACACAAGCGAACACCACAGAACTCCCGGAAGTCGCCAGTCCATCTTCTTCGCGAGGTTATTTAACAAAACAACAACAGTTTCCAAGCAACACAATGATCTATTTCAATTTATTTTAATACTAATAATACAAACCCGCGTACCCAATGTTATGTTCCATATTTATTAACTATGTTTCTTTTGAAAAAGCGTACAATTAAATAATTCCTTCTACAAGTACAAAACTAACAAACCTTTTTCGTATAAGCTGTTTAAATGCTGTAAAATATCTTGTCATTAGTACTGAATTCTACCTTTATATGTTTTTAATGAGCGGTATTGTCACTCACGACTTCTTTCTCGGTTGTTTTAATATGAATTTATATAAAGGAAAACGAAGTTATTAATGCTACGACCGCATCTGCTTCACTTCCTTGTTGTGTTTTTGGAACAGTAATTCAGGAAGTAGCTGGACTAGCTTTCAAATTTCTGGAGATTAAACCCAGCGATAACCCGATTTTAAACTTTTAAATGTAAAAATTAAGCACATATTAAAAAATCGAACGTCGTTTTCTGAAAATATATACTTTATTTAATTAAAGAGTTTTCTTCTTGGTCTAGCCGTGACATCTGACGTATGTCCTTCCTTCACATAAAAAGTTACCGCACTTCAAATTAATGCTATAAAACTATTTTCTTCCTAATTTAATTGAAAGTTCATCCACCTGGCCTCTGTCACTGTTACCGCGCCTCCGCGCTGCTGTCCCTCTTTTAAAACAATATATATTTGTGCTTTTTCTGAGTTTTTGTTTGTAATATGAAAGAAAGTTTCTCTAGCTTTGGTCAAAATAAACAAGTAAAAGTTTTCTAAAGAGTAGGCCCTCTCGGTCACGTGATCGACCCTTCCCTTCCCAGGGGAGGGGCGGGGCAGGTTTTACAAGTTGCGTAAGAAACGCAGTTGTATAACAGATAATTTCAAAATGTCAGCTTATCTTTCTGGGTATATGCAACAAAACTCTGGTAGAAGAATTTTGTTAACTACAGTGTACTGAATTTTATTTGTGTCATGAAAAAGTTTCATATGCATGCAAAATTGTATTAAGTCCAACACAGTAGACATTTATGAGCAATACATATCTTTTAGAATTTAACTCCAATTTTACAACTAAGTTACACGTAAACTCCTAATAGTTTGATTGTCTGTTAAATGCGATTGATATGAATCGGAAGTGATATTATTATTTAGGGACTTGTCCCCTTGACTCTCATATATTCCTGCATTCAAGGCAGAAGCGAAATCGACAAAGTGAATTTGAGTTTGTTTAATTCTCTTTGGGGCTGTAGTCGTATAGTGACTTCAAACATCAAAACCCTGATAGACAGGAATCAGATTACATAAATCTACAGATAGGAATAGGCTGTGGCCAAAAGTTTTGCATCACCTAGAATTTTAGGATTGAGCACATTGGCCAGTGTTAAATCACTCTGTAGGAGTCAAATCTAACACTTTCCAGTGTGCATATGGCTCCACACTCCACAGTGTAAAAGTTACACATTAGAAAAAGTTAAAAAAAATAACACTATCGTAGTGTAAAACATTTAACACTATGGGAGTTAAATTTACATCTATTTCAGTGTATAACTTGCACCCCTTTATTGTAAATTGAACTCATATGAGTACACAATTGTACTTTGTATATAAACTATACACACATAACAGGTGTAAACCTTCGTAATTGGTCAAATATTGTTTCATTGCCACAAAAGTAAAAAAAAAAAATATTGAGCAAGCACGGGAATGATCAGGGAAACACAAATCAAAGCTCACAGATACAACATGGTTTATTTAAGGAGCCAACACCAGCGCTCAAATGCACAAACAGGTAACCGCCCCATTCCCCACCCCACAGCACTACCCCGCCCCTCAAAGTGACATTCACATAGTACATAAAATAACACAGGAAGGTTTCGACAGTTACAGGGTATGGCAAAATAACTAATAGGGGCACTTACAAATAATCACAACATTTATAACAACAACAACATTATTTCCCTTACCCTACTTACCACTGCCAGCGTCCTCTGCTGCTGGGAGTGTTTGTGGAGGCCGGCTCCGGGCACAGCACACAATCAGCCAACAGGTGGCAGCGGCGAGTCAGTCCAGCTGTGCCCGTTGCAATATATTAGCCTGCCTTGAACTTCTCCAGCACCGACAGAAGCGGCGCCGTTACAGAAATCCGCCGACTAAAATCCTGGGTGTTGATATTATTACTCTGGATTAGTGTACTTTATTTTACACTGTGAAGTATACCTTAATGTGAAAATTTAACACCTAAAATCAACACTAACGGTTAACACTAGGATTTCAACACTGGCCAATTTGCTGTGAGACATAATTTAAAACAAACAAACAACAACAACAACAACAACAACAACAACAACAACAACAACAACAACAACAACAACAACAACAAATCATCATATGAACATAAGGTAGGTATTTTAATTAAAATCATGTAATCAAAGATACTACAAAATGATACTGCAAAAATCTACAGGTGTGGTGCTATTTGAGGACCACCTGGAAGTTGGTTACTTATTCCCGGTTCCTTATTCGCGGTGTAGTTGACAAAGCAGCGTGTCCTTTTTCTGTGCGTTTTAACTCACTTACACATCTTGCTCAATTAATATATTGCTACTATTTAAAAAATAATCGCTCCTTCTTTAAAAAAAAAAACCCGAAAATACTAATAACAAAAACCCGCTTGTTTCGCCCCATTTAACCCACCATAGACGCCTTGCTTACTAAATATCGAGGTATCCCTAGATAGGTTATCGTCTCCTCTTTGCAAAAACACTGAAGATTTTAGTGAGCAAGGCGTCTAAGGGGGTACACGAGGCATCCAAAGACGTGCCCCCATGCGTTCTGTATAGGTTAAAATGGGCTACATTTTGGGGTGCTGCTGTTCGTGGGGTACGGCTTGCTCACTAAAATCTTTAGTGTTTTTACAAAGAGGGGGTTATACCCTATCTAGGGATGCCTCGATATTTAGTGAGCAAGGCGTCTAAGGGGGGTAAATTGGGCATCAAAAGACACTACAAAGCGGTGGCGTGTAATTGAATATGTTAATGTAACATTATTCAGTCGGTTCATTCGACTTTATGTAGCAAAAATAGTTTATAAGAAAGAAATGGTGTGTTGAGAGTTCTACAAATATATATAAAAGATTAATTCTCAAACTGAAAACAGTAGGGATTCAAGGAAATGCATGCACATGGATTACGGAGTGGTTAACATGTAGAAAACAGAAAGTACTGATTAGAGGAGAAACCTCAAAATGGAGCGAGGTAACCAGTGGAGTACCACAGGGATCAGTATTAGGTCCTCTGCTATAATGATTTAGATTCTACTCTAGTAAGCAAACTTGTTAAATTTGCAGATGACACAAAAATAGGAGGAGTGGCAAACCCTGTTGCAGCAGCAAAGGTCATTCAAAATGATCTAGACAGCATTCAGAACTGGGCAGACACATGGCAAATGACATTTAATAGAGAATAGAGAAAAGTGTAAAGTATTGCATGCAGACAATAAAAATGTGCATTATAAATATCATATGGGAGATACTGAAATTGAAGAAGGGAACTATGAAAAAGACCTAGGAGTTTATGTTGACTCAGAAATGTCTTCATCTAGACAATGTGGGGAAGCTATAAAAAAGGCCAACAAGATGCTCGGATATATTGTGAGAAGTGTTGAATTTAAATTAAGGGAAGTAAAGTTAAAACTCTACAATGCATTAGTAAGACCTCATCTAGAATACTGTGTTCAGTTCTGGTCACCTCGTTACAAAAAGGATATTGCTGCTCTAGAAAGAGTGCAAAGAAGAGCAACCAGAATTATCCTGGGTTTAAAAGGCATGTCGTATGCAGACAGGCTAAAAGAATTGAATCTATTCAGTCTTGAACAAAGAAGACTACGCGGTGATCTGATTCAAGCATTAAAAATCCTAAAAGGTATAGACAATGTCGACCCAGGGGACTTTTTTGACCTGAAAAAAGAAACAAGGACCAGGGGTCACAAATGGAGATTAGATAAAGGGGCATTAAGAACAGAAAATAGGAGGCACTTTTTTACACAGAGAATTGTGAGGGTCTGGAACCAACTCCCCAGTAATGTTGCTGAAGCTACTAACAACCAAACGAGCAAGATGGGCCAAATGGCCTCCTCTCGTTTGTAAGCTTTCTTATGTTCTTATGTTCTTATTACACGTTCATTGCGGTACCCTCTCTCTATAGGAAAATCACTAAACCATCTAAACTGCCTATTTCCTTCACGCGGCACCACTCGTGAATAATAATATAAGTGTGAACGATTTCACACCTTCGTAACACTAACGTGTTAACAGATGACATGAATTTAAACGACACGACGTGTTTGCTGCTGTGTTCTTTTCCGAAAATCATCTTCACTTCTTTCTGCAGTCGCTAAGGAAACCTGCCAAACAAGTTTTTGAGTGTGTGTGTGTGTGTGTGTGTGTGTGAGAGAGAGAGAGAGAGAGAGAGAGAGAGAGAGAGAGAGAGAGAGAGGAGTCTGTTTGAGACACTCTGGTTGTCTTCGGATTCAGTTTCGTAGCTGCATTCATATTATCGAACTTTTCACCGAGTGTCTAGAGCCGCAGTATTTTGTTTTGTTTGAGGTAAGAAAAGGTTTCGGAACGATTTCTGTTTTAATATCACGTTCAGTTGTGTTTTGATTTGGTTTATTGTCAATTGGTAACAATAATTCGACATGTTATCATAACGCGCAGCGCCAATGAAACAAGCACTCTTCTGTCAGTTTGATGGAAAACTATAGATTGATTTTAATAAAGTTTAGGAAGTCGCAACATAAAACATAGGTACGAGTGTTTTATTATTATTACTAAGCAGGAAGGAAGTTGTGATGTTATTAGTTCGATGATGAGGCCTTATTGTTGTGGTGTGTGAAATGCATTCCTTTGTTTCATTCCTAATAATGTCTTACAGTATAAAAGTTTACTCGGTAACCAATAATAAAAGCACAGCGCAGTGTAGTAAAGCACAGAGAAGATAATGAACCAGCCCCCTTCTCAAAGTTTACTGCTTTGGTATCCCACCTGGTGAACGCACAGCACAGTGTAGTAAACCCATTTATATTTTAGTGTCGTACATTTTTATAAGTTTTGATGAAACTTGGTTCAGACATTCTTTAGCACAAGTTAATGGTATCGGAGTCTGGGGTTTTGTGGAGTCTTTTTTTCTTTCTTTCTTCATGATGCAGAGAGCTCTGATTTTGTATTGATAACTTAGGCAGGGTGTGTGGTTTGCTGATGTGCTTTATTTTGTTTTTGCAGACGTCAGAAAACATTTTTGGGGGGCTGTTTATAAAGGGGGTCATCTTTGCTGGCAACTAAACTCAATTTACCCTTGCAATGTGATTTTTTTAAAACTCGAAAACTTTCCACAATCCTGTTCAGTGTGACGCTACAATATAATCCCCTGGTGTCGGTGTTAGTTTCCTACATTCTAAAAAGAGTTCAGTTTCATTGAAGCTTCAGACAGACAGACAATGTCGTAGTAGTATAGGAGTTTAGAATAGAAATTACATTTCAACTCTGTTTCAACCCAGGAAGAAAGACTAAAACAGACATCTTTCTTTCTTTCTTTCTTTCTTTCTTTCTTTCTTTCTTTCTTATATACAATATGGACTAATAATAAACCAACAACCACTTAAATGCTGTATAAAAATCGATTTTTCTACTACTTAGGTAAACTACACCTTTACAGTACAATACAATATTTATTAAAAAAAAAAACCCAACAACCTCTACATTCCAAATTATGCTGTTGCCACGGAGATGACCTCCGCTCACCTTTCACCCCCCCACTCTCTGCCTCTGCACTTCCTCTCGCTGTGCCTGCTGTTTTTATTTTTACGGAGCAGCACACTTCTTGTCACAGAAGGGAAGTGCTTGCATGACGAAGTCCAAGGCACTATTTCTGTGGTGACTTCGTCCCGTCGGGCCCGGGCCACGCCCACCAGCAGGGTAGCCACGCCCCCTATGATGCCGATTAGAATCCAGACCTGGTCGTTGGGCGGAAGCTCGGAATTGGAAACCAGTGAGAGAGAGAGACTGAACAAGGCTGTGAGAGAGGCTGTCAGCATCATCAGCAACTTACTCTCAGGTAATCAATGTGTCTAGTAGGGGTTAAGTAGGTGTGTAAGGATACATACCACGATACGCAGATCACGGTGTGATATGAATCATGATACATGTGATGGTCCTGATGGGATACTTAATGCACAATGAGATCAAATGGTCATTTGATGATGGACCATTTTGTTAAAAGACAAAAATGTGATGGTTATGGAGAGTATGTATTCATACTAATTATAAAACACTTCATTTTTCTGATACAAACTATCAGATACAAACTGTCTGATACAAGACATTGCTAAGGCACTGTGTTATATTGAAGACAGTAAGTCAGCTGTCTCTAATGTGTGTGTGTGTGCCTGTGGGTGTGTGTGTGTGTGTGCATGTGCATGTGTGTGTTTGTGTGCATGTGCATGTGTGTGTGTGTGTGCATGTGCATGTGTGTGTGCATGTGCATGTAACTGCGTGTGTGTGCATGTGCATGTAACTGCGTGTGTGTGCGTCTGCATGTGCGTGTGTGTGTCTTGCGTGTGCTTGCGTGTGTGTGTGTGTGTGCGTGCGTGCGCGTGCGTGCGTGCGTGTGTGTGTGTGTGTGTGTGTGCGTGTCTTCAGTGAACAGGGTTTCTGGCAGGCTGCTGTTGAACCGGGACATCAATAAATACTGCAAGTCGATCTGGAAGAACTCCAACGCACCCAACTACAACAAGTGAGAGACAAACAGCTACTGAGGGGGGCACTTCACTGAACCTTGTTGCTGAGGGGGGGCACTTCACTGAACCTTGTTGCTGAGGGGGCACTTCACTGAACCTCGTTGCTGAGGGGGCACTTCACTGAACCTCGTTGCTGAGGGGGCACTTCACTGAACCTCGTTGCTGAGGGGGCACTTCACTGAACCTCGTTGCTGAGGGGGCACTTCACTGAACCTCGTTGCTGAGGGGGGCACTTCACTGAACCTCGTTGCTGAGGGGGGGGCACTTCACTGAACCTCGTTGCTTTTCTTCCCTTCCAATCAATGTTGGGGGTTCCAGCGGGTTTCACCAGGTTTGCTGTTTTAGTTTTGAAGAATGCAACCTAGAAAGTGTTTCAAGGAATGTTTTTTAAAAGTGTTTAAAAACATTCTCTTTGGCTAAAGAGTGATTGTAGCTAACAGAATAATTCTACATATTCCCTATCATGCGCTTCCATTCTTTATATATATAGCTGTGGCCAAAAGTTTTGCATCAGCCTATAGAATTAAATATTTCTAACGCTGTCTGAGTCAGGAGATTAACTCCATTGTGGCTCTGATATAGATCAGCTCCTTTGATAAGCTGTAAGGATGGGAGCCAAGATGGCTGCACAGGACAGGAGTTTCCTGTATTCACAGGAGTTTGAATAAGTCTGCTCTGTTTTCTGATCCCGCAGGTGTGGAATGATTAACGAAAATTACAGGACAGAAACCTGCTTGGACGTGACGGTGAGTGTCTGTCTGTCTGTGTGTTATGTGTGTGTCTGTCTGTCTGTCTGTGTGAGTGCCTGTCTGTCTGTCTGTCTATGTCTGTGTGAGTGGCTGGCTGTCTCTGTCTGTCTGTGTATATTATTTAACTCCAGAACCTTAGCCATACTTTCAAATGACATAAATTAATTCAAGTATAAAGTCTCTCTCTCTCTCTCTCTCTCTCTCTTCAGATCCCAGATGATCACCTCATTGGCTACGAAGTGTGGTCTGAGACTGGCCCTGTGCCCCTCCTCATTAAGCCCAATGGGACGGGAGTAGCGGACGCTGACTTCATCCTCTACGTGAAAGCAGCCGACACCGAAAAGTGCAGAAACGAGGTGAGTAAGGATAAGGCAACTGCCGCCATTGCAACTCAGACAGAGCAGCAACCCAGGTGAACTGCGTGCCAACCAGAGCCAAAATGGCTGACGCAAGACTTTCATGTATTTTAGATTTTGGATTTTAAAGAAGCCTTGGTTAGCACTCCTTTAAGGGAGGGGCAGTGATACTGTTAATAAAGCTAATAAGAGGTAAGAGAATGGATTTTAAAGATGGTCAGCGCTCCTTTAAAGGGAGGGCCAGTGATCATGTTAATAAAGCTAATAAGAGGTAAGAGAATGGATTTTAAAGATGGTCAGCACTCCTTTAAAGGGAGGGGCCAGTGATCATGTTAATAAAGCTAATAAGAGGTGAGAGAACGGATTTTAAAGATGGTCAGCGCTCCTTTAAAGGGAGGGCCAGTGATCATGTTAATAAAGCTAATAAGAGGTAAGAGAATGGATTTTAAAGATGGTCAGCACTCCTTTAAAGGGAGGGGCAGTGATCATGTTAATAAAGCTAATAAGAGGTAAGAGAATGGATTTTAAAGATGGTCAGCAGTCTCTCTCTCTCTCCCTTCCTCTCCCCCTCTCTAGCCATCGGTCATCGCCTATGCCTCATACTGCCAGGCCGATGAGACTGACCGCCCCATTGCCGGAGTTGTGGTCATCTGTCGATCCCGGCTGACAGCCATTGAATTCAACCATAGCAAGACCACACTGGTGAGTAGAACTGGGTAAATCCAAAGATATTATTATACCAGGATACTCAACTCCTCTGATTCTCTGTGGGGGCTTCCGTCACGCAGCTTGCCCATAGTTACAAGTTTCCTAACTCTTAAATGGTGTTATTGTCAAATGTGTTCTCGTCCAACTCCAGACTGCCGTCCACGAGCTGCTGCACGCGCTGGGCTTCTCGAAGGACCTGTTTGACAGGTGGAAGGACTGTTCGGACGCCCCTGCAAGTAGGTCATTCAAGGGGGTGAACTGTGCATCACAACTGCTGCTGCTGCAGAGTCACTTACAATAGGACCTCGGTTTTACATCTCATCTGAAGGGCGTGTCTGTTTCTTCTCCTGTTTGTTTGTTGCGTGGATCTTGTGATATTATAGAACTTCAGTCACAAACTCTGCACAGTTGAAAAAAACTAGAAGAAACAAAGAAAGTCAGCCCTTTCCCACGGTGGACAGACAGACAGACAGACAGACAGACAGACAGACAGACAGACAGACAGACGCTGCTGCAGAACTAGCTAATCCTTTAATATATATATATATATATATATTTACAGTTGGAAAGGGTTGCTCTGCGCGAGGTCGCGTGACCAATGTTGACGAGAATAACCTCGTCAGAATCTACACCCAGAATGTTATCCAGGAGATGCAAAACCAGTTCAAATCAGAGTCGGGAGAACTGGGAGGGCCACTGGAAAACAAGGTAACACGTTGTCGAAATACAAGAATGTATTAAAAAGATAAGTCATCAACTGCAGCTCTGTATTCTATACAGGACTGGACTTTCTATCTCCAGTCCAAATATCAGAATGAGTGAAAGCTTTACTTAGTGTAATACCAGATAGCATGTTTTAAAATGAAAATGTGTGATTGATAAAACATGTGTTTCTTTCAAAACTGCATGTGTGTGTGGGTGTATTTTGATTTAGATCTGTCTCTTGTATCTCCCCTTATAAAAGTTTCCCACTCTCTCTCTCTCCAGGGCAGTATTGGGGTTCCCTCCTCTCACTGGGAGGCTCGTTTCCTGCAGGGCTCCATCATGACAGCCTCGATCGGAGAGCCGGGTCAGGTGCAGCTGGACCGGGTCACTCTGGCAGCGCTGCAGGACACAGGCTGGTACCAAGTGAACCACAGTGCTGGGGAGGGACTGGTGTGGGGGGCAGGTAACAAACTCATGAAACCCTTGCCCTACCCGCTGTAACCTATACACCCTCCCTCGCTCTACACCTTCCCTCTATCTCTAAACCCTACACCCTCCCTCTCTCTACACCCTCCCTCTCTCTACACCCTCCCTCGCTCTACAGCCTCCCTCTCTCTACACCCTACACCCTCCCCTCTCTACACCCTCCCTATCTCTCTCTACCCTCTCCTCTCCCTCTAAACCCTATATACGCTAGGCCTCCCCTCTGTACCATGCACCCTACCCCTTTGACACCACTCTCCATACCCCAGAACTACTGAGAAAGACTTCTAGCTGAAAGTATCCTAACACTTTCTCTGTGTGTTACAGGACAGGGCAGCTCGTTCGGGCTCATGTCCACTTGTGCTCACAGCTCCTCCCACTTCTTCTGCGTCGGAAGGTAAGAAAGAGTCCCAGTTTATTAAACGTGTTTAATTATAGCATTATGAAACGTCCATTTTGTACAGATATCCAGAGAAACGCTTGTCCGATTGTAATGAGACTTCTTTAGCACAAGTGGAGGCTGTCTGTTTGTCATGCTTACATTTTAACATATTTATCTAGAGAAGCGCTTGTTTGATTGTGATGAAACTGGCTGAGGACCTTCTTTAGCACAAGTTACTGAGAGTATCAGAATCAGGGGTGTTTGGAGGCTGTCTGTCTGTCTGCCTGTCATTATGTACAGGTTTATATATAGAGAGAAGCACTTGTCTGATTGTGATGAATCGTGGTGAGGAGCACTGTCCTTGTGTATACAGGGTAGGGTTATATGATTGTGATCTGCTTTCTTTCTTTCTTTCAGGCAATGGTCCTGATGTGCTACATGTATGATGCCTAATAAAAACCAATGATTAATGATGGACTATTGTGTTAAAAGATACAGATTAAGAGTTGTGAGAGTATGTACTCATTGCTGGAGTGACGAAGTAATAGATATCCTATATAGAGGTGACGGTTCATCGATACTCAGTGAGATGTTACACCTCTAGTCTTGTTATTGACTGGCTTGGTTTTGCTGTTGTGTGTTTCTCAGCGGTCAAGGCTGTCACTATCTACACTTAGACAAAGGAGTTTGTGATACTGACGACTTTTTGGAGGGCTGTAGAATATACAAACCCATCAACAATGGGGTGAGTATTATTAATGTAAATATTATTTTCATAAGGTAGATAGCATAAGAGACAGGGAAAGGGGGGTTGACTGGACAGATCAATGGATAACAAGTTCTTGTCTCAATCAGAGTGAGTGTTGGAAAGAAGAGAATATGAAAATCAGTGGAGCGGAGGAGTGGAGCGGAGAGATTTATAATATGGACAGTCGATGTTTCTTTTCAAATCTATCCAAAGAGGTAAGAAGTAAAGAAAACAAAAAAACAACAGACAGACAGAGCCCCACAATCCTGTTCAGTTTGACACCACAATATAATTCCTTCTTCTTGGTGTCTGTGTTAGTTTACTAGATTCTTCCTGAGTTTTCATTTGTTTTGTCATTTTTTTTTTATTGTCCACATACTTTTTTACAATATGTGCAGTCATTCTGGGGGCTTCGTAGTTACTCCATTGTGGTTTTTTGGTGTCTGTGTTGCTTTGACTCTGAGCTCAGGAGCTGCCCTTCAGTTCTAGTTTCCTACCATAGAGATGTGTAATGTGACATCCAGAATGTCTAAATTAGCATGCAACAGCTCCATCTACAGCATAGCTAGTGTACTGCCTGCAAAACAAACTTGATACATAGTGGCTGATCACTAGATGGCGCTTCTGGCTCTTCTATAAAGACACTGACTGATCTAGCCTGTGCTACATTTATCAATGGCAGGCAAGAAGAATTGAAGAGCAGATCACCCTGATAGTCAGCTCTGGATTTTACTTTACCACACGTGGCTTTCGCAGGATTACGATATGTGGTTGATTAATAAAATCCAGTGTCCTGTCGGGATTCAGGCTGCTCGTACAGACGTACCTGCTGGTGTTATTTTTGTCAGGATTCAAGCTGCTCGTACAGACGTACCTGCTGGTGTTATTTTTGTCAGGATTCAAGCTGCTCGTACAGACGTATCTGCTGGTGTTATTTTTGTCAGGATTCAAGCTGCTCGTACAGACGTACCTGCTGGTGTTATTTTTGTCAGGATTCAAGCTGCTCGTACAGACGTATCTGCTGGTGTTATTTTTGTTTTCAGAACTCTGGGGATCTCGTGCATCATGGGGATCTCACAGCTGGCTGTTACCTGCACAGGTGTGTTGGTGAAAACAGGTTCCAGGTTCGAGTTCAGGGGACAGAGTGGATTAACTGCACTGCGGGGGCTCAGATACAGGTAAGAACACACGATTCATTCTCAACCATCACAGGAAACACAGTCACACATGTGCACTTCCTTATAGTTTTACCTTCAGTTCTTCCACGGTGTGTCCCTTATGAACGTTTCCCACAGTAAAAGCACAGCAAAGTGTAGTAAAGCACAGTGAAAGTATGGTAAAGCATAGGCAAGCATTGTAAAGCACAGAGAGGTATGGTAAAGCATAGGGAAGCATTGTAAAGCACAGAGAGGTTGGTAAAGCATAGGGAAGCATTGTAAAGCACAGAGAGGTATGGTAAAGCATAGGGAAGCATTGTAAAGCACAGAGAGGTATGGTAAAGCATAGGGAAGCATTGTAAAGCACAGAGAAGTATGGTAAAGCATAGGCAGTTTATACATGCTTTTGTCTTTATAGATTCCAGGTTACAATGGCGTCTTACTCTGCCCTGACCGCCGTCTGTGTCGCAATCTGAACCAAACCCCACCCACCTCCTCACAAGCCCCAGCCCCAGCCCCTACCGTGACAGCCCCTCCCTCCTCCTCCGACCTCTACATTCCGCTGGAAATTCTATTCCGGAAGGTTCAGAAAGGAATTGAAACCACCGTGCCTCTGACTGCGCAGTACACCGGGCTGGCACTAGGGGCACTGATGGACGCCACTGAATTAGAAGGGTAAGCAGTGCTTAATTTACGTTATGAAAGTTAAAAATCTCATTTTATTTTTTACTCTCCAAAGCATGCTGTCTGAGAATTTAGAATTTTAAGTCAGGCATAATATAATACACTGATGTTTTCTTAAAATTCTCAACACAGTGTTGTCCATTCTGCAAGTTGTTGCGTGCACTATTATTATTATTATTTGTTTATTTAGCAGACGCCTTTATCCAAGGCGACTTACAGAGACTAGGGTGTGTGAACTATGCATCAGCTGCAGAGTCACTTACAACTACGTCTCACCCAAAAGACAGAGCACAAGGAGGTTAAGTGACTTGCTCAGGGTCACACAATGAGTCAGTGGCCGAGGTGGGATTTGAACCGGGGACCTCCTGGTTACAAGCCCTATTCTTTAACCACTGGACCACACAGCCTCTTCTAGGACAGAGATAGCACTGCTAGGGACGTTCACGTTAGTTTTTGGTACCAGGCAGCTGAGTCACGTGGAGTGGAGGTGAAGTGTTGCTCTGCGACTGCTCGTGCTGCAGCTTCAGGAGAGGAGACGTGTCTCGATGAGAGAGCAAGCCCGGGTGTCTGTAGCTGGAGAATATATCCACAGGCTAAATAATAAGGCTAAATAACACTAGTACAGACAATACTCTTTCAAATAAATGTGCGCTTTCAATGTGCAGTTCTTAAGAATGGTATTATTGTCATTGCTTGCGCCCCGCCACCTCTCTCTGTACAAATTAAGCACTGAGGGTAAGTATTTGGGAAACTGTTGCAGTTTCTACAGAAGTCTGTATGTAAAGCTGACGGAACACAAAGCCACTTTCTCAGGAACAGTGGTTTGAAACCTGGTTCCAGGAGACTGAGAGAGTTGGAGGCAACTCTGCTGTATCAAACCCCAAGTCTCCACTGGTGCGCCATGCAGTGGCCTGAAACCTAGTCTCCTGAAGTTCCAAGCTGCAAAGTGGCTTTGTGTTCCTTCAGCGTTACACTCATACATAACCCTAGAGAACCGCTTGTCCAGTCGTGATTTAACGTGATAAATAATCAATTTATTACATTCAGAACTGAGTGTTCTTTTCATATAAAGACAATGTGTGCAAAAGTAAGTATATTTAAATCTATATTACAGTGCGTGTTCCAGAACACCCTGCAGAGTGTATGAGAAACACATTACTTTACCTTTGCTGTATCTCTGTTGTCCATATTGCATCAATTCAGCAATTTTCAACATATTCCAGCTTGTTTTGATATTTTTTAATGATAGATATATCAACATTCACCAGGAGAGATCATTTTTCTTCCAAACATTGCAGTGTATCCAGTTTATGCTTCTCCTGCCTCAACGCTGGGGCTCTGATTGAAACGAGTGGCGTATTATGGGAACAGAAAAGCTGCATTGTTGCAGGAGGGAGCGTTTTGCACGTAGATTAAAAATGTCAAGACAGTTGGCAATGTTTCAAAATATAACGATACGGACAACACGGGACACAGCAAAGGAAACGTGATGCGTTTATGCTAAACACTGCAGTGATGTTCTGTAACACTTTAAACATCTATATTTGAGTGAATTACTTTCCCATAACAAACAGTAACATATCTGTCCTGCACACTGTCTCCCCCTAGCTGTCACTTTCAGAATGCAGTTCTGTGGGAGAAGGAGTATCTCACTCTGGAGCTCTGGCAGTTCCCTGGCTGCGAGACTCCGCGCCTCCCGGTAGCCAATCAGAGGCTGCAGAGCGCAATCCAAGAGGGGCGTGTCTCTTACATCCTCATGGGGACCAATTACACAGCTTACCGCGTCAAGTGAGTCAGCAGCAGCCAATCACATCTTTCCTTTCTGGTTTTCAGTATTTAATTTTTTTTTTTTTTTACTGCCACCTTCTATATATTGTTTTCCTTTTTCACCAACTTTTATTTTTGATTAACACCTAAAGTGAATCTAATTTATTTTAGCACTTTTGTCCAAATTATTTTTTCAATTTATTTTTACAAATTCATTCTTTTTTTATTATTATTAAAAAAAAAAAAAAAATCATTAAAACTTAGATTTTCTATTTTGCATTTTAAATGTATAACAAATCTTTCTGCCTATCTGCCTTTTTTCCCTCTCCCTCCTCTTTCCCCTCCCCTGCCCTTCACCTCTCTCCCTCACCCTTCTTCCTTCTCCCATTTCTGCCTCTCCTTCCCCCTCCCCTCTTCCCTCCTCCCCTTCTATCCCCTCTCTTCCTCCTCTCACCACAGTGTGCTGGTGTCCCCCCTGATCTGCAGATGACCCTTGCCCCCCTGTGACCTTGGCCCCTCGTTGGCCCCTCCTCCCTGGTCTCTCCCTCCCCTCAGTGTCTGTGGTTCGGTAGCGGTGGTGTGTGGGAGTTTGAGCCCTGTTCCTGCTGACCCTTCTGTGTGGAGTCCTGCTCACTTTGTACAAGAGACACTTGGCTACTCGGATGAGGATTCACGCCACCCCCATGGCCCCCCGCCCCTCCTGCCTCTTCTGCACCCCAAATATCTTCCCTGTGCCCCTACACCTGCTCCCACCCCCGCCTCCCTACCAAAAAACTGCTCTTAGTAGCGACCATGCAGTCAAGTACTGCTCAGCGGTGTGAAACTGGAGCCATTGCGGTTCAAATGTGGAGAGTACAGGGGTGCTGGAGCCAAGTTGGCAGATGTATGGAAGCAGTTTCTTACAGGTTGGAAGAAGTCCACCTTTACTACCATACATGGAGACAGAATTGTGTACAAACTATATGGCAACTGGAGCCAACGCTGGCATTGCTTGCTGTGTGCTGGGCAGAGCCTCGGTACTGTGCTGTACACAGGGCAATGCTGACGGGACCACACTATATAACACTAATATAAAACCCTGTACAGAACTGCTGAAGCTACCCAACATGGTGTCTATATAAAGTTGTAATCTAGTGCGCTGGCATTGCTTGCTGTGTGCTGGGCAGAGCCTCGCTGTACTGTACTGTACACAGGGCAATGCTGGCGGGACCACACTATATAACACTAATATAAAACCCTGTACAGAACTGGATTCATTACATAACACCTTGTAAATATAAGCAGCACACACTTCGATATAAATGTAATACTGTAGCCCACTTGACTGATTCACTTGATATGTAAGTAGAAGTAGAATCTCTGACATGTATTCTGTAATGTATAAAAGCTGCATCTCCCTGCTGCTAATACCAGTGGGGCAGCAATATAGCCGATTCGACAAACTCTAACAGAGGGCTGATAGCAGTTGCTTCTGTATCCAAGACTGTACAAGGAAAAACCATCTTCATAAGTGACAGGTTGTTCTGTGTGTTACATTGAATGCTGAAAAATGTTTTAATAAAATAAATAGCAAAACTCCTTTGGTGATGTTTTTAATCTTTCTTAAAACACATCATTCAATTCACGTTTCTATAATAACATGAAATTCTCTTCCAGAGGCATTTGAAACGTTTGCCTAAATTGCTTTTAAATGACAGCGTGTGATCAAATGACACGACAGACTGTTCTCCGGATCTCAGTCCCAACTGTATAAAACATGAAATGTTTGAGAGAAATAAACTCACTAATTTTGCATTTGAATAAATTAGAAGTCTTTCTCAATGTCTTCATTTTTAATGTGTGCAGTTATACAGTTCAATTCAAAGGAAGTTGCCCCTTATACAACTGTATTTTATTCCTTTCCCAATGATTATACTATGCATTTACCAGAGATTATCCTCATCATGCTTTACCACACCTCTCTGTGCTTTACAGTGCTTACCTATTCTTTAGGTTTCACTGCGTTGCTGTGCTTTTACTGTGGGACACTGTTAGAACGGACCAGCGGGTTGTTGCCACCTTCAGCACACTTTCCACTTCCCAGTCTTCTTCATGACACCAGAGACATTTCAAAGAGTGGCTCACGGACGGCACTAACCCTTGCAAGGGAAGGGAACCTGAAACAATCGTAGGATACGGTCATGCAGGTTGCTGACTGCTGATGATATCTCGTTGAGATATCTGCAGAGCGCTCTGGAGAGTGAAGAGCCCATCTGTTCCTTGCTTCTCAGTGAGAACAGCCCTCCCTGTTAAATCAGTGTCCTTCCCGTTTCTCCAGTGCAGCTCCGGTTTAGGAAACCAGCCCTCAGACTCACACAGCATCACTGCCCTGCAGGTAGAAAGGGGGGAGGATTAAAACAATCTTGCTGAATCAATCATAAGAAGAACATAAGAACATAAGAAAGTTTACAAACGAGAGGAGGCCATTCGGCCCATCTTGCTCGTTTGGTTGTTAGTAGCTTACTGATCCCAAAATCTCATCAAGCAGCTTCTTGAAGGATCCCAGGGTGTCAGCTTCAACAACATTACTGGGGAGTTGGTTCCAGACCCTCACAATTCTCTGTGTAAAAATGTGCCTCCTATTTTCTGTACTGAATGCCCCTTTATCTAAAGAAGAGCAACCAGAATTTTCCCGGGTTTAAAAGGCATGTCGTATGCAGACAGGCTAAAAGAATGGAATCTATTCAGTCTTGAACAAAGAAGACTATGCGGTAATCTGATTCAAGCATTCAAAATCCTAAAAGGTATAGACAATGTCGACCCAGGGGACTTTTTTGACCTGAAAAAAGAAACAAGGACCAGGGGTCACAAATGGAGATTAGATAACAGAACAGAAAATAGGAGGCACTTTTTTACACAGAATTGTGAGGGTCTGGAACCAACTCCCCAGTAATGTTGTTGAAGCTGACACCCTGGGATCCTTTAAGAAGCTGCTTGATGAGATTCTGGGATCAATAAGCTACTAACAACCAAACGAGCAAGATGGGCTGAATGCCCTCCTCTCGTTTGTAAACTTTCTTATGTTCTTCTTATGTTCTTATGACATTATCAGTTGTCTGTGGTGTTCCACAGGGCTCCATTCTAGGTACCTTGTTGTTTTCTACATATGCTCCCGTTAGGTGACATTATCCACAGACACAGAGTGAACTTCCATTGCTATGTTGATGATACCCAGCTATATTTGTCCCTGAAGCCAGGAATTTCTTCTGTCTGGGTGTTATTAGCTGCTTGCCTTACAGACATCAAGCACTGGATGTCACAGAAGTTTCTAATGTTGAATTCAGATCACAGAACCAACTAAAAGGAAATGTAGGATTACATGAGCTCGACTCTTGTAGTCTCTCATCAAAACTTAAACTAGAAATTAAGAGTTTGGGGGTCATCTTTGATCCTGATCTATCATTTGAGACTCATATTAGGGAAGCTACTAAAGTATCTTTTTACCATTTGAGAAATATAGCCAAACTTAGACCAATTATTTCTGTATCTGATGCCGAGAGACTTTGTTTCATCTAGAATTGATTATAGTAATGCACTTCTCTCTGGTATCCCAAAAGGTGTGCTGTCTCGCTTGCAGCTCGTTCCGAATACCGTCGCTAGAATTCTGACTCTGAAAAGTGTCTCTGAAAAGTGAACATAATACCCCTGTTTTGGCCTCTTTACACTGGCTCCCTGTGCAGTATAGAATTGATTTTAAGATTTTGCTGTTAACTTACAAGACCCTGGATGGATTAGCACTCTGAGATCACAGGACGCGGGGCTGCTGGTTATTCCTAGGGTCAACAAAAGCAACACGGGAGGTAGGGCTTTTTCTTGTAGAGCTCCTAAATTATGGAATGCTCTGCCTTCGTTTGTCAGGGAAGCTGGGACCGTTTCAGTTTTCAAGTCACACAGGCTAGCTAGGACAAATACAGATAAACCGCAGCAGCCTCTCACAGATTAGTAGGACTGGTGGAGGTCTTAGAAATTGGTGACGAAAAGCTACAGCTGTTTTTCAAACACCAATTTATAGATTCACAGGACAATTCAAAAAGGAATGTAGCCACACCCTACCAGATTAAGTACTAGTAATGTGGAACAAGCTACTCAATATTTAGTCAATAATAATAGGATAGGTAAAATGAACTTATCAATCACAATAAAGCCTCAATGGAGATATAAGATATAAGAGACAGGGTCAACCAGACATATTAACCCTGTCACTTATAGCTGAAACAAAAGCACATTGGAAATGTGAAAAAACGTCAAGTTATCAAAAGTGCCCAACCGTTTAAATTAAAGATATCAAAACACAAGCCAAGTTTCAAGAAACCATTGGGGCAACCTTGCCCAGCACAAAGCAAATAGGCACAACTGTAAAACTGATGGGGGCCAAGGTTGCCCCAATTGTTTCTACTAACTTGGCTTGTGTTTTTCATGCATTTGATCCGCTTTTATTGTGCCTGAAAAACAAGCCAAGTTAGCAGAAACAATTGGGGCAACCTTGGCACATTTCCAATGCGTTTATGTTTGTCACAGTAAGTGCATTCCCTAGTATATTTCCATGTTGACAAAACAATTTCCTTGTCATTAATCTTGGATGTTCTGCAATATACATATGTGTGGATAAAAGTGCCTGGGGTCTTGCGTGCGACTAGACCATTTTAAAATATCAATAAATCTTTTAATATAAATGCTACAGACATCAAAATAAATGCGTTCCCCAGTATATTTCCATGTTGACAAAACAAATTAATTGTCACTAAACTCGGATGTTCTCAATATACGTGTCTGGGATCTACAAAAATATTCAAAAGAACAAGAAAAAGGAGGAGAAGGACATTTTTTACCTTACTTTAGCGACTTATTTCTCTTACTGTATGACAGGTATTGACATTTTTTTTACATTTTACCTAAGAATGTTGGAAACTACACATTAAAAGTGGAATGGTGCTTTTGGCTGATTTAGTTTTGACTCCCCAATACCCTGAAAACATGTAAAGTATCTGTGCTGTATAGAGAGTCACTGGCAGTTCTCGCGCTTCGCTGTAACTTGGCGCAAGGAACTACCGTCCCTCTCGATCAGTTAATATGTCCAGTCCACCCTGTCTCTTATATTTGAACTTTTCTAAGTCATGTAATAAGAAATCCAAATAAAAAAACAAAAACATTTAAAAGTGTATTTTATTTAGAAACAAAATATTTCCATACATTCCAAGTTATATAACACTCTCATAAAAGTGTTTTAACAAAAGTAGTGTAAATAACTAGCAGAGATACATTTCAGTTTTTAAATGTGTGCTTTAAAATCTTTTTTTTTTTTTACAATCCATCTTACCTCTTATTATAGCAATATTATCACCAGCCCTCCTTTAAAGGAGCGCTGACCATCTTTAAAATCCATTCTCTCACCTCTTATTAGCACCAGCAACATCTATTTAGTTCCTTCTTTGAATTTGTGTAATATAAAGAAATGGAACAATGTTTTAAAATGTACATTTAAAAAGTGTTTCTTAAATAAAAATCTATCTAGTGCATTCTTATCCAGGACGTACAATAGTGTGAAATGTGTGTCGGTGACCACAGGTAGGGCTCAGGTATAACTACATAGTGCTGAATATGGACACAGATCAGTGATGAAGAGAGGTTGAGGGTGCAGAACAAAGAAGAATCAGGGGGACTTGATTGGTCTTTAAAATCTTAAAAGGAGTTGATACAGTTACCTGAACCAATACTCTAAGCACAGAAACCAGGACCAGAGGACAGTTGGAAAATAAGACGGATTTAGGAGACAGAGGGAAGGAAACACTTCTTCACACAGAGTGGTGAGGGGATGGAATGGGTTACCAAAGGGTTACAAAGGGCTACCGAGCCACAGTGTCGCTGCTGAATCACTGGGATCCTTTAAGACCCGACTTGACAAAGTTCTGAGATCAATCAGCTGGTAGGAACTGGACGAGCTCTGATGGGACCTCCTCTCATTCATGAATTCTCTTATGTTCTTATTGAGAACACGATGACTCAATGAAACAGTTAGCTGCAGCTAGGGGGGCGCTGTCTGTTCCTTGTAGTTAGTTGAACTTTGACACACACCTTAGATAAGCCAATTACAGTATATCTGTGAAAATATACCCCACTCTAATAAACAAGCACTAGACATCGAACAAGTGTAAAAAACAGCTTTGTATTTAATTTACTTTTCATCATCAAATTTTGTGTCATTCCTCACCTATAAGAACAGTCTTTAAATATGTAATAGTTTATTTTTTAAATCCATATATATTTTCTCACTATATATGGAATAATAAACCCATTCCAATAAAGGGATTGTAGCTAACACAATACCCCAGTGATCTCTCATTCTTATAAAGGAACTGTAGCTAACATAAGAACATAAGAAAGTTTATAAACGAGAGGAGGCCATTCAGCCCATCTTGCTCGTTTGGTTGTTAGTAGCTGATTGATCCCAGAATCTCATCAAGCAGCTTCTTGAAGGATTCAAGGGTGTCAGCTTCAGCAACATTGCATAGGGAGTTGGTTCCAGACCCTCACAATTCTCTGTGTAAAAAAGTGCCTCCTATTTTCTGTTCTGAATGCCCCTTTATCTAATCTCCATTTGTGACCCCTGGTCCTTGTTTCTTTTTTCAGGTCAAAAAAGTCCCCTGGGTCGACATTGTCTATACCTTTTAGGATTTTGAATGTTTGAATCAGATCACCGCGTAGTCTTCTTTGTTCAAGACTGAACAGATTCAATTCTTTTAGCCTGTCTGCATATGACATGCCTTTTAAACCCGGGATAATTCTGGTTGCTCTTCTTTGCACTCTTTCTAGAGCAGCAATATCCTTTTTGTAACGAGGTGACCAGAACTGAACACAATATTCTAGATGAGGTCTTACTAATGCATTGTAAAGTTTTAACATTACTTCCCTTGATTTAAATTCAACACTTATCACAATATATCCGAGCATCTTGTTGGCCTTTTTTATAGCTTCCCCACATTGTCTAGATGAAGACATTTCTGAGTTAACATAAACTCTAGGTCTTTTTCATAGATTCCTTCTTATAATGCACATTTTTATTGCCTGCGTGCAATACTTTACACTTTTCTCTATTAAATGTCATTTGCCATGTGTCTGCCCAGTTCTGAATGCTGTCTAGATCATTTTGAATGACCTTTGCTGCTGCAACAGTGTTTGCCACTCCTCCTATTTTTGTGTCGTCTGCAAATTTAACAAGTTTGCTTACTATATCAGAATCTAAATCATTAATGTAGATTAGGAATAGCAGAGGACCTAATACTGATCCCTGTGGTACACCACTGGTTACCTCGCTCCATTTTGAGGTTTCTCCTCTAATCAGTAGTTTCTGTTTTCTACATGTTAACCACTCCTAATCCATGTGCATGCATTTCCTTGAATCCCTACTGCGTTCAGTTTGAGAATTAATCTTTTATGCGGGACTTTGTCAAAAGCTTTCTGGAAATCTAAATAAACCATGTCATATGCTTTGCAATTATCCATTGTCGATGTTGCATCCTCAAGAAAAATCAACGCAATGCTCCAGTGCTCTCTCGTTCCTATAAAGGGACTGTAGCTAACGCAATACCCCAGTGATCTCACCTGCAGTGTTATCATTTGAAATCCTGGTATCTGGTGTCAGGTTCTCAGTTTCTAATCTTAACTCTCAGGATATCTGTTCCACTTGCACTTCCAAGGTCACGTCAGCAGTTTGCTGGATTACTGTCTGAAAGCTGCTTGATTAATGATGGAAAGAAGGCCCAGACGCAGTGCAGGACTATCTGAAATCAGAGAGCTGTGTTCTTTCAAACCTTCACATTTGAGACCTATTTAACGAATGATCCGAAGATAAAATTACCTGTAAAGGGGAGGTCTATATGCTTTAAATATCAGCTCTCTATATAATAAATACATTCTCTATTAGACTATGTCGTCACCTTGACCTGGTTTAATGGAATGACCACATGGGGTGTATCCGCTTGTGTGATTCTGCTCATTTGAACTTTAAGTTGTTTTTCTGCCTTTGAAGTAAAAAAAAATGTTTTACATTTTAAACTAGATATCTGGTACTACACTGGGTTCAGGAAATTTATGTTTGCATAAGCCCTGCTTTCTGATAGTGTTGCACTTCCTGGGTCACTTGGAGGGTGAAATTGTCTCCACCCCTTCACTGGCATCTTTCCTGTCATTAATCAACCAGCTTCTTCCATGTCCCAGAAGACACTGCTGAGGTGACCCAGGAAGCAAAGCAGTAACAGACCTCCTGGAAGGCAAGGCAAGCAAACCGAGAACTTTGTGTAGTACCAGATGTCTGTTTTTAAATGAAAATGCATGTTTGCTTTAGCATGTCTCTTGTAAAAGTTTTCCATAGTAAAAGCACAGCAAAGTGTAATCAAGCACAGTGAAAGCATGGGGAAGCATTGTAAAGCACAGAGGGGAATGGTAAAGCATAGGGAAGCATTGTAAAGCACAGAGAGGTCTGGTAAAGCATAGGGAAGCATTGTAAAGCACAGAGAGGAATGGTAAAGCATAGGGAAGCATTGTAAAGCACAGAGAGGAATGGTAAAGCATAGGGAAGCATTGTAAAGCACAGAGAGGTATGGTAAAGCACAGGGAAGCATTGTCAAGCACAGAGAGGTCTGGTAAAGCATAGGGAAGCATTGTAAAGCACAGAGAGGTCTGGTAAAGCATAGGGAAGCATTGTAAAGCACAGAGAGATCTGGTAAAGCATAGGGAAGCATTGTAAAGCACAGAGAGGTAAGGTAAAGCATAGGAAAGCATTGTAAAGCACATAGAGAGGTGTGGTGAATGCATAGTATAACCATGGGAAAAGCATAGGAGGATAACTGCTAATTTTCCGTTCAAATTTACTGCGGTAAACCTTTTAAGTGTTTCTTTCAAAACTGCACATTTGAGACCTGTGTAGTGAGTGATAACACAAAACAGAGGTAAGGATTTAGGGATGATATTGTTCGTTACAGTTAGAATAACTGATATAAAAAGGTTGCATAAAAACTTCAGTTACAGCCCTGTGTAGGTGAGCATCAGGGTCACTGTGACGCTCAGTACCAGACCCAGTGTGGCTCGGTTCTGTCCTGCAGATCCAGTGAGCCAGTCCTGGTTTGCTTGCTCCCGCCTCCTGCACAGATCATACAGGTTCCCCTGGAAATTGAGCTTCTCAGACTCCCGGCGCAGAGAGTCCCACACACTCTGAACCTCCAGCTGACAGCCAGAGATAGCAGCCATTCCACAAGCATGGAACTCATCCCAGTGACTGAGAGAAAGAAGAGGGAGAGAGGAGAGGGGAGAGAGAGGGAGGGGGGGGAGAGACAGGGGAGAGAGGAGAGAGTAGAGGGGAGAGTAGGGGACAGAGTAGAGGGGAGAGAGGGTGACAGGGTGAGGAGAGGGAGAGGGAGGAGAGGAGAGGAGAGAGAGGGAGAGAGAGAGAGGAGAGAGAGAGGAGAGAGGAGGAGAGGGAGGAGGAGAGAGAGAGAGAGGGAGGGAGAGAGAGAGAGGGGAGATAAGAGAGGGGAAAGAGGGAGAGGGAGCAAAGGGAGAGAGGAGAAGGTAGAGAGGGAGATTGGATGACAGAGTGAGGGAGAGAGTGGGAGAGTGGGAGGAGAGGGAGAGGGAGAGGGAGAGGGGAGAGGAGAGGAGAGAGGAGAGGGAGAGAGATGAGAGGGAGAGGGAGAGGAGAGGAGAGAGAGGGAGAGGAGAGAGAGAGGAGAGAGGGAGAGGGAGAGGGAGAGGAGAGGAGAGGAGAGGGAGAGAGGAGAGGGAGAGAGAGGAGAGAGAGGAGAGGAGAGAGGGAGAGGGAGAGGAGAGAGAGAGGAGAGGAGAGGGAGAGGAGAGAGGAGAGGAGAGAGAGATGAGAGGGAGAGGAGAGAGGAGAGAGAGGGAGAGGGAAGGAGAGGAGAGGAGAGAGAGGCAGAGGGAGAGGGAGAGAGAGGGAGGAGAGGAGAGAGGGAGAGGGAGAGGGAGAGAGAGAGAGGGAGAGGAGGAGAGAGAGGGAGGAGAGGAGAGAGGGAGAGAGGAGAGGAGAGAGGAGAGAGGGAGAGGGAGAGGAGGAGAGAGGAGAGAGAGAGGGAGAGGAGAGAGGAGAGAGGAGAGGAGAGGAGAGAGGGAGAGGGAGAGAGAGGAGAGAGGAGAGAGAGAGGGAGAGGAGAGAGGGAGAGAGAGAGAGAGGAGAGGAGAGAGGAGGAGAGGGAGAGGAGAGGGAGAGGGAGAGGGAGAGGGAGGAGGAGAGGGAGAGAGAGAGAGAGGAGAGAGAGAGAGGAGAGAGGGGAGAGGAGAGAGGAGAGGAGAGGAGAGGAGAGGGAGGAGAGGAGAGGAGAGAGAGAGAGGGGAGAGGAGAGAGAGGAGAGGGGGAGAGGGAGAGGAGGGAGAGGGAGGGAGAGAGGAGAGGGAGAGGGGAGAGGGAGAGGAGATGTTAGACTGCGAGAGCGCCTTGAGATGTGCAGGTCTGCAGATGATAAGGAGCTATATATAAAACAAAGTTGCTGTTGTTGTTCTCAAGGTATGAAACTCAAACCCTCACTCCTCTCTCTCAGCACAGCTAGGATTTCTAGTATCTATAGGATGCCATTAATAAATGATGAACCACAAGATCTGAAATGTGCCAAACTGCACAGCGCCTCATGAGGGCGGCTGCATAACAACTACCCTCCCCTCCCCCATTAAAGGAGCCTCGCGCTAACAAGAGGGAAGAGAATGGATTTTAAAGATGGTCAGCACTTTAAAGGGAGGCAGTGACAGTGTTAATAAAGCTAATAAGAGGCAAAATAATGGATTTTGAAGCTGCTTTAAAGGGGGTGGGGGCAATGATAAGGTTCATGAAAGGGAGGAGGGAGGTGAGAGAGGAGGAGGGAAGTGGGTGTGGGTTGCACTCACGCGCACACGTTGTCAATCTCTTGGGAGTCTCTCAGCTCTTGCTCCACATACTGGCCCATGTTCTCTCCAAGCCGCAGCAGACAGGACGAGAAACCGCGGTAAATATTATCACATGGTGAGCCGCCCGCCACACACGAGAGAGACAGGAGAGAGAGGAGGACTGATAGGAGAGAGGAGGAGAGGGGAGAGAGAGGAAGAGAGGGGAGAGAGGAGAGTTTCATTAAAGCTGCAGACAGACAGACAGACAGAGCGCCACAATCCTGTTCAGTTTGACACTACAAAATAATTCCTTCTTCTTGGTGTCTGTGTTTACTACATTCTGAAAAGCCTACTGTGCACTCCCTCCCCCTCTGTGTCAGTTATGACAATATACTTAGTTTTGCTGTGCTGCACAGGGATCAATAATGGCTGTTAACAACATTACAAGCATTTACTATCACCGAGCAGAGCTATCAATCAAACGATTAACAGCAAGACGACATCAGAGACACACACTGAGACACACACAGAGAGACACACACTGAGACACACACACAGAGAGACACACACAGAGAGACACACACTGAGACACACACACACAGAGAGACACACTGAGACACACACTGAGACACACACAGAGCGACACACACTGAGACACACACAGAGAGACACACACTGAGACACACACTGAGACACACACAGAGACACACTCACTGAGACACACACTGAGACACACACACTGAGACACACACACAGACACACACTGAGACACACACTGAGACACACACACACAGACAAACACTGAGACACACACACACAGACAAACACTGAGACACACACTGAGAGACACACACTGAGAGACACACACTGAGACACACACACACACACAGACACACTGAGACACACACTGAGACACACACAGAAACACACACAGAGACACACACTGAGACACACACTGAGAGACACACACTGAGACACACACAGAGACACACACACTGAGACACACACTGAGACACACACTGAGACACACACAGAGAGACACACACTGAGACACACACTGAGACACACACACAGACACACACACACAGAGACACACACTGAGACACACACACAGAGACAAACACTGAGACACACACACAGAGACACACACTGAGAGACACACACTGAGACACACACACACACACAGACACACTGAGACACACACTGAGACACACACAGAGACACACACAGAGACACACACTGAGACACACACTGAGACACACACACTGAGACACACACTGAGAGACACACACTGAGACACACACACACAGAGACACACACTGAGACACACACTGAGACACACACACAGAGACACACACTGAGACACACACACAGAGACACACACTGAGACACACACTGAGACACACACACTGAGACACACACACAGAGACACACACAGAGACACACACTGAGACACACACACACAGAGACACACACTGAGACACACACTGAGACACACACACAGAGACACACACAGAGACACACACACAGAGACACACACTGAGACACACACACAGACACACACTGAGACACACACAGAGACACACACTGAGACACACACAGAGACACACACACTGAGACACACACACTGAGACACACACTGAGACACACACAGAGACACACACTGAGACACACACACTGAGACACACACACAGAGACACACACTGAGACACACACACTGAGACACACACTGAGATACACACTGAGACACACACAGAGACACACACTGAGACACACACACAGAGAAACACACTGAGACACACACACAGAGACACACACTGAGACACACACACAGAGACACACACTGAGACACACACACTGAGACACACACACAGAGACACACACACTGAGACACACAGAGACACACACTGAGACACACACACAGAGACACACACAGAGACACACACACAGAGACACACACACAGAGACCCACACAGAGACCCACACACAGAGACACACACACTGAGACACACAGAGACACACACTGAGACACACACACAGAGACACACACTGAGACACACACTGAGAGACACACACTGAGACACACACTGAGAGACACACACTGAGACACACACTGAGACACACACAGAGAGACACACACTGAGACACACACAGAGAGACACACACTGAGACACACACAGAGACACACACAGAGACACACACACTGAGACACACACTGAGACACACACACTGAGACACACACACAGAGACACACACACTGAGACACACAGAGACACACACTGAGACACACACACAGAGACACACACAGAGACCCACACACAGAGACACACACACAGAGACACACACAGAGACCCACACACAGAGACACACACACTGAGACACACAGAGACACACACTGAGACACACACACAGAGACACACACTGAGACACACACTGAGAGACACACACTGAGACACACACTGAGAGACACACACTGAGACACACACTGAGACACACACAGAGCGACACACACTGAGACACACACAGAGAGACACACACTGAGACACACACAGAGACACACACAGAGACACACTCACTGAGACACACACTGAGACACACACACTGAGACACACACACTGAGACACACTGAGACACACACTGAGACACACACTGAGACACACACACACAGACAAACACTGAGACACACACACAGAGACAAACACTGAGACACACACTGAGAGACACACTGAGAGACACACACTGAGACACACACACACACACAGACACACTGAGACACACACTGAGACACACACAGAAACACACACAGAGACACACACTGAGAGACACACACTGAGACACACACTGAGACACACACTGAGAGACACACACTGAGACACACACAGAGACACACACACTGAGACACACACTGAGACACACACTGAGACACACACACAGTGAGACACACACTGAGACACACACTGAGACACACACTGAGACACACACACAGAGACACACACACAGAGACACACACTGAGACACACACACTGAGACACACACACACACACAGACACACTGAGACACACACTGAGACACACACAGAAACACACACAGAGACACACACTGAGACAGACACTGAGAGACACACACTGAGACACACACTGAGAGACACACACTGAGACACACACAGAGAGACACACACTGAGACACACACACACAGAGACACACACTGAGACACACACTGAGACACACACACAGAGACACACACTGAGACACACACACAGAGACACACACTGAGACACACACACAGAGACACACACTGAGACACACACACTGAGACACACACACAGAGACACACACACAGAGACACACACACACAGAGACACACACTGAGACACACACACAGAGACACACACAGAGACACACACACAGAGACACACACTGAGACACACACACACAGACACACACTGAGACACACACAGAGACACACACTGAGACACACACACTGAGACACACACACTGAGATACACACTGAGACACACACTGAGACACACACACTGAGACACACACACTGAGACACACACTGAGACACACACTGAGACACACACACTGAGACACACACACAGAGACACACACTGAGACACACACACTGAGACACACACTGAGATACACACTGAGACACACACAGAGACACACACTGAGACACACACACACAGAGAAACACACTGAGACACACACACAGAGACACACACTGAGACACACACAGAGACACACACACAGACACACACTGAGACACACACAGAGACACACACACTGAGACCCACACACTGAGACCCACACACAGAGACACACACACAGAGACCCACACAGAGACCCACACACAGAGACACACACACAGAGACCCACACAGAGACCCACACACAGAGACACACACACTGAGACACACAGAGACACACACTGAGACACACACACTGAGACACACACACAGAGACACACACTGAGACAGACACTGAGAGACACACACTGAGACACACACTGAGAGACACACACTGAGACACACACTGAGACACACACAGAGAGACACACACTGAGACACACACACACAGAGACACACACTGAGACACAAAGAGAGAGAGAGAGAGGGAGAGAGAGAGAGAGAGAGAGAGAGAGAGTGGGAAACTTTTATAAGGGGAGATACAAGAGACAGATCTAAATCAAAATACACCCACACACACATGCAGTTTTGAAAGAAACACACGTTTTATCAATCACACATTTTCATTTTAAAACATGCTATCTGGTATTACACTAAGTAAAGCTTTCACCATTCTGATATTTGGACTGGACACAACACAATTGACTCTGATTAAATATAAAACCCAAATAAACACTTCCCAAAAGCAAACAATTTCAACCTGATGGAAAAGGAGTAAATCTGACAGTAAGAACCTAAATAAAATATATGAAAAAAATAGATACAAAAACAAAGACATAAACCCAGAGAAAAATTGTTTAATGATGAATGTAAAACTGTGATGAAAAAGCTAAGACAGTTATCAAACCAGAAACACCATCATCCAAACGACCCAGATTTACACCTCAGGTACTGTGAGACATAAAATACTACAAACACACCAGAAAAAAGAAAAACCAACATATTAATAAACAACACACAGAAACTGAGGAATCTGACAACCAAAAACACTTTTGGGAAACATGGGATAATATAAATTCATAATTGGCAATTCTAAATGAAAATATCTGGAAAAACGACTTTGAAAAAACACCAGAGAAAGATCAAACAAAAACAGAACTGTATTCAAGACAAACTGAAAAGATTAGAATCATGTAATAAAAACAACCAGACTCCCCTAGACACCCCAATTCATTCGCAGGAGCTAAAGGAGAGAACCCCCTAGACACCCCAATTCATCCGCAGGAGCTAAAGGAGAGAACCCCTAGACACCCCAATTCATCCAAGAGGAGCTAAAGGAGAGAACCCCTAGACACCCCAATTCATCCAAGAGGAGCTAAAGGAGAAACTGCAGGTCCTCATCCCAGGAGAGCCTGGGCCTGACAGCATCAGCACTGAGATGCTGAAGCACAGCAGCCCCAAGCTGCAGGAGGCATCCTGAGTGCTGGGTGTTTCCCTGACATCTGGAACCAAGGACTCATAACCTCTACCTATAAAGTGGAGACAAATTAGTCCCCAATAATTACAGAGGTATCTGTGTGAGCAGTAATCTGAGGAAAGTGTTCTGCTGTATCATTAATGCCTGAATACTGGCCTTCCTTACCGAGCACAGTGTCCTGAGTAAGAGTCAAACCACCGCACCTCTGACCACATTTACACCCCACACACCCTAATAAACAAACACGTCATTACTTCCCTTGATTTAAATTCAACACTTATATCCGAGCATCTTGTTGGCCTTTTTTATAGCTTCCCCACATTGTCTAGATGAAGACATTTCTGAGTCAACATAAACTCCTAGGTCTTTTTCATAGATTCCTTCTTCAATTTCAGTATCTCCCATATGATATTTATAATGCACATTTGTATTGCCTGCATGCAGTACCTTACACTTTTCTCTGTTAAATGTCATTTGTCATGTGTCTGCCCAGTTCTGAATGCTGTCTGGATCATTTTGAATGACCTTTGCTGCTGCAACAGTGTTTGCCACTCCTCCTATTTTTGTGTCGTCTGCAAATTTAACAAGTTTGCTTACTATATCAGAATCTAAATCATTAATATATATTAGGAATAGCAGAGGACCTAATACTGATCCCTGTGGTACACCACTGGTTACCTCACTCCATTTTGAGGTTTCTCCTCTAATCAGTACTTTCTGTTTTCTACATGTTAACCACTCCCTAATCCATGTGCATGCATTTCCTTGAATACCTACTGTGTTCAGTTTGAGACTTAATCTTTTATGCAGGTCTTTGCCTTAAAGCTTTCTGGAAATCTAATTAAACCATGTGTTTGCAATTATCCATTGTCGATGTTGCATCCTCAATAAAATCAAGCAGATTAGTTAGACACGATCTCCCTTTCCTAAAACCATGCTGACTGTCTCGCAGGATACTGTTACCATATAGGTAATTTTCCATTTTGGATCTTATTATAGTTTCCATAAGTTTACAAATAATAGAAGTCAGGCTTATTGGTCTGTAGTTACCTTGTTCGATTTTGTCTCCCTTTTTGTGGATCGGTATTACGTTTGCAATTTTCCAGTCTGTCGGTACAACCCCTGTGTCAAGAGACTGTTGCATGATCTTGGTTAGCGGTTTATAAATAACTTCTTTCATTTCTTTGAGTACTATTGGGAGGATCTCATCAGGCCCTTATTTTAAGATCTCCTAGTCCCTTTAACACTTCTGCCTCTGTTATGCTAAAGTTATTTAAAAGTGGATAGGAATAGGTCGACATGTGGTGCATGTTGTCCGTATCCTCCTTTGTAAAAACTTGTAAAAAGTAATCATTTAATATATTTGCTATTTTTTTTTCTTCGTCTATGATTTTGCCATTTGTGTCTCTTAGACTTTAACCTCCTCTTTGAATGTTCTCTTGCTGTTATAATATTGGAAAAACATTTTGGAATTGGTTTTAGTCCCCTTAGCAATGTTCATTTCTATCTCTCTCTTGGCCTTTCTAACTTCCTTTTTGACTTGTGTTTGCAGTTCCAAGTACTCTTTCTGTGTACTTTGTTTCTGGTCCCTTTTAAACGCTCTGTAAAATGCCTTTTTTCGCTGAATATATATTTTAATTGATCTATTAAACCATTTTGGCCATTTTGTTTTAGATTTAGATTTGTCTACTTTTGGGATGTAATTGTTTTGCGCCTCTAGTACTACATTTTCGGATTTTAAAAATCACTTCAAATGAAACCATGTTGTGGTCTGAGTTTGCCAATAGCTCTCTGACCTCTGTTTTAGTTATTCTGTCTTCGTTATTTGAAAAGACTAAATCAAGGCATGCTTCCCCTCTAGTCGGTGCCTTGACAAACTGCGTTAGGAAGAAGTCATTTGTCATTTCCACCATTTCAATTTTGTCTGTCGTGCTCCCCACCGTGTTTCCCCATTTTATATGGGGGAAGTTGAAATCCCCCATTAGTATGGTTTCTTCTTTGTACACGCATTTTGAATGTCATTGTATAACAGATTATTTTGCTCGGCGTCTGAATTTGGCGGTCTATAGCATGCTCCTCTTATTATGCCCTTTGAATTTTTGTCCATTATTCTGACCGATATTGATTCTGCTTCACTCTGGGCAACACTACCTTGGAACACACCACCAAATACACATGTCTGGGTCTGGCCATCAGTGCGTCAGGGAGCTTTCACCTGGCAGTGAATGCATTAAGAAAGCATGCAGGGCTTTTTATACCATAGAGAGGAGGCTGTATAATATAAATTCTCCCATAACAATTTGGCAAAAAAACTTTGAAAGTGCGGTTCAGCCAATTGCACTTTATGGCAGTGAAGTGTGGGGTCCAATTACAGACCAGGACTACACAAAATGGGACAAACACCCCACAGAAACAATGCATGCAGAGTTCTGTAAAACATACTCAAATTACAAAGAAAAATACCAAATAATGCATGCAGGGCTGAATTAGGCCATTACCCATTGATTATTACTATCCAAAAAAGAGCATTAAAATATTGGGTTCATTTAAAACACAGTGACCCAAACTCCTACCATCATAAAGCCCTGAAAAGCCAAGAGCTCCGCCCAGAAAAGAGTCCTGTCAGCCAGCTGGACATCAGTCAGCTTCAGGACCGCACTGCTAAAACAATTCCAATCAGAGTCAACCAAATTATAAAACACCTCAAACACTCCTATCTGGACCATTCGGGTAAAAACGCTAAAACACAAAACAAACTGGAGTGCTCTCAGGCCCTAAAAGAAAATACACTCTGACAGAATACCTGGTCAAGGTGAGAGACACAAAGCAGAGGCAGATCCTGACCAAGTACAGGCTGGCCAGGGAGAATAGGCTGTGCTCTCACTGTGAGAGGGGAGAGGTTGAGACAGAGATACGCTTCTTAATACACTGCAATAAATACAAACACATAAGGGATGTTTTCTTCACTAAATTTTGCAGTTCTGTCCTAGCATTCCCAAACATCCCCGACACACAGAGACGGCCAGTACGCAGAGAAAAGGAGGGAGAAAGGGAAGAGATGAGGGAGGGAGAGAGAAGGAAGGAAGAAGAAGAGGGAGAAAGAGAGGGTGAAAGAGGTTAGAGAGGGAAGGTGAAGGATAAGGAGAGAGGGTAATGTTTTAATAATGTTTAATGCTTTGTAATGTTTAGTTCATAATATATATGCCAGTTAATTGTCGTTTGTCATAAATTGCTTTGGCAGTATTTGTAATATAGTCATTATGCCATTAAAGCACATTCGATTTTGAATTTGAAAAACTGGAGAGAGAGAGAGAGAGAGAGAGAGAGAGAGAGAGAGAGAGAGAGAGAGAGATAAATAAATGATGGCAATAAATAGAGAGAGAGAGACTAGTATAGATAGATAGATAGATAGATAAATAGATAGACAGACTGACACACACACAGACAGACACACACACAGACTCACTGCTCAGCAGTAGCAGGGAAATCCTTTTCAATCTGAACTCCATCACGAAGGATACAAGAAAGCAAAGGAGTGAAAAAATGAATGGAGAGGAAAGCAAATGAGAACAAGAAGCGAGCTGAGAAAGAGAGAGAGGGAGGGAGAGGTATAGAGGAGGAGGGTGTAATAGAGGGAGGGAGGGGTATAGAGGAGTATGGTGTGATGTGAAGGGAGGGGGGGTGTGTGTTTGAGATGGGGAGCATGTTTAGAATTGAGGTATAGCATTCATAATGCTCTCCCTCTCCCTCTCCCTCTCTCTCAAAAATTCAATATTCAAATTGGCTTTATTGGCATGACAATAAAAAATAATTGTGTTGCCAAACCACTTACATGGCATAAACAACTAAAATATACATTAATACTAAACAGCATCCCTCCTTCCTCTATACTGAAAAACTCCCTCCCTCCCTTTATATTAAACGGTACCCCCTTCCTTAGTCTCTCTCTCTCTCTTTCTCTCACACACACACACATATTCCCTCCATTCCCCAAGGAATATAAGAGAGGGAGTGAGAGAGATGTGTGAGAGGGGGAGGAGAGAGTCACAATGTCTCTTACACATTCTCTCTATTTGCGATCGAGTGAGAGAGAGCTCTTTCAGAATGAAATATTCACAATGAATTATCTTTCTCACTGGCTCTTACACATTCTCTATTCCCAGAGGAATGTATGAGAGGGAGAGAGAGGAGGAGGAGGAACATTAATTATTATATACAATGTGTGAGGATAGATAGATAGATACTCTCTCTCCCCCTTCCTCTCCCCCTCCTCACTCTCTCCCCTTCCTCTCCCTCTCACCTCACTACTCTCTCAGCTTCCTTTCTCTCTCCCCTCTCTCTCCTTCCTCTCCCCTCCTCACTCATCTCTCTCCCTTCCTCACTCCTCTCTCCTCTTCCTGTCCCTCCTCACTCTCTCCCTTCCTCTGTCTCACTCCTCTCTCCCTTCCTCTCCTCTCACCTCACTCTCTCTCTCAGCTTCTCTCTCTCCCTTCCTCTCTCTCTCCCTTCCTCTCTCTCTCCTTCCTCTCCCCTCCTCACTCATCTCTCTCCTTCCTCTCTCTCTTCTTCCTGTCCCTCCTCACTCTCTCCCTTCCTCTGTCTCACTCCTCTCTCTCCCTTCCTCTCCCCTGCTCACTCTCTCTCCCCTTCCCCTCATCCCTCTTCTTCCTCTCTCCCTCCTTTCCCTTCTATTTTGGAACTGTGCTATAAATAACATTTTCATTTGATATTTATACATGTTATTGCTTCATAGAAAATTGAACTGACACAGACTACTTTAGATAGAGCTGAGTGCAACTAATACACACTTGTTTTTAATTTCTACACTGGTGCAGTTTAGGCTGACTGAAATAGAATTGTGACATGTATTAAAAACAGCGGTATTGCTGGGATAATACAAAATTAATTACAATTTATATTGGAATTTAGAGAATTTAATGTATTTATCTGTCAGACGCCTTTATCCAAGGCGACTTACACAGGTGTTACAGGGCAGTATGGAGTTACAATGCAAGATTCATATTTAAATATCATTTAAATAGCATTAAAGGAATGCTAACAATGATATGTTTATGTGTGTGCGTATATATATATATATATATATATATGTGTATATATATATATACGTGTATATATACAGTGCCTATAGTAAGTATTCACCACCCGTTGGATGTTTTCACAGTTTGTTGTGTTACAACCTGAAATCTTAATGCATTTAAATAGGATTTTTTTTTCTTTGATTTACACAACCTACTCAACACTTTCAATGTGTGAAAAATGGGGGGACAAATCAATTAAAAATAAAAACCTGAAAAGTCTTCATTAAATAAGTATTCACCCCCTTTGCTATGACACTCCTAAATAAGCTCAGGTGCAACTAATTGCCTTCAGAATTCACACAGTAAGTAAAATGGAGTCCATCTGTGTGCAATAAAAGTGCTTCACATGATTTCAGATTAAATAGACCTGCCTCTGTAAGGTCCCACAGTTGGGTAGTGCATTCAAAGCAAAGATACTACCATGAAGACCAAGGAACTTTCAAAACAGCTTCAGGATAAAGTTGTGGAAAGGCACAGATCAGGGGAGGGGTAGAAAAAGATTTCAAAGGCATTGAATATCCCTTGGAGCACAGTCAAGTCGATCATTAAGAAGTGGAAGGTATACGGCACCACCCAGAATCTGCTTAGAGCAGGCCGTCCCAAACTGAGCAGCCGGGTAAGAAGGGCATTGGTCAGAGAAGCCAGCAAGAGGCCAATGACAACTCTGAAAGAACTACAGCGTTCCATGGCTGAGATGGAAGAAACTGTCCATGTGTCAACAATAGCTCAGGTACTCCACAAATCTGGCCTGTATGGAAGAGTGGCAAGAAGGAAGCCATTTCTGAAAAAAGCCCATGTAAAATCCCGCTTGGAATTTTCAAAAAGGCATGTGGGAGACTCTGAAAAGATGTGGCAAAAGATTCTGTGGTCCGATGAAACAAAAATTGAACTATTTGGCCTAAATGCAAAGGGTTATGTCTAGCGCAAAACCCAACACAGCACATCACCCAGGTAACACCATCCCTATTGTGAAGCATGGTGGTGAGAGCATCATGCTATGGGGATGCTTTTCATCGGCAGGGACTGGGAAGCTTGTCAGGGTAGAGGGCAAAATGGATGCAGCTAAATACAGGCAAATCCTTGAGGAAAACCTGCTTCAGTCTGCAAAAGACCTAAGACTGGGACGGAGATTCACCTTTCAGCAGGACAATGACCCCAAGCACACAGCCAAAGCAACACTGGAGTGGCTTAAAAACAAGAAGTGAATGTGCTAGAGTGGCCCAGTCAAAGCCTGGACTTGAATCTGATTGAGAATCTGTGGCAAGACTTGAAGATTGCTGTCCACCAATGATCCCCATCCAACTTGACAGAGCTTGAACAATTTTGCCAAGAAGAATGGGTGAATATTGCACGATCAAGATGTGCAAACCTGGTAGAGACTTACCCCAAAAGACTCACAGCTGTAATTGCTGCCAAAGGTGGTTCTACCAAGTATTGAATCAGGGCTGTGAATACTTATCTAACCAAGACATTTCAGTTTTTTTATTTTTCATTAACTGTTGTTTCACAATAAAAATTCTCTTGCCTCTTCAAAGTGTTGAGTAGGTTGTGTAAATCAAAGGAAAAAAATCCCATTTAAATGCATCAAGATTTCAGGTTGTAACACAACAAACTATGAAAACGTCCAAGGGGGGTGAATACTTACTATAGGCACTGTATAATCATCATCATCATCATCATCTTCAGCCTTTTTCAATCTACTGCTGGATGAAGGCCTCCCCAAGATTCTTCCACAAAAGCCTGTCTGCTGGGTCCCTCATCCACGTTGCTCCGGTGTGTTTCTTAATTTCATCTTGCCATCTTCCTGGAGGTCTTCTTCTTGGTCGCTTTATATCTCTTGGGATCCAATCTAGTATCTCCTTGGTCCAGCGATGGTCTTTTTTTCTTGCTACATGTCCGGCCCACGCTGTCATTTCAGTTTTTTCACTCTTATAATAACATTGCATACTTTTGTTTGCTCTCTTATCCATTCCTTTTCCTGTCTCGTCTTGTTATTCCCAGCATGTTTGTAATTTTTGAGTCATTTTCGCATTGAGGGTCCAGGTCTTGCATCCGTATGTTAGCACTGGCAGCACGCATTGGTTGAAGACTTTCCTCTTGAGGCATAAGGGTTTCCCTTTCAGAACCACACTTAATCTTCCAAAGGCACAGCCCATTTTTGTTGGCTGTTGATTTCACACATTTGGTTCTCCGTTGCTGAAACTAACTGTCCTAAGTATACGTAGTGATTGATTTCTTCAAGCTTGATCCAATTGACTTCAATTGCCTGTGGAGTGGTATATTTATTGAACATGACTTGAGTCTTCTTCAGGTTCATTTTCAAACCTGCTTTGATGCTAGCCTCGTGTAGTTCTTGTATTCTTGCTTGTAATTCTTCTGGGCACATTGTAAATATGAGGATGTCGTCAGCAAATCATAGATGATTCAAGTAGGGCTCCATTGATCTTCAGCCCCTTATTTTCCCAATCCAGTGTTTGAAAATGTCTTCTAGGGTGGCCGTGAAGAGCTTTGGGGAAATGGTATCTCCTTGACAAACTCCTTTTTTAATCTTGATTTTGTCGCTGTTTTTATGGAGTCTTGCTGTTGATGTTGCATTCTTGTATATGGTGCAGATCAAGTCTCTGTATGTTTTCTCAATTCCTTGTTTTTTCAGAGAGCTTAATACAGATCTTGTGTAAACAGAGTCAAAGGCTTTTTCATAGTCTAGGAATCTCAAGCAAAGTGGTAGTTTGTACTCGTTGCTGGTTTGAATCACTTGCCGTACAACTTGAAGATGATCCATTGTGCTAAATCCACTCCTGAATCATGCTTGCTCATTTGATTGTGAAGTCTGTTGGTGAGAATCTTGGTAAAAATGTTGTAGATTATAGGAAGTAAGCTTCTAGGTCTGTAGTTCTTTAGGTCTTCTTTATCTCCTTTCTTATGTAAAAGCATCACTGATGTGTTGTTCCAGTCGCTTGGCACTTTCTTTTGCTGAACTGAATCCGTAAATACGAACAGTATTTCACCTCCTTGTTTCCTTCTCCGGATGCCTTTCCTGTATTCATATGTTTGACAGCCTCAGGTTGCGTTTTTTCCGTCTCGTCTTCGTCATCTGCTACGTTGCTCTTTTAATCTTGATATCATTTTCTGTAAAACTCTCTTCAAAATAAAAAAAAATAAATGTATGTATATATATATATACAGGAAAATAATTCCATCTAGGGTTTCTGTGACGTCACATATTATGAGACCTAAGGTCTCGCAATTTATTTATAATACACGGATACCCTTGTGATGCTAATATTAAAGAAGACGAGGTTCAGCAGGACAGTTGGGTTTTTTTAAGCGAAGTGTTTCAGTGCTGTACAGACGTTCTATGTCGTTATCCATTTTATATATATATATATATATATATATATATATATATATATATATATATATATATATATATATATGCCTGTGTTTGAATCAAAACATTGGAGGTATTTATAGGTTTTTGACGGCATGACAACTACTTGTTATTGTTTACATTCAAATCTATGATTTATTCTTACATGATGTAATGCTCTTCTATATATTGTGACATCATTTTTACTTCTATCTTAGAATCTGTATTAATTCTAATAAACATTATTTTATATAAATTTATATTTTTATTATATCATGCAATGCTGGCTCTGAGGATCAGTCTAGATTTGGCCTCCCCAGCGCATCAGCATGCACAATTTTTGAACAAACTTTGTTTATTTATTTAAATGTTATATATCTATTGAAGTTAATTAGTTCATTCTTTTCTGTTGAGTCCCGCTGGCATAATTGTATTCAGTCTATTTATCCATTTACTTTCTTTTATTCTTCTATATGTTGCATTGTCTAATTTTAGCTGTTCTAATACTACAAACTTTACATCATTTATGTCATGTCCTTGACTGGTGAAGTGCTGTACTATTGGTTCATTCATTTTTTATTTCTAATTAATGAAAGGTGGTTCTGAATTCGTTTATATAAAGTAGTTCCAGTCTCTCCAACATATTTGATTTCATCACATTTTTCACAGGCTATTCCATAAACAACATTGCTATTTTTACAGTAGGTATTAGTTTTTAGTGGATATGTGGTGTTCTTATGTTTAATTATATTTTTACTTTTATCTATGTATTTACACACTTTACATCTACTGGTGCACATGTTAAGTAGAACCTATTTTGTCAATTATTCTTTTATGTTTACTGTGAACTAAAATATCACCTAAATTAGCTTCTCTTTTGAATGCTACAACTGGGGCCTTAAGAAATACTTTTTTAATTTTTCTGAATTATGTAGAATCATAAGTGTTTCCAAACTATCTTAGAAATATTGGGCAAAAGTTTAGAGTAAGTCATTATTAATGGGACTCTTTTGACCTTTTTATCTCTAGTTTTATAATCTAGTAGATCATCTCTTTTTAGTTTATCCACTTTTCTTAACTCCGTCTCTATAATTCTTTCTTTGTATCCTCTTTTTTTAAGATTTGTTTTAATACATTTCTTTGTTTTACATAGTCACTTTCTTTTGAGCATATTCTTCGTATTCTTATTCCTAGACCCTTTGGGATTGCCCTTTTAGTGTGTATCGGATGTGCAGAGGACATGTGTAAATACTGGTGCATGTCAGTAGGTTTACAGAAGAGGTCAGTCTCAATTGAACCTTCTTCAAGTTTTACTATGGTATCTAAAAATTCTATTTCTTTCCTTGACCATCGAAGGTCCACCTTAATATTACTGTGTATTTCATTTGCTATTTTATGAAACTGGAAGAGAGACTCTTCTCCATGTGTCCAAACCCCAAAAATATCATCTACAAACCGAATGTATTCTAAAGGTTCTCTTTCCGATTTTCTAAGTAATCAGATCCAAAAAATACATTATAATCAGATATGAAAAAAATCCCTAATATTTTTGCTTCAATAATTTAAATAGCTATGCACGCAATACACGATACATTATATGGAATATTTGACGGCTCATATAAAAATACATTTTAAAAAAGCATCCCCTTTTAAAAGACTCGTCCGCCATTATGGAGCATGTACCATCCACCTAAAAACAGGGGTAACTGCCAAAATCTATTTTCTGTAAAAACCGTATAACTCAATAGTGTCAAGAACAATTAACTTAGTTATATTTTTTGTAAACTTTATTAACTATAATATTAAATAATACATAAGAAAATGTGTAAGTTGTTTACGTTTGTAGTTTTAAAGTGTTCACCCCTAAAATACGATGGTATGCTCCATGGACGGACTGCACAGTACCGTGTATCGTAGTCATCTAGTCATACAGGAAGAAGCGTACCTTTCCAAAAATATCATAAAACGTGAACGCTGAAAACATTTGCGCCAGGTATCGTTTATTGAATTAATTGACTTTCTATTTATTCTGTTTCTTTCCAAATTGCAATTTTAAAACGCGTTTCGTCATCAACGAAAGATTATCCGTGCCTAGTATATGGTATACAATCTGACCACTGAGGATTAACTGAACTGAAGATGTTGTATTATTTGTATATGTGCAATCTGGTTTATTAAAATACGGGGAGTATGTTTGCATATCAGTAATGAGTGAAATTTGAGGCACAGACAGCGTCAACTCTGTTTTCAAAACTGTCAGCTAATTTTTTCAACGCTGTTTTGCAGGACTGAATAAACAAGCTGCCAACATATTAAAACATGGTAAGTTGATGGCGAGATCGGGCCTTTCCACCCCGTAAACCACCTCCCCTGATTGCAATGCTAAAATCAAGTGTCGCACAAGACATTTCAAGCTGTAATACATGATCATTACGATTAACACTCATGCTTTATCCCCGTTTGGCTTTTTTTTTCTTGTCATTTTCACGTTCCCTTTGTTTCAGCACGGCAGGTTGAAACTCAAAACGACAGAGGAGCAGGCGGAGGAGAAACGGAAGGAACGCGAGAAGAAAATGAAAATCGCCATAGCGGCGAGAGACGCGTGTTTCGAGAAGGTAAGAGGCACCAAACATTTAAAAATACAACAGCTATAGCGCGAGCAACATTACACTGGCACTACTTTAAAGGAGCGCTGACCGTCTTTAAAATCCATTCTCTCACCTCTTATTAGCTTTATTAACATGATCACTGGCCCCTCCCTTTAAAGCACTGCTGACAGTCTTTAAAATCCATTCTCTCACCTCTTATTAGCTTTATTAACATGATCACTGGCCCCTACCTTTAAAGGAACGCTGACCATCTTTAAAATCCATTCTCTCACCTCTTATTAGCTTTATTAACATTATTATTGGCCCTCCCTTTAAAGGAGAGCTAACCAAGGCTTATTTAAAACCCATTGCTTACCTCTTCTTAGTTTTTCACTCTTGTTACTGAACCTTGTTCAGGACATTCTTTAGTGTGGAGTACATGAGAAACTGGTTCCGTTGTGGCTCGTTCTAATCTATAGCCATTTGGTGCCAAAATGTCCAACATTGGGACACAGTTTCACAATCCCTGCAGCAGTATGGATGTTATTAAAGCACTTTGTGATGGTGGTCCACTATGAAAGGCACTATATAAAATAAAAATGGGACTGATTGACAGATTCCTCTTTGTTTTGTTCTTCAGAGGAATAGCAGTGTTTTGGATGAAGAAGGCCTTGAACTGACGAAACAGCTTTTAGGAGGGAACCCGGACTTCGCTACCTTGTGGAATTTCAGAAGAGAAATCTTCCAGCACTTTGAGAAAGAGAAGTTAGTCCACAGTGGTGCCTTTTATACCAGTGCTGGAAATAAGACTCCTATTGCACAGCAGCATCACCCATTCCAGGTTTTACTAGGAGCTTGATTAGCCACAGTGTGTATAGCTAACAAGCTCAGGTGTGTCTTATTAAACTCATAATAAAACCAAGAATGGATTAATCTGCTATGCAATGGAGTCTTCTTTCCATCGCTGGATATCATTACTTCATACATGCTGGGTAGCAGCTAGCTGTCTGTCTGCAGCTTTAATGAAACTAAACGCTTTTCAGAATGTAGTAAACTAACACAGACCCCAAGAAGAAGGGATTATATTGCAGTGTCAAACTGAACAGGATTGTGGGGCTCTGTCTGTCTGTCTGTCTGTCTGTCTGTCTGTCTGTCTGTCTGCAGCTTTAATGAAACTAAACTCTTTTCAGAATGTAGTAAACTAACACAGACATCAAGAAGAAGGGATTATATTGTTGCGTCAAAGTGAACAGGATTGTGGGGCTCTGTCTGTCTCTGCAGTTGCATTGCAGTGTCTCTTGCAGTGTTTGTGTGTTTCAGTGTCTCTCTGTCTCCCCCTGGTAGGTCTCCTGAGGTACTGCAGGCCCTCCTTGAGAAGGAGCTCTCCTTTTTGGAGTCTTGTCTCCGGGTGAACCCCAAGTCCTACGGAACCTGGTACCACAGAGGCTGGGTTCTAGACCACATGCCCAGTCCGGACTGGGCTCGGGAACTGGAACTCTGCAACAAGCTCCTGCAGCTGGACGAGAGGAACTGTGAGGGGAGCAACATTATTATTATTATTGTTATTGTTATTGTTATTATTATTAGTTTAGTAAATGTTTTCATTTGTAAAAAATCGGGTTTAGAAGAGACACTGACTCTCTCTCTCTCTCTCTCTCTCTCTCTCTCTCTCTCTCTCTCTCTTGTCTCCAGTTCACTGCTGGGATTATCGTAGGCTCGTTGTTTCTCGCTCTCAGGTCTCCTGCTCTGAGGAGCTCGACTTCACTTTCAAGCTGATCAGCTCCAACTTTTCCAACTACTCCAGCTGGCACTACCGCAGCACGCTGCTTCCCAGAGTGCACCCCGACACCTGTCAACAAGCCGGCCGCGTGCACGAGGGGGTGCTCTTGACAGGTTTGCAGGGCAGGGTTGAGGGTTGGGGGTTGGGGGTTGGGGTTAGGATTAATCTCTGGCTAAGTTTTCCATCACCCTATATAATTAACTCATTTTGCTTCAGTGGAATTAAACCTGCTGAATAATGTTACGTTAACATATTGAATTGCATACCGCTTTGTGGTTTTCCATATACCTAATGAAAAACTGACAAATTGAAAAATGTAACATTTTGAAATCTAACATGAAATACTGTACTACTATTGTGGCTTCTGGAAATAATTCTGTAGTTTCTTTTGATAACATGATATTAAATAAAATATCTAAATTATGTTCATATCATTTTAATTGTTTCTTTTAAAATGATGTCTCAATCCTAAAATTCTAGGAATTGCAAACCTTTTGGCATAGCTGTAGATTCACATGTCTTCTTTTTTACACAAACAGATACTAATTTAGAGTTGAATGACATGAGGAAGGCTGTTCAGTGCCCAGCACTTAGGATTCTCCAGACAAATTCAAACATTTCACATGAACCCCCTCCAGCCTGCTGCCCCACAGTCAGTCTGAACCAGTGCTGTAAAGCAGCTGTAGGAAGGACACTGAAGATCCTGTTTGTCTTTGAGCTGCGATCCGTGCTTTCCGATCCTAGAGGACTGTTTGAATTCACGTCCTCTTGGTGAAGACAGTAGCTGAAACGTTCGTCTGCTTGTCTTCTACTTTTGTCAGTGCACGCGTCTGGTAGGTTTGCAATTAAATTTGTCTTTTTATTGATTGTTTTTTCTCTGCAGAATATGAGTTAGTTCGAAATGCTTTCTTTACTGACCCCAATGATCAGAGCGCCTGGTTTTACTACCGCTGGCTACTGGGGAGAGGTGAGTTTAGTGATTCAGAGCCTCTGAGACACAAGAGTCATAGTTTTATGTATTATACTGGACTGTGGCTCCAGCAATGATTCACAGTCCCTCTGAGATTCAATAGCCATAACGTTATATATTATACAGCAGTGCCACCAAAACATGATTCAGACAGTCCCCGAGTTTCAATCTGCATAGTTTTCTATATTATACAGCAACACTAAACACGATTCAGACAGTCCCCCTGAGTTTCAATCTGCATAGTTTTATATATTATACAGCAACACTAAACATGATTCAGACAGCCCCCCCTGATTTTCAATCTGCATGGTTTTCTATATTATACAGCAACACTAAACACGATTCAGATAGTCCCCCTGAGTTTCAATCTTCATAGTTTTATATATTATACAGCAACACTAAACACGATTCAGACAGTCCCCGAAGTTTCAATCTTCATAGTTTTATATATTATACAGCAACACTAAACACGATTCAGACAGTCCCCCCGAGTTTCAATCTTCATAGTTTTATATATTATACAGCAACACTAAACATGATTCTGACAGTCTTTAGTACAGGTTATTGTTAGCAGACTTGTACAAGGTTTATAGTGTGTAAGTTAGAGCTGAGGAGCCAATATGAAACTGACTCCATCGGCTCAAGTTTGGAGTCTGTCTCCTGCTCAGATATATTGACCACTGGAGCCAAAATGGCCGACACCAGGGTCACAGTTTCACAACCAGCTCTTGGTTTTCGCATTGCAGCAGATCGAGAGGAGACAGTGAGCTGCTTGTATGTGAGCCGGGAGGGACAGAGACTGGTTCTGAGTTTCTCCAGACCCGTCAACGTGAGTACTGACAAGTTCACCCAGCATCCTCTCTACTGGTTATGTATTTACCAGTAGAAATACATTGCTAGTCAGTTTAACCAATCGTAGAAGTGTAATAAAGCACAGCAAAGTGTAATCAAGCACAGTGAAAGCTTGATAAAACACAGAGAGGTCTGGTAAAGCATAGGGAAGCATTGTAAAGCACAGAGAGGTCTGGTAAAGCATAGGGAAGCATTGTAAAGCACAGAGAGGTCTGGTAAAGCATAGGGAAGCATTGTAAAGCACAGAGAGGTCTGGTAAAGAATAGGCAAGCATTGTAAAGCACAGAGAGGTCTGGTAAAGCATAGGCAAGCATTGTAAAGCACAGAGAGGGATGGTAAAGCACAGGGAAGCATTGTAAAGCACAGAGAGGTCTGGTAAAGCATAGGCAAGCATTGTAAAGCACAGAGAGGGATGGTAAAGCATAGGGAAGCATTGTAAAGCACAGAGAGGTGTGGTAAAGCATAGGGAAGCATTGTAAAGCACAGAGAGGTCTGGTAAAGCATAGGGAAGCATTGTAAAGCACAGAGAGGTATGGTAAAGCATAGGGAAGCATTGTAAAGCACAGAGAGGTCTGGTAAAGCATAGGGAAGCATTGTAAAGCACAGAGAGGTCTGGTAAAGCATAGGGAAGCATTGTAAAGCACAGAGAGGTCTGGTAAAGCATAGGGAAGCATTATAAAGCACAGAGAGGCATTGTAAAGCAAAGAGAGGCATGGTAGAGCATATTTAAACAACAAGCCTCATTAAGCTGTGGTAAGGAGAGTTCAACACTTGTGTGTTCAGTAGAACGGGTGCTGTTGATTTCACACTTCATTCATGCACTGGTTTCCTTTGAATCTTTTTGATCCAGTCATTTATAAATACTGTTATGTGAATGAGTACAAACATGGGCATTTTTGCCTCCAATACATTTCAGATGTTTGTCTTGGCACTAAACTCAATAATTTTTATATTCTTTTTTTTTTTTTTTTTTTAAATTTAGTTGTTGCCAATTAGTTTTTTTATTATTTTCTCCCCAATTTGAAATGCTCAATTATTTTTTGGCTCGGCTCACCGCTACCACCCCTGCGCTGACTCGGGAGGGGTGAAGATGAACACACGCTGTCCTCCGAAGCATGTGCCGTCAGCCGCCCGCTTCTTTACACGCTGCAGACTCACTGTGCAGCCGCCTCAGAGCTACAGCGTCGGAGGACAGCGCAGCTCTGGGCAGCTTACAGGCAACCGCAGGCCCGGCCAGACTACAGGGGGCGCTGGCGCTGTGAGCCGAGGACACCCTGGACGACCTAAACCACCCTCCCCGGACGACGCCGCTAATTGAGCCGCCCTGGGAGCTCCCGTCCATGGTCGGCTGTGGAATAGCCTGGACTCGAACCGGCGACGTCCAGGCTATATAGCGCATCCTGCACTCTAGCGAGTGCTTTTACTGGATGCGCCACTCGGGAGCCCCCGGATTTTTATATTCTTAATAATCTATTTTGTTTTGATTAGGTTTTGTCAGCTTCAGCGGAATTGGTTCTGTTTGTGGACAGCCTTCCTCTAATGGTCAAATGGAGAACTGCACACCCTAAGCTGAAACACAGTGCATTGTGGGTATCTTTTAAATACACCCCAATAAAAAACAAACAATGTTTAAAAATAGAGGCGTTGAAATCTGACTTCGCAGTCTTGATCTCTGATATGGCAGAACATTTATTTTAAAGCTTTGGGTAGCATTCCTTTAATAATGCAGGTGTAGTTGTAGTTCCCTCCTTATGGCACACGATGACAGTAGAGCCTTTATATTAATTAGATTGGAAATGCAATATTGATAGTGCCAATAAGAGATAATAATTGATTTTAAAGAAGCTTTGGTTAGCGTTTCTTTAAAGAGGGCAGTGATAGTGTTAATAAAGCTAATAAGAGGTAAGAGAATGGATTTTAAAGGAGACTTGGTGAGTGTGCTCAGAGATGTTCAGATTGATCCTTCACGTGTAACACATCAGATTTGCGACTTGCCCCCCGGGACCATCAATGAGGCCTGCTCTGAACACAGCTTCAAAATCCACTGGAGAGACGGGGTGGTGCAGAGAGAGTGTGTTCTGTACAGAGGTGAGGGAGTGGGGGAGTGAGAGCGTGTGTTAGTGAGCAGTGGGGAGGGAATGGGGGAGAGAGTGGGGAGTGAGGGAATGATGGAATTGGGGCGTGGGGGAGTGTTAGTGAGCAGTGGGGAATTGAGGAGTGGGAAGGGAATTAGGGAGTGAGGGATGATTGAATTGGGGAATGAGGGAGTGAGGGAGTGTGTTAGTTAGCAGTGTGGGAGTGAGGGAATGGGGAGTTAGAGTGGGGTGTAAGGGGGGAAGTGGGGAGTGAGGGGGAGGGAATGGGGAGTGAGAGTGAGGAGTGGGGAATTGAGGGGGAGGGAGGGAGTGGGGGAGGGGTTCATAGGACAGTGATGGCAATGAGACCCCCATTGCATAGCAGTTTGATCCATCCCTGGTTTTACTAGGAGTTTAATAATAAGACGCACCTGAGCCTGTTACCTAGACACATTGTGGCTAATCAGGCTGGTAGTATAACCTGGAATGGGTGAAACTGCTGTGTAATAGGAGTCTAATTTCCAGCCCTGATCTACTCCCTTTTCAAATGCATGGACTAGCCTATATGTCCATTCTGTTCTCTTCAAATTAAGTTATTTCTTAAGTAAGAGAGCATGCAGCCAGTGATGCTGTTTCGACACCTGACTTTGTTCCTGTATTTCAGAAGCCCAGCCTGGATTTAGGCCTGACATTTCAGAAGTTTCTCTTGTTTTTCAGGTCGTTCTGAAAGCTGGTGCCGAGACTCTGCCACGGACCAGCAGCTCTTCAGGTATCTGGCATTGCTTTACATAAACGTCTGTGTCTGTCTACAAGACTTTCTATCTGTGTCTGTCTGATCTGCATGTGTATCTATATATCTGCCTGACTCTGTCTGTCTATGTGACTGTGTCTGTCTTTCTGTCTCTATCTATCTATTTGTGTGTGTGTGTGTGTGTATATGTAATCAAACATGACTGTGCTACTGCATTGTGCAGGTGTGATTTTTTTGTGTTCTCTGTTAGTGAAAATGTGTTTCAATAAAGTGGAAAAAGTTGTGAGAAATGAAGTAAGCCAGATGCTTAAATACAGTGGTAGTCCTGACAGTAAAATACTGTCCTGTAATGTCATTTTAATTCAAAGGTAATTCGTAACATCGCACGGCAGTTAAACTAGGCACCCTCACGATCGCTTCTCAAGTATACTGTGTAAAATAAGATTCTGCAGCCTTGAGTAAACATAACTGTGATCGTATAACAAGCTGCTTACCCACGAGGACTTGTTTTGATGTACTGTCCTCAATGATTGAGCACCATTGACATCTGTATACTGTATTAAAACTGCTGATGGCATGCTTTTGCAATTGTAATGTGACAGAGTGGCCGAGGACAGTGTAAATTATCAGGACGGAGTCTTGATTTACAGTTTTAAACCAGTGTTGGTTTTATTTTTTCTTACAGCAAGACAAAGCACGTTCTGGTTCTGAATGGAAGAATATATATATATATATATATTAGTAGTGACCCAGACAACTGGGGGCTCAGAAGAGCCACTGCTGTGGGTGTTATGTGTTGTACGCGTTGTGTGTATTGTTAAGCTGGTATGCATGCAAGTGTGTATATGGAAATTATTATTGATATCGATATCATATAAAAAAAAAAATATATATATATATATATATATAGGCCTGGAGAAGGTCTAGGCAAACAAGGCAGCTGCCTTTGGTGGCAAATTTAGTGGGCGGCAAAAAAAGAAAGAAAGGAATGTGCATGATGTGTGAAGCACCGCTCCCGTGACGTTTAGCACGCGGTTAACTGGCATCGCGCTGAAGAATCCTAGCCAAACACGCTCTTTCACATGGTGTGGAGTGCTCGATAGTAAACTAAGTTCATTCTATCTAGTATGCTGTTCTATAGAGAAAATGGCTTTATGGCTGATTTACATCATCAGTACGCAAAGTTTCAAGAAGTAATCCACGAGACAGGCATCGATTTTTGCCGTCAGAACAAGAATTTGGTAAGTTTATAATTTAAACCTACAGTGCCTATAGTAAGTATTCACCCCCCTTGGACGTTTTCATAGTTTGTTGTGTTACAACCTGAAATCTTGATGCATTTAAATGGGATTTTTTTCCTTTGATTTACGCAACCTACTCAACACTTTGAAGAGGCAAGAGAATTTTTATTGTGAAACAACAGTTAATGAAAAAAAACAACCTGAAATGTCTTGGTTAGATAAGTATTCACCTCCCCTGAGTCAATACTTGGTAGAACCACCTTTGGCAGCAATTACAGCTGTGAGTCTTTTGGGGTAAGTCTCTACCAGGTTTGCACATCTTGATCGTGCAATATTCGCCCAATCTTTTTGGCAAAATTGTTCAAGCTCTGTCAAGTTGGATGAGGATCGTTTGTGGACAGCAATCTTCAAGTCTTGCCACAGATTCTCAATCGGATTCAAGTCCAGGCTTTGACTGGGCCACTCTAGGACATTCACTTCTTGTTTTTAAGCCACTGCAGTGTCGCTTTGGCTGTGTGCTTGGGGTCATTGTCCTGCTGAAAGGTGAATCTCCATCCCAGTCTTAGGTCTTTTGCAGACTGAAGCAGGTTTTCCTCAAGGATTTGCCTGTATTTAGCTGCATCCATTTTGCCCTCTACCCTGACAAGCTTCCCAGTCCCTGCCGATGAAAAACATCCCCATAGCATAAGAACATAAGAACATAAGAAAGTTTACAAACGAGAGGAGGCCATTCGGCCCATCTTGCTCATTTGGTTGTTAGTATCTTATTGATCCCAGAATCTCATCAAGCAGCTTTGAGCATTGTCAGTACCTTTTAGTATTTTGAATGTTTGAATCAGATCACCGCGTAGTCTTCTTTGTTCAAGACTGAATAGATTCAATTCTTTTAGCCTGTCTGCATACGACATGCCTTTTAAACCTGGGATAATTCTGGTTGCTCTTCTTTGCACTCTTTCTAGAGCAGCAATATCCTTTTGATGCTGCCACCACCATGCTTCACAGTAGGGATGGTGTTACCTGGGTGATGTGCTGTGTTGGGTTTGCGCCAGACATAATGCTTTGCATTTAGGCCAGATACTTCAGTTTTTGTTTCATCGGACCACACAATCTTTTGCCACATCTTTTCAGAGTCTCCCACATGCCTTATTGCAAATTCCAAGCAGGATTTTACATGGGCTTTTTCAGAAATGGCTTCATTCTTGCCACTCTTCCATACAGGCCAGATTTGTGGAGTACCTCAGCTATTGTTGACACATGGACAGTTTCTCCCATCTCAGCTATGGAACGCTGTAGTTCTTTCAGAGTTGTCATTGGCCGCTTGCTGGCTTCTCTGACCAATGCCCTTCTTACCCAGCTGCTCAGTTTGGGAGGATCTTAATGATCGACTTGACTGTGCTGCAAGGGATATTCAGTGCCTTGGAAATCTTTTTCTACCCCTCCCCTGGTCTGTGGCTTTCCACAGCTTTATCATGTGAAGCACTTTTATTGCACACAAATGGACTCCATTTAACTTATTGTGTGAATTCTGAAGGCAATTGGTTGCACCTGAGCTTATTTAGGAGTGTCATAGAAAAAGGGGTGAATACTTATCTAATGAAGACTTTTCAGGTTTTTATTTTTAATTGATTTGTTCCCCCCCCCCCCCATTTTTTCACACATTGAAAGTGTTGAGTAGGTTGTGTAAATCAAAGGGAAAAAAAATCCCATTTAAATGCAGCATTCAGCAATTCAGATTGTAAAACACAAACTGTGAAAACATCCAAGGGGGGTGAATACTTACTATAGGCACTGTATGTGAATTGATGGTATTTTGATAGTAAATTCCAATGCTAATAATATATATGTATATGTCTGTCTGTCTTTTATATGTATCCATGTCTAAATACACACACACACTCCTAGCTCTAATTGTTCCTCTCTGTGGATGCTGAATCTGATGCCATTGTGGCTTCAGAGTGGAGCAAGTCTGTCATTCTTATAAATCAGGGGGATTCAATTACACTGGAGGACCAGATAAGGCAATGTCATTGCCATTTAATAATACAAAGCAAATCTTTATCACTGTAATGCTATTAAAACTGCATGCTAGTAATCTTAATTTTATTAAAACTATTGAATTAAAATGCACATCTAAATTCCTTTTGTCAAAATGTTGACACTCGCCGCATCGTCTTTGTTTTGGAAAATGCAAGCATGCAAGTTCACTAATGACAGCACGTCAATCAGTGGCCGTGTCAGATTTGCCATGACAGCGATGCCAGACTTTCCATGATGAGGTGGAAGGGGGGGGCAGAACAAGAAATTGAGGGGGCTGCACCCCACTATGTGCGGGTATGCATAAAATACATTCAAATAATTCAGTATCAAAAGAGGAGCAGGATGAACAGCAAGCATTTAAACAGTAACCTTAAGGAAAGATAGAAGCTACAGGAGAGGCGTCATTATCTGAAGAAGTGAAATAATAAGACTTCGATTTAAAAGCCTATTCAGTTGTTTCACATTAAAAGTGATTTTCCTGCAAAACATAATTAAAAACAGCCACATTTTGCAGAAAAGCTGCCCAGTTGGCAGCACTGCAGCTGATATCCGACATCCGCCAATTGAAGAACGCTGTTATAAATAGACCACTGGAGCCAACGTGGCCGGCGATAGGACGCAGTTTCACAAGCAGTACTTGATCAAGATATTCAGTTGTGTAAATGGAGTATAAAGTGTCTGACACAGTTTTGAAATGCCATCTCACCCCCTCCAGGTCTGACCTGTCTGTAGAGAAGTCCACAGTGCTGCAGTCAGAGCTTGATTCCTGCACCCAACTGCAGGAAATGGAGCCAGAGAATAAATGTGAGTCTCAAATTCTGCCTCCCAGGTACAGGACGGGGTGTCAACAGGGTCAGTACCGGGGCTCTGATTCAGGTACAGGACAGGGTGTCAGGACGGGGTCAGTACCAGGGATCTGATTCAGGTACAGGACGGGGTCAGTACCAGGGCTCTGATTCAGGTACAGGACAGGGTGTCAGGACGGGGTCAGAACCAGGGCTCTGATTCAGGTACAGGACGGGGTCAGTACCAGGGCTCTGATTCAGGTACAGGACAGGGTGTCAGGATGGGGTCAGTACCAGGGCTCTGATTCAGGTACAGGACAGGGTGTCAGGACGGGGTCAGTACCAGGGCTCTGATTCAGGTACAGGACAGGGTGTCAGGACGGGGTCAGTACCAGGGCTCTGATTCAGGTACAGGACAGGGTGTCAGGACAGGGTCAGTACCAGGGATCTGATTCAGGTACAGGACGCGGTCAGTACTAGGGGTCTGAGATTCTGGAAAATGTCCTAAATGTTTAAAATGTACAGCTATGGTCAAAAGTTTTGCATCCTCCTATAGAATTAACACATTTTGTTTCATAAAGTCGAATGAAACCTGCTGAATAATGTTACGTTAACAGATTGAATTACACACCGCTTTGTAGTTTCTCGTATACTTAAAAAAACGAAAAAATTTAAAAAATGTAACATTTTGAAATCTAACATGTAATACTGTATTATTATTATTATTATTATTATTATTATTATTATTATTATTATTATTATTAGGCTTCTGGTAGACTTCTGCAATATCATTTTGTAATTTGATTACATAATGTTAAATTAAAGATCTAAGTTATGTTATATACAGTACTGTGCAAAAGTTTTAGGCAGGTGTGAAAAAATGCTGTAAAGTAAGAATGCTTTCAAAAATAGACATGTTAATAGATTATATTTATCAATTAACTAAATGCAAAGTGAGTGAACAGAAGAAAAATCTAAATCAAATCCATATTTGGTGTGACCACCCTTTGCCTTCAAAACAGCATCAAGCATCAATTCTTCTAGGTACACTTGCACACAGTTTTTGAAGGAACTCGGCAGGTAGGTTGGCCCAAACATCTTGGAGAACTAACCACAGTTCTTCTGTGGATTTAGGCAGCCTCAGTTGCTTCTCTCTCTTCATGTAATCCCAGACAGACTCGATGATGTTGAGATCAGGGCTCTGTGGGGCCATACCATCACTTCCAGGACTCCTTGTTCTTCTTTACGCTGAAGATAGTTCTTAATGACTTTCGCTGTATGTTTGGGGTCGTTGTCATGCTGCAGAATAAATTTGGGGCCAATCAGATGCCTCCCTGCTGGTATTGCATGATGGATAAGTATCTGCCTGTACTTCTCAGCATTGAGGAGACCATTAATTCTGACCAAATCCCCAACTCCATTTGCAGAAATGCAGCCCCAAACTTGCAAGAAACCTCCACCATGCTTCACTGTTGCCTGCAGACACTCATTCGTGTACGCTCTCCAGCCCTTGGCGAACAAACTGCTTTCTGCTACAGCCAAATATTTCAAATTTTGACTCATCAGTCCAGAGCACCTGCTGCCATTTTTCTGCACCCCAGTTCCTGTGTTTTCGTGCATAGTTGAGTCGCTTGGCCTTGTTTCCACGTCGGAGGTATGGCTTTTGGCCGCAAGTCTTCCATGAAGGCCACTTCTGACCAGACTTCTCCGAACAGTAGATGGGTGTACCAGGGTCCCACTGTTTTCTGCCAGTTCTGAGCTGATGGCACTGTTGGACATCTTCCGATTGCAAAGGGAAGTAAGCATGATGTGTCTTTCATCTGCTGCAGTAAATTTCCTTGGCCGACCACTGCGTCACGGTCCTCAACGTTGCCCGTTTCTTTGTGCTTCTTCAAAAGAGCTTGGACAGCACATCTGGAAACCCCTGTCTGCCTTGAAATTTCTGCCTGGGAGAGACCTTGCTGATGCAGTATAACTACCTTGTGTCTTGTTGTTGTGCTTAGTCTTGCCATGGTGTATGACTTTTGACAGTAAACTGTCTTTAGCAACCTCACCTTGTTAGCTGAGTTTGGCTGTTCCTCACCCAGTTTTATTCCTCCTACACAGCTGTTTCTGTTTCAGTTAATGATTGTGTTTCAACCTACATATTGAATTGATGATCATTAGCACCTGTTTGGTATAATTGTTTAATCATACACCTGACTATATGCCTACAAAATCCCTGACTTTGTGCAAGTGTACCTGGAAGAATTGATGCTGTTTTGAAGGCAAAGGGTGGTCACACCAAATATGGATTTGATTTAGATTTTTCTTCTGTTCACTCACTTTGCATTTAGTTAATTGATAAATATAATCTATTAACATGTCTATTTTTGAAAGCATTCTTACTTTACAGCATTTTTTCACACCTGCCTAAAACTTTTGCACAGTACTGTATATACATATACATATACAGTATCCACCACTTACACCATCCAGGGCCGAGTGCCCCAAGCAGGCGTAAAGTAAGCCATCGCAAAGTAAATTCCATGCCAAGTGCACCAAAGCAAAACCATCCCTGGCGTAGCAACGACCACGTTACCGAGTAACGACCAAGGCAGAGAAATAGCCATAGTATCACGTGTTGGCCTTCGCATTCTATAAGCAAAAATGTCAAGAAGGAAAAAAAAAAGAAAAAAACTTTACAGATCATGAAATACGCACACTGCTGTCTCTATCTAAAGAGATCAAGGACATTCTTAATTCTAAGCTTAACATGACAGTAATATTTAGTCAGAGGGCAGCATTTCTTTGGTTCATATATTGAAGGTCATCCCGTATTTCATCTATAAGACGAAGGAGGTTCTGTCTTGGTAATCGATAGCGCTGATAGAGCTCAAGATCAAAACATATCCAATGGATTAAGTCTGTCCCATATGATCATTTCTCGACGCATGCACAGCGGTACTGTAAATCAGGGGTTTTAAACCTTGTTTTGAAACTGTACCCTTTCTGTTGGGAGGTTTCAGCTAAAGTACCCTTTACAATTTTCGCTCATTGAATGGTACCACAGTTGCAATAAAAGGCAGAATAATCTGGTTAACATATTTCTTTTTTTCTCCTGTTTATTTAATGTGTAATTTTACACAACACTCTGGGACTGACAAATTGCTGAGATAGAAAACCAAACAATAGTTCTGATTCTTAAAACTTAATTACATGTCTTTGGATGCAAAGAATTAAAAGGTAGTATTTAGGAATCTTTGGAAAGACTCATATTCAACTCTATTGAGAAAAGTCATTACAAATAATACACAATAGTCTGCACTGTAAATGATTATCACGTTACTATTTACTTCCCACCTCAGCATCATTATGTGTGCCGTTTAAAATGTTTACAGAATCAAAAACATTAACCTCAAGATAAAACTATAATTACTAACTAAGTATGATCCAAAGGGAATCTGTATAACGCTTTGCACTTTCTGACTTGTGTGTGTTTTCCTTCGTTTTTCTATTTGAGAAAGAAATGTATCAAACACAGAAAATATATTCAACCAGCCGCTATTACTGTTAATAAAATGCAGCTGCGGTAATAAACAAAAACCGTCAAAGTATGAGTATTGTGATTTATGTTTAGCGGTGCATTTATACTCCTAAACAATCCTAAACAGTGCTTCACTGATACGACAAGCTGAAAACAGCAAAAATCATGAGCAGCACAGAGCGCTCTCCAGGCACAATCGCCAGACGCCTGCTCCACCTGTATATGAGTGGAAATACACACGATCAAAATCGTGCATGATTACAAGTGGAAAATGTGGCCGTGATAGATTCTGTGGGGTTTTTTTTCAATAGTGGTTCACTTTGAGCTGCTAACCAAAGATTAAATAAGTATGCACTGTGGTTTAGAGAATATATAATACTGTTAAAAAAATTAAAGATCATTATTTTCTCTTACTTTCATTTTTGTTTGTGCATTTCTGAGTTGTCCTGCGTACCCCTTATGGTCCTTAGAAGTACCCCCAGAGGTACTCGTACCCCCGGTTGAAAACCCCTGCTCTAAATCATCAAACCAATTTACTATTACACCCATCTTTGGCTTTTGCTAAACTAAATGTTATTTTACAATATTCAAAGCTGATTTGCTTTTAAATGTGACTTTATGCGTCTATCCCCTATGTTATTTGCCTGTCTACGCCAGCCGTACACCTACCCCCTAGCAGACGTACAGTTATGACCTGAATAAGTCTTACTTCTGCTTGGGGCACTCCGCCCCAGGGTTATTGCGGACAGCCATTTATATCAGACAAATAGCGTTTGCCATTCCCATTGATTTCAGTAACAAACACACTGCTTATACTGTAGTAATCGCTCTTACTAATCCACCAATCGGCTGTTTTCACCTTGTTTCCTGCCATTCAAATAGATTTCAGTACAAACGGCAGCACTTTACTGTAGTAAAAGCTTGACAGATTGATCAAGCACATCAGCACGAAAATTCAGTGTGTAAATAAAATGTCTCTGTTAGGTGCTGTGCGCTTGGTAAAGCATGCTTGGAACTCTGTCAGTCAGCAAACAATGCAACACTGCTTCAAAAAAGCTTGATTTTCTGTAGTTGCGGAGGAGAATGCTGACAAAAATGCAACTGAAACTGAAACTATGACAGAACTCTCCACTGTGTCACCTTGGCGACCAGGACACTGAAACAGACACCGATGATGTAAGTGTGCGCGCTGTGCTTGTAACACTGCGGCGTGCTATGGAGCAGCATCCGGATAGAGAGACTAATTGGGATTTTTTGGAAAAAGCAGACAAAGTCCATACTTATAAAAACAGGCCGTCCAGATGCGTATCACAGAGTTCTTCACTGAAAACAATCTGCAGTAATGCAGCCTACCCGTACTGTACATTTCTGCACTTGCATTACTTTTTGCACATACTTTTTATTACATTCATAGTTTTAATACATATTTTTTATTAGTGTAATGAGTGTTTTTTTTATTACTGTACTGGTGATTTTGAATGTCAGAGTATTGTGTGGGAGTTTATACCGTCCATCGCTTACTGCGGGTGAATCACGTCAACACAAACACGCCCGTTCAAAGCAGTGGCGACTGTGTGTGTGTGTGTGTGTGTGTGTGTGTGTGTGTGTGTATATAATACATACATACATACATACAGTTGTAGTCAAAAGTTTACAAATTTATAATTTCTAAAAATTTCTCGAAGAATTTTAGGAAAAATCTTTTGGTTCAAAAGTTTTGCTTTTGTGGATGAAGAACAAGTTATAAGAAATAGATGTCTACAATTACTTATTTCAGCAATTGTTTAGCAAAACTCCAAAAATGCTAATTCAAAAGTATTCATACCCTGACAAGGAAAATAAATTAATAGCTATTTGAGGCACCTTTAGCAATAAAAAACCTCTTTAAACTATTAGGATATTTGTCAATGAGCTTTTGGCATGATTCTTTAGTGATTTTTGACCATTCTTCAACGCAAAATTGTTCCAGTTCATTCAAATTCCGAGGACTTCTCTTGTGCACAGCCTTCAACTCATACCAAAGATTTTGAATCGGAGTTAGATTGGGACTTTGACTAGGCCATTCCAGAACCTTGATTTTATTCTTCTTTAACCATTCTGAAGTAGATTTTGATGTATGCTTTGGATCGTTGTCATGTTGGAACTCCAGTTGCGTTTTAAACCAAGTTTTGTAGCGGAGGGTTTCAGACAATTGGCCAATATCTTTTGGTATGCTATGGAATCCATTTGACCATGTATTGGAACTAAATTTCCTGTGCCAAGAGGAAAAACAGCCCCATAGAAGGATATTACCACCTCCATGCTTGACAGTAGGTATGGTGTTCTTTTCTTTGTACGTCTCACCATACTTCCTCCAAATTTTTGCAGTTTTTGTGTTGCAGACGACACAAAAATAAGAGGAGTGGCAAACACTGTGGCAGCAGCAAAGGTCGTTCAAAATGATCTAGACAGCATTCAGAACTGGGCAGACACATGGCAAATGACATTTAATAGAGAAAAGTGTAAAGTACTGCACGCAGGCAATAAAAATGTGCATTATAAATATCATATGGGAGATACTGAAATTGAAGAAAGAATCTATGAAAAAGACCTAGGAGTTATGTTGACTCAGAAATGTCTTCATCTAGATAATGTGGGGAAGCTATAAAAAAGGCCAACAAGATGCTCGGATATATTGGAAGTGTTGAATTTAAATCAAGGGAAGTAATGTTAAAACTTTACAATGCATTAGTAAGACCTCACCTAGAATATTGTGTTCAGTTCTGGTCACCTTGTTACAAAAAGGATATTGCTGCTCTAGAAAGAGTGCAAAGAAGAGCAACCAGAATTATCCCGGGTTTAAAAGGCATGTCGTATGCAGACAGACTAAAAGAATTGAATCTGTTCAGTCTTGAACAAAGAAGACTACGCGGTGATCTGATTCAAGCATTCAGAATCCTAAAAGGCATTGACCTGAAAAAAGAAACAAGGACCAGGGGTCACAAATAGAGATTCTTATATTCTTATACAGTGATCAAAACCACTGGGATAAAATCATTCCTATACTAACCAATGTAAAATACTCAGCTTGTAAGAATTAAGCAGTCATTGAATACATAGTGAGTACAGCAGTGTTATTGTGTGATATGCATGTGGAGGGAGTGGGATTGCGGCACGGTGAGGAGGAGGAGGGGGGATTACGAAGCTTTGCATCTCCGCTTAATGAAAAACTGTGAGAAATTAAGTAAGCCAGTGGTACCCTGTGGTACAGTGGTAGTCCTGACAGTAAAATACTGTACTGTAATATCATTTTAATTCAAAGGCCATTACATGTAACCCCGCACGGCAGTTAAACTAGGCACCCTCATGAGATGATCGCTTCTCAAGTATACTGTGTAAAATAGGATTCTGCAGCCTTGAGTAAACATAACCGTGATCATATAACAAGCTGCTTACCCACGAGGACTTGTTTTGATGTACTGTCCTCAATGATTGACATCTGTATACTGTATTTAAACTGCTGATGGCATGCTTTTGCTAATTGTAATGTGACAGAGTGGCTGAGGACAGTGTAAATTATCAGGCTGGAGTCTTGATTTACAGTTTTAAACCGGTGTTGGTTTTATTTTTCTTACACTGCGGTGGCGAAATAACTGCTAATAAAATAAACAAAATAAATCGAGCTCTCAGCTGGAGTGCTAACTAACAGGACTTCATGTGGAACAAACACTAGATCTCTTACTCGAGTTTTGGTTTCTTTTTGTTACTTCTGCTTCCTTACGCCGTGTGTGTGTGTGTGTGTGTATATATATATATATATATATATATATATATATATATATATATATATATATATATATATATATATATATATACACAGTATATAATATTATATATAATTATATTTTTAATTTTTTTATTTGTATTTTTTTTAAATGATGCCTTAATCCTAAAAGTCTAGGAGATGCAAACTTTTGGTCACAGCTGTAGGATCGACCACGTAAACTTAACACACGGGGAGTTTTTGTAACCAATCGGAAAAGCCACGATGAAGCCCTGCATTAGAGGCTGTTGCTCTTGTTCAGACTACATGCGTGCAAAGTTTACATCTAGAGAAGTGCTTGTCCGATTGGGATGGAACGTCCTTTTTTAGCACACATATTTTCACATATATCTGGAGAAGTTCTTATTAAATTGTGATGACACTTGCTGTGGACATAATTGATCAGGGCTGGAAATAAGACTCCTATTGCACAGCAGTGTTGCCCATTCCAGGTTTTACCACAAGCTTGATCAGCCCCCAGTGTGTCTAGGTAACAAGCTGAGGTGTGTCTTATTATTAAACTCATATTGAAGCCAGGAATGGATCAAACTGCTCTGCAATGGGAGTCTTATTTCCATCCCTGCAGATTCTAATAATAACTGTATTTCTATGGCAGGGTGTCTGCTAACCATCATTCTCCTCATGAGGGCGCTAGACCCCCTGGGCTATGAGAAGGACACTCTGCAGTACTTCAAAACACTCAAGGTGACAGGTTCTTGACTATTGGGGTTCTAGGTAGCCAAGGGAAAGCATTTTCAACTAAATGATTATAATACACAGTGGCAGACCAGGTAAATGTGTATTGTGATTTGGTAATGGTTTGTGTTTGTGTAAAAACTCTGTATTCATATGATTTTAAAAAGGAATGGTTTATTGTTGTATTTTTATGAGTTGGGTATATTGTTTGGTGTTTGGAAACACAATGTTTTTGTGTTCTTGTTTTGCATTGGAGGTTGGGGTTATATTTCCCCAATGTGGCCATCTCCAAATTGATTAAGTGTTACTAATTTGGAGGTGACCACGTGTTAAAAGCATGGGGTGGGGGGGTTCTTGGGAGAGGGTTGAATGGAGAACAAGAGAGAGAGGCAGAGAAACTAAGAGATAGACAAAGTATAAAAACAATTGCTACACGTGCTGGGTTAAGACCAGCACAATACTGGTTTTGTTTTGTTTGAACTGTTATTTTGCTCTGTGCTCTTTCATATTTTGTATCATTTTGTTTAGATTAAAGAAAAGAGTGCATTGGTGACTCACCTGCAGTACTTGTGTCTGTCGACTTCCTGGTCTGTGACGTCACCCACTCAGCCATCCTGTCACATACAGCTTTAACACTGTCACTACCTCTTATTAGAGTGCCCTCTGGTGCATACTTTGTATGCAAGACAGAACTCTACCTGGAACATATGTGGGTTGTAGGTACTCCACATCATACTATAAGTTTCTAGGTAGTCAATAAAACATAAACCAATGGTTAGTATTACCATTGCATTATAAAATATGACTTCTTGTTAATAATAATAGGTGTTTGTGTTGTGGTTCTAGGCTGCAGACCCGATGCGCTCTGCGTATTTCGATGACTTACGCAGTAAGTTTGTCATCGAGAACTCCATTCTCAAAATGGAATACGCTGAGACAAGAGTGGTAGACCTCTCCAAAAAGGTAGGCATCGGTCCGATTTGTGATGAAACTTCCTTCCTTCTTTGGTGCAAGAGATTGAGATTTTCAGAATATAGGTGTGTGGACGATGTCTTTTATGATGGTTGTCTTATATCTTAAAACCATAAATGACTGCTATTACAAACATTTTTGTGCTTGTTTTTGTAACTTCATTCTTTCTCCAGGACGTGACAGCCCTGTATCACCTCGACCAGCTCCTATTGGTCACTCACATTAACCTCTCGTCCAATTGGCTCCAGTCTCTGACAGCCCAGCTTTCCATGTTGCAGTGCCTAGAGGTGAGCGCCACCCAGTGGCTGTTAGTTTACTACAATTTGAGATTTGACTTCAGGCTGCTTTGAGCTTGCTTGGAAAATCCTAACTGAATCCTCACTGCAATTAAAATGACATTTTAACCCTTTGCGGTCCTATATCGGATCCTGTCCGACATCATCAAAAAGCCCTGTCACAGACATAAACAATCAAGATAGCTGCTTCCGCATCCAGCGCTCAAAGAAAATCACGGACATTTGCAAAGCGTTTTGAGAAGTTATAGTAATAAAATAATGACTTGGATTGCATTATTGAGGAGTTTGGTGATAAATCAAGTGATCAGGAGATGATTTATCACTATGCACGACTATGAAGAGATATGTGATAAATACAGCAAACAAGGGGTAGGACAGCGCTGGAGATGCAGTACTGAGTGTCCTTTTGATATGCAGTGCCTTTTAAACTTGTTTTACTGTGAATAAAATTACTTTTAAACAGCGCTTGTAAAATAAATAACTTGTGTGAAAATAAATTAGACCTGACGCGTCTGACAGGTACTGAATAAATGGACGGCAAAGAGTTAAAGTGGCTTGCTCTTGAAAGTTAAAAGCCTGACAAGCATGTTTAATGAATACAGGTTCCCTTTCAAGTATGAAGTGTAACCATTACCTAATGAGTGTTTACCACTTAAAGACCCCAAAACCTGAATAGATATATCAAAGCTGCTCCGCCGACTGTGTGATTCAGTCATGCCCGCACCGAGGCTATGAAAGGACTGCACGCACACAGAGAGCGCCTATCCGATAAGTACTTGTTGCTTTTATCTGCATATGTTACTTGCTAATTATGTGAATTACACTAATTTATGTGATAATTATTAACGCTGTATTAGTTTCTAATTACACGTCTTTGTGCACACAGCCTGTTTGTTACGTCTTTGTGCCCCGCGTGAAGCTGGCAGCTCGTATCGCTTCTTCCCAGTCAGTTGACTGGTGCTCTCCTCGCAGGCTAATTAGCTGTGGCTGGAGTTAAAATTAAAATTTCGCTTATTTATAAGATTATTATTGTGTGAACTGTAATTGTATTATTACTGTTTTCTGTGAGAATTCTTTTCTCTTGTGTTTTTCTGTCTTATTTTTCACAGAAACACTAACGCAGCTGCTGGGCTCAGCAGCTCTGCATTGACTGAGATACGCGCTTCAGGTCAGACTGCTTGCAGTCTTTCCCACAGTGTCTCATTGCCGTCTTGGTGACCGCTTGCAGCACCATTACTACTACTACTACTACTACTACTACTAATCATCTTTATTTTTATATAGCGCCTTTCATAGTGGACCACCATCACAAAGCGCTTTACAAGATACAAGACTAGGTACGCTTTGGTAGCTGCAAGAAGACAGCTTTGGCTTTCCCAGGCACGAGTGTCTGATGGGGATAAAGCACAGCTGTTAGACGCCCCCATTACACCAGGGCATACCTGCGGTCCTGCGGTGGATGAGATGCTGCAGCTCCCGCACCGTGCACAGAAGTCCACTAAGGAGCTGGTCATCTGCTTTCCTAGAGACCACCCCCAGTGTGCAAACCAGCGACAAACTGGCACCCAAGGCCCCAGCAGCCTCATAGACTGGCACAGCCGGCTGGAACTACAGCCAGAGGTGGGTTTCATAGCCGGCCCACAGCTGCGCACTGCGGGAGCATTAACACGTTCCACTGCAAAGTAGAGAGGCAAAAGCCTCAGGCTAAGCCACAAGCCCAACAGCAACCCTAGTAGGTGTCTCTCCACTGTCTGAAGGCGATCTCTTGGTGGAAACAGCCTGCTCATCTACGTCTCCTGTATTATTATTATTATTATTATTATTATTATTATTATTATTATTATTATTATTATTATTATTTGTTTATTTAGCAGACGCCTTTATCCAAGGCGACTTACAGAGACTAGGGTGTGTGAACTATGCATCAGCTGCAGAGTCACTTACAACTACGTCTCACCCGAAAGACGGAGCACAAGGAGGTTAAGTGACTTGTTCAGGGTCACACAATGAGTCAGTGGCTGAGGTGGGATTTGAACCAAGGACCTCCTGATTACAAGCCCTTTTCTTTAACCACTGGACCACACAGCCTCCTAGTGCTGGGCAGAACCCCCCTTGCCAGGTTCTGCATATAAATTTTACCTAGCCTTGCAGAATTTTTTGCAGGAGGCAGGAAGTTCAAGGGAGACATGTACTTGTCCGGACAGACAACACCACAGTAGTGACTTAAATAAACCACCAAGGCGGCCTCAGGTCGCCCAGACTCCGTCATGTGGCACGTAAGCTTTTGCTCTGGGCACACGAAAACCTTGTCTCACTGCGGGCAGTACACCTGCCCAGGGTGACAAGCTGAGTGGCGGACTTCCTCTCAAACGGAGTCCCCAGTGCCTCAGTGAAGGCTTCATCCAGTGGTTGTGAGCCTCATTTGGGAGAGATTTGGGAGAGCAGAGAAAGATCTCTTGCCTCCCAGGAATCGACCCATTGTCACCTCTGGTTCTCCATAACAGGAGGCGGGGACCCGCTGACTATATATGCCTTGGCACACCAGTGGCCGTGGCAGCTGCTGTATGCATTCCCACTGCTTGCCATGCTCCTGCTTTGTGGAGAAAATTAGGCAGGACCAGGCCAAGGTGCTCCTTGTAGCCCCTTGGCCCAGGAGACTAGTTTTCAACCCTGATGCAGCTCCTGAGCGGCCAGCTGTGGAGATTGCCCAGGCGCTGCTATCAGCTCAGTCAGGTGTGGGGGACTTTATAGCATCCTGACCCATCAAGCCTGTACATAAGAACATAAGAACGTTTACAAACGAGAGGAGGCCATTCGGCCCATCTTGCTCATTTGGTTCTTAGTAGCTTATTGATCCCAGAATCTCTTCAAGCAGCTTCTTGAAGGATCCCAGGGTGTCAGCTTCAACAACATTACTCCATTTGTGACCCCAGGTCCTTGTTTCTTTTTTCAGGTCGAAAAAGTCCCCTGGGTCGACATTGTCAATACCTTTTAGAATTTTAAATGTTTGAATCAGATCACCGCGTATTCTTCTTTGTTCAAGACTGAACAGATTCAATTCTTTTAGCCTGTCTGCATCAACATGCCTTTTAAACCCGGGATAATTCTGGTTGCTCTTCTTTGCACTCTTTCTAGAGCAGCAATATCCTTTTTGTAACGAGGTGACCAGAACTGAACACAATATTCTAGGTGAGGTCTTACTAATGCATTGTAAAGTTTTAACATTACTTCCCTTGATTTAAATTCAACACTTTTCACAATATATCCGAGCATCTTGTTGCCCTTTTTTATAGCTTCCCCACATTGTCTAGATGAAGACATTTCTGAGTCAACATAAACTCCTAGGTCTTTTTCATAGATTCCTTCAATTTCAGTATCTCCCATATATTTCTAATGCATATTTTTATTGCCTGCGTGCAGTACTTTACACTTTTCTCTATTAAATGTCATTTGCCATGTGTCTGCCCAGATCTGAATGCTGTCTAGATCATTTTGAATGACCTTTGCTGCTGCAATGGTGCTTGCCACGCCTCCTATTTTTGTGTTGTCTGCAAATTTAACAAGTTTGCTTACTATACCAGAATCTAAATCATTAATGTATATTAGGAATAGCAGAGGACCTAATTGTAAACCTTTGCTTTAGTCATTACTTTTTGGGTTTTAAAAAGCAGTTCAAATGAGACCATGTTGTGGTCTGAGTTTGCCAATGGTTCTCTGACCTCTGTTTTAGTTATTCTGTCTTCGTTATTTGAAAAGACTAAATCAAGGCATGCCTCCCCTCTAGTCGGTGCCTTGACAAATTGCGTTAGGAAGCAGTCATTTGTCATTTCCACCATTTCAATTTTGTCTGTCGTGCTCCCCACCGTGTTTCCCCATTTTATATGTGGGTAAGTTGAAATCCCCCATTAGTATGGCTTCTCCTTTGCTGCACACATTTCTAATGTCATTCTATAACAGATTATTTTGCAAGGTGCCAGCAGTATCCCAGTATGGTCTTGTCTTTTTAATTTCCTTCCTAGCTCTCTGAATTTGTTTTGCCGGGATTTTGGCATGTCTCTTCCAATGTTGTTTGTACCCATGTGGATGACTTCTACTGGGAGCCTGTCCACGTTCTCAGTGACAAAGGCCCCTGTGAGCAACAGATAATGGCTATGCAAATTAGTGTAATCAAGTCAACCATGCCCTGCTGAGCCTTGTCAAATAGTTAGTGTAACACAAATCACACACTAGCTAATGTCATTAACTTTACACAGTAACAGCTCGATTTGCAATTAAACAACACTATACTGATTTTCTTACGAGAGTGGAAACGCACAAGGCAGCCTCTTGCGATGGCTTGGGTATACTGACCCATTAGGTAATGGTTACATTTCTGTTTCAGGGAACCAGGCTTATGATAATAACTTAATGTTTTCAGGCATGAAAATAAGACTCCTATTGCAGAGCAGTTTGACCCATTCTACTACGAACTAGCCACCATGTGCATAGGTAACAAGCTCAGGTGTGTCTTATTAAACTCGTAGTGAAACCAGTATTCTATCAAACTACTGTGGAACAGGAGTTTTATTTCCATCCCTGCTTGTCCCCTCTATCCCAGGTGCTGGAAGCGGATGACAATGTGCTGGAAGGTGTAGAGGGGCTGTGTGGTCTGCCCAGACTGGAAGAGGTTTCGCTCAGGAACAACCGTATCCGACAGTGAATAAAACCGTGCTGCACAGGGGTTTATACAGCAGGGGGCGCTGTTCTGTCTCAAACACAGAACCGGCACAGTGTGTTGAGACTGAGCTACTGGAGCTAACATGGCTGACACAGGGATTCGGTTTGTCTTCCCAGTGCTGGTTTGAATCAAGCTTTGTAGGGTTAGAGGAGGGTAGCAAACAGACGACAAGTAAAGTCTTCATCGAAACTTAAAGAAAGAGCGTTATTCCGAGGTATGTGTGTTTTGTTTTGTTTTGATTTCTGATCATTGAATTAAGAGTGGTGTTCTGTGCACGGTATGACATCTGTAAACAGGATATGAGGTTGTGGAATTTTTGCAAATGCTGCACTGTGATTGTACTACTCTGAGGATTGGGCATCTAGAGCCACGTAACAAGGATGGAAAATAACAAAATAACCAAAGGCAGTCCAAGCAGTAATAGGTTTTGTAAGTAACCTGGTTGTTTATTTAAATCAAAGCAACAAAAAGTTTGTTAACTAATAACAAACGCTGCCGGTTACCAGCAATGGTAACTCGGCAGCAAAACAAGGCTCAGTCGCAAAATAACTGGAATAAATAATCCTGCTGCTGGGCAGCGCTGTGCAGTTCTGCTCCTGTTCCGCGATAGCAGCTGCACTGGTGCAGTCCAGGTTTAATGCCACAGGGTCTGACCGTACCGTGCAGTGAGGAGCTGTGCTGGGCTGGGCTGTGCAGGGGAAAGTGCTGTGGATCCTCTGCTGGCTCCGTGGCAGCAGCGTCCCGTTCCTATTCCTCTGCAATACACCAATCAACACGTGCTCCGACGAATTAACACACAGCCTAAGGTCTAAGGTCAATGTCAACGTAACTGCCCCCCTCCTGAAACACAACTCCCTGCAATCAGACTGGTGCAGTGCTGTATCCAATCGCCGCGCAGCACCCAGCTGATTAAAATAGACTTGTTCAGTGTTACTGCAGCTACGGCCCGCCTCCGAGATGACCGACTTCCGGTTCCGCCCCAGCCTCGAGGAACACTGACCTTATCAAACGCTCCTTCTGGTGGGGAGGTAGTCCTACAGCTCGGGTCCCTTCGCTCTTTGTTACAAGCCTATAGCTGACAGGAGGGAACAGTGTCTTATGGAGTAAAGGTGTAGATTACTCTCGGAAAACTGGTGTTTAGAGACACAGTTTAAGATAATCAATTAATTAATGTGTGTAATGGTTTAACTCAGTTAGCACTCTGTTACAAATTTCTCCCAAACAAAGTCAAGATCACGAGGAAACAATTACACAATAAAACACACAACACAGTTGTATCTTTTATACATTTTAGGAAAAGTTTGTAAATAAAATACGGTCAAAGAAGGTTCAAATCAAAATAGCATAAATCAGCACTTTAATCTGTGTGAGCAATCATGGTCTTCTTTATGAAAGCAACACATTGTCTATAATTGGTATTTTCTGTCATCACTAATTATATTCTTAAGTTGGTAAATATAATACTGTGAATATGCAAGCAGACTATTGAAGTAAATATGAGTGCAAATTAATATAAATTCATTGGATTAAAATAACGGGATATTACAAAATCGCAAGTTATTATTATTATGTTTATTTAGCAGACGCCTTTATCCAAGGCGACTTACAGAGACTAGGGTGTGTGAACTATGCATCAGCTGCAGTCACTTACAACAACGTCTCACCCGAAAGACGGAGCACAAAGAGGTTAAGTGCCTTGCTCAGGGTCACACAGTGAGGCAGTGCTCTTGTTGAAATATATCCTTTAATTAGAATCTCGGCACAAATATTTTAACACCCCTTGTAATCATTCTAGCTGTTTAGCTGGTGATTCACTTCATGGAAAATTAAAACTAGCCTTTCTTTTGTAAGAAAACAAAATATAACGCACTCCGTTTTACAGTAACGATAAACATTTCTGCAAATACATATTTTCCATTCCCCAGATTGTTTACTCTTTCATTTAAGAGATCATAATTCATTTGGATGTCTTGTTGACAATGCGTGACACCCTTGTAGGCTGTTTAACAAACATTCTTCCAGTGAAATTGACCAATTCCAGGTAGATCAATTTAGTGCATTAATTAAGTTTCCTCTTCTTTAATGACGCACCCAGGTTATTACATCTTTTGTATTTGAAGTCTATTAAACCATCTTTGAGTTTTCCTTCTGTTTGAAGTGAGTCACTCAGGGTGTTTTCTTGCTGCTGTTTGAAGCTAACAGATCCAGTTATTCATATGCTGCTTAATTAATGGGTGTTTTCTGGCTGTTGGTTAACACAAGAACCGGTTTTTGCTACTACCTAGAACCGTCGGCAGCAGTCATTTTGACGGGTATATTTTAAACAGCTTCGATATGAAAATGAAAAACAAACTATCAGATACAACTCAAAAGTTTTATGTATGAACATCATAGCTAACATTTGCATAGCAGAAACACCGTATTTAAATGAAAAAAAATAAACATAAAAGGCTTTGTTTTCAAAATTAGCACATACAACGCTTGACTTCAAAAAACGAAAAACTATATTAATAAATATTTGAAAAGAAAATATTGTGTAAACAGCTGTAAACTGGTATATAAATACAACGTTGTAAAAAACGAAGTAATTATTTATAAAAAATAACAAAAAAAAGAAAATAACTTGTTTCCCATTGTGGAACGTGAATGTGCATTCAGGGAAACATACTTCGAAGTAGCCCCCATATTAGCACAATCCACACAGATGTAACGCTTACCAGCTTGTGTGCATCTACCACATACTGCTCTTTCACACTGGGCACAGATATCAGAAGTTTTATTTTTATTGCATTTAGTTACCTGCCATTGTTTTCTGTTGCGTGTGTCACTTGATGGCTGCGCACTGTATCCAGGTTGAGCTGCTGCTTTGCAGTTTTCTGATCGAAATGTTTCTGCCGAAGCGCTGTGGCTAGCTTCAAGATGAAATCTCCGTTCTTCTACTAAATACATGTATTAAATACCCTAGTTGCGTTTGAAAGGCAGGATCGCAAAAATAAAAAGTTATAATAATCTCCTCTACCTAGAATCGTCAAAGCCGTCACTTTGACTGCCTTTTACAATACTTAGAAATTTCCTTGTTTTCGAAAGAAAAGCAAATTTTTTGTCCATTTAAAATAACATCAAATTGATCAGAAATACAGTGTAGACATTGTTAATGTTGTAAATGACTATTGTAGCTGGAAACGGCTGATTTGTAATGGAATATCTACATAGGCGTACAGAGGCCCATTATCAGGAACCATCAGTCCTGTGTTCCAATGGCACGTTGTGTTTGCTAATCCAAGTTTATCATTTTAAAAGGCTAATTGATCATTAGAAAACCCTTTTGCAATTATGTTAGCACAGCTGAAAACTGTTGTGCTGATTAAAGAAGCAATAAAACTGGCCTTCTTTAGACTAGTTGAGTATCTGGAGCATCAGCAATTGTGGGTTCGATTACAGGCTCAAAATGGCCAGAAACAAAGAACTTTCTTCTGAAACTTCGCCAGTCTATTCTTGTTCTGAGAAATGAAGGCTATTCCATGCAAGAAATTGCCAAGAAACTGAAGATCTCATTACAACGCTGTGTACTACTCCCTTCACAGAACAGAGCAAACTGGCTCTAACCAGAATAGAAAGAGGAGTGGGAGGCCCCGTGCACAACTGAGCAAGAGGACAAATACATTAGAGTGTCTAGTATGAGAAACAGACGCCTCACAGGTCCTCAACTGGCAGCTTCATTAAATAGTACCATAAAACACCAGTCTCAACATCAACAGTGAAGAGGCGACTCCGGGATGCTGGCCTTCTAGGCAGAGTTGCAAAGAAAAAGCCATATCTCAGACTGGCCAATAAAAAGAAAAGATTAAGATGGGCAAAAGAACACAGACACTGGACAGAGGAAGATTGTAAAAAAGTGTTATAGACAGACGAATCTAAGTTTGAGGTGTTCGGATCACAAAGAAGAACATTCGTGAGACGCAGACCAAATGAAAAGATGCTGGAGGAGTGCTTGACGCCATCTGCCAAGCATGCTGGAGGCAATGTGATGGTCTGGGGGTGCTTTGGTGGTGATAAAGTGGGAGATTTGTACAGGGTAAAGGGATCTTGAAGAAGGAAGGCTATCACTCCATTTTGCAACGCCATGCCATACCCTGTGGACGGCGCTTGATTGGAGCCAATTTCCTCCTACAACAGGACAATGACCTAAAGCACAGCTCCAAACTATGCAAGAACTATTTAGGGAAGAAGCAGTCAGCTGGTATTCTGTCTATAATGGAGTGGCCAGCACAGTCACCGGATCGCAACCCTATTGAGCTGTTGTGGGAGCAGCTTGACTGTATGGTACGTAAGAAGTGCCCATCAAGCCAATCCAACTTGTGGGAGGTGCTTCAGGAAGCATGGGGTGAAATCTTTTCAGATTACCTCAACAAATTGACAACTAGAATGCCAAAGGTCTGCAAGGCTGTAATTGCTGCAAATGGAGGATTCTTTGACGAAAGCAAAGTTTGAAGGACACAATTATTATTTCAATTAAAAATCATTATTTCTAACCTTGTCAATGACTATATTTCCTATTCATTTTGCTATATTTCCTATTCAAACTCATTTCATGTATGTTTTCATGGAAAACAAGGAAATTTCTAAGTGACCCCAAACTTTTGAACGGTAGTGTATCTGTTTACACACTAGTTTCTTTTGAAATGTTTATTGTATTATAGTTTTTCATTTTTTAAAGTAGTGCTTTATCGTGGTAAGTTAGAAAATAAACCCTTTTATGTTTAATTGTTCACTTAAATACAGTGTTTCGGCTGTGCAGATGTTTGATATGACGTGCTTGAATAAAACTTTTAGTTTGTTCCGATAGTTTGTCTTTCATTTTAATACTGATGTTAAAATATAACCGTCATAATGACTGCAGGCGGCGGTGTTGGGTAGGTGTATAAGCGTGGCGGTTCTAGTGTTAACATTGTAATAATAATAAAAAATAGTATATTTCAACAGAAGTAATTTCTACCTGAACTATCGTTGTTCATTACGGTTAACATGTAATGTCCAAAAGTAAAACATTTGAATTAACATTACCATATAATCCAAAACAAAAGCTAAATCGGTAGATTTACTAGATTTAAAAAAAATAAAAAAAAATAAATAAATTTTGCCTTAATTTTTAAATCAGGAAAACGTGAATACAATATGCCTACTTCTGATCTGGCTTGTCCAATGCCAATGTAGAGGCCTAAAGTGTGTATCCTAGCAACGTGCTAATCTACCGTACTGGCACTAAAAGACGCGCACTCTCACACAAGGTTTTAATGTAAACTGGTAACAGGAGACTTCAAACTGGGTTCTAATTTGATGCATCGATTCATCAATATGTAATTGAAGGTTGGGAAATTTAAGGCCAGATGATAAATAATCGATGCATCGATTAATTGTTGCACCCCTACCAGGAAGTGAGCAAGTCACTTTTAACATAGCTGCCGAATAGACCTTTAAATGTAGAGGGGGATTTCCTCTCATCAAACAGGTCCTGCAAAAATTGCAGCATAACTCTCATGGGACAGATCGTGGGGTCAAGCCCCTAGGCAAGCACCATGTCTGAAAAATGCCCCACTTGTACCCATAGTGGGAACACGCGGACGCTGCTCTGGCATTCTGTAGGGTGTCAATAACCCTGTTGGGAAACCCCAGACGGCTCAATGTCGCCTTTCAGGTGCCAGGCCCAGAGCTGCAGGCTCGATGGGTTGGGATGCCTGTCCCCCGCGCCTGGCTGAGCAGGTCACGACGTTCAGACAGGCTCCACGGCTGGCCGCTCCGGAGCTGCATCAGAGCTGAAAACCACACAGTCGCCTGGGCCAGTAAGGGGCTACTAATAGCACCCTGGCCGGTCCTGCCTGATGTTTTCTAGACACAGCAGGAACATGGCGAGCGGTGGGAAGGCATACAGCAGCTGCCTTGGCCACTGGTGTGCCAAGACACGTGTAGATAGTGGGTCCCCAGCTCCTGTTATGAAGAATTAGCAGGGACAATACCAAATGAGGCTCACCACCTCTGAGTGAAGCCTCTATTCTGAGGCATTGGGAACTCCCCTTGAGAGGAGGTCCACCACCCAGTTTATCACCCCAGGCAGGTGTACTGCTCGCAGGCAGAGGAGTTGATCGAGCGCCCCGAGCAACAACTTGCGGGCTACTTGATGGAGACTGGGGGACCTGAGGCTGCCCTGGTGGTTTATATAAGCCACCACGGTAGTGTTGTCCATCCAGACAATCACGTGTCTCCCTTGAACCTCCTGTGAAAAAAAAGGCTAGTTAAACTGCCTGCAGTTCCAAACCATTCTAATAATTTTTAATAATAATAAAAACAGGTTGGATGCGTTTGTGGTGAAGGCCTCCCCTTTGGTAACACTGCCCAACGCTACGCCAAGGTGCAGATTGGCAGGCTGTTTGCACCAAGAGAGTGCCTTTAGACAGTAATGAAACACCATCAATAGGCAGTCGCAGTTTAATGTGGGCTGAAAAAGCCCAGCTATTGAACCAAGCTTGCACAGGGGGCAAGCGCAGGAGACCCAAAGGTAGGATCTGAGAAGCTGCTGCTCTCAAGCCCAGAAGTTCTGGAACATCATACCATGAGCGCTCTGTTGAACTGAATAGCTCTAAACAGGCGGCTATTCTCTGCACTCTGCCGTCCGACAGAGTGGACAGCATGGACCCAGAGTCCAAGCACACTCCGAGATAGGAGGCTGTCTGACAAAGTGTGTGCTGGTTCTTGCATGACTCACCGTAAGCCCCAACCTTTAATGGTGGCCAGTGACCAGTTACGTGTGAGCGTCTGCCTGAGCTGGAGACTGGGCACAATGAACCAAATAAAGAGTACTCTGATACCTTTGAGTTTTGATGGGCCAGTATAGCTTCCCTACGCTTCAAAAAGGCATGGGGAGCTAGAGAGAGGCCAAACAGCAAGACCCTGAACTCGTACGCTATTCTCTGAAAGGCAAACTGTCGGTACTTAAGTGCGTCAGTTTTTTATAGGGATATGGAACTAGGCATCCTTGAGGTCCACCTTGATGAACCAGTCGCCTGCCCTGAATAACTGCAGCAGCTGTTGCATCGTCAACATTTTGAACCTCCTTTGGCTCAGAACAGGTTGACCTGCCAGAGGATGAGGATTGGTCTGAGGCCACCATCCCGCTTGGGCATGGAGTAGAACCTGTCCTCCAAATGGAGGGGGTGTACCATATGAATAACCCATTCTTGCAGCAGAACTGTTACCTCCTGAGACACCACAGCGGTGTCCTGTGGGTCCGAGACTGATGCAGTCACGCCCTGAAAGGGAGGGGGACTGTGCTTGAACTGCAGTGAGTAACCTGTCTGAAGTGTAGCAAGCAACCGGATGTCTGTGGTGCACTGATGCCAATACTCCAGATGGCTCCCTGAGAAGGGGCCCTGGACCTGTGGCAGCAAACCCCTAGGAGTAACCCCGCTGCTTACCTTGTGGCTCTGCCTGAGGCTCTTTCCTCTGCGCCGGGTGGCGGTCTGGCCTGTGGTGGTCTGTGAGGCTGCTGGCACAGGGATAAAAACACAGGCCTTATGCAATAACAAGCAATGTACCGTAAGAATGTACAGTTGCCTCCTCAGCTGCTCAAGACAGCAACAGGACTGTCAACAAGGTCTGCATGGTAACAGACTGGCAGTAACAGGCCGGAACCAGATGGAACGGAGCAAACTTTGTCCCCATTAGGCACGCTTGTCTGTGGGGAAACTGCTGCCCAAAGCTTCTCTACTACCGGGTGCGTCACTCTCTCTTGGCACAAAGCCATAGGGTGAGGATGCAGCCACCTCTTCTAAGAGAGAGTGATGGGAAAGAGCACTGTACAGGCGAGGGACACAGAGCGCTCTGTAGAGCTGCAGGAGGAACGTTTCTCCAGCATATGCTTGGAGAATGCACACAAAACTCGCAGAAATGTGGTTCACCAGAGCCTCCTCTGTGTGCTGCTGCCTCAGGCAGGAAGGGCATCTGCTTATCCACAGGCAGGTTGGCCTTGCATGTGCCACAGGGATAAACCCAGTCATTATGCAAATAGTAAGCAATGCACCGTAACAATGTACGGTTGCTGTCTTAAAAACAGCAACTGGACTGTCAACAAGGCCTGCTTGATACTAGACTGGCAGGCTGGCCTTGCATGTGTCACAGGGATAAACCCAGTCATTATGCAAATAGCAACCAATGTACGGTTGCTGTCTAAAAACAGCAACCAAGGCCTGCTTGATACTAGTCGGGCAGGCTGGCTTTACATCTGTCACAGGGATAAAACCCAGGCATAATGCAAATAGTGAGCAATGTACAGTAAGAAAGCAATGCTGTTTGGTACCGGTTCGGTGCCTGCAGCACTGTAAGTACATTAGTGTGCATTGGAGGTTACACCTCCCCTATGCCCCCCACTGCCATTCTAGGTAACACCCCAGCTGAGGCGAGACGCGTCTGCTGAAGGAGCAACGCCGCTGTGTAACGGGCAGGTGCACAATGCGTGGGCCGGTGCGGTACCGGTCGGTGCTGGTGTGGCCGTGGCTCTGTGCTGTGCATGGCGTCGTTGCGGTACAAGCCGGGGGTAGAGTGGCGCTTGGGCCGGTAGCCGCGGTGGTAACAGGCGGGGCTAAAAGCAACCGCACAGACCACTGGCAACAACAACAGTAGAACCGCAGCAGAGCATGTGTGTGCCCGCTTGATAGCCTGAGATAAAAAGCCTTCACAGCGTGGTGCTAAAAAGCTGCTAGCCTGAGCCCAGACTAGATAGCACTAATACAAGACTATCTGAGCCCAGATTGAAACATCTCCTCAGGGATACAAATCCAGTCGCAGTGAACCGTGTCACAGAGAGGGGGAGGGAGGTGCAGGTTCCCAGCGTGCTACAAGGCCATGTACAGACTCACAAAACACACTCAAAACCTCCGGGGGAAAAAAAGCTTAAGTTGTAAAATAATTCAGAGATTAATTCTGCAAGGAAACATAAGATAATGGATCCATTTCGTACTTGAAAGGGAACCTCCTTGTTCTCCGTCTGCAGCTGATGTACAGTTCACACACCCTAGTCTCTGTAAGCCACCTTGGATAAATAAACAACAACTAATAATAATAATAATAATAATAATAATAATAATTATAATAAGAGGTAAGAAAATGGATTTTAAAGATGGTCAGCGCTCCTTTAAAGGGAGGAGCCAGTGATCATGTTAATAAAGCTAATAAGAGGTAAGAGAATGGATTTTAAAGATGTGATAATGTTGCTATGGCTAATAAATTGTATACTTCATTTCCTTGACTCAAACTTACTTTCCAGGCATTGCAAAGATAGCTGACCTTCAACCTTTAGCTTCCTGCCCCAAACTCACCATCCTCAATCTCCAAGGCAACCCGGTTACAGAGACAACCGACTTCCAATCGGAGCTGGCCCTTCTGTTGCCTGGCGTCAAGGATCTCATTGCTTGATTAGCTCCAGATTCCCCCAGTGCCAAAATCACATTATTAATAATGAGGATTTTCAACTCTAAATGTCCTTGTGTTTTGCTGCCCCTTACTGTTGTATGATATTTTCAGTCATTCTGGGGCTTCTATTGCAATTACTCCAATACTGTGTATTTGTATTTTGTTGATCAGTCTGTAGCTTTGACTGTGAGTTCAGGAGTTGCTCTTCAGTTCTAGCTGCACTGCCATATGCATGTGTAACACAGGCTAGATCAGCAAAAGTCTTTATAGAAGAGCCAGTGCCATCTAGTGATCTGCCACTGTGGATTTGTTTTATATTGGCAATACACTAGCTGTGCACTAATATAAAGATTGACTGGTTTAACCTACACATGTTTATTGCAGATAAATGGATCTGAAGAGCAGCTCCTGAAAGCAACAGACTTAATAAAAAAGAAAAACGAAATACAGGGTTTGAGTAATTGCAGTACGTTAAGAATGATTGCAAACATCATGAATAGGTAAGGGCGACAGTAAAGACAAACTTAGAAGCTTCCTTCACTGTAAAGCAGCTTGCTCCAGCGTGATGGACAGTTTCCAACCCTTCTGACCCGCATTGGTTTGGCTGCATGAATGAAGGAGATGACAGAGGAAACTGCAGGCAGTCTGCACTGTATGTTAAATAGGGCTGTGAACTGATTCTCATCCTAGTAATCGCCTTCAAGAAGTATTTGTCGGCAGGTATTAAATTAATCCATTTATTAACATGTTGATTTCGAAACAGGAAAGCTGTCTTCCCTCACCTTTACAACTGAGCACCAATCGGTGGCAGTTAACTTCCGCACCAATGTTATAAAAGCCGATTTGGAAGAATATTTTCCTTTCATCCGGGACGCTGACATTTTTACTGCTGTAGTGTAAACTGACAATGAATTTTGAAAACACTCAGTGCGGAAGTTAATTGCCATCGATTGGCACTCGCTTGTAAAGCTGAGGGAAGGACAGATTTTCTTGTTTTGAAATCAGTGCGTTAATGAATGGATTTATTTAATACCTGCCAATTCTTTAAATACTTCTACCATTGCAACCATTCCAAACAGCATTAACTAAACCACAGACATCCCGGAGTATTGATAAATTATTGTTTTCCTGCTGCTGCTGCTGTTGTATTATTATTAGTAATATGAATATTGAATGCATGTTATTTTTCTTTGAAATATTTAATAAAAACCAGTCCTTCTGCCAAATGTGATTATTTTAGGGTTTTTTTTATTCTTAAGCTATCAGCAAACTGTTCTAGATCAGCCACAAAAACACATTGGAAATGTGAATAAATGCCAGGTTATCAAGTGTGCCCAGCAATTTAAAGTGGAGATATCACAAACACAAGCCAAGTTTCAAAAAACCATTGGGGCCACCTCTCAGCACAAAGCAAATAGGCACAACTGTAAAACCAATGGGGGCCAAGGTTGCCTCAATTGTTTCTTCTAACTTGTATCAAAAACAGAGTATTTATTTTCGTTTCATACACTGCCATATTAAATTGCAGTGTTTATATAGTAGTGGAAAAGAAATAAATATCAAGAAAGAAATGTCTACGTATTGATTTATGTTTTCATTTATTTCAATATTTATTAATGTTTTACTTTTACCAAATATATATGCAATCCCTCAGCTTAGCTAGTTCTCTGAAAAAATGTATGTTCCTTTTTGTCCAGTGGGGACCACAAATAGCGATAAGGGGCGTTCACACCGGACACGGTGCACGTGCCGCTCTGCAGTCGCCACAGACCACTGTTCACACCGAACGCGGCAGGGGGAAGTCAGCGAGCGGTCCATTGTTACGTCACGGCTGCATTGACAAGCAACAAACAGTAAATGCCAGCGGGAAGGGAAAACTCTTTATACAGAAGACACAAAGCTTAGTAAAAAAAAATATTTAAAGTAATGAAACGAAACATTATAATTTTTTTTAAAATAAAATATAATTTTAACCGCCCACACCATCATAATCCCCCAACAATGACCCAAAATATCAGGCAATTGTGTTAAAATAAAAACATCTTGCTTTTAAAAATTGAGATATTTTCTTTCTTTGTGAGCTTTGTCTGGTTTGCTGGGTATAGGCAAAGAGAGTGCGAGTCAAAGGCATCATTATACATTGATATTATTGAGCATTATCATATACACATGATTAAAAAATGCAACTACTGCCATCCCATCATATCAAACTTTTGATATGTAAAACTGTAAAAGCGGCAACAATCAGTGATGCTGTGAATCTGACAACACAATACCTGGAGCAATGAACAGCAAACAAAAAAAGAGAATTGCGATCGCTCTGCTCTACCGAAGAAAAAAAATGCAAGATCGCTGTGGGTCCTTGACATCCTCAAGAAATGAAAATGGTACGGCGAGTATCATCGGCTGATAGGGGAGCTCCAGTTTGATGAAGGCAGATTTCAAACCTATGCAATGTTGCTGAAGCTGACACCCTTGAATCCTTCAAGAAGCTGCTTGATGAGACTCTGGGATCAATAAGCTACTAACAACCAAACGAGCAAGATGGGGTGAATGGCCTCCTCTCGTTTGTAAACTTTCTTATGTTCTTATGTTCTTATGTTCTTAATGTTGTATTACACAACTCTGGAAAATCAGAAATCAGAACCACGAGCATTTCCTCCATTTTATTATTTTATTTATTTTTTGTATTTCTTCCTTGCAAAGGAGCCTCCTACTTTCCCAACTGGCTGCTGGTAGTTTACGTCATGCCGCTTCCCTCTGCCGCGGACCGTGACCGCCTTCATTGAAAACAATTGCTTTGGCCGCGCCGCGTCCGATTTGAACGCCCCTTTACTCTCATCAACCAGAATCGAGAGGAACCGTACTTCCTTGCGCCAATAGGGACCACAATGAGTGTTACACTGACAAGAAAACAACATTTTTTAGAGCTCAAGATCAGAATGATGATGATGATGAAGATGAATGATGACTCGAAAAATCTCCAAAATGTAACAAAGTCCAGAGAATTCTCGTAAAAAAACGTTGGGATAAAAAGGCAATTTTTTGTTTACCTTACTTTGGTGACTTATTTCTCTTACTGTACGACAGGAATTGACTTTTTTTCTACATTTTGTCAGATTTGCACATACTTCTTTTATTGCTCTGAGCACACTCTTAAACTCAGGGGAGACGTTTAAGGAGCACAGAGATGTTTTAAACTCCTGTAAGTGGATTGTTCGTGCACCAGGCTTACAATATGTCCAGACAACTTTTTAATAATGAAGAAAATCACACAAACTCATTTAATTTGAAGTTTTAATGAATCAGAGGAGTAATAGTGATCCTTCAGTTTATTAAATGCTTAAAACTGGATTGGGTGGTTGCAGGCCACAGCAAATCCCAAGCAATAGGCAGTCTGGGCGTTTCCAGTGCCTTTACAGGTTTAACAGCATTAATACTTCAATACAGTAATACAGGTATGGTTATCATATGCTTAACCCTTAGGCAAGCCACACAAAAAGCTAAAACACACACCACTAAATCCTAAAACATACAATATATCACTCTCCAAAGCTAAAATATAATACCTTATAGCAATGCATCATTATAAATGAGATATACATTCAAAAGTGTTCTTACCTTCCACTATATGGAAGTGTAGTTGTAGAATACAACGTAAAAACGAGCTGTCTTCAAAAGCAGACTTCTGAATATGAACCAAACAGCTACCAGCTTTTCAGAGATCAGAGCATGGATCACGTCAGCTTGTAGTTGAAGTTTTTTCTCCATTTAATACATCAGAAGTCTCAATTAAATCTAAACATTAATCTCTGCCTTGACAGCTCTTATCTTTGTTTGAATAAATTTCAGAAGGTACTGGTGACTCCCTTTTCTCCCTACTTTCCCTAAAAATTAGCTGAACTGGAGTTCACAGGGTCCTTGCTACCAAGATGTTTGTTTAATACATAATACCAGCTTATACAAGTAAGTGTATGTATGTATGTATGTGTAATATATATATATATATTGTGACAAAGTGGGGGTGCCTTGCCACAATTCGGGACCTTTCCACCTTCCAAAAATACTGACGCAGACACAGGAATTGGAGTTTTTAAAGCACGGATGCGCTATTTTAATTCACAAAAACACAAAATCAAAATAAACAAAACAAACACCTAGCTCTACTGAGCACTAACTAAACACGCAGGAACCTAAACTAATCCGCAGGACGGCTAAGCCGTTTACCTGCCCAACAACAAAACACTCTGTTCTGTAAACTTACTTTTTCTGTTCTTTTCACGACTGCTTGGAAGCAGAGCACTCCTTCTCCTAAGCAGCCCTGAGCAGACTAACTGCTCTCCTTTAATACCCTGCACCTGGCTCTAATTTAATAATAAGCACCAGGTGCAGGGGATAATTAATAATAAAACAATTAACAAATCAGTAACAAGTAACAATAAAGGAAACTAACAAAAAGGTGCCTGCGCACATATCCTACACAGGGAGGATTTTAACCCCCCTCCCTGCTGTCTTACAATATATACACACACACACACACACACACACACACACACACACACAGTTGCCACGTGTTATACCTCCCCCCTTTTTAACGCCACCCTCGCATACCTCCAGCTATTCTCTCTGAAAAAATGTCACCAATATAAAAACTGCTATTTGTACCTGTTATATATCGCCACCCCGCTGTCCGCCACCCGCCAACTTCCCAAGCCAAGCAAACGTGAATATAAGCATTGTAGATTCCCTCACTTTAGTGACAGCGAAATAATCATGGACAATTAAAACAACAAAGTCATGCAGTTAACCTTTGACTCGCTTTCCTAATTCGTTGTTAACTGAACGTTCATACCAATGTCATCAACACTGCCGCTCCCAAAGCAAAACAGAAAGTACAACATGGCGAGTCGACCCTACATCAGGGGAGCCATTTCAGATTTAAGTAGGGTGGGGCAAACTTTCAGCAGGTTTTTTACAAATAAAAACTTGAAAAACAATTTATTACATAAGCATTTTCTCTGATAATGTACTAATTTTTATTATATAAATCACACCAAACTAATTACAATATTACCAGCACAGACATAACTAGCACATTTTAAAGTGTGGTATGCAAACTCATTACTGAAAAAAGCCTTTTGTACATTCATATTTGTTAAGGATATAATATACAGTAGTAGCCTCCAGAATTATTCATACCCTCCTAGATACAATGTAACTGAAAGCTGCTTTTAGCAAAAAAAAAAAATGCAAGTGTACTTTCACTATTTGTTGCATAAAAAATGGAAACATCAAAATTGTAAGACAAGCAGTACTGGACATTGCAAAAATATATCTGTCCAAAATAATTTCATTTCAATTTACAGGGTGTGAATAAAGTTGATCGGGTTTTTAGAAAAAGATGCAATTATTTTGGACAGATGTTTCTGGGATGTCCAATACACTGCTAGTCTTACAATTTTCATGTTTTCATTTATTTATGCAACAAATACTGAATGTCCACTTGTCCACTATTTTTGCTAAATAATTCTGGAGGCTACTATAGTGTTACACACCCTGTGGGGAGAGGGAGTATAAATGAAAGGGCCCTTGTAGGTGAGATCTAGATTCTAACACACAATGACAACAGGATGAGGTACAAAACAGGAATTCCTGTTGTTTTATTATTTACATACATTTACGAAATGTCAGTGTCAGCTCCCTCTCTGGGCATGGCAATGGCAGCTCCCTCTCTGGGCATGGCAATGGCAGTTCCCTCTCTGGGCATGGCAATGGCAGTTCCCTCCCTGGGCATGGCAATGGCAGCTCCCTCCCTGAGCATGGCAATGGCAGTGGCAGCTCCCTCTGGGCATGGCAATGGCAGTTCCCTCTCTGGGCATGGCAATGGGTGTCTGGGCATGGCAATGGCAGCTCCCTCCCTGGGCATGGCAATGGCAGCTCCCTCCCTGGGCATGGCAATGGCAGTGGCAGCTCCCTCTCTGGGCATGGCAATGGCAGTTGCCTCTCTGGGCATGGCAATGGCAGCTCCCTCCCTGGGCATGGCAATGGCAATGGCAGTTCCCTCTCTGGGCATGGCAATGACAGTGGCAGCTCCCTCTCTGGGCATGGCAATGGCAGTGGCAGTTCCCTCCCTGGGCATGGCAATGGCAGTTCCCTCTCTGGGATAGTTTAAAGGAAAGTAAATAAATTAAATAAATAAATGCAAATCCTGATATCAGTTAAAGTAATGGATAACGCGGTGGACTCGCCTTGGCAAAATTGTCAATAGCCTTGTTGACATCCAAGGATTTTACTGCTTCTCACGCTCGCAAGCCAAGAGTACCAAATCACTTAGGCGCCCATCTGCCATTGTGGATCTTAAGCAGTCTTTAACTCGCTTGAGCATGGAAAAGTACATCTCATTTGATGCTGTAGAGCATATCAACAATTGAAAGCAAAGACTGATATCCTCTTGGTAAGTCATTCAGAACATCTCTTAATTCTGTTATTAAGGTCAAGTTTTTGGGCACAATGTGCATCTGGCAGCTTCAACTTCAGCTTCAACACTGTCAAAATTGGTTCCCGTTGATCCATAGTGATCTGCAATTATGCTTACTTTGTCATAGTCAAGAAAATATTCACTGCTTGTATTCCAAGCAGTTAATGCAGAGAGCAAAGTAGAGTGGAGGTGAATTCAGTATTCTGTCCAGAACATGATAGTAGAAATCTGTTTTAATGGATCCTTCAGTGCTCCTGGGAACATCATATATTTTACTATGCATTAGTAAGACAAAATAGGAGGAACTTTTTTACACAGAGAATTGTGAGGGTATGGAACCAACTCCCCAGTAATGTTGTTGAAGCTGACACCCTGGGATCCTTCAAGAAGCTGCTTGATGAGATTCTGGGATCAATAAGCTACTAACAACCAAACGATCAAGATGGGCTGAATGGCCTCCCCTCGTTTGTAAACTTTCTTATGTTATCACGTTCTTAAATGTTAAAAAAAAGGGTACGGTAAGAGGTTTGTTTGTTTACGTGCAAGTGTTGAACAAATGAAAGCTGACTAAAGCATCAGTTTTGTAAACAGCATAATAGTTTGTTTTTTTTTAGTTACTATTCAGCAGGGTTACAGTCGTGCCACAAACAGTAAAATTCAAATGACCAGGACAGTAAAAAAAAAAAAAAAAAAAAAAAAATCATACGCATTATTGTTTTTATGTAATTGTTGTTTGGGTGATTTGAAACTAAATCAGTGTTTTATTGTTTTTAATTATTTATTTATTTATTTATTTATTCATTTATTTATTTAAGTATAAACTGTTCCTCAAAAGTAACCATGTGTGTTTCATACAGACGGGAAAAGATGATAAAACATCACTAGTAGACCTACTGTTGTGTTAAGAACTAGTACTGTAGTTTTAAAAAAAAAGATTAATGTTTTATTAAAATGACCTGGAGATACTGTAAACGCCACCCTTGCTTATTGCCTGTTTTTGCCCATGGCCCTGCGGTATAAAGAGGATTGATTGTTGGCATTTCTCCAAGGTGCTCTGGTCTCTAGGAGCTGGCATTGCTGTCTGAGGACGTGCACTCAGATAGCACACCCCTGCGGTTAAGCTCTCCCTGTAACGACAGAGCTTATGCCAATGATCAAGAGGTCACTGCGGTCTTGCAGGTGCCGTGGTCTACAGATCCACCCTGTTGTATTACTGCACAACGGCGTTGCTGTTTGAGCAGACGCCCCCTTGAGGGCAGCAACAGTACTGTACACTACTGTACCAACCCTGTGCTACTGGTACCAAACCGGCCCTGTACTGTACTAGTTCCGACCTGGGTACTGTTCTGGTTCCGACCTGCTACCGACCGGGGTTTTACAATCGACAATCTGGTACCAAGCAGGCCTTGTTGACAGTCCACTTGCTGTTTTTAGCAAGCTGAGGCAGCAACTGTACATTGTTACGGTACATTGTTACGGTACATTGTTACGGTACATTGTTACGGTACGTTTCTCCTGCAGCTCTACAGACCGCTCTGCGTCCCTCGCCTGCACAGCACTCTTCCCCATCCCCCTCTCATAGAGCGGTGGCTGCATCCTCACCCCATGGCTCTGTGCCAAGGGAGTGCCACGCACCCAGGAACAAAGAAGCTCTGGGCAGCAATTTCCCACAGGCACGCGTGCCTGATGGGGACCAAGTTTGCTCCGTTCTGCTCCCAGTCTGGTACCAAGCAGCCCTTGTTGACAGTCCTATTGCTGTCTTTACCAGCTGAGGCAGCAACTGTACATTCTTAGACCACCTTCACAGACCACCTTCATCGGTTGGGCCTGTCGGTGAATCATGCAAAGAGCCAGCTCTTACCCTTACAGACACCCTCCTATTTGGGAGTGCACCTGGACTCCAGGTCCATGCTGTACACTCTGTTGGATGACAGAGTGCAGAGAATAGCCGCTTGTCTGAAACATTTTCAGCTCAACAAGAAGCTCACAGTAGTGAAGTTCCAGAGGCTTCTGGGCTTGATGGCAGCAGCTTCCCAGACCCTTCCTTTGGGTCTGTTGCACATGCGTTCTCTCCAATCCTGGTTCAACAGCAGGGTTTTTCAGCCCACATTGAACTGTGGTTGCCTGCTGACAGTGTCTCGGCACTGTCTGGTGGCGTTTCCTTGGTGGGCACAGCCTGCCATCTGCGCTTAGGCGGCGCTGGGCAGCCACGAGAGGGAGGTTATCACCACGGACGCATCCAGCCTTGGCAGGGGCACTGTGTTGCCATTAAGTTCACCATTATTTGTCTCTAATAATGTAATTAATGGATTGCAATGTTCTATTATAGGATACAATTGTTCCAGCTGAGAAATGTCACATTTTAGTTTATTAATTGGGTGATTGAATCAGGTTTCCCTCATCAGGCCACTTGACCAAGCATCTTTGTCTATATAGCACACCGCCTCAGTTCAAACAGGAGGACGTTACAAGACAGACATTGTAGTGAAGAAATTAAGCTGACAAATGGTTTTTGATTCATAAACACTTTATGTACAAGAAAGGTATACCTCCAATACAATCTTATAAGCACGAGATTTAAACTGACTTTGGACAAGGCCTCAGTACAGCTCAGTGCATATGTTTGTATTAGAAAGCACGGATATCCATGGAGTCAAATCAAAAGAAATGAAAAGACAAAAAAAGACAAAACTTTACAATGTTTGGCATTTATACCTTTGTAAACAATTGTTGACTCCACTCCCATTTGTCTTACTTCTGTCCAATGATAGGGGTTTCCACTCTATCATTGCACATTCCAGCTGCGGGGGAAAAGGAGGTGTAGCAGGGTGATTGCCCTTCATGTGTGTAAATTAGTGTTGGTATAATTTGTATGGGGAAATGGGTTTATTGTGTGTCGTTTTGGAGTTGATTTGTGTGATTGCATTATTGTTTACAGACGGTTGCTCGATTGAGACTTGCTGCCTGCTAGGCTTGGCTGAGGGGAAGGGTAGCAAGTGATTGGCTGTGCTGGACCTCAATCAGCAGGTGGGCGGGTCTTGACCGAGTGTCCGTCAGTTTAAAAACATCCGCGGGAGATGGCTCGGGGCGACTGCAATGCCATGCCAGAGGGGAGCGGCGTATACTCGGGAGGAGAGGGTCCGCTCTGCAGGAACGACCGCTACGCAACCCTGAGACTGCAAGCGGTGCTTGTGAAGGCAATGCCCAGCCAAGGCCGTATGAAACAGCAGGAGTCGTTGTATGAATACCGGCTCATCAGTAGGTTAGTTTAGGGGATAGTGATCCCATGTGATGTATAGTGAGGGTTACGTAGTGTAGCCAGTTCCTGGAGCGGGACGCCTCGTTTTATAAGGCTAGCGCTCGCCCTCTGGGGCACCTTTTATTTGTAGTTTTTGTACCATGTTTTATTTTGTATTTTTGTACAGCTTGCTGTATGTGTCCTCTGTGCGTTACCATAGCTGGTAACGTCACATGACCATCTTTATTTACTTTCTGTTTTGTGAATAAATCCTTCGCGCCTGTGCCAGCGTTTCAACTCCACCCCCAATGTCTCTCTGTATTGCTTAAACAGCGGTTACCCACGCACGTGACATGAGACCTTGTCACATATGGTGTCAGAAGTGGATTCTGCTGCATCCCGCCGAAGCAAGGCTAGATCGCTATGGAGAGACATGGAGCAGCAAACCCCTGAAATTTTTTTGGGGGGGACAAGGGCAGACACCGGTAACCCTCAGGGGCTGCTGAAGGAGATGGATGAGATGGATGGAGCCAAGAGATCCCGAACTTCAGTGAGGCTGAGGGAGGTCCGTCCCCGAGATCTGCAGAAGGAGGAGTTCCAGTCCTGGAAGCTGACAAGGGAGGAGCCGAAGAGACTGCCTGCCCGGAAGTCAGCGGCCTGCCAAGCGTCAGCGGAGGAGGACCTGTCGTTCGTGGGAGATCGTGTTGGAAGGAGGCGGGGCAATCCTCCGGAGAGGAGCCCTGTTTGCTGATTATGATCATGGTATTCTGCTTGCTGATTATGATCATGGTATTCTGCTTGCTGATCATGATTATGATCATGGTATTCTGCTTGCTGATCATGATTATGATCATGGTATTCTGCTTGCTGATTATGATCATGATCATGGTATTCTGCTTGCTGATCATGATCATGCACATGGTATTCTGCTTGCGGATCATTAACATGAAGACCGTAGTCGTTTACCAGGGTTGCCATGGAAACTGTGGACCCACAATTCTCCTGGTGCATCGCTCACGTTCCAGATGGCGGATAGACCTGAATTAAGGCAAGTTCGAGATTTTTTTCGAGTTTTCTTTTTATATTCGTTTGTTATTGTATAAAAATTAATACTCGATCACATGTGCTCATAACATAGATGATGCATGATACAATTTAGCTAAAGATAACCAACTTTTAATGATTTGAGAGAGTATAGTGACCACATTTGTCAGTTTTTTTGTTTTTGTTTTCTAGTATATAGTGTATGTAACTGTAAAACGGTGGTGGGTGGGTATTGGTACCTGTATTTAAAAGTAAGTATTGGAAAATCGTGATGGGTTTTTGATTATTATTATTATTACTGTAGGCACAGTATTCTGGTTGAATTAAGATAGGGTAGAATATTGGTACCTGCACTTTATAAAATTGGTTTTCCATTATTATTAAACTATAGCTATAAAATGTTATTGTTGTTTTTATAAAGAAAACCTTAATGCAACATGTGTTATAGAAACAAGATAAAATAAATAAATAAATAAATAAATAAATAAAAATAACACAGTGTCACATTCAATTAAGTGTGTTTGGGCTGTGAAAGTCTTGACGGTACATTTTATTTACAATTGTACAGATAAGATAACAAATTCTTAATATTTTTGGATGCACATTTTATAAACACATTTCTTAATATAAATAGTAACTTTTTATTCACTCTACAGATTTACAATGAATGCTAGTGTCCCCCAAGAAGTATTGGACCATATAGCAGACATATTACGTGGTTTAGCCCAGAAACTTATCTTGGAAACCTGGAGGAAAATGATATCGATTTTATTCACTGCAGAATTGAACATCTGTCAGGTATTTTTCGAGATGCTTTGACATTGGCCTCCTTGGTATTACATTCCGATGCAGCCATCAATGGGTTTAAGCCTGTGACAGTGAGGAGTGGTGACAAAGGTCGGCCAGCATTCAATATATCCAAGGAACAACTTGAATATCTCCTAGAATGTGACTTCACCATTCCTGATATATCACGTTTGTTGTCTGTAAGTGTGAGAACCATCAGGAGGAGAATGACACACTATGAACTGTCTGTTAAGGAAACATACAGTGACATATCTGATGAAGAACTTCGACGTCTGGTCACTGACTTCATTACAGAATACCCTGATTCTGGTTACAAGAAGGTGAATGGCTTTCTAAAGAGTGTGGGAGTCAGGTAGGGTATTTCTTTTAATTATTTCCTTATAAAAAAAAATTATCCATGACTCAACATTGACATTTAAATCTTCTTTACAATGGACACCTGACAAACAATACTCAAGTCACATAGTAACCTTCTGTAAGTAGAGCATACATAGCACATAACTTTTTTTCTAAACAGATTTTTACAACAATTAGCACACATTATTCAGGCCCTAAAGGACATATTTTTTTTACTAATCAGATTAGGTATGTCTACATAGACATAAAGGATTTTTCCCCACACACACTTCTGTAATCTACTTTCATATTTTTCATGCTTTATTTTATGTATGTATTTATTCTCTACTTTTTAATGTCTACTGTTGTCTGTGGCTAATTTATTACAGTGAAGTTGTGACATTGTAATGTTTTATAGTAGATTGTATTTTGCTGCTTGATAAACCTTGGAAAAAGTCATCAATAATAATAATAATAATAATAATAATAATAATAATAATAATAATAATAATAATCCTAATTTACGCTTAAAATGTGTTCAATGGAACATTGGGCCTGCATTGTCAAAATCATACTTTCCAAGTATGGAAATATTTAACAGAAGTAAAATAGCACGGTTTGACCCTCTGCGGTATGAGGCCTCCACCAACACTATACTGTTTATTTATTGATGTATTTTTTAATGGGGGACAACAATGCAGAATGAGAGAAACTATGAGGACAGTTGATCCAATTGGGACACTTTTGCGAGGACTTGGCATGAACGTTATCCAACGAAGAGCCTACAGTGTTGCTTCTCCTGTGTCACTCTGACATATAGATGGGAATCATAAGTTAATTCAGTGAGTACACAAATACAAAACATACTTTAAATTTGAACACAAAGTATCAATACATTAAAAATGTATTTACAAGCATAAGGCAATGTATATTACTAATAGTGTGTAGTAAATCACTGCATCACCTTGTATTTCAATGAAGTTCAACATTGCATTCACTGCAGAACAAGATACTGTGTTACTATTAGTAAAATGTATTGTGATATTTTGTGTTAAATGATAATAATATCTTCCAATTAGTCTTTTGGATGAGGCTTTAAACCGAGGCCGACTCTGTGTGGCCATTAAAGATCCCATGGGTCACATTTCAAAGAGTAGGGTTGTCAACCCCGGTGTCCTGGCTAAATTCCAGTTCACAAATAACTGCTTCCGCATATTCTGTAAAAAATAAATTTAAACCCAAAACTATCTTTCTTTTATTTGTATGAAATAAACGGAGCGGTAAAGTTTTAGAAACTTTCTATTTTTCACCAATTAACAAATTAATTTGTTAACTTTTCAAAATGCAGTAGTATTTAATCATACTAACATGTTTTTAAAAAGGTTTTAAAACTTGATTTAAAAACAGACAACATATTTGCTATAAGCAAACTGTAGCAGAGAGAGAGAGAGAGAGAGAGGGAGGGAGATGCGGAATGATATTTTATATCCGGTTCACAATTAAAGGGGAATACACATATCAAATGTAAAATAAAATGCAATTCATTCAAATGGGCAGTGAGGCAGTGACAGGGTAATTACTGTAACAATGACTATGTACTTGAATTAACCACTATCCTGCGAAACAAAACAATATTGTGAGTGATCTGTTTTGCAGACTGCCTCTGGGTTAATGTAGATTAATTTTGCAAGGTTCTTGCCAGTATGCTCAAGGAAAGTGAAGGGTGTGTGTTGATGATGCTGGATGTTGTTATTTCTGATTTAGAACTGAGCAAGAATATTATGGGGATTGATTTGATACAGGTTGGAGATACCTGTAAATATAGAAATTGATAAAAGGTTGTCATTTTTATAAGAATAATATCAGAAATTAACTATTGTAGATCTAACATCAACTTCATATAAGTTCAGAGCTTAGAAGTGACAGAACAAGCTACATGAACTTTTAAGATTGCATTAAAAAGAGGTAGAATGTTTCAAAAAGGAGGACACAGTTGGCCTCAAACCATTTCAGTAATTTTGGTCAAAACAGGGGCCACACCCTGTAGATCAACAGTGACCAGCCCACACGAAATGATGGCAGGGAGAATAATGAGGCTGCCAAAATATCCTAATCCAATGGTAAGCGCTCAAATGAAAAATCTAATTGAAAACTTGACACAGGTGCAGAACAGGTTAGCACAGTTCAAAATTGAAGCTGGTATTGGAAAAAAAATATGATGCAAGCTGAAAAATATGCTAATCTGAAATGAACGTAGGAACTAGCATACCGACCAGGGTATTTATACCAAAGAGACCCCTCACCCCAAAATGTCACAGTCCATATACAGTAACCAACAAGGTCAATGTGTATGTGGGAGTCATTATAAAATAAATAAATAAAATGGTATCACATCTCACAAGTGAAAGTTATAAAAACTGCATAACAGTATATACTGCACTCGATCATTCTCTCACTCCACATAATAACGGAATGATTATGATCATGGTATTCTGCTTGCTGATTATGATCATGATCATGGTATTCTGCTTGCTGATCATGATCATGATCATGGTATTCTGCTTGCTGATCATGATCATGATTATGATCATGGTATTCTGCTTGCTGATTATGATCATGATCATGGTATTCTGCTTGCTGATCATGATCATGCACATGGTATTCTGCTTGCGGATCATTAACATGAAGACCGTATTCGTTTACCAGAGTTGCCATGGAAACTGTGGACCCACAATTCTCCTGGTGTATCGCTCACGTTACAGATGGCGGATAGACCTGAATTAAGGCAAGTTCGAGATTTTTTTCGAGTTTTCTTTTTATATTTGTTTGTTATTGTATAAAAATTAATACTCGATCACATGTGCTCATAACATAGATGATGCATGATACAATTTAGCTAAAGATAACCAACTTTTAATGATTTGAGAGAGTATAGTGACCACATTTGTCAGTTTTTTTTTGTTTTTGTTTTCTAGTATATAGTGTATGTAACTGTAAAACGGTGGTGGGTGGGTATTGCTACCTGTATTTAAAAGTAAGTATTGGAAAATCGTGATGGTTTTTGATTATTGTTAGTATTATTATTATTATTATTATTATTATTGTTATTATTATTATTATTACTGTGGGTACAGTATTCTGGCTGAATTAAGAGACAGACGTGTATCAAGGCAAGTTATTTATTTTATTTTAATTTTTTTGGCGGGGAAGTGGGTAAAATGAGTATTTGTATCAATGAATTCCCCCTCGTCTACTGCAGCTACCTGTATGAGATGTTGCATCAGTAGCTTTATTATACAGTTGTACCAGTTGACTTAAGATTTGTATTTTATTGAACCGATGTAGGCCTACCTATCATTTGTATTAATTACTTGCTAGATGTACAGGATCCAACAAACCAGCTGGTATTTAGAGTTAAGTTTTTTTTTTTTTTTAAATTTATTTTAAAGCTGATCAATACTTGGAGTAGCACAAGGGTGTAAGCAGGGCAGTTCTTCTAGTTCTTGTATATTATAATAACTTTATATAAAGATTAAAAAGAATATGAAGCATCACTTAAGTCTGTAGCGTGTAAACCAGTTTGTGTATACATATTTCAAAATCAGTGAAATATGCTCTACTTACAGTAGGTTACTATGTGACTTGAGTATTGTTTGTCAGGTGTCCATTGTAAAGAAGATTTAAATGTCAATGTTGCGTCATGGATAATTTTTTTTATTTTTATAAGGAAATAATTAAAAGAAATACCCTACCTGACTCCCACACTCTTTAGAAAGCCATTCACCTTCTTGTAACCAGAATCAGGGTATTCTGTAATGAAGTCAGTGACCAGACGTCGAAGTTCTTCATCAGATATGTCACTGTATGTTTCCTTAACAGACAGTTCATAGTGTGTCATTCTCCTCCTGATGGTTCTCACACTTACAGACAACAAACGTGATATATCAGGAATGGTGAAGTCACATTCTAGGAGATATTCAAGTTGTTCCTTGGATATATTGAATGCTGGCCGACCTTTGTCACCACTCCTCACTGTCACAGGCTTAAACCCATTGATGGCTGCATCGGAATGTAATACCAAGGAGGCCAATGTCAAAGCATCTCGAAAGAATACCTGACAGATGTTCAATTCTGCAGTGAATAAAATCGATATCATTTTCCTCCAGGTTTCCAAGATAAGTTTCTGGGCTAAACCATGTAATATGTCTGCTATATGGTCCAATACTTCTTGGGGGACACTAGCATTCATTGTAGATCTGTAGAGTGAATAAAAAGTTACTATTTATATTAAGAAATGTGTTTATAAAATGTGCATCCAAAAATATTAAGAATTTGTTATCTGTACAATTGTAAATAAAATGTACCGTCAACTTTCACAGCCCCAACACACTTAATTGAAAGTGACACTGTGTTATTTTTATTTATTTATTTATTTATTTTATCTTGTTTCTATAACACATGTTGCATTAACATTTTCTTTATAAAAACAACAACAACATTTTATAGCTATAGCTTAATAATAATGGAAAACCAATTTTATAAAGTGCAGGTACCAATATTCTACCCTATCTTAATTCAACCAGAATACTGTGCCTACAGTAATAATAATAATCAAAAACCCATCACGATTTTCCAATACTTACTTTTAAATACAGGTACCAATACCCACCCACCACCGTTTTACAGTTACATACACTATATACTAGAAAACAAAAACAAAAAAAACTGACAAATGTGGTCACTATACTCTCTCAAATCATTAAAAGTTGGTTATCTTTAGCTAAATTGTATCATGCATCATCTATGTTATGAGCACATGTGATCGAGTATTAATTTTTATACAATAACAAGTGAATATAAAAAGAAAACTCGAAAAAAATCTCGAACTTGCCTTAATTCAGGTCTATCCGCCATCTGTAACATGAGCGATGCACCAGGAGAAGTGTGAGTCCACAGTTTCCATGGCAACCCTGGTAAACGAATACGGTCTTCATGTTAATGATCCGCAAGCAGAATACCATGTGCATGATCATGATCAGCAAGCAGAATACCATGATCATGATCATAATCAGCAAGCAGAATACCATGATCATAATCATGATCATGATCAGCAAGCAGAATACCATGTGCATGATCATGATCAGCAAGCAGAATACCATGATCATGATCATAATCAGCAAGCAGAATACCATGATCATAATCATTCCGTTATTATGTGGAGAGAGAGAATGATCGAGTGCAGTATATACTGTTATGCAGTTTTTATAACTTTCACTTGTGAGATGTGATACCATTTTATTTATTTATTTTTATAATGACTCCCTGTGGCAAGCTGGCTCGCAGTGGTGACTTGTGATGATGTCACGGACCAGGAAGTAACTGAAACCAAAACAATGGATGGGCGGGTGAAGCTGAGTGCAACGGCACTCAGCGTATTTATTAATAAATAAAACAAAAACAAAAGATTTAAACAAAACAACAAACCAAAGCAAAGGGCACGAGGGCCAAACGAATAAACAGACAAACAAGTAAGTGGCTTGCTGGCTAAACCAGCACGTTTTAGCAATTGTTTTTATGTCTTCTACGCGCTCTCTCTCCGCTCTCCCGTACTCTCTACTCCAACACTCCACCTGCAGATCGGACAACTGCTGGTTCTTATACTCTGGCCTGAGTCCTGGAGGCGCTGTAGATCCCGGTTCTGACAGTCCCACATACACATTGACCTTGTTGGTTACCGTATATGGACTGTGACATTTTGGGGTGAGGGGTCTCTTTGGTATAAATACCCTGGTTGGTATGCTAGTTCCTACGTTCATTTCAGATTAGCATATTTTTCAGCTTGCATCATATTTTTTTTCCAATACCAGCTTCAATTTTGAACTGTGCTAACCTGTTCTGCACCTGTGTCAAGTTTTCAATTAGATTTTTCATTTGAGCGCTTACCATTGGATTAGGATATTTTGGCAGCCTCATTATTTTTCCTGCCAACATTTCGTGTGGGCTGGTCCCTGTTGATCTACAGGGTGTGGCCCCTGTTTTGACCAAAATTACTGAAATGGTTTGAGGCCAACTGTGTCCTCCTTTTTGAAACATTCTACCTCTTTTTAATGCAATCTTAAAAGTTCATGTAGCTTGTTCTGTCACTTCTAAGCTCTGAACTTATATGAAGTTGATGTTAGATCTACAATAGTTAATTTCTGATATTATTCTTATAAAAATGACAACCTTTTATCAATTTCTATATTTACAGGTATCTCCAACCTGTATCAAATCAATCCCCATAATATTCTTGCTCAGTTCTAAATCAGAAATAACAACATCCAGCATCATCAACACACACCCTTCACTTTCCTTGAGCATACTGGCAAGAACCTTGCAAAATTAATCTACATTAACCCAGAGGCAGTCTGCAAAACAGATCACTCACAATATTGTTTTGTTTCGCAAGATAGTGGTTAATTCAAGTACATAGTCATTGTTACAGTAATTACCCTGTCACTGCCTCACTGCCCATTTGAATGAATTGCATTTTATTTTACATTTGATATGTGTATTCCCTTTAATTGTGAACCTGATATAAAATATCATTCCGCATCTCCTCCCTCCTCTCTCTCTCTCTGTTACAGTTTGCTTATAGCAAATATGTTGTCTGTTTTAAATCAAGTTTTAAAACCTTTTAAAAACATGTTAGTATGATTAAATACTACTGCATTTTGAAAAGTTAACAAATTAATTTGTTAATTGGTGAAAAATAGAAAGTTTCTAAAACTTTACCGCTCCGTTTATTTCATACAAATAAAAGAAAGATAGTTTTGGGTTTAAATTTATTTTTTAAGGAATATGCGGAAGCAGTTATTTGTGAACTGGAATTTAGCCAGGACACCGGGGTTGACAACCCTACTCTTTGAAATGTGCCCCATGGGATCTTTAATGGCCACAGAGAGTCGGCCTCGGTTTAAAGCCTCATCCAAAAGACTAATTGGAAGATATTATTATCATTTAACACAAAATATCACAATACATTTTACTAATAGTAACACAGTATCTTGTTCTGCAGTGAATGCAATGTTGAACTTCATTGAAATACAAGGTGATGCAGTGATTTACTACACACTATTAGTAATATACATCGCCTTACGCTTGTAAATACATTTTTAATGTATTGATACTTTGTGTTCAAATTTAAAGTATGTTTTGTATTTGTGTACTCACTGAATTAACTTATGATTCCCATCTATATGTCAGAGTGACACAGGAGAAGCAACACTGTAGGCTCTTCGTTGGATAACGTTCATGCCAAGTCCTCGCAAAAGTGTCCCAATTGGATCAACTGTCCTCATAGTTTCTCTCATTCTGCATTGTTGTCCCCCATTAAAAAATACATCAATAAATAAACAGTATAGTGTTGGTGGAGGCCTCATACCGCAGAGGGTCAAACCGTGCTATTTTACTTCTGTTAAATATTTCCATACTTGGAAAGTATGATTATGACAATGCAGGCCCAATGTTCCATTGAACACATTTTAAGCGTAATTTAGGATTATTATTATTATTATTATTATTATTATTATTATTATTATTATTGATGACTTTTTCCAAGGTTTTTCAAGCAGCAAAATACAATCTACTATAAAACATTACAATGTAACAACTTCACTGTAATAAATTAGCCACAGACAACAGTAGACATTAAAAAGTAGAGAATAAATACATACATAAAATAAAGCATGAAAAATATGAAAGTAGATTACAGAAGTGTGTGTGGGGAAAAATCCTTTATGTCTATGTAGACATACCTAATCTGATTAGTAAAAAAAATATGTCCTTTAGGGCCTGAATAATGTGTGCTAATTGTTGTAAAAATCTGTTTAGAAAAAAAGTTATGTGCTATGTATGCTCTACTTACAGAAGGTTACTATGTGACTTGAGTATTGTTTGTCAGGTGTCCATTGTAAAGAAGATTTAAATGTCAATGTTGAGTCATGGATAATTTTTTTTTTATAAGGAAATAATTAAAAGAAATACCCTACCTGACTCCCACACTCTTTAGAAAGCCATTCACCTTCTTGTAACCAGAATCAGGGTATTCTGTAATGAAGTCAGTGACCAGACGTCGAAGTTCTTCATCAGATATGTCACTGTATGTTTCCTTAACAGACAGTTCATAGTGTGTCATTCTCCTCCTGATGGTTCTCACACTTACAGACAACAAACGTGATATATCAGGAATGGTGAAGTCACATTCTAGGAGATATTCAAGTTGTTCCTTGGATATATTGAATGCTGGCCGACCTTTGTCACCACTCCTCACTGTCACAGGCTTAAACCCATTGACGGCTGCATCGGAATGTAATACCAAGGAGGCCAATGTCAAAGCATCTCGAAAGAATACCTGACAGATGTTCAATTCTGCAGTGAATAAAATCGATATCATTTTCCTCCAGGTTTCCAAGATAAGTTTCTGGGCTAAACCACGTAATATGTCTGCTATATGGTCCAATACTTCTTGGGGGACACTAGCATTCATTGTAGATCTGTAGAGTGAAGAAAAAGTTACTATTTATATTAAGAAATGTGTTTATAAAATGTGCATCCAAAAATATTAAGAATTTGTTATCTTATCTGTACAATTGTAAATAAAATGTACCGTCAAGACTTTCACAGCCCCAACACACTTAATTGAATGTGACACTGTGTTATTTTTATTTATTTATTTATTTATTTTATCTTGTTTCTATAACACATGTTGCATTAACGTTTTCTTTATAAAAACAACAATAACATTTTATAGCTATAGTTTAATAATAATGGAAAACCAATTTTATAAAGTGCAGGTACCAATATTCTACCCTATCTTAATTCAACCAGAATACTGTGCCTACAGTAGTAATAATAATAATCAAAACCCATCACGATTTTCCAATACTTACTTTTAAATACAGGTACCAATACCCACCCACCACCGTTTTACAGTTACATACACTATATACTAGAAAACAAAAACAAAAAAACTGACAAATGTGGTCACTATACTCTCTCAAATCATTAAAAGTTGGTTATCTTTAGCTAAATTGTATCATGCATCATCTATGTTATGAGCACATGTGATCGAGTATTAATTTTTATACAATAACAAACGAATATAAAAGAAAACTCGAAAAAATCTCGAACTTGCCTTAATTCAGGTCTATCTGCCATCTGTAACGTGAGCGATGCACCAGGAGAATTGTGGGTCCACAGTTTCCATGGCAACCCTGGTAAACGAATCACGGTCTTCATGTTAATGATCCGCAAGCAGAATACCATGTGCATGATCATGATCAGCAAGCAGAATACCATGATCATGATCATAATCAGCAAGCAGAATACCATGATCATAATCATGATCATGATCAGCAAGCAGAATACCATGATATCATGATCATGATCAGCAAGCAGAATACCATGATCATGATCATGATCAGCAAGCAGAATACCATGATCATGATCATAATCAGCAAGCAGAATACCATGATCATAATCATGATCATGATCAGCAAGCAGAATACCATGATCATGATCATGATCAGCAAGCAGAATGACCATGATCATGATCATAATCAGCAAGCAGAATACCATGATCATAATCATTCCGTTATTATGTGGAGTGAGAGAATGATCGAGTGCAGTATATACTGTTATGCAGTTTTTATAACTTTCACTTGTGAGATGTGATACCATTTTATTTATTTATTTTTATAATGACTCCCACATACACATTGACCTTGTTGGTTACTGTATATGGACTGTGACATTTTGGGGTGAGGGGTCTCTTTGGTATAAATACCCTGGTTGGTATGCTAGTTCCTACGTTCATTTCAGATTAGCATATTTTTCAGCTTGCATCATATTTTTTTCCAATACCAGCTTCAATTTTGAACTGTGCTAACCTGTTCTGCACCTGTGTCAAGTTTTCAATTAGATTTTTCATTTGAGCTTACCATTGGATTAGGATATTTTGGCAGCCTCATTATTCTCCTGCCATCATTTCGTGTGGGCTGGTCACTGTTGATCTACAGGGTGTGGCCCCTGTTTTGACCAAAATTACTGAAATGGTTTGAGGCCAACTGTGTCCTCCTTTTGAAACATTCTACCTCTTTTTAATGCAATCTTAAAAGTTCATGTAGCTTGTTCTGTCACTTCTAAGCTCTGAACTTATATGAAGTTGATGTTAGATCTACAATAGTTAATTTCTGATATTATTCTTATAAAAATGACAACCTTTTATCAATTTCTATATTTACAGGTATCTCCAACCTGTATCAAATCAATCCCCATAATATTCTTGCTCAGTTCTAAATCAGAAATAACAACATCCAGCATCATCAACACACACCCTTCACTTTCCTTGAGCATACTGGCAAGAACCTTGCAAAATTAATCTACATTAACCCAGAGGCAGTCTGCAAAACAGATCACTCACAATATTGTTTTGTTTCGCAGGATAGTGGTTAATTCAAGTACATAGTCATTGTTACAGTAATTACCCTGTCACTGCCTCACTGCCCATTTGAATGAATTGCATTTTATTTTACATTTGATATGTGTATTCCCTTTAATTGTGAACCTGATATAAAATATCATTCCGCATCTCCTCCCTCTCTCTCTCTCTCTCTGCTACAGTTTGCTTATAGCAAATATGTTGTCTGTTTTAAATCAAGTTTTAAAACCTTTTAAAAACATGTTAGTATGATTAAATACTACTGCATTTTGAAAAGTTAACAAATTAATTTGTTAATTGGTGAAAAATAGAAAGTTTCTAAAACTTTACCGCTCCGTTTATTTCATACAAATAAAAGAAAGATAGTTTTGGGTTTAAATTTATTTTTACAGAATATGGAAGCAGTTATTTGTGAACTGGAATTTAGCCAGGACACCGGGTTGACAACCCTACTCTTTGAAATGTGACCCATGGGATCTTTAATGGCCACACAGAGTCGGCCTCGGTTTAAAGCCTCATCCAAAAGACTAATTGGAAGATATTATTATCATTTAACACAAAATATCACAATACATTTTACTAATAGTAACACAGTATCTTGTTCTGCAGTGAATGCAATGTTGAACTTCATTGAAATACAAGGTGATGCAGTGATTTACTACACACTATTAGTAATATACATTGCCTTACGCTTGTAAATACATTTTTAATGTATTGATACTTTGTGTTCAAATTTAAAGTATGTTTTGTATTTGTGTACTCACTGAATTAACTTATGATTCCCATCTATATGTCAGAGTGACACAGGAGAAGCAACACTGTAGGCTCTTCGTTGGATAACGTTCATGCCAAGTCCTCGCAAAAGTGTCCCAATTGGATCAACTGTCCTCATAGTTTCTCTCATTCTGCATTGTTGTCCCCCATTAAAAAATACATCAATAAATAAACAGTATAGTGTTGGTGGAGGCCTCATACCGCAGAGGGTCAAACCGTGCTATTTTACTTCTGTTAAATATTTCCATACTTGGAAAGTATGATTTTGACAATGCAGGCCCAATGTTCCATTGAACACATTTTAAGCGTAAATTAGGATTATTATTATTATTATTATTATTATTATTATTATTATTATTATTGATGACTTTTTCCAAGGTTTATCAAGCAGCAAAATACAATCTACTATAAAACATTACAATGTCACAACTTCACTGTAATAAATTAGCCACAGACAACAGTAGACATTAAAAAGTAGAGAATAAATACATACATAAAATAAAGCATGAAAAATATGAAAGTAGATTACAGAAGTGTGTGTGGGGAAAAATCCTTTATGTCTATGTAGACATACCTAATCTGATTAGTAAAAAAAAATATGTCCTTTAGGGCCTGAATAATGTGTGCTAATTGTTGTAAAAATCTGTTTAGAAAAAAAGTTATGTGCTATGTATGCTCTACTTACAGTAGGTTACTATGTGACTTGAGTATTGTTTGTCAGGTGTCCATTGTAAAGAAGATTTAAATGTCAATGTTGCGTCATGGATAATTTTTTTTTTATAAGGAAATAATTAAAAGAAATACCCTACCTGACTCCCACACTCTTTAGAAAGCCATTCACCTTCTTGTAACCAGAATCAGGGTATTCTGTAATGAAGTCAGTGACCAGACGTCGAAGTTCTTCATCAGATATGTCACTGTATGTTTCCTTAACAGACAGTTCATAGTGTGTCATTCTCCTCCTGATGGTTCTCACACTTACAGACAACAAACGTGATATATCAGGAATGGTGAAGTCACATTCTAGGAGATATTCAAGTTGTTCCTTGGATATATTGAATGCTGGCCGACCTTTGTCACCACTCCTCACTGTCACAGGCTTAAACCCATTGACGGCTGCATCGGAATGTAATACCAAGGAGGCCAATGTCAAAGCATCTCGAAAGAATACCTGACAGATGTTCAATTCTGCAGTGAATAAAATCGATATCATTTTCCTCCAGGTTTCCAAGATAAGTTTCTGGGCTAAACCACGTAATATGTCTGCTATATGGTCCAATACTTCTTGGGGGACACTAGCATTCATTGTAGATCTGTAGAGTGAAGAAAAAGTTACTATTTATATTAAGAAATGTGTTTATAAAATGTGCATCCAAAAATATTAAGAATTTGTTATCTTATCTGTACAATTGTAAATAAAATGTACCGTCAAGACTTTCACAGCCCCAACACACTTAATTGAATGTGACACTGTGTTATTTTTATTTATTTATTTATTTATTTTATCTTGTTTCTATAACACATGTTGCATTAACGTTTTCTTTATAAAAACAACAATAACATTTTATAGCTATAGTTTAATAATAATGGAAAACCAATTTTATAAAGTGCAGGTACCAATATTCTACCCTATCTTAATTCAACCAGAATACTGTGCCTACAGTAGTAATAATAATAATCAAAACCCATCACGATTTTCCAATACTTACTTTTAAATACAGGTACCAATACCCACCCACCACCGTTTTACAGTTACATACACTATATACTAGAAAACAAAAACAAAAAAACTGACAAATGTGGTCACTATACTCTCTCAAATCATTAAAAGTTGGTTATCTTTAGCTAAATTGTATCATGCATCATCTATGTTATGAGCACATGTGATCGAGTATTAATTTTTATACAATAACAAACGAATATAAAAGAAAACTCGAAAAATCTCGAACTTGCCTTAATTCAGGTCTATCTGCCATCTGTAACGTGAGCGATGCACCAGGAGAATTGTGGGTCCACAGTTTCCATGGCAACTCTGGTAAACGAATACGGTCTTCATGTTAATGATCCGCAAGCAGAATACCATGTGCATGATCATGATCAGCAAGCAGAATACCATGATCATGATCATAATCAGCAAGCAGAATACCATGATCATAATCATGATCATGATCAGCAAGCAGAATACCATGATCATGATCATGATCAGCAAGCAGAATACCATGATCATGATCATAATCAGCAAGCAGAATACCATGATCATGATCATAATCAGCAAGCAGAATACCATGATCATAATCATGATCATGATCAGCAAGCAGAATACCATGATCATGATCATGATCAGCAAGCAGAATACCATGATCATGATCATAATCAGCAAGCAGAATACCATGATCATAATCATTCCGTTATTATGTGGAGTGAGAGAATGATCGAGTGCAGTATATACTGTTATGCAGTTTTTATAACTTTCACTTGTGAGATGTGATACCATTTTATTTATTTATTTTTATAATGACTCCCACATACACATTGACCTTGTTGGTTACTGTATATGGACTGTGACATTTTGGGGTGAGGGGTCTCTTTGGTATAAATACCCTGGTCGGTATGCTAGTTCCTACGTTCATTTCAGATTAGCATATTTTTCAGCTTGCATCATATTTTTTTTCCAATACCAGCTTCAATTTTGAACTGTGCTAACCTGTTCTGCACCTGTGTCAAGTTTTCAATTAGATTTTTCATTTGAGCGCTTACCATTGGATTAGGATATTTTGGCAGCCTCATTATTCTCCTGCCATCATTTCGTGTGGGCTGGTCACTGTTGATCTACAGGGTGTGGCCCCTGTTTTGACCAAAATTACTGAAATGGTTTGAGGCCAACTGTGTCCTCCTTTTGAAACATTCTACCTCTTTTAATGCAATCTTAAAAGTTCATGTAGCTTGTTCTGTCACTTCTAAGCTCTGAACTTATATGAAGTTGATGTTAGATCTACAATAGTTAATTTCTGATATTATTCTTATAAAATGACAACCTTTTATCAATTTCTATATTTACAGGTATCTCCAACCTGTATCAAATCAATCCCCATAATATTCTTGCTCAGTTCTAAATCAGAAATAACAACATCCAGCATCATCAACACACACCCTTCACTTTCCTTGAGCATACTGGCAAGAACCTTGCAAAATTAATCTACATTAACCCAGAGGCAGTCTGCAAAACAGATCACTCACAATATTGTTTTGTTTCGCAAGATAGTGGTTAATTCAAGTACATAGTCATTGTTACAGTAATTACCCTGTCACTGCCTCACTGCCCATTTGAATGAATTGCATTTTATTTTACATTTGATATGTGTATTCCCCTTTAATTGTGAACCTGATATAAAATATCATTCCGCATCTCCCTCCCTCCCTCCCTCCCTCTGTTACAGTTTGCTTATAGCAAATATGTTGTCTGTTTTTAAATCAAGTTTTAAAACCTTTTAAAAACATGTTAGTATGATTAAATACTACTGCATTTTGAAAAGTTAACAAATTAATTTGTTAATTGGTGAAAAATAGAAAGTTTCTAAAACTTTACCGCTCCGTTTATTTCATACAAATAAAAGAAAGATAGTTTTGGGTTTAAATTTATTTTTACAGAATATGGAAGCAGTTATTTGTGAACTGGAATTTAGCCAGGACACCGGGTTGACAACCCTACTCTTTGAAATGTGACCCATGGGATCTTTAATGGCCACAGAGAGTCGGCCTCGGTTTAAAGCCTCATCCAAAAGACTAATTGGAAGATATTATTATCATTTAACACAAAATATCACAATACATTTTACTAATAGTAACACAGTATCTTGTTCTGCAGTGAATGCAATGTTGAACTTCATTGAAATACAAGGTGATGCAGTGATTTACTACACACTATTAGTAATATACATTGCCTTACGCTTGTAAATACATTTTTAATGTATTGATACTTTGTGTTCAAATTTAAAGTATGTTTTGTATTTGTGTACTCACTGAATTAACTTATGATTCCCATCTATATGTCAGAGTGACACAGGAGAAGCAACACTGTAGGCTCTTCGTTGGATAACGCTCATGCCAAGTCCTCAAAAGTGTCCCAATTGGATCAACTGTCCTCATAGTTTCTCTCATTCTGCATTGTTGTCCCCATTAAAAAATACATCAATAAATAAACAGTATAGTGTTGGTGGAGGCCTCATACCGCAGAGGGTCAAACCGTGCTATTTTACTTCTGTTAAATATTTCCATACTTGGAAAGTATGATTATGACAATGCAGGCCCAATGTTCCATTGAACACATTTTAAGCGTAATTTAGGATTATTATTATTATTATTATTATTATTATTATTATTATTATTATTGATGACTTTTTCCAAGGTTTATCAAGCAGCAAAATACAATCTACTATAAAACATTACAATGTAACAACTTCACTGTAATAAATTAGCCACAGACAACAGTAGACATTAAAAAGTAGAGAATAAATACATACATAAAATAAAGCATGAAAAATATGAAAGTAGATTACAGAAGTGTGTGTGGGGAAAATCCTTTATGTCTATGTAGACATACCTAATCTGATTAGTAAAAAAAATATGTCCTTTAGGGCCTGAATAATGTGTGCTAATTGTTGTAAAAATCTGTTTAGAAAAAAAGTTATGTGCTATGTATGCTCTACTTACAGTAGGTTACTATGTGACTTGAGTATTGTTTGTCAGGTGTCCATTGTAAAGAAGATTTAAATGTCAATGTTGAGTCATGGATAATTTTTTTTTATAAGGAAATAATTAAAAGAAATACCCTACCTGACTCCCACACTCTTTAGAAAGCCATTCACCTTCTTGTAACCAGAATCAGGGTATTCTGTAATGAAGTCAGTGACCAGACGTCGAAGTTCTTCATCAGATATGTCACTGTATGTTTCCTTAACAGACAGTTCATAGTGTGTCATTCTCCTCCTGATGGTTCTCACACTTACAGACAACAAACGCGATATATCAGGAATGGTGAAGTCACATTCTAGGAGATATTCAAGTTGTTCCTTGGATATATTGAATGCTGGCTGACCTTTGTCACCACTCCTCACTGTCACAGGCTTAAACCCATTGACGGCTGCATCGGAATGTAATACCAAGGAGGCCAATGTCAAAGCATCTCGAAAGAATACCTGACAGATGTTCAATTCTGCAGTGAATAAAATCGATATCATTTTCCTCCAGGTTTCCAAGATAAGTTTCTGGGCTAAACCACGTAATATGTCTGCTATATGGTCCAATACTTCTTGGGGGACACTAGCATTCATTGTAGATCTGTAGAGTGAAGAAAAAGTTACTATTTATATTAAGAAATGTGTTTATAAAATGTGCATCCAAAAATATTAAGAATTTGTTATCTTATCTGTACAATTGTAAATAAAATGTACCGTCAAGACTTTCACAGCCCCAACACACTTAATTGAATGTGACACTGTGTTATTTTTATTTATTTATTTATTTATTTATTTATTTATTTATTTTATCTTGTTTCTATAACACATGTTGCATTAACGTTTTCTTTATAAAAACAACAATAACATTTTATAGCTATAGTTTAATAATAATGGAAAACCAATTTTATAAAGTGCAGGTACCAATATTCTACCCTATCTTAATTCAACCAGAATACTGTGCCTACAGTAGTAATAATAATAATCAAAAACCCATCACGATTTTCCAATACTTACTTTTAAATACAGGTACCAATACCCACCCACCACCGTTTTACAGTTACATACACTATATACTATAAAACAAAAACAAAAAAAAATGACAAATGTGGTCACTATACTCTCTCAAATCATTAAAAGTTGGTTATCTTTAGCTAAATTGTATCAAGCATCGTCTATGTTATGAGCACGTGATCGAGTATTAATTTTTATACAATAACAAACGAATATAAAAAGAAAACTTGAAAAAAATCTCGAACTTGCCTTAATTCAGGTCTATCTGCCATCTGGAACGTGAGCGATGCACCGGAGAATTGTGGGTCCACAGTTTCCATGGCAACCCTGGTAAACGAATACGGTCTTCATGTTAATGATCCGCAAGCAGAATACCATGTGCATGATCATGATCAGCAAGCAGAATACCATGATCATGATCATAATCAGCAAGCAGAATACCATGATCATAATCATGATCATAATCAGCAAGCAGAATACCATGTGCATGATCATAATCATGATCAGCAAGCAGAATACCATTGTGGAAGTGCATCTTAATTTTGGCACTGATCACCCTCCATATATAATTGTGATGATTAACATTGGAGCCAGTTAGCTGTCTGGTGGCTGGTTGAGGCTGGCTGGGCTCTAATGTTCCCTCTCACCCTCCCATATATGTTTAGAATAGTATTTAAAAAAAATAAATAAAATTAAATTAAATAAAAATTGGGGGGATGGGGAGTATATAAAGAGTAACTTTTTTGGTTTGTTTTGTTTAGACTGGGTGTTTAGACTGTGGGTTTTGTAAGATGTCTGTCAATGTAAATTGTAATTTAATGATAGTAGTAATATTAAATAGTGGTGTCGGATGAACCCTTACCTTTACTTTCTGTTTTGTGAATAAATCCTGTGCGTCTGTGCCGGCGTTTCAACTCCACCCCCAATGTCTCTCTGTGTTGCTTAAGCAGTGGTGACCCACACACGTGACACGAGCGAGACCCTGTCACAGGGGGTTGCATACCACATGGTACCTAGCAGGGCGCATCCATCTTGTCTTTCAGTTCCCCTCCCCCATCTCACACTATCTCTGCTAATATCCTGCCTTTTGGCGTTTAGCACGTAGCTCGTTTTGCCGATGGGAAATGAAAGAACTTGAAACTTACACAATACTCTATAGAAACTTAATATAAAAGCACATTAAAGCAACTGAATTAATACATCTTATAATTAATACCTCATGCAGAAAGCCATCACTACAGTCCACCCTTTTTGTACTGAATTGTACAACTACAATCAAGTACAACCAAATTATTATGTATCTTTTTAGTTATTCCTTAGCTTAATAAAGCTATTGAGCAAAATGATGCTTTGTAATGAGTCAGAAACCGTTGTAGAATTAATGAGGTCGCTATGGCATTCTTAATAACATATTGCTTGCAGGATTTTGTTCCCCTGTTGCAGCCTCTCACCATTGGTCACCCTTGAAAATCAGGATCAGGATTCTCACTTGCTATGCAATCTGAGCTCCATTAATCCTTTCCTTGTAAGTGGGATACTGCTCCATTGGGTTGCGCTTCATTACATGCTTTTTGCAATCAGATTTTTGCTGACCCTTTATTAGCAGTAAGCCTCTCTGGATCTCGTCTCTTGTTCTTAGCTTGGGGGGGATTCCTTCCCCCACCTCCTCATATTAGGGTGTGATGCTTTCCACCTATAGTCTGTTGAAACAGGATTTTTAAAATCATGTGCAATATTTCTATTTTGTCTGCCGATCATAGCTTAAGTGACGCTCTTTAATGTTGTGACCACAGCACTGTTAGATCACTATGGCATTGGATTAAGTCAATCAAATGATAGACAGTTATTAATGAACTGCAAACATTGCACATACTAGGTAAGTGGTTATGTTGGTGTTAATTGGGGTGACTGCAGGACGTTGCCATACCACATGTGTATTAGTTTCATAACAGCATGCTTTGTGCACCATATCACTATCCTTTCTTTGTAACCACTGTCTGAGATTAAACATGACATGTGTCAATACCATATTTTCATTATTCAAAACACTTTTACACTCTGGACCAATAATGATGTGTGCCTTTTTTTTTGTTGGGCACTCCCTTGGTTGGTCATTTTTGCAAGAGGTCAGTGTTATATTTCAAATTGATTTCCAACTACGATTTTGACTGCTCATGTTGTAGTTATTCATCAAGAAATAGGTGTTATCCAGCCATTCTTTTGGTGGCTGGCATTATCCCTCCTCATATGTTCTTTCATACAGACCATACTGTATTGTTTGGAGCATCATTAATGGACCATAGCCCTACCTCTAACTCCAAACACTGTTGAGTATGCTTAGTGTCATTGTTTACAATTGTGGAGGCACAGTCTCTGTGATCAAAGTTCATGCTTGATTCATTTAGTATAAGATGCTACTGTTCTCCTCTTCTCCATTGAAAGGTGTGCTCAGGTTTTCATGTGGGTCTCCACGACTCCAGCTGCAGGATGTAAGTTCAAAGCCTTCTGGCCGTGCCTGTTGTCTCAGTGCACGTTTGAACTGCAATCGTACACACTGTCCTTGTTTAATGCACTGTGTCTTCTTCACCAGGGTCGCAGGAGGGTCCCATCTGGCTTCCGTTATTCTGTGGAGAGAGAGAATGATCGAGTGTAGTATATACTGTTATGCAGTTTTTATAACTTTCACTTGTGAGATGTGATACCATTTTATTTATTTATTTTTATAATGACTCCCACATACACATTGACCTTGTTGGTTACCGTGTATGGACTGTGTCATTTTGGGGTGAGGGGTCTCTTTGGTATAAATACCCTGGTCGGTATGCTAGTTCCTACGTTCATTTCAGATTAGCATATTTTTCAGCTTGCATCATATTTTTTTTCCAATACCAGCTTCAATTTTGAACTGTGCTAACCTGTTCTGCACCTGTGTCAAGTTTTCAATTAGATTTTTTATTTGAGCACTTACCATTGGATTAGGATATTTTGGAAGCCTCATTATTCTCCCTGAAATCATTTCGTGTGGGCTGGTCACTGTTGATCTACAGGGTGTGGCCCCTATTTTGACCAAAATTACTGAAATGGTTTGAGGCCAACTGTGTCCTCCTTTTTGAAACATTCTACCTCTTTTTAATGCAATCTTAAAAGTTCATGTAGCTTGTTCTGTCACTTCTAAGCTCTGAACTTATATGAAGTTGATGTTAGATCTACAATAGTTAATTTCTGATATTATTCTTATAAAAATGACAACCTTTTATCAATTTCTATATTTACAAGTATCTCCAACCTGTATCAAATCAATCCCCATAATATTCTTGCTCAGTTCTAAATCAGAAATAACAACATCCAGCATCATCAACACACACCCTTCACTTTCCTTGAGCATACTGGCAAGCACCTTGCAAAATTAATCTACATTAACCCAGAGGCAGTCTGCAAAACAGATCACTCACAATATTGTTTTGTTTCGCAGGATAGTGGTTAATTCAAGTACATAGTCATTGTTACAGTAATTACCCTGTCACTGCCTCACTGCCCATTTGAATGAATTGCATTTTATTTTACATTTGATATGTGTATTCCCCTTTAATTGTGAACCTGATATAAAAAATCATTCCGCATCTCCCTCCCTCCCTCCCTCCCTCTCTCTCTCTCTCTCTCTCTCTGTTAGTTTCCTTATAGCAAATATGTTGTCTGTTTTTAAATCAAGTTTTAAAACCTTTTTAAAAACATGTTAGTATGATTAAATACTACTGCATTTTGAAAAGTTAACAAATTAATTTGTTAATTGGTGAAAAATAGAAAGTTTCTAAAACTTTACCGCTCCGTTTATTTCATACAAATAAAAGAAAGATAGTTTTGGGTTTAAATTTATTTTTTACGGAATATGCGGAAGCAGTTATTTGTGAACTGGAATTTAGCCAGGACACCGGGGTTGACAACCCTACTCTTTGAAATGTGCCCCATGGGATTTTTAATGGCCACAGAGAGTCGGCCTCGGTTTAAAGCCTCATCCAAAAGACTAATTGGAAGATATTATTATCATTTAACACAAAATATCACAATACATTTTACTAATAGTAACACAGTATCTTGTTCTGCAGTGAATGCAATGTTGAACTTCATTGAAATACAAGGTGATGCAGTGATTTACTACACACTATTAGTAATATATATCGCCTTACGCTTGTAAATACATTTTTAATGTATTGATACTTTGTGTTCAAATTTAAAGTATGTTTTGTATTTGTGTACTCACTGAATTAACTTATGATTCCCATCTATATGTCAGAGTGACACAGGAGAAGCAACACTGTAGGCTCTTCGTTGGATAACTTTCATGCCAAGTCCTCGCAAAAGTGTCCCAACTGGATCAACTGTCCTCATAGTTTCTCTCATTCTGCATTGTTGTCCCCCATTAAAAAATACATCAATAAATAAACAGTATAGTGTTGGTGGAGGCCTCATACCGCAGAGGATCAAACCGTGCTATTTTACTTCTGTTAAATATTTCCATACTTGGAAAGTATGATTTTGACAGTGCAGGCCCAATGTTCCATTGAACACATTTTAAGCGTAATTTAGGATTATTATTATTATTATTATTATTATTATTGACGACTTTTTCCAAGGTTTATCAAGCAGCAAAATACAATCTACAATAAAACATTACAATGCAACAACTTCACTGTAATAAATTAGCCACAGACAACAGTAGACATTAAAAAGTAGAGAATAAATACATACATAAAATAAAGCATGAAAAATATGAAAGTAGATTACAGAAGTGTGTGTGGGGAAAAATCCTTTATGTCTATGTAGACATACCTAATCTGATTAGTAAAAAAAAATATGTCCTTTAGGGCCTGAATAATGTGTGCTAATTGTTGTAAAAATCTGTTTAGAAAAAAAGTTATGTGCTATGTATGCTCTACTTACAGAAGGTTACTATGTGACTTGAGTATTGTTTGTCAGGTGTCCATTGTAAAGAAGATTTAAATGTCAATGTTGAGTCATGGATAATTTTTTTTTTTATAAGGAAATAATTAAAAGAAATACCCTACCTGACTCCCACACTCTTTAGAAAGCCATTCACCTTCTTGTAACCAGAATCAGGGTATTCTGTAATGAAGTCAGTGACCAGACGTCGAAGTTCTTCATCAGATATGTCACTGTATGTTTCCTTAACAGACAGTTCATAGTGTGTCATTCTCCTCCTGATGGTTCTCACACTTACAGACGACAAACGTGATATATCAGGAATGGTGAAGTCACATTCTAGGAGATATTCAAGTTGTTCCTTGGATATATTGAATGCTGGCCGACCTTTGTCACCACTCCTCACTGTCACAGGCTTAAACCCATTGACGGCTGCATCGGAATGTAATACCAAGGAGGCCAATGTCAAAGCATCTCGAAAGAATACCTGACAGATGTTCAATTCTGCAGTGAATAAAATCGATATCATTTTCCTCCAGGTTTCCAAGATAAGTTTCTGGGCTAAACCACGTAATATGTCTGCTATATGGTCCAATACTTCTTGGGACACTAACATTCATTGTAGATCTGTAGAGTGAAGAAAAAGTTACTATTTATATTAAGAAATGTGTTTATAAAATGTGCATCCAAAAATATTAAGAATTTGTTATCTTATCTGTACAATTGTAAATAAAATGTACCGTCAAGACTTTCACAGCCCCAACACACTTAATTGAATGTGACACTGTGTTATTTTTATTTATTTTTTTATCTTGTTTCCATAACACATGTTGCATTAACGTTTTCTTTATAAAAACAACAACAACATTTTATAGCTATAGTTTAATAATAATGGAAAACCAATTTTATAAAGTGCAGGTACCAATATTCTACCCTATCTTAATTCAACCAGAATACTGTGCCTACAGTAGTAATAATAATAATCAAAAACCCATCACGATTTTCCAATACTTACTTTTAAATACAGGTACCAATACCCACCCACCACCGTTTTACAGTTACATACACTATATACTATAAAACAAAAACAAAAAAAAAATGACAAATGTGGTCACTATACTCTCTCAAATCATTAAAAGTTGGTTATCTTTAGCTAAATTGTATCATGCATCGTCTATGTTATGAGCACATGTGATCGAGTATTAATTTTTATACAATAACAAGTGAATATAAAAAGAAAATACGAAAAAAATCTCAAACTTGCCTTAATTCAGGTCTATCTGCCATCTGTAACGTGAGCGATGCACCAGGAGAATTGTGGGTCCACAGTTTCCATGGCAACCCTGGTAAACGAATACGGTCTTCATGTTAATGATCCGCAAGCAGAATACCATGATCATGATCATGATCAGCAAGCAGAATACCATGATCATGATCATAATCAGCAAGCAGAATACCATGATCATAATCATGATCATGATCAGCAAGCAGAATACCATGATCATAATCATGATCATGATCAGCAAGCAGAATACCATGTGCATGATCATGATCAGCAAGCAAAATACCATGATCATGATCATAATCAGGAAGCAGAATACCATGATCATGATCATAATCAGCAAGCAGAATACCATGATCAGCAAGCAGAATACCATGATCATGATCATGATCATGATCAGCAAGCAGAATACCATGATCATAATCATTTCGTTATTATGTGGATAGAGAGAATGATCGAGTGTACTTGTACGTAGAGTTTAACAACTACGTGTAATCACGAGAATATTTTTTAATAAAAATACTCCCGGTAACTTAGTTTGTGACAGATTTAACAATCTCCAAGAGTTGTTTCCCCCCTCTAAGTTATCCACAAACAATTTTAAAACCACTCGCTCTCACTCATTTTTTATTTTTCATGCAGCCAGCGCTTGCTGCTGGCTCCACCCACCTCTGTCTGTAAAACAGTGTTCAGCTAAGAATCGCACATACAGGCAATAGCTGTTTTTTTTCTTCGTATTTTGCGGAAGCTTATAACATATATTAAGCATGTTTCTCAAAGCCTTTTAAATTACTGTTTGTGAAACCAGACAGTACTCAAATTTAACTCTATTATCTGCAATATATTTTAGTGCCAATATATTTTGCGGCGTCAATAATAAATTGGCTGATAAGCTGAGTATTGTTAAATGTTTTTTTATTCCTAAACAGAAACTGGCTTCCATTCTCAAACTGTAAACAGAGTCTGTCTCTATCTCAGTCTAATTGCTGCCAAATGCATTAATGCACACACATAGGCGTACTCCAGATTCACACACAGTTAAACACACAAAGACAATCAAACAAAACGACGTACTTCAACATAAAGGCTGTTCAATGCTAGTAACATAACTCGGTACTTTATAGTACTGAGTTTCTGTTTCATTATTATTTTTTTTATTATTTGTTTTCCATTCAAAGAAAATGTTATCTCCCTGCTCAACTCAGGCATGAACTAAACATTCATTAATAAACAAATTCTCAAAATTCCTTTTTTTCCCCTAAGATGTTGCTTTATTTTCTTGCTTAAGCAAAACCAGTCTAACCCAAACAATCATTAATAAACAACTTCTTAATTACCATTACTCTACTTTGGAAACTACCTATTATAGCTCTTATCTATTCTCTGTTTTGTCATTCTTTTTACTGCCAGATTCCTTTTTACACTTGAATGGACACAATCTTTTTTTTTCTTTTAGTGTTTGATTCACTTTGATTAGCGCTTGTTCTACATATGATATATCCTTGACCATTTTAATTTGATTATTTTCCCTGTTGTATATAATACTCGGAAGTGCCACAATAGGGCCTCTCAGCGACCGAATCTTATATATCAATCGGGAAATATAGTCTGGGGAGGGGAGGTGAAGGCCTACCTGCCCGTAGGTCTCACCCACCAGGATTTTAAATTGATGTAACTCTTGTTTGCCACAGTGGGACTTATGATAAGAGATTTTAACATTACCTTGGTTCTTCACCAGGGATTTTAATTCACGTGACTCTGCTGCCTCAGCGGGTCTTACGGTCGAGATTTTGACGTCACCTGGCTCTTCACCAGGATTACAATTTGCCGCTATTTTTCTTCACTTATTTTTATTTTGTCCGTGAATTCCTGCAAGTCCCTTACACTTCGAAAATCATTATTTGATTCTCTCTCTACCATGGGATCTCTCCGCTGAGAGATTCTACCCTGAGTATCTCGACTCACTAATTCTTTGCCTTTAAGAAGAACAAGAACATAAGAAAGTTTACAAACGAGAGGAGGCCATTCAGCCCATCTTGCTTGTTTGGTTGTTAGTAGCTTATTGATCCCAGAATCTCATCAAGCAGCTTCTTGAAGGATCCCAGGGTGTCAGCTTCAACAACATTACTGGGGAGTTGGTTCCAGACCCTCACAATTCTCTGAGTAAAAAAACTGCCTCCTATTTTCTATTCTGAATGCCCCTTTATCTAATCTCCATTTGTGACCCCTGGTCCTTGTTTCTTTTTTCAGGTAAAAGAACTCCCCTGGTTCGACATTGTCTATACCTTTTAGGATTTTGAATGTTTGAATCAGATCACCGTGAAGTCTTCTTTGTTCAAGACTGAATAGATTCAATTCTTTTAGCCTGTCTGCATACAAAATGCCTTTTAAACCCGGGATAATTCTGGTTGCTCTTCTTTGCACTCTTTCTAGAGCAGCAATATCCTTTTTGTAATGAGGTGACCAGAACTGAACACAATATTCTAGGTGAGGTCTTACTAATGCATTGTAAAGTTTTAACATTACTTCCCTTGATTTAAATTCAACACTTCTCACAATATATCCGAGCATCTTGTTGGCCTTTTATAGCTTCCCACATTGTCTAGATGAAGACATTTCTGAGTCAACATAAACTCCTAGGTCTTTTTCATAGTTCCCTTCTTCAATTTCAGTATCTCCCATATGATATTTATAATGCACATTTTTATTGCCTGCATGCAATACTTTACACTTTTCTCTATTAAATGTCATTTGCCATGTGTCTGTCCAGTTCTGAATGCTGTCTAGATCATTTTGAATGACCTTTGCTGCTGCAACAGTGTTTGCCACTCCTCCTATTTTTGTGTCGTCTGCAAATTGGACAAGTTTGCTTACTATACCAGAATCTAAATCATTAATGTAGATTAGGAATAGCAGAGGACCTAATACTGATCCCTGTGGTACTCCACTGGTTACCTCGCTCCATTTTGAGGTTTCTCCTCTAATCAGTACTTTCTGATTTCTACATGTTAACCACTCCCTAATCCATGTGCATGCATTTCCTTGAATCCCTACTGCGTTTAGTTTGAGAATTAATCTTTTATGCTGGACTTTGTCAAAAGCTTTGTGGAAATCTAAATAAACCATGTATGGCTTCTCCTTTTCTACACGCATTTCGAATGTCATTGTATAACAGATTATTTTGCTCAGCATCTGAATTTTGCGGTCTATAGCATGCTCCTATTATTATGCCCTTTGAATTTTTGTCCATTTATTCTGACCCATATTGATTCTGCATTGTTTTCTTTGTCCTGATTTAACACCTGGGCTTCAAGACTATTTCTTATGTATAGCTCTACCCCTCCGCCTCTTCTGTCCTGCCTGTCTTTCCTATACAGTGTATACCCACTAATTTATATTTGTCTCCATCACTCTCAGACAACCAAGTTTCTGTAACACCTATCACATCGTAGTTACTTGTTAGTGCAATAGCTTGAAGTTCTAACATTTTGTTTCTGAGACTTCTAGCATTAAGATAAATACATTTAATAGTTGTCTTACCTGAGTTGTTGCCCTTGTTTTGTGGTCTCCCTTCTGTTTTTTTGTTTTCTCCCCCCTTCCTTTCTAGTTTAAATACTTCTTGACCTCCTCAAGGATCCTTTCTCTGAGTAGATTGGTTCCCTTTCTGTTTATGTGCAGTCCCTCCCACCTATATAGATAGTCCTTGTTGTAAAATGTGCTCCAATGTTCAAGAAAGGTGAAGCCTTCCTGTGTGCACCACGATTTCAGCCATGCATTTTGATTTTGTATTTCCAGCTGTCCATATGGTCCTTTGCAAGGTGCCGGCAGTATCCCAGAAAATACCACAGTTTTGGTCTTGTCTTTTAATTAACTTCCTAGCTCTCTGAATTTGTTTTGCAGGGATGTTGGCCTGTCTCTTCCAATGTTGTTTGTACCAATGTAGACGACTACCACCGGGTCATCTCCTGTTTGTTCTAGAGCCTGTCCACTTTCTCAGTGATGTGCTTGACAGAGGCTCCTGGAAGGCAGCACACTGTTGTAGTAAGGGGGTCCAAACTCCGAACTGAACTTGCTGTGTTTCTCAATATGGAGTCCCCAACAATCATGACCTCCCTTCTTTTTGCTGCCTGGCCAGCACTGTTTATAAGGTCCTTGATGTTGTTTCTTTCATTCTCTTGATGTTGGTTTTGGTAATCTAAATGTTGAAGTGGCTCAAATTTGTTGGATGTCTGGATTTCTGGTGGTTGTGTATGACGAAGTTTCTTTTTTTCCATGCTTCTGCCTATCTGAACCCAGTTGTTTTGACTCTCTTCCATCTCCCTGGTGGCTTTCAGTCTGCTAGGGGTGCAGACTTCCATGAATTGTGGGTGTGTCAGCTCCTCAAGCTCCTGTTGCTGTCTCATTTCTTCCAGCTCCATTTCTAACAGACTTACTCGTTGAAGCAAGTCCTGGATCGTGCCGCACTTTACACACACTTGGTTGGGTTTTCTTGGATTTCCCACATCATGCAGTTGTCACAGATTACTGGCTTGAAGACCATGTTTTATTTTTATTTATTTGTATTTATTTGTGGAAGTTCGGTTTAGCTTCTGCAGCTGTCAACCTGTTTGTTTCTGCGTTGTGTTGCTGGCTCCGCCCATCCCCCCCCCCGTGTCTCAGAATGGCAGGAAATTTCAATCCACGTAGCTGTTAGACTTTAAGCTGCAGTGTTTTCTGATTAAAGCAATTCAAGATGTAATTTAAAGATGTAATTCCTCCTTACTGCTTCTAACTGTGATGTACTTGTCCATCACATTTGTTGACTCCACTCCCATTTGTCTTACTTCTGTCCAATGCTAGGGGTTTCCACTCTATCATTGCACATTCCCACTGCGGGGGAAAAGGGGGGTTGCATACCACATGGTACCTAGCAGGGCGCATCCATCTTGTCTTTCAGTTCCCCTCCCCCCATCTCACACTATCTCAGACACTTATCTGTGACTTTCAGTCATGTTAGGCTATGCAAAACTGCACGTAGCTGGTTTTGCCGATGGGAAATGAAAGAACTCGAAACTTACACAATACTGTATAGAAACTTAATATAAACGCATATTAAAGCAACTGAATTAGTAAAACTTATAATTAATAACATAATTAATACCTCATGCAGAAAGCCATCACAAAATCCCATTCTTTTCACCAATCAAAGTCAGCAGTGTGGAGTAGTGGTTAGGGCTCTGGACTCAACGCTCGGTGCACGCACCTCGACGCTCCGCGCTTCGGCGCTCGACGCTCGGCGCATCGACGCCTCGACGCTCGGCGCGCTCGACGCCGGCGCCGACGCTCAGTGCATCAACGCCTCGTCGCTCGGTGCACGTACCTCGACGCTTCGACGCCGCGTTCGACGTTCGGTGTTCGGTACCGTGGTGTTTCGTGCACGCACTCACGCAAACGCGATCAGAGTGGCAATCATGTCCAGGTTCCACTGTTGCGTCACCTGCGAGGCAAAATTGCCGGCAAACGATCCGCATGAGGACTGTATGGCGTGCCTGGGACCAGAGCACGCCGCGTCTGCCTTGGCAGACAGATCGTTTTGCGCATTGTGCGCTAATTTTCAGCCGCACACTCTTCGCCAGAGGGCGAGGAAAGCGGTGGGTAGCCACTCCCCTTCCTCAGGGTCGTCTTAAACCCTGTCTGTCCCACCGTCGTCCACAGCGACTCCGCCCGTCACACTGCGGGTATCCAGGAGCCCCTCCCAGCTTACAGCTGGCCTGAGATCCCCAGACCATAGACGTGCCCGGGAGCGCTCTTGTAGCCCGTCTATTCGACCCGAGGCCCCTCCCTCACAGGGAGCGTCCTCGCCTATCACGGTCTCGCTTCGTGTCACCCCGCCATAGGGGACGCTCCCGTTCTCCTCGTCGGGACAGGTGTTATAGGGACAAGTCAGGCGTGGCAGAGCTCACATCAAAAATGTCCCAGTTTATGGACGTGATGATGGGCCAGCAATCGTTGCTCATGTCTCTTACGAACATGGCACCACCGGCCGGGCCGATTGCCAATCAACTGGCGTTTCCGCCACAGCCTCTGGCCGTCCCTGTTGTCCAACAACCCCAAGGGGTATGGGACGTAGATGCCATCTCCAGGGATGCTTCCGAAGGAGAGCCTCTCCTTGAGGAGGACAGTGTGGAAGCTGAACTGACATCCCAGCACTCGGAGCAAGACACTGAGTCGGAGGCGCTGGACACCAGTGATCCCTTGTGGTCACTGGTGGAGCGAGCAACTCGCCACCTGGGGATTGAGTGGCCAGCCGTGGAATTACCTCGGCGGTCACTGTTTGAGTCGCCGTCTGTACGGTCTCCACAGCCCAGGATGCTCCCAACCTTCCCTGATTTTATTAAGGAGGTACAGTCCACCTGGGGGGCCCCGGCTTCTTCACCGGCAACTTCGCGGAAGGCCTCCGTGTTTGCCATGCAGGGAGCGAGTGAGGCTGGTCTGGCATCCTTCCCACCGGTTGATGCTGCCTTTGCAGCCCTAGTTAGAACCCCGACACTTTCGGGTCTAGCTAAGGACCCTGCATGTCCTAACAGACAGTGCAGGACCATGGAGATTGATTTAGCGGCTACAGAGGCAGTTAGGTTGTCCAACTTGGCCAGCCTCCTTTCAGTTTACCAGGCGTCGCTGGTGAAGGATCTCCCGGAGCACCCATCGGCGTCTCTGAGGGCGGAATTGGCATTGGTCGCTCAACTCCTAGTCAAGATAGCCCAGTTAAATGCACGGGCTCAAGGCAGGAGTATTGCTTCTCTGGTAGTCGCCAGAAGGCAGCTCTGGCTCTCGCAGGCGAGAGTTCAAGAGCCTGGCAAGGCCCCATTATTAGATGCTCCTATTACACTGGGGCACACGTTTGGCCCAGCGGTTGAGGAGATGCTGCAATGTTCTGCTAAGGCCCGGGAGGCATCTCAGCAGATGGCGAAGATGTGGCCGCATAAGCCCTTCCAGCCTAAACGCCAACAGGAGCACCAGTGGCGTAGAACACTACCGCAGCACCAGCCACGGCCAGGGGGTACTAAGACCTCTCCCTCAAGCACAGCAGCGCGCGGTCAACCTTCATTTGCAAGACCGCAGCGCGGAGGGTGGCACCCACAGGAGGTGGCAGGCCACGCCCTCGGGGCTCTGGCCAGGCCCCTCGCGAACGAGCGCAGCTGAAACAGCCCTGAGAACTCCAGGCAGCTGTTAACCCGCCCCTACACTGCATCATAGCTCCAGTTCTGGCAACAATGCACCAACGATATCTGGGTGCACAAAACTATATCCACGGGTACACCCTTCAGTTCGGTTAAAACCTCCCCCTTCCGGGAGTGGTCGTAACTGCAGTGAAGGACTCGGTTCAGTCCTCAGCTCTGAATGTGGAAATACAGGCATTGCTCAGGAAGCGTGTCATTCAACAAGTAGACCCTGCTCTGATCGACCGGGGTTCTATTCCAAATACTTCCTGGTGCCCAAAAGGACGACGGGCTCCGTCCTATTTTAGATCTGCAGTACTGAACAAATACCTGCGGGTGTTATCGTTCAGGATACTACGCCAGGCACATCATCCAGTCAGTCCGACACGGCGACTGGTTCACCACCGTGGACCTGACAGATGCGTACTTTCACGCTCCCATCTCCCCGGGTCACAGGAAGTATCTGCATTTCGCATTTCAGAGCAGGGTATACGAGTTTTGTGTCCTTCCATTCGGCCTGTCACTAGCTCCTTGAACCTTTTCCAAATGTATGGATGCCATTCTAGCTCCCTTGCGGGCTCAAGGTGTCCGACTGCTGAATTATCTGGACGACTGGCTCGTCTGCGCGCAGTCGAAGGAGCAGGCGGCACAGCACACAGTGATGGTTACAGACCATCTTCAGCGGCTAGGTCTGAAGATCAATTCAGAAAAGAGCCACCTCGTGCTGAGCCAACAGACCAAATTCTTGGGTCTGCATCTGGACTCAGTGTCCATGGAAGCGACCCTGTCGACACAAAGAGTTGCCTCGATGGAGCGGTGTCTCTCCCTATTCAGGTTGAGAGAAACAGTCAGCATGGAGCTGTGTCAGCGCATGCTGGGGTTGATGGCTGCCGCCTCGCAAGCCCTTCCTTTGGGCTTACTACACCAGAGACCTCTGCAGGCCTGGTTTAATGCCTTCGCGTTGCATCCGTGAAGAGACAAACACCGCAGGCTAAGGGTATCCCGAGCCTGCTGGGAAGCGCTACGCTGGTGGAAAGTTCCGTCGAACATCCGCCAAGGCGTACGCTTAGGGCCCAATTTCAGAAGGAAGGTCATCACGACCGACGCTTCCAACCAAGGTTGGGGAGCAGTCTGGAATGGGACAGGGACCCGTGGAATGTGGTCAGGACCCTGGAGGTCAGCCCACATCAATGCTCTGGAACTCAGAGTGGTGGACCTCGCCCTCCGGCACTTCTTGCCAGTGCTTCTAGGCAAGCATGTGTTAGTGCGGTCAGACAACACCACAGTTGTGGCGTACATCAACCGCCAGGGCAGCTTGCGGCCCCCCGGTCTTCACCGGATGGTAACACGGATGTTGCTATGGGCACAACCGCGTTTAACCTCTCTGCGTGCAGTTCACCTACCGGGCAGAGTCAATTACGCAGCAGACCTCCTATCCAGAGGAGGCCCTCTTGCCGGCGAATGGCGTCTCCACCCTCAGATGGTAGAGCGCATCTGGGAATGGTTCGGCACAGCGCAGGTAGATCTCTTAAGCCGCAAGAGACCACGCACTGCCCCTCTGGTTCTCGGTGAAGGACCTCGACAGCCCCTAGGAGTCGATGCACTGGCTCACGAATGGCCACCAGGGCTCCTATATGCATTTCCACCCGATTCCGATCGCCCGCCTTCTTAGAGAAGGTCAGGGTAGAGCAAGTGACAGTGATTCTGATCGCTCCTCGGTGGCCTCGGAGAATATGGTTCCCGAGTCTGGTGCAGTTGTTGCACGGTGGCCGAGGAGCTCCCTCTCGGCGGACCTGTTGTCCCAAGCCCAAGGAGGGCTATGGCACCCGAACCCCAAGCTCATGCAGCTATGGGCTTGGTCCCTGAGCAGGAGCGCCTGTCAGCCTTAGGGCTCTCGGCGGCGGTGATTTCGACCATTCAGAGTGCTAGAGCCCTCTAATAGGTCGCAGTATACGTACAAGTGGCAGTTGTTTCAAGATTGGTGTCTGGCGGAGGGCCATGACCCAATGTCCTGCCCTATGGCAGTGATATTACAGTTTCTACAAAACTGTTAGATGAAGGGAAATCTCCCTCTACACTTAAGGTGTATTTAGCCGCCATATCGGCTTGCCATGTACGCATTGACGGGTTATCACCAGGTTGCCATTTTCTGGCATCTCAGTTCCTGAAGGGCACAAGACACTTGCGGCCTCCAAGGATAACCAGTTTACCGTCATGGAGCCTTGACGTGGTGTTAGAAGCCCTTACCAAGGCAGCGTTTGAGCCTCTCCACAGTGTGGACATGAAGTTCGTGTCTATGAAAACTGCGTTTTTGCTATCAGTGGTATCAGCAAAACGCGTGGGCGAGTTACACGCACTTTCAGTGCATTCATCATGTACTCGTTTCGCAGGAGACGGTTCTAAGGTCTCCATGCGTCCAAATCCGGCCTTTTTATGATATGAACCATCCAGTCGAGTTGATGGCGTTCCATCCTCCTCCTTTTTCTTCCCCAGAGGAAGAACGGTTACACATGCCCTGCCCCGTGCGGGCATTGAGGTGTTATATTGACTGTACAATGACTGTGAGGCGAACAGAACAGTTGTTCATATGCCATGGTTCTAGGACTTTGGGTCAGCCGTTGTCTAAACAACGCCTTTCCCATTGGATAGTGGATGCTATTAAATTAGCATATGAATCTGCAGGCCTTCCGCCACCAGGGCAGTTGAAGGCGCATTCCACTAGGGGTATGGCGACATCCTGGGCCCTCTTTAGAGGGGTGCTGGTGTCTGACATTTGCGCTGCAGCCAGCTGGGCTACACCGCATACTTTCATGAGGTTTTACTGTTTAAATGTACTGGAATCCTCTGCTCAGTCATTCGGAGCATCCGTGTTACACTCTATGACGCCCTAGTTGGCAGTCATATTGAGTATTGTCCGATATGGTGTTGACCCCACTTTAGGATAGGTGTCATTGCGAGCGTAGACGCTGAGGCGCGGCTCCGCATATGCATAGATGTATTGCCTATGCAGTTGCATTATGACGTAAGTCTGTCCTACTGCCGAGAATCCTCCCTCGCGACGGCTTGGGTACACTGTTCCCATACTTGATGGTTATTTTTGACTTGAAAGGGAACGATAGGTTGCGGATGCAACCCTGGTTCCCTGAAAGAGAAAATAACCATCAAGCCGCGAGGTCGCTCCGGAAGCCTTCACGGCCTGAAGAGCAAAAGAGGAAGAGAGTCTCTGTGCGCTGCGTATAGTAAGCTCCCAAGGGGGTGGGCTTACGCGGCAGCTTTGATAAAAGCTCAGCCAATCCCTACTGCCTGACAGCAATATCCCATACTTGATGGTTATTTTCTCTTTAAGGGAACCGCGGTTGCATCCGCAACCTATCGTTTTCTTGCTTGAGATGCAAAAAAAGCTTAATTTTTGCAGAAGCCAGGACAAAGGTTATGCTTCGTACCAATCTTGCTTTTTTGCCGAAAATCATCTTGGCATTCCACATCAACTAGTCTGTGGAATTGGAGGTTTTTCCTTCCACCTCCTTTCCAGTCTGACAGGAAGTGACAGCTCCATACGCTCTGCCTCGTACAGGCACTAGTGTATTATGTATGTTATAGGGCGAAGTCCCATGATAAAGCTCTGTCTAGGTAGAGGCTATACAAATGGATCACACACAGTCAAGACTGCATAGGAGAGAGCCAACTTGCCCCCTGCAGAAAAGCTCACTGCCCCATTCCACCAGGGGGCATGGCAACTTCGTGGGCTTTATTCCAGGGTGCATCTGTCAAAGACATTTGCAATGCAGCAGTGTGGGCTACTCCCCATACTTTTACACAGTTCTATTGACTGAATGTCATAGATCTGCAAAACACTGGCTTTGGAACTAGTGTTAAGGGTGACTTCAGGGTCGACCCTTGTAACATTTGGCTTAGCCGTGAAGCATTCAGGTCATTCTGCAATATTGCCCTTGCAACGGCTCTGGGACACTCACCCATACGGTAATGGTTACATTTTGTACTTGAAAGGGAACGTTAGGTTTTTATCATAACCCTGGTTCCCTGAAATAGAAATGTAACCATTAACCTTCAAGGTCGCTACATCTTATTGCAGCAGTCTTGAAGGAAAAATGATGATGAGATCGGTGTGTACAGTCTATATATGCCCTCAGGTCAAGCACGACTGTGTCACAGGCTCTGACATTCTAGTCAAGTTTCAGGGTCTTTAGGATAAATACCTATTAGGTAATGGTTACAATTCTATTTCAGGGAACCGGGGTTATGATATTAACCTAACATTATTCCACATCATTTCATATACAGTATCTTGGTCCTAAATACCACTTATCCAATACTTTCACTTATTCTGTGCATACAGTGTGGTCCAGTGGTTAAAGAAAAGGGCTTGTAACCAGGAGGTCCCCGGTTCAAATCCCACCTCAGCCACTGACTCATTGTGTGACCCTGAGCAAATCACTTAACCTCCTCCGTCTTTTGGGTGAGACGTAGTTGTAAGTGACTCTGCAGCTGATGCATAGTTCACACACCCTAGTCTCTGTAAGTCGCCTTGGATAAAGCCGTCTGCTAAATAAACAAATAATAATAATACTGTCATTATTATTATTTTTTGTTTATTTAGCAGACGCCTTTATTATCAAGGCGACTTACAGAGACTAGGATGTGAACTATGCATCAGCTGCAGAGTCACTACAACTACGTCTCACCCAAAAGACGGAGGAGGTTAAGTGATTGCTCAGGGTCACACAATGAGTCAGTGGCTGAGGTGGGATTTGAACCGGGGACCTCCTGGTTACAAGCCCATTTCTTTAACCACTGGACCACACAGCCTCCTACAGGGTCATCAATCTTTCATGCTGGCAATAGGGGGCTGATGTTACTAACTTCTTAGGCCCTGTAGTAAATGTAGACATTAATGAGGATTTAGATTGTAGTGTCAAACTGAATTGTGGGACTGTAGATATGCATTTGGACGGAGTCGAATGTTAGGCTGGTATTAGGGTGTGTAAGTTTTCTATTAAAGGTACTTAAAGGTATTAATGGTTAGCATAATAAAAGGGTCTCCATTGTATAGGTTAATTCTATGTGAAGAGTGCTGTATCAGCTAATATGAAACAAATGTCAACCACACCCAGATGTTAGAGTATGGAATTCTATAGGATTAAGACTGCGCATATTCAGAGCCAAATGAGATGGACCTCTATATAAGCTATGGGGAGACTATTTATTTCAATTGCTCGGGTTGAAATGGACTGATTGCAGTTACCTCCGGACCTGTTCTGAAAGAGCGTTCCCAGTTAAAGGTAATGGCTAATTATTATTTTGACTGCAATTTAGGGGACTACCATTATTCAACTAGAAGATGGTTTGCAATAATTGCAATGTTTCTGTATAATGAATAACCTACACCTTTGGACCCAATGAGCTTAGCACTGCTTTAAACAACTCAACAGAGTGCTGCATTAAACATGGTACACAGTATTTCGAAACAAACTTTTAGTCCCATGATGTTATCTGAGAAAGTAAATATTAATTGGGTTTGTGCTGTATTGGCGTTGACAGAGAAGCAAAAACAAGATCTCTTGTGTGAGGAGCTGGAGAAACACAAAGTCGGAACAAGCAGGACCTTATTTCGGATAACAAGCAGCTGCTTGCATCAGAGAGGAAGGAACACCAGAGTTATTTCTTAGCCTGTATAAATACAAACAAGGGAATTTGAATAACATGGTTAAAAATATGTTAATATTAATATTGTAAGAAGTTATTTTCTGTAAAAAAAGAGAGAGACACAATGTAGGAAGAGAAAGAAGGTTGGGAAGGAAAGAAAACAAATGTGTTTTTTTTAAACAGAAAAAGAAAGAGTCATATATTGTAATACAGAAAGGTGTATACAATGTTTTTGAGAAAATGAAATATGTAACAAACTAAGATATACCGGTAGTATTGTAGTTAAACATAATTTTGTGAAACAATGTTGTTGGAAGTTAAGTTTTTGTTTTGTAGTTTTATGTTTAGAATCGCGTGAAAAAAAGAAAATGTTATGCTAAGCTAACCAAAGAAATGAATAAAATGTTGACCTAGTAATGCAAATAAAAACAATATATTTTAAAGATATATTGAAGATTGTGGATAAATGATTTTGTAATAAACTTAATTCACAAAAGTAGATCCAGGATTATACGTTTGCAAACGATTAAACAATTTGAAAGATCTGAACAGAAAAGAAAGTGCACGTAATACCTTCAAAGTTTTTTTTTTTTAAAGAGCTTTGAAAATGCTGAATAAATCTCTAGAGAATATTATGATATATAAAAAATGTGTATCAGTATTAAACAATTTAAGGAAACTTAAATGCTATTGAAGTTTACTGGTAGTTAATCTGTAATGATTGCAAGTGAAGCGAGACGTGGTTTTATTTAATTTTGTTGCATGAATTCAATCCAACCTTTAATTATAAACTGGAGCTGCAATGAAAGCAAGGGTTTTTATATTGGATGTGATTATTTTAATGGCTAAATTCTGTTGTTAAATTCCAAACTGTGGAATCCAAAGGATGCTACCAAAACTATAACAAGTGAGCACATTCCCCCAATGTTAGCAGCCCTCCACTGGCTCCCAGTGCTGTCCAGGATTAACTTTAAAGGTCCTTCTTATCGTTTATAAAGCCCTAAACGGTTTGGCTCTGGCCTGTTTAAAGGATCTTTTAGTCCTGTATGCCCCTGGCCGGCTGCTCCGATCCCAAGATGCAGGGCTGCTGTCTGTCCCAAGGATTTTAAAGCACAGGACAGGTGGTAGAGCATTCAGTCACAGGGCACCTGAACTCTGGAATGCTCTACCATGCACAGTGAGAGACACACTGACATGGCAATTTTTAAAAACATACTTTTATAATAGGGCTTTTATATCTTTATAATATGTCTTTTATATAGTTTTATTCCTATTTATTCGGTTTGAGTTCTTCATCTGTTGCTTTTATTTGCTTTAATTTTAGAATGTTGTTTTCTCTTGCTGTTCTGAGTGTTCTTTTATTTGCTTTAATTTTAGAATGTTGTTTTCTCTTGCTGTTCTGAGTGTTCTTTTATTTGCTTTAATTTTAGAATGTTGTTTTCTCTTGCTGTTCTGAGTGTTCTTTTATTTGCTTTAATTTTAGAATGTTGTTTTCTCTTGCTGTTCTGAGTGTTCTTTTATTTTTGTTAAAAGCGCTTTGGGATGGCTTGCCATGAAAGGTGCTTTATAAATAAAATTTGATTTGATTGATTTGATTAATAAATACACTGAATTAATAGTGTTGCTGAGGAATATGAGAGTCTGCAAAGGAAAAATAAACTGCAATACCACAATGACCTACACGTTTCTGAAAACCATAGAAATATAAAAAGAAATGCAGATACTGCTATGGTTGAGGGGACCAGCGACAGAGGGATTGTCTGGACCTGCCTAAAACCATTGGGATTGTAGCTGCATCGGCAGACAGTCACAATAAAAGGACAAACTTTACAAATGAGATTGTGGTAAATAACTTTTGCATCTAACATCTTCATGAAACAAGGAAGGATTGCAGACACAAAAGGACAAAGACATTAACAAGTGCTTTCTGGTTCCGAAAGGAATCAGATAAAAGGACTATTAATAACAGTGACTCTCAAGTGATGATACAAAATGTATATTTTACATGTATGCTTGTGAAGCTGTAAGACTGTTTTCATAAATGACTATATATGCTTGATAAAGAGCTACTATAAGGATACTGGAGCTTTAACATTGACAAGGTTAATTAAACAGGAGGGTATTCTATACTTTTACTTATACAATAGTATTATATAGAAAAAGCAGAAACGCAAGTTAACCTGTGTTAGAAATATAACATATGAGCTTTGCATTTTTTTATAATATGGTTTATTTGTTAATAGGGTTATTATAATATGCATGGAGAAAATACATCTATAAAGAAACGAACAATTAGGAATCCATTGGTCATTCTAAAATTTATGAATTACATGATAATGGGTGAGGAAGGTATTGCACAAATAAAACATTAATAGAATTTGACAGTGGCGACACCTGCTATCGGTGGACAAAATATTGCATTATATATTGGGAATAATTTGCCTAACTTAAGTAAAAAAGCTGAGTCTTTTTTTGAGGAAATGAAATGTGTTTATAAAATAAACATGTAATATTGTATTCTGTGTATAGACATGCATTTGGATGGAGTCCAATATTAGGCTGGTATTAGGGTATGTAAGTTTTCTATTAAAGGGACTTAAAGGTATCCATGGTTTGCATAATAAAAGGGTCTCCATTGTATAGGTTCATTCTATGTGAAGAGTGCTGTATCAGCTAATGTGAAACAGATGTCAACCACACCCAGATGTTAGAGTATGGAATTCTATAGGATTAAGACTGTGCATGTTCAGAGCCAAATGAGATGCACCTCTATATAAGCTTAGAGGGGACTACACTTATTTGAATTGCCCAGGTGAAATGAACTAACAACACCTCCGGCCCTGCTCTGAAAGAGCGTTCCCAATTGAAGGTAATGGCTAATTACTATATGGATTGCAACTTAGGTGACTACCATTATTCAACTAGAAGAATAGTTTGCAATAATTGCAATGTTTCCGTATCTTGAAGAACATAAGAACATAAGAAAGTTTACAAACGAGAGGAGCCATTTGGCCCATCTTGCTCGTTTGGTTGTTAGTAGCAAACCAATGAATGTAATCAAATGTAATGACTATCATATCATAAGAGTAATCTTTCATTAATCAATAATAAACTGTGTAATTCAATAATTATAAAAGTAGAATTGTCTGATTCACTATAATTAATCAATAAAGTTACCACATCCTACAAACTGAACAGGATTGTGGGGCCCTGTGTGTCTGTCTGTCTGTCTAAGTGTCTGTCTGTTTGTTTGTTTATCTGTCTGTGTCTGCGTCTGTCTGTCTATCTGTCTGTTTGTCTATCTGTCTGTGTGTCTGTCTGTCTGTCTGTCTGTCTGTCTGTTTGTCTATCTGTCTGTGTGTCTGTGTGTTTGTTTGTCTGTCTGTCTGTGTCTGTTTGTCTATCTGTGTGTCTGTCTGTTTGTCTATCTGTCTGTGTGTCTGTCTGTTTTTTTTCTGTCTGTTTGTCTATCTGTATGTGTGTCTGTCTGTTTGTTTATCTGTCTGTCTGTCTGTGTCTGTCTGTCTGTTTGTCTATCTGTCTGTCTGTCTGTCTGTCTGTCTGTCTGTCTGTCTGTCTGTCTATCTGTCTGTGTCTGTGTCTGTGTCTGTCTGTTTGTTTTATCTGTTTATTTGTTTTCTTAAGATTTAGCTCTGCTGGACGTTCTCATGAAGTAACTCTCCTGAGGCAGGTTTGAACAAGCGCACCAGGAAACTTGCGAAGAGAGAGCAGCTTGCCAGAACTGAACTGCATCCAGTGTTTGCTACTCCTCCTATTTTTGTGCTGTCTGCAAATTTAACAAGTTTTCTTACTATACCAGAATCTAAATCATTAATGTAGATTAGGAATAGCAGATGACCTAATACTGATCCCTGTGGTACACCACTGGTTACCTCACTCCACTTTGAGATTTCTCCTCTAATCAGTACTTTCTGTTTTCTACATGTTAACCACTCCCTAATCCATGTGCATGCATTTCCTTGAATCCCTACTGCGCTCAGTTCAAGAATTAATCTTTTATGCAGGTCTTTGTCAAAAGCTTTCTGGAAATCTAAATAAACCATGGCGTATGGTTTGCAATTATCCATTGTCCCCCCAAAAAATCAAGCAGGTTAGTTAGACACAATATCCCTTTCTTAAAACCATGCTGTCTCCTTGGATACTGTTACCATATAGGTAATTTTCCATTTTGGATATTATTATAGTTTCTTTAGGTTTACATGTAATAGAAGTCGGGCTTATTGGTCTGTAGTTACCTGGTTCGGTTTTGTCTCCCTTTTTGTGGATCGGGATTAAGTTTGCAATTCTCCAGTCTGTCTGTACAACCCCTGTGTTAAGAGACTGTTGCATGATCTTGGTTAGCGGTTTGTAAATAACTTCTTTCATTTCTTTGAGTACTATTGGGAGGATCTCATCTGGCCCAGGGAATTTGTTTATTTTATGAGCTCCTAGTCCACTGAACACTTCTGCCTCTGTTATGCTAAAGTTATTTAAAACTGGATAGGAACAGGTCGACATGTGGGGCATGTTGTCTGTATCCTCCTTTGTAAAAACTTGTGAAAAGTAATAATTTAATATATTTGTTATTTTGTTCTCTTCATCTATATTTTAAACATACCCAGATAATTACCTGTACAAAACCTCAACTGACAAATTCCAGATGCAACCGAAAAATACTTAAAGCTGCAGCTTGCAATATAATTCCTTCTTGGTGTCTGTGTTTAGTTTCATTAAAGTTAGACAGACAGAATGCCCCACAATCCTGTTCAGTTTGGCACTACAATGTAACATCTTCTTGTGTTTGTCTACTACATTTTCTACACCTACTGGTTACAAGCCCTTTTCTTTAACCAATGAACCACACAGCCTCTTCTTAGAAAGAATGAAAAAGTCAGGGAGGAGACATGAAGAGAAGAGTGGAAGAATAGAGGGAAATGAAAAAGGGATGAAAGAATTAAAAAAATAAGTGTGAGAAAGAAGGAAGGAGAGGAAGAGTAAAAAGAAAGAAAAAAGAAATAAAGAGGAGAGAAACTAAAAATAAAGGGAGTAGGGGAGAAGATATTCAAAGGTAAAAGAAAAAAGGAAAGAGAGGAAAAGGAGGAGAAGGCGGCAGTGAGGTAAAAGACGGAACAAAAAGAAGAAAAAATGGGGGAGATGTAGAAAGAGATAGAGAGGGAAAAGACGCAGGAAGGAAGTGAGGGGTGTGATGTCAATGGAGTGCTTGTGTAATGAGCCCTGCCTTGACCCTCTGTGGGCTAGGCAGTGATGAAATCGTTTCATTGTTAAAAATCTCAGCACTGCATCAAAAGATCTGTGATTACCAGATGGTTTGTTTACCATCAATCCCTCGTCTCTATGGCAACGCATACAAGACAGAACCTGCACTTCCACAGACAGGCAGAGCCCCACAATCCTGTTCAGTTTGACAATATAACATATTAGCTTTAATGTAGTGAACTAACACAGACACCAAGAAGGAATTATGTTGTAGTGTTAAACTGAACAGGATTGTGGGGCTCTGTCTGTCTGTCTGTCTGTAACTCACTTTATTTCTTGCTTTCTTCCAAATTAAAGGGCATCGCATTTTCTCTCTCTCTCTCTCTCTCTCTCTCTCTCTCTCTCTCTCTCTCTCTCTCTCTCTCTCTCTCTCTCTCTCTCACACACACACACACACGTTCCTAACCCCTCTTTTTTTGCACAGACACACCCAATTCATCACAGTGCCACATAAAAGAAACATTCAGAAACGGGGCGAGGTGACAGCTGTTCATTTCAAGTATTTCAGATATTTCGACTTCCCCTCGCTCTGCAATAACCAATCGAGCGTTTCGGGCGAACGCACATAGAGAATTATAAAGCACAATTGCGAAATGACATGTTGCAGTTTCAAAACATTCTAATAAACCACAGTGGAAGCGTGGCAAAGCACGAACACAGTAAAAAACAAAAAAACAAAAAACAAACAAACAAAAAAAACATGTTAAACTAACTCTTATAAAAGTTCCCAATAATACATGCACAGTAAAGTGTAATAAAGCACAGTGAAAGCATGGTAAAGCATAGGGAAACATTGTTAAGCATAGAGAGGTATGGTAAAGCATATTAAAACCATGGCAAACCATGGTAAACTGGTAAATGCATACTATAACCATTGTGGAAAGCAGTGGGAAACTGCAAACAATACCGTTTAAATGTGATACAGTTGAATAAGGATAAAACGAGGTAGAAAAATACTTGTTGAATTCAAAACATGTTCTATTTACTAGATGAAAAACATGTCTGACCTGAAACACAGTCTTCATTAGTGGAAAGAAAAACGTAAATGAGAGGCAAGGGAATGCATACTTGCCAACATTTGGAAATTGTTCAGCGGGGGTAATATAATAGACGTATCCCCCAACTCAACACGACACGACCATCGTGACAGTAAAAATAGACATAATGAAGCATTCTTACCTTTGGATAAGTTAGTGATCAGCAGATGTGTCAGCCGCACGAAGAACACAGCGTGTGGTTTTCACTAACTCTACTGTGCAGAATAAATGATTTTTTTTTTCTATGGGTAAATTTCGGGTCTTTCTTCCTATGCATCGGGACGCGGGTCAGTTGCTTGGAAATCGGGACTGTCCCGACCATATTGGCACTGTTGGCATGTATGCATCTGTTCAAATTCATTTGAATAAATTATTGAGATAATCAGATTGTGGGGAAATAAGGGGGTGTCTGTTTGCCTGTCTGCACACGAGTCCATCTGTTTGTCACACTGCAATTTTACATATATCTGAAAAACATTTTATTAAATTGTGATGAAACTGGGTATAAACATAAACATAAAAATTATTGACAATATAAGATTGTCGCGATATATGGACGTGTCTGTATGTACATCTGTTCGTCTGTGTGTTATATTTGATGTATCTTGAGCGCATTAGATGATATTCCAAATTCTGTAAATCAGTCATATACTGCACCACCGGATGCTTACCAATCTTGGTCATAACCTACCCCTGCGATTGGCATTAAACTATTCGTTGTCATTTCTTAATCTGTACTATTATGTACACATTGTTGATATACGCCATGTACGTCATGGCCATCGACTTTTTCATCACACTGATCGCTCTGATTCGTAATTTCCTATCGTATGAGGTATTTATGTTATACTATCATTTTTGCCGAAGCACAGCCCCGGAGTTGTGTAACATCCTGCATCACGTGGAATTTCTGCATTACCCCCGTCCCCGGCTGCCCTGCCCTGCCCTGCCCTGCCCTGCCCTGCCCTGCCCAGCGTTAGGGTCTAGTTGGAACTTCACGCGCACGCGTACATAAGAGCCCTAGGGTCATGCGAGAAACGTCGACTTTTAAACCCCGAAATGTCTCTATTCTACAGCTGGGCCTGTGGAAAAGACGGAAAAAGCGGAGCGCAGAACTGTTGTTGACAGCACTGCTCAAAAAGTCGAAAAATTTGCTTTTCTAATACACATTCCTTTTCCCACATGTATTATAGAATCACATCTGTTTGAAAAAACAGCTAAAGTTTGGAGTAAGCATGTTTTACATCATCAATAATGAATCTATGTTTCCCTTTAGGCAATACGTTTTACATTAGGCTGTTGTATCAATGAAAAGCGTCTTGTGCCAACATAATTGATCATGTTTATACTGCATAGATAGACACATGTCTCTTCGAACAAATAGATACACGTTTGGAGCAATGAAAAGGATTTATATCTATTGAGTACTATAATGACGTCACCAAATGTGTCTATAGTGTGTCATGAATGTATGAGGTAATTTCACATTATTTATGTGTCCGCACCTATTTCTTAGCAAAAAAATAACGAATTCTTGCGGCAATGCATTTTACACAACTGGCCTCATCTGCACCTGTATATTAGTTAATGTAACGAACCAGTACATATATGTGGGTGAAATGGAAATTATTATTCTTTTAATATGTATGGCGATTGAGTTATTGTGTGGTATAGTTTTAAAGACGTTTCGCATTGTAGCCAGTCGGGCAGTTTTGTCCAGATTGAAAAATGAACTAGTATGAATCAAGGCTTTCGGTTAGATTACTTGTTTGCTTACTTTTTATAAAGAGGAAATAAAACAATGAAAAATGTATCACATGCAATTTTCTCATATCAATTACAACGTGTCAACATTTAGGCTACCTGGGTTATGGATTGCAATAATATTTTGAGAATGTCTGTTTACGCACATGCACTAATGATCCGCAAATGCGATGTCCTTTTTGTGTAGGTTGCGAAACTATTTTTCCTAAGAGATATAAGTCCATATAATATGGCATTCTTGTCATTATCCTGGAGCAAGGGGGTTTCATATAGAAAAGCCAGCCTCAATGAAGTACTATTGTACACTACCGTTCAAAAGTTTGGGGTCACTTAGAAATTTCCTTGTTTTCCATGAAAACATACATGAAATGAGTTTGAATAGGAAATATAGCAAAATGAATAGGAAATATAGTCATTGACAAGATTAGAAGTAATGATTTTTAATTGAAATAATAATTGTGTCCTTCAAACTTTGCTTTCATCAAAGAATCCTCCATTTGCAGCAATTATAGCCTTGCAGACCTTTGGCATTCTAGTTGTCAATTTATTGAGGTAATCTGAAAAGATTTCACCCCATGGGTCCTGAAGCACTTCCCACAAGTTGGATTGGCTTGATGGGCACTTCTTACGTACCATACGGTCAAGCTGCTCCCACAACATCTCAATAGGGTTGAGATCCGGTGACTGTGCTGGCCACTCCATTATAGACAGAATACCAGCTGACTGCTTCTTCCCTAAATAGTTCTTGCATAGTTTGGAGCTGTGCTTTGGGTCATTGTCCTGTTGTAGGAGGAAATTGGCTCCAATCAAGCGCCGTCCACAGGGTATGGCATGGCGTTGCAAAATGGAGTGATAGCCTTCCTTCTTCAAGATCCCTTTACCCTGTACAAATCTCCCACTTTACCACCACCAAAGCACCCCCAGACCATCACATTGCCTCCACCATGCTTGACAGATGGCGTCAAGCACTCCTCCAGCATCTTTTCATTTGGTCTGCGTCTCACGAATGTTCTTCTTTGTGATCCGAACACCTCAAACTTAGATTCGTCTGTCCATAACACTTTTTCCAATCTTCCTCTGTCCAGTGTCTGTGTTCTTTTGCCCATCTTAATCTTTTTCTTTTTATTGGCCAGTCTGAGATATGGCTTTTTCTTTGCAACTCTGCCTAGAAGGCCAGCATCCCGGAGTCGCCTCTTCACTGTTGACGTTGAGACTGGTGTTTTGCGGGTACTATTTAATGAAGCTGCCAGTTGAGGACCTGTGAGGCGTCTGTTTCAAACTAGACACTCTAATGTATTTGTCCTCTTGCTCAGTTGTGCACCGGGGCCTCCCACTCCTCTTTCTATTCTGGTTAGAGCCAGTTTGCGCTGTTCTGTGAAGGGAGTAGTACACAGCGTTGTACGAGATCTTCGGTTTCTTGGCAATTTCTCGCATGTAATAGCCTTCATTTCTCAGAACAAGAATAGACTGACGAGTTTCAGAAGAAAGTTCTTTGTTTCTGGCCATTTTGAGCCTGTAATCGAACCCACAATTGCTGATGCTCCAGATACTCAACTAGTCTAAAGAAGGCCAGTTTTATTGCTTCTTTAATCAGCACAACAGTTTTCAGCTGTGCTAACATAATTGCAGAATGGTTTTCTAATGATCAATTAGCCTTTTAGAATGATAAACTTGGATTAGCAAACACAACGTGCCATTGGAACACAGGACTGATGGTTGCTGATAATGGGCCTCTGTACGCCTATGTAGATATTCCATTACAAATCAGCCGTTTCCAGCTACAATAGTCATTTACAACATTAACAATGTCTACACTGTATTTCGGATCAATTTGATGTTATTTTAATGGACAAAAAATTTGCTTTTCTTTCGAAAACAAGGAAATTTCTAAGTGACCCCCAAACTTTTGAACGGTAGTGTATATGTTGTAGTGCTTGCTACCTGGCCTCTGCTGCACATGCCTTTCAATTACAGGGAGGGAAGTTTAACCTCCCAGCCCTGCCATATCCAAAATTAAACATTTTCATTTATAAATCAAACAAATCATATATTTATATAATGAAACCAAAACATATTATTTACCGGCCTCAGCCCTGCCACAGGATGTGAATTGGTTTCTCCCACATGTAACCAGTTACGAGGATTCAGTTGGAACAGCACATTCACCCCACTTCTTCTATGTATACAGGCATATTTATGCATTTGTTTGTTTGTTCTGCGGTTGCTTTAATTTATTTTTCTGCACATGCTACCGTTTTGTAGAATACGTGATTGTAAACATCTAGCACTAGTACATACAATACTCCTTCAAATAAACTTGGCATGATTTTGAATGTGCGGTTCTTTTTTTCTTTTTCTTTTCCTTTTTTTTTTTTATAAATGTAGTAATCGTCAATTATTTTCTCCCAATTTGGCATATCCAATTATTTTTATTCTCAGCTCACTGCTACCATCTCCGCGCTGACTCGGGAGCAGCGAAAACGAGCACAGTCAGCCGTCCGCTTTTTTTTTACACTGCAGACACCTCAGAAGACAACGCAGCTCTGGGCAGCTTACAGGCAAGCCCGCAGGCGCCCGGCCAGACTACAGGGGTCGCTGGTGAGCGGTGAGCCGAGGACACCCTGGCCGAAATAAGTCCTGCTCTACCAATTGTGCGCCGTCTACTGTCGGCAATAGAATAGAACCGGCGACCTCCAGGCTATAGGGCGCATCCCTCACTCCACCCAGATGCGCCACTAGGAAGCCCCGAATGTGCGGTTCTTAAGAATGGTGTCTTTGCTATTGCGCCCCGGCACCTTTACAAATTAAGCACTGTAAGACTTCTATGGGAATGCTAAATTAATCCCACGAGTTTTTAAATGAATCCTATACGAGTTTTATATGAATCAAATACGATATTAAATGTGTCTTACACGGCTTTGTTCTAAAGGATTTCTATGACAGTTGTCCTGCAGGTTTTATTTCAACTTCGGAAGGCGTTCCAATAAGAATTCTTATAAACTTTTTTTTTTTCTAACCGGATTTTAATTAATTAAAAAACAAAAAAATACTATTCTATACTCCCTTGCTTTCTGAATGACTGTGACTGAACTATATGCATAAACAGGATGCCATTGCTATGCAAGGCTTCATTTACTTCACCGTGAATTCCTTCCAACCATGATCAAATATCAGTACAGTACAGTCAGCGGTTTCTGTGGTTAGGGTTTAATCTGGGGACGCATTAAACCACGCCTTACACATCATTGCAATAGTGAACAGGGTTAATAATTGTTGGGGCTGCACACCCTCACACAAAAGGTGTGCCGACTGTGAATGAAAAGGGGTGACACAATCTAAAACATAAAGACATAAGCCCAATATCTACTCCTGCAAGGGAGCTGTCTGTTTTGTACAGCGGTATCGGCACTATGCTTCAGAGCAGGTCTTGGCTTACCATCTCTGCCTGTGAGAAACCTCAGCCTGCGGGAACCGTGGTTTGCTACAATATATATACAGTGGTTTGCAGAAGTATTCACCCCCTACCAATAATGTCACATTTTGTTGAATTACAAATAATATATACACAGTTTTTCAAACAAACTTTTTTTTATTCAAAGCTGTAGTGGTTAAACTGAACACTGTTATATGAAGAGGAGGTTAATGTCAGCAAAACTTGCAAAAAAAATGTACAAAATTAAATTTACTGGTTGCATAAGTATTCAGCCCCTTAAGTCAGCACTTGGTTGGTAGAAGCACCTTTTGCAGCAATTACTGCTATGAGTCTTTTTGGATAGGTCTCTATTAGCTTTGCACAGTAGGATGGTCAAAATTGCTCCAGTTCTGAAGTTTGTTGGGGATCATCGATGGACTGGAATCTTCAAGTCTCACCATAAATTTTTGATTGGATTCAAGTCAGGACTTTGACTGGGTCACTCAAGAACATTAATTCTCTTCTTGTTCAACCACTCCAGTGTGGCTTTGGCTGTGCTTCGGGTCATTGTCCTGCTGAAATGTAAATTTCCTCCCCAGTTTCAGAGTCTTGGCTGACTCAAGCAGGTTTCCCTCAAGGATTTGCCAGTACTTTGTATCATCCATTCTCCTCTCTATCTTGACAAGCTTCCCAGTCCCTGCTGAAGAGAAGCATCCCCATAACATGATGCTGCCACCACCATGCTTGACAGTTGGGATGGTGTTGACTGGGTGATGTGCAGTGTTGGGCTTGTGTCAGACGTAACGCTTGGAATTTAGAGCGAAAAGTTCAATTTTTGTCTCGCCTGACCACAAAACCTTTTTCCACATGTCTGCAGTATCATTTACATGCTTTTTCAAACTCCGTACGTGCTTTAAGATGAGGCTTTTTGAGTAATGGCTACAGGCCAGCTTTGTGTAGGGACCAGCTTATTGTTGAAAGTCTTTATATACCTGAGGGAAATTATCTAAAAGTTAAACCACTTTGAGTACACACAAACAAATCATTTGCACCTGAGCTGAGTAGCACCTGAGTAGCAATGGGGTTGAATATTTATGCAACTGAGATGAATCTTTTTTTCCCTGTAAATCTTACTTATTTATATTCTATTTTTTAACTTCATCAATGTGGAGTAGTTTGTGTAGATTCTACATGTAAGTAAGGCACAGGTCTGAATTCATTTTAACGATGGATATAGAATATGGCAATATTGTTTGTAAGAAGAAACAAAAAAAACACATTTCTTCCAGCTTCAACTTGCTCGCTTAGTGCAGTAATTTACAACTACATCTGTATGACCCAAAGTAGGCCATAGCCCAGGGCTTCTCAAACTCAGTCCTGGGAACCCCCTGTGGCTGCTGGTTTTTGTTCCAACCAAGCTCTCAATTACTTAATTGAACCCTTAATTGAACTAATAATTAGCATAATTTTACTTTTTAAATATTGTAGCTTATAAAAAGTTGGAGAATTTAAGTTCCTTATACACTTTTATAACTAAACTGAAACCTCCATCTGTTTAAAATAATCAAATAAGCTCAGATTAGGCAAATTCTTAGTTCAATTAAGTGTTCAATTATGTAATTGAGCGCTTGGTTGGAACAAAAAACAGCAGGGCAGTGATCCCCCCGGACCAGGATTAAGTTACTTCAGTTCCCGTTACATTGTCGAATGTCCCCACCCGACCCCGCTTCCGAGAATCGAATCATGACCTCATCTAGAACCTGCACGCATTTAACATCGCTACGTCAAAACACGGACACTCATACAGCTGCAAGATCTATTAAAGATGTATCTAGACAGACAGACAGAGCCCCACAATCCTGTTCAGTTTGACACGACAAGATAATTACTTCGGTTAGTTAGCTACATTCTTCCAAGCACTGTCTGTCTGCAGCTTTAATGAAACTAAACTATAGAAGATTGTAATAAACTCACACAGACACCAAGAAGGAATTATATTGTTGTGTCAAACTGAACAGGATTGTGCGACACTCTCCGTCTGCAACTTTAAAACCCAATTTCTTTCTTTCTTTTTTTTTCTTTCTTTCTTCACCTTTCTGGTCTCTTCTTAAAAAGTCGTAAGTGCATGGAAGTGTGGGTGGGAGGGGAGATGAACTAAAATCTTTTAAGCCAGACAGCTACGGAGTGGGCGTGAATACCCCCACACAGGCACACACGCACACTCACTGACACACTGGTTCAGTTACATTTCGAACTTGAACATTCCGTCCCCACCCCTTTTAAAATAGGCCAGCCCGTGTAAAAACGCTTTAAAATGAGCTCCTCACGTATTTCGAAGGAGCACACATATTAAAGAAAGCGCAGAACTCTGAACTCGAAAGTTGCCAGTCTGTGAGTTGAGGCATTCATTCGGACAGAAGGTTTTTAAACAAGAACAAAAGCAACTTGCAAAGAAAGTTTTGGGGGAAAGAAGAAAGGAATTTTGCTTGCTGCACAGGTTTCATGTTGAAAATATCAATAATATAGCTATTTTTGCCACTGAAATCGTCTTTATTTATTTTTACAGGATCAGACACTACTTTTCTTTGTGTTTATTTGTTGTTTTGAAAGATAAGAACTAGAACTTCAAAACTGAAAGTAAGTATTTCTTTCTTTCTTTCTTTCTTTCTTTCTTTCTTTCTTTCTTTCTTTCTTTCTTTCTTTATTTAATAATGTGCGTGATGTGACAGTTTGGCTTAACTGTATTATAAGAATACGAAGATGTTGTATGTGAATGGGTGACTCTTATAATGGACCAAAACTTTTCTTTACTAAACGTTTCACTTGTATTTGTATGAAAGTTAAAACGTCGGTGTGGTCTACATGTCTTACAACATATCATGTTGTGCAGTTCGGGTGGTGTGTGTGTGTGTGTGTGGGGGGTCCGGGGCTGAGGGTGTGTGTGTGTGTGGGGGTTGGTCCGGGGTGAGGGTGTGGGTGTGTCCCTCATTTCTTTCACGCAAATATCTTGTGTTTTCCTTGTGTAGATAGTCGCCCCCTATTCTAATGAAGTTCAATGAGCAAGCTCCCCCGCAAGTGTATTGGGTACCACTATGCTCTATCATTATGAAGGGTGCTTATTCAATCACTGTGTTGTTTTTTTTGTGTAGGTCTGTCATAGGTGTGTATCATGATACTTAACATTCCTGCAGTCCTTCCAGACATTTTTAAAAGCCTGAGTCAGCGCTTTTATTACAACAGGCTAGGCAACTATGCAAAAACTTTCTTCACACTTATTTATCACGAATGTATATATATATATATATATATATATATATATATATATATATATATATACTAGCTGAAGTACCCGGCGTTGCCCGGGGAATCAATATTTCATGCATGACAAATTGGGGAACAGTAGCCTTATGGTTTCCTTTAAGTTACCGATCTTGGGTGTCGCACAATGCGCTCTGACCCCTTTCCCTTTTTTTAACTTTTAACTTTTTTTTTGGGGGGGGGGGGTTGCCATTTTAAAATTTTTTTAATTAAAAAAAAAATCTGGTTTTGTGGGTTTCTTTACTTTGAGATACATGGCTACTATAGTGATCCAGCAGTGGGGTTACTAAATAAAGTACCCGGTCAAAATTTTGGATCCAAACACAGCCCTCGACCTTCCCCTGGATGAGAGTTTGGTTCCAGTGGCTCCTGCGGGGTCCGAATGCATAGGAACAGACAGACAGACAGACAGACTTTCTTCTTTATATATTAAGAGTGATTATCAGGGCTTACTGTAGCACACACACACAAAAAGAAAAATTCCAAGTTGAGGCCAAATGAAGATTTCAATAGGCAATTTATTACAAGGATGCCATTTCCCCTATAATCAGGAAAATATTACATGTGTAGAATCACACAACAAATATTATATTCAATAACATGCTGCATTGCACGCAAGGCAAATAGTTGCCATTCTAACACAGTGTATATATATAACGCTGCCGCAACAGCTTGCACGACGGTGGCGCATTCTGCTGTTCCACCCAATGAAGCTCAGTTCCCGTTTCCACTCAGCCTTGCATTTAGCTTGTTTTCAGTTTATTTTCTTTTTTCTATTGCAGTAAATGTGTCTATTCCAACCCCTCTCTTAACCGGCATTCTGCTACATCTGTCGTAATATTTTAGTCAAATCCCTGTTGAAATAATGGCGTGATCGCCTCTGCAATGTGGAACCTATCTATTCTGGAATCTCGCGTGATTTGTAAATCTTGTTTTAAAGCAGTCAGTCTCACTCGTGTGCTTTTGATAAGAGAATATTTATTTTTTTGTCAGTCTTTTAAAAACGTTCTGTTTTCACCATCAGTCAATTCTTAAGCATCATAGGGTGTTATTAACCGGACAGGTAGTGCATCGGTAAAGCAGACGCTTGCTGAAGTTAGTTTTAACTGCTAAAAAATATGTACTATTGTTTCAGAAATGGGGATTTTCACGATGATCTTCATATTACACGGCAATGGACACATTACACGGAATTCGTGATAACCGTAAAATAATACAGCCTTATTTATAACTGAAGAATCCCTAACGCTCACACAATTCAGCCGGAGCTGTACCATTGAATCTATTGGCGTGACTATGTGCGGTTGTCACTGAAAAATACAATAACGCCAAATACTGCAAGCACAGATTTAATGAAAAGCTGTAAGAGATACACGTATATACAGTAGTAATAGTATATACAGTACGCATGTTATTTCACTTTGTATAATAACACTCCCCTTCTTCTTTTCCCTGACCGACGTCGCAGTGGTTATTTAAAAAAAAAACAACCCAACCGCAGCTGTCGATTTTGGCCAGCGGTAAAATAAAGCCAGATTGTGTAGTTAGCGTTATGGTTTCAGTACCGTTTGGGTTGTGCAAACGCTATTGCAATGTAATGTTGTTTAGAAATGCACCTTCAACTTTGCACAGATAAAACTAGAAGAAACTAGAGAGTCAAGCAGCAGACTAGCGTTTCTTCTAATGCGTGCTTCACGAGTGTAATGTGTGTGTGGGAGTATTGGAAGTGGCTGTTTCTTCTCCTGTGTTGGGTGGATCCTGCAGTACTTAAAGTATAGCTGTAAACTCCTCTCTTATTGACTGATTTGTTGTATTTGCCCCACAGCAGGTATTCTGTCTGACAGATTAAAAACACATGTTTGGACTTAAGGGGTCAAATTACATTTTCGTACTGCCTCTTTAATTTCTTTTTCAACCTGAAAAAAGAAACAAGGACCAGGGGTCACAAATGGAGATTAGATAAAGGGGCATTCAGAACAGAAAATAGGAGGCAGTTTTTTACACAGAGAATTGTGAGGGTCTGGAACCAACTCCCCAGTAATGTTGTTGAAGCTGACACCCTGGGATCCTTCAAGAAGCTGCTTGATGAGATTCTGGGATTAATAAGCTACTAACAACCAAACGAGCAAGATGGGCTGAATGGCCTCCTCTCGTTTGTAAACTTTCTTATGTTCTTATGTTCTTATGACTTATGTCATATATTCCTATGTTCTTATGTTCCTTATGTTCTTATGTTCCTATGACTCGTTTGTAAACTTTCTTATGTTCTTATGTTCTTATGTATTTATCTTGCTCTTAATTGTATTATTACTTGTATTGTGATACTTGAAATGTATTTGCTTACGATTGTAAGTCGCCCTGGATAAGGGTGTCTGCTAAGAAAAAAAAAAATAATAATAATAATGACTTGGAGTTCATGAGCTGCTCATCGTTCTAGTTCCCTGTATAGAACAAGGACAGAGCAACCGAAGTGTCTTTATAAAAGTCAGAGCTGCTACCATCTTGTAATCAGCCACTATGGATCAAGTTTGTTTCGCTGGCAGTACACTAACTGTGCACTAGATGGCGCTGGCTCTTCTATAAAGACATTGGCTGATCTAGCCTCCAACTAGAACTGAAGAGCAGCTCCATAAACTAGATTTATAAAAACAAAAACAAAAAAATTGCAATATTTCAGCTCACAATGAGAAGCTTCAGAAAGCTTACAAACATCACAAAAAGGCAAGGAAGGGACCAGTTCAGAAATCAAACTGAATTGTTTTGTTTGTTTTGTTTTTATTTGGTAACAGTCCACATACATTGCTCATAAAAAGAAAGCAGAATATTGAATAAAATATACAAAGTTCAAACCTCAATAAAACAGATCAGCAGTGAGACAATTCTTACAAAGTCCAAAAATGTACATAAGAATAGATTGATAGTATGTTGACCGAATACCCAGGATGACCCAAAAAGTCAACCAAATCGACTTAATTCGATTGGGGTCCAGTTCAAATGAAAAGGGGGCAACCATATATATGTTACCTAGCCCAGTGCTTTTACAAGAGTTCAGACCACAAAGTTGTTCATATATAAAACTGTCACATACAGGTTGTAATTTTAAACTATTTAGCACATTTCCTTTAGTCTTTAAACATCTCAGACTCGGTGTTAAACTTCTCAGGTACAGTTGGTAATTTGTTAACCAGCTCAGAAGCCATATTTGTATAGAAAGTATTCATAACATTAGCCACCTTGTTAGAATCATAACAAAGTTCACCATCAATTTCCGAAACCACATTAGATTGATTTTTAGATTTCTCACTGTAACCTAGCCTTTTCAGTTCTTTTTTTAATTGTTCTTGTTTTTGATAATTTGATCACTAAAATAATAAGATTTTGCCTTTTTAATATCTCTTTGAACTTTATTCCTCAATTTGCAAAAGTCTGAGTACATTTTCATTTTACTCCTATCTTTTTAAAAAGTATTTAGGAGTTGATCTCTAAATCTAATATTCTCTAGGATCGTGTTATTCATCCATAAGAACATAAGAAAGTTTACAAACAAGAGGAGGCCATTCGGCCCATCTTGCTCGTTTGGTTGTTAGTAGCTTATTGATCCCAGAATCTCATCAAGCAGCTTCTTGAAGGATCCCAGGGTGTCAGCTTCAACAACATTACTGGGGAGTTGGTTCCAGACCCTCACAATTCTCTGTGTAAAAAACTGCCTCCTGTTTTCTGTTCTGAATGCCCCTTTATCTAATCTCCATTTGTGACCCCAGGTCCTTGTTTCTTTTTTCAGGTTGAAAAAGTCCCCTGGGTTGACATTGCCAATACCTTTTAGAATTTTGAATGCTTGAATCAGGTCGCCACGTAGTCTTCTTTGTTCAAGACTGAATAGATTCAATTATTTTAGTCTATCTGCATATGACATGCCTTTTAAACCTGGGATAATTCTGGTTGCTCTTCTTTGCACTCTTTCTAGAGCAGCAATATCCTTTATTGTAGAGAGGTGACCAGAACTGAACACAATATTCTAGATGAGGTCTTACTAATGCATTGTAAAGTTTTAACATTACTTCCCTTGATTTAAATTCAACATTTTTTACAATATATCCGAGCATCTTGTTGGCCTTTTTTATAGCTTCCCCACGTTGTCTAGATGAAGACATTTCTGAGTCAACATAAACTCCTACGTCTTTTTCATAGCTTTCTTCTTCAATTTCAATATCTCCCATATGATATTTTTATTGCCTGTGTGCAGTACCTTGCACTTTTCTCTATTAAATGTGTCTGCCCAGTTCTGAATGTTGTCTAGATCATTTTGAATGACCTTTGCTGCTCCATCAGTGTTTGCCACTTCTCCTATTTTTGTGTCGTCTGCAAATTTAACAAGTGTGCATACTATACCAGAATCTAAGTCATTAATGTAGATTAGGAATAGCAGAGGACCTAATACTGATCCCTGTGGTACACCACTGGTTACCTCGCTCCATTTTGAGGTTTCTCCTCTAATCAATACTTTCTGTTTTCTACATGTTATCCATGTGCATGCATTTCCTTGAATCCCTACTGCGTTCAGTTTGAGAATTAATCTTTTATGCGGGACTTTGTCAAAAGCTTTCTGGAAATCTAAATAAACCATATCATATGCTTTGCAATTATCCATTGTCGATGTTGCATCCTCCAAAAAATCAAGCATGGCCCAGTTCTGTTTTTTAAATGAATTTCCTTTACAGGTGCAATATCATCAGTTATCTTTAGAAAAGTACATTTAAAAATGGACCATGCTTTATTGACATTGGTGCATTGTAATAGCCCAGTCACAATTTCTAAGATTTGATAGCAACACTTTTTGTGAATACTTTCTTAAAGACCTTATCTTGACCACATGATGTTGCCTCTGTCAACAAATATTAAAATCTCCAAAATATAAATTTCACAGTCTGTAATTATTTTTGTTAATACTTCTTGAAAGTTTTTTAAAATGTTTTTTGTGGACGATAACAAGTTCCAATTGTGATGGGTTTAGATTTAGGAAGCAAAAGTTCAAACCAATATGCTTCCTCCATTTCAGAGCAACCCAGATCTGGTTGCAGGGTATAGGACAGCTCTGTTCTAATGAACACACATTTTTGGTAACAAAGATCTATCATTAACATGAATAAAATGAAGGCCTGTTTCCAAAACACAGATATTGATCAACTGCTTCTGAAGGTATTATAGTTTTATATGTAACAATATTGACATTGTCCGCAGCAATATCCTCAGGAAAAGGAAGAAAAGTTAATGAGCACTTGTTGCAGATGAAGCTAGCGGATTCAATACTATTAGTAATAACTGCACACTCTTTCAATCCACAATTTCTGCAGCATGTGACCTGGCTCCTCACTTATTTTTTTTGTACTCTGATAATATTTCAAGAATGTAAAGATCTCATTGTCAGGCTGATAACAACCTTCTTGAGGGTGTTTGTGAAGCTGGGTAGGGCTGTGTTACACTGGAATAGTGTCTGCAATGTCAAGAATCCCTTGCATGTTATGTTACTGTGATGGAATGCTCTTGCTAGCTGAGGTAATTGATTAGGCCGTTCCCAAGTTTACTTGAATGGAGGGAGTGCTGGTATGCACATGGAACTGAGTGTGATATAACGCCTGCAAGAGTGCAAGCCTGACATGTACTTTCTGAATAGCACTAGTAACATTATCACCTGTCCATTTACTTACCTCTTATTAGCTTTATTAACATTGCCACTGGCCCTCCCTTTAAAATCCACTTACCTCTTATTAATGAAGTTAATTACTGAAGTTAAATTATCAATACATTTTATTTTCTTATAAAATTTGAAAGCAAACCGTAGCTATATACCAACCGTTTCATTTCATGAAGTGGTGAATATACTTTATGCTACCCACTGGGGCGCTCGTGAAACACCTGGAATACACAGGATTTCATTTATTTGCATCATGACAGAACCTTTCAAAAACAGCTATTTATATTGCTCTTTGTATTCCAGATGTTTACTCCAGCAATCAGGGTAATGGACAGGATTAATAATCTACTTTCTTTGCTCTTGTCCAGATATTGGAGATCCTGGCTGATGAGAAGTTTGCTGATTTAGTTTGGGCTTGGTGCCAACTTCTTTCTGTAGGTCTGATGTTTTTGTTTTGTCCAAACTGTCAGAATCGTCACACGGTGATTGCTCAGTCTTAGATTGCTTTGGCTGGCCTAGATTGCTCTTTTCATTTTTATGTCATAAAACTATTATACAAAAATAAAACAGACGGAATAAAACAGAAGAAATCCAAAACAAAACGTATTAGTAGGGTTTGAATGGTACGACTTCAAGTTTCAGGTTTATTTATTTATATAGTGCCTTTCACACAATGTGCCCCAAAGTGTTTACAATACAATAAAATCAACAATAAGAATATAGTGTAATTGAACACAGAGTACAGAAAAATGATTAAGATTGATAAAAAGAGAGGAGCAAAATACAATTATTAAGCAACAACTCAATAATTAAAATCAACAAAAATACAGTGAAAGAAAAACAAAATTAAGCCTGTGGTAAGATTGTGGTGTTAGGTGATTCTAATGTGCATGTTGATGTAGAACGAGATCCCCTTGGAAGAGATTGTATGATATTGCTGGAGTCCCTTGGTTTCACTCAACATGTTACTGGCCCTACTCATATTCATGGCCATACTCTAGATTTAGTTGTCTTTCGTGGCCTAAGCATTCAGAACTTGGCCATCATTGATCGTACGGTTTCAGATCACTCTGCTATTATTTTTGAAGTATTAATCCCGGTTCTGTAAAACTCCTGGCTCGATGCATTGAAACTCGATCTCTCAATTCATTAACTACTGACAAGTTTTTGGAAGCAATGTCTGCTTCATCTTTCACTTGGTCAGGATTGGCTGAAGAGCTGGTGGAAAATTCTAATGATATTCCAACAAACACCTTAGATACTATTGCACCTTATAAAATTAAGAAAGTGGGTAAAAAAGATTCTTCCCATGTTTTAACAACACAGCATGTATGAACAGACACACGTGTCACAAACTAGAACATTGATGGAGAGCTACTAGACTTCAGGTCCATTACTTAAGTTGGAAAGATAATGTTTCAAATCTTCCACTTCTGTCTAAAGTTTTAGAAAGAGTAGTTGCCGAGCAACTTAACAAATTTCTTGCAGTTCATAACATATACGAGAAATTTCGGTCTGGGTTTTGGCTTTATTATAGCACCAAGACAGCACTTGTTAGAGTGGATAATGATGTGTTGGTATCCTCTGGCACAGGCACACCTTGGCAGGGCTCAATTCTTGGCCCAACTCTGTTTTCTTTGTATATATTGCCTGTGGGCTATATTATGTGTAGCTATGGGGTTCGTTTTCATTGTTACACAGCTATATTTATCCCTGAAACAGGGTGACACCTTGGCTGTAAATATTTTAAGCATAATTTGCCGACATAAAAAAAAATGGATGCTTGAAAACTTTTTAATGCTAAACTCAGAAAAAACTGAAGTGATGATTCTGGGGTCTCAGAAGCAACAAAGTAATATGTCCGATTTACTCCTTGGTGGTTTCTCTTATGAACTTACAGACAAAATGAGAAATTTGGGTGTGATCTTTGACCCAAATCTTTCTTTTGAGACACACATCAAGAATATTACTAAAATGCATTTTGTCATGTAAGAAATATTTGCAAATTGAGAAGTATTCTTTCCCACTCAGATACTGAGAGATTGAAGCATGCATTTGTATCTTCTAGAATTGATTACTGTAATGCCCTTTTCTCTGGTACTCATAGTCATGTTATATCTCAACTGCAACTTATACAAAATGCTGCAGCTAGAATTTTAACTGGGACTAAGAGACAAGATCACTTTACTCCTGTGCTAGCATCTCTGCTTTGGTTTCTGGTCAGATTCAGTATAGATTAAGATGTTGCTTCTAACATAAGGCATTAAATGGCCTTGCACCATCGTATTAAAATGATCTTTTAATACGATGTATTCCTAGACACCCACGCAGATCACAGAATGCCAGGTTGCTTACTGTCCCACAAATTACAAAATAAAAAAAAAACAGCAGCTATAGGGCCCAAAACTCTGGAATGACCTGCCTAGCTCTGTAAGGGAAGCACCAAGAGTCGCTGCATTTAAAACAAGATTAAAAACACACTTTTATCGTGTAGCGTTTTATGCTAAAATTATGTTCCTTTTAGTCTTTGCCTTGCTTTACTGTTCAGTGTGTTTCTTTTGTTTTTCTTGCTTTTCTTGCTTTCTTATTAATATTTGTCAATGTTTTTTATTCAATTGAAGCGCTTGCGGCAATTTTTATCGTGAAAGGCGCTATATTAAAAATAAAGATTATTTGGCATCCAAGCCCATGGCTGAAAAACCTATTGTTGTTGTTAAGATTATTATTATTATTATTATTATTATTATTATTATTATTATTATTAGTATTTTTCTTTCCGCCAACAAAACCGCTGCACAAAAACCCTTGAAATTTCACAGAGTTGTAGACGCCAGTGGGAACTAATGTCCACAGCTGAATGAACGTGATTGGTCTCATGGTTTGGCAGCCATATTGGATTTTACGACATAATTTGGACAATTTACAAACATCTTCTTGTCGGAAACCACTTATCGCAGAGTTCTGAAACTTGATATACATGGTTAGGGATTGTCCAAGACGCACAGTGCTCGAAAGGAAGCTGATTGGTTCAGTGGTATGGTGGCCATGTTGGATAAACTAATTAACATACAAATGTCTTCTTCTCCAAAACCGCTAATCTGATCGAAGCGAAACTTGAAATACATGATCCAATTATGGTTTTCTTTGAAGTTGCTACAGTAAAAAACATGGCTGCCATGAACACTGTTGAACAAAAACTAGAGTAGTATCTACAACTGAGTGAATGGCAACCAATGGGTGGCAGCCATCAAAATGCTTAAATTTCACAATAACTCCTTGGAATATATATATATATATAGTTTTTTATTTTGAAATTTTGAGGAGGTACTGTCTCCCTTGTCTCCACTAGGAGCCTCCACTGGTTGCATCCCATTTTCCCATTTAAGCAGGAATCCTGATTAACAGTATCCCGATTAGGCAGCGCTATAACATTTATATTATTTTTTTCCACCCTGATTTTTTTTTCTTTTGCCGGTATGCATCCCGACTGGTCGTATTTCTTCTTATGCATACTGGCACATAACACCCCACTATAACCACTGATTAAATGTATATATCAATCTAAGGTATTTAGGCCTATATGTAAAAAAAATAACCATGTGTATTTAGTTATGTTATCATAAAAATACAGTATTGTATAGGCTTACTTTTATTTATGAATGTAAGCTGTATTTATTCCAGTTTTGATATGCCTGTCAGCAGTATAATACTATATGTAATAAAGCATTGGTCAATAAAATTTTTTTAAATAAAGAAATAAATAATTAAAGGAACGTCGTTTCCGTGTGGTTGCAGGATGCCTGCAAACAGCGTGTCAGTGCGGCGGCACTCCGAGCTCGGGCGCTGGCCGACGGTGAGTCTGGGGGGGGAGGACGAGGTGACCCCAGGCACTGCTGGGGACTTGCAGGTCGGGACGAAGAGGCAGGAGAGTCGCTGCAGTGGCTGGATGAGGAGAGTTTGCCCCTGCGTCTGCAGGAAGAGCGCTGACGACATGACCGACAGCAGCGACCCCACGGCAACCGTGGAGGACGACAAGTGCAGTGTTCCACTGTCAGGTACTGTGTGCACTGTAGTGTTCTTCTTCTTCTTCTTCTTCTTCTTATTTTGGTTTGTAATTTTTGTGTATATGTGTGCATATGTGTGTTTATACCACAAGCATGGGTATATCTAGCGTGGAATACATTTTCTAATTCCCCTCTGCTCTCCCCTCCCCTCTCTTCCCCTCCCCTCTCTGCTCTGGAATGTTGGCCCTAGTCTGAATCTGAACAGCACAAACAAGATAAGTTTCCCCTAGTTACGGAAACCTGCTGATTTATTATCCAAGACAAAGGGAGCCCCACCACTGGCCTCACGTTCTGTTTGCACAACATCAGAAAGACTCCAGAAAGACTTGTTGAAATTCACCCTGAAACAATCAGTAGTAATAACTTAATAACAGATAGCCTATTTTGTATATTAGTCAGTAGGTCTTGTTACAAGAGAGCTCCCTCAGCTCACCGCTCACAAGTGACCCCTGTGGTTTGGCCGGGCGCCTGCGGGCTTGCTTGACGCTGTTCTGGGTTGGCAGCATGGTGGGCCTGCAGAGTGAAAAAAAGCGGTCGGAGGACAGTGTGTGTTCATCTTTGCCTCTCCCGAGTCAGCGCAGGGGTGATAGCGGTGAGCTGAGCCTGAAATACAATTGGATATGTCAAATTGGGAGAAAAGCGGGGTAAAATCAATTGGCGACTACTAAATTAAAAAAAAAAAGAATAATAGATCTCATCTCATGCAGTTCAAACTGTGCCAAATGATTTCTGTATAATAAGAGACACGCTACACACAAGGTTTTAACTTGTTATAAATTACTAAACTTAGGATTGTACTCTGGAGCTGCTATAAAACACACAAACCCCTTTAAACTTCAGAATTGTGTTGTCTATACACACTAGATTAGGACTACTCAACCCTGCTCCTGGAGGGCCGCTGTCCCTCCTGGTTTTTCTTCCAGCTGTACTCTAAATTACTTAATTGGACCAATTAAGTGCTTATTAGAAGCTTAATTGGTCCAATTAATCAATTTTGTGTACAGTTAGAACAAAAACCAGGAGAGACAACAGCCCTCCAGGACCAGGGTGAGTAGCCGTGCACTAGATGTACAGAACAGACAGACACCTGTATAGCAAGCTGTCTGTCTGTCTGTCTGGTACTGCTATCATATCATGGTATGCCATTGAAGATCATTTGAGAAGTTAGCATAAGTAAATGAATTAATCAATAATTCTTCCTTTTATTCTTTGTAGATCTGATATTATCGGTAAAGAGTGTTGATTTGATGAAATCTCGGTCTGGTATTAACCGGAAGGAGCATCACACAGACGAATTTGAATACGATGACCTTATCCTGCGCCGCGGCCAATCGTTCGTCATGGAAATCGAATTCTCGCGACCTTTCAACCCCGACACTGACACCATGCACTTGGAACTGCAGATCGGTGAGTCGAGACTGGGAAATGATTCTAAACATCATAACAAGATGAGGGGGCTTGCTTCTAAAAGCGCTAGTCCAAGGTGGCTAGATATCCTAAATGTCTTTATATTAGGAAGAGACAGCACCATCTAGTGCACAGCTAGTGTATTGCCAGCAAAACAAACTTGATACAAAGTGTCAGATCACTAGATGCACTGGCTCTTAATTCGATAAAGATTTTTCTAGCCTACAGATATTTATGACAGGCAGCTGAACCGATGAGCAGCTCCTGAATTCATAATTAACACAATAACACAATATTTCATTATTTGCAATTGAAATATAAGGAGGCAAAATTAATAAATCTAGCCTGTGTTACACATGTAACAGCTCCTGAACTCAGTCAAAGCAGACAAAAAATAAAAACGATTGCAAACATAACAAGCTAAAGGGACAATAAAAAAAGACTAAGAAACTATAAGCTTGAACTCTTTAAAGAAGTGTCAGTGGGGGCGAGCTGTTACAACAATGGTAACTGCTCATTACTCCAGTGTACATTTAGAAATACTGAACTACAACATTGAGAAATACTTCTTGCGGAAACATTGGTCCTCACCTTAAAACTGCCTTTAAATTGTGGTTTGAGTAGCAAGTTCAGTGAGCTTTTGACCCACTTTCAGTTTCTATAAACAGCAAGTCCTGATTTCAGTTCCCTAACTGAGTTTGAAGACTGTGCCAGCAGGCTGTCTCATGACTGTGTTAATGTCTCAAAGACTACCAGGCAATGCCTGACACAGAATAGTGCGTTCATCTTGAACCGAGAGCGCAAGACATCCACACAAAAATATCTGCACTGCATTATAGTACCAGTGTTACTTGATAACTACTTATCCCCTGCTGGTAATGAAAGCCCTTGTGGATACAGTGGAGATGGTCGTGTGCACGCATGTCACACTGCACACATTTCAACACATAGCTGGAGAACCACTTATCTCATTGCCATGAAATAGACTGAATGGATCCCTCGAGACACCTTCAGACACCTTGTGTAGTCTAGACCATGTTAAGTCTGTGATCAAGGCAAATGGGGTCCCGACCCGATATTAGGGACAGGTCCTAATAAAGTAATCTAACTTCTTGAGTTTTAATAACTGTGTTTATAGAGGTTATGTATTGAATATTCACTGTGGAAAGAGAAGGAGGATATGAGTGGGACAGTAAGATTCAGTTATAGTCTTTTCATACTACGACTGAGAAATTTCCTGCACATGTTTCTGACCTTTCAGCTTAAAACCACAGGGATGGAAATAAGACTCCTATTGTACAGCAGTTTCACCCAAGTTTTACTACCAGTTTGATTAGGCACAGTGTATGGGTAAAAAGCTCAGGTGTGTCTTATTAAACTCATAATGCAATTAAGAATGAATCAAACTGTTATGCAATGGGTGTCGTAGTGCCATCCTCTTAGCTTTATATGATATTTGCAGTCATTCCGGGAGATGGGGGAGAGGGAGACGTAGGTGGGGTAGAAGGGAGAGGTGAGAGGGGAGAGGCAGGAAAAGAACAAAGAGAGAGACTCGAGACTGAATGGTGACTAAGATGGAGGTGCCCAAGACATGTTCACAATATGGGAGCGGTTGTCTGCAGTGTGTGGGTAGCAATGGAAGAGTGGGGGCCTAACTTTAGCCCATGGTATCCGGTTGCATCAGTTTAGGCACAAGGTCATGTTTCAAAATGCAGGCTATCTATAGAGATTGCTTATTAGATATATAGACAGCCCCCCTGGGATTCAATCTGCACAGTTTTATATATTATACAGTAACACTAAACATGATTCAGACAGTCCCCCTGAGTTTCATTCTCCACACTAATAGTCACATGCCTTGTGGTTTCCCATTCAAACTGAAAGCTATTCATTAGATTGAACCCACACATAAACTTTGAACTCCCAAACGGTTTTAAAAATAGTTTTTCCAACACAGTATTTCTCAGTTGTGAACTTATAACTAATATAAAACACTATGGGACACCTTTATAATGGTTAGTTTACCATGGTTTGTTTTTTTAAGAATAAATTATACTGTAGTGTCAAACTCAACAGGATTGTGTGGCTCTGTCTGATGTCTGATGTCTGCCTGTCTGTCTTTCTCTCTGTCTGTAGCTCTAATGAAATTTAACTCTTTTCAGAATGTAGTAAGCTAACAGACATCAATAAGAAAGGAATTATATTGTTGTGTCAAACTGAACAGTACAAATACTCAATAGTAATATTCTGACTGTGGGGGCTGGCATTTTTCAAGAAGATTATCAAGCAGTTGAAGAGTTAAGTCTGTGAAATTCCTGAGAGGCTTGAACGGGAAAAATATTTGTCAAGAGAGGCCAGCATACCTGGCACTGAGCTGAGAGAACGAGAGGGGAGACAGCAGCTAGAGAATATTCCAGCAGTGATGCAGAGCTGAGCCCACTTAACAAATTAACTATACCCTTCACAAATGATTTTCAATTTGCAATGCAGACAGACGGTGGCAATAATGGTTCTGTATTATACTGAGGGACAATGGTAGCACAAGTATAGGGCAGCTACAATGGGGTGAGGCTGGTAGAATGGGACCACAGTGTGCTAACTATACCCTAAATGATCTCCAACGGCAATGCAGATAGACAGTGGCACTGCAATGGCAATAATGGTTCTGTAGCTTCTGAGAAAGGTGAAGGATGAGTGAATTAATCTCTGCCTTTGTAATGTAACCTTATATTAATAATAGTAATAATAATAGCAGCAGTTATTCATTTTTTAAAAATATTTATTTTTATTTCAAGGTCCACTGCCACAGGTGTCAAAGGGCACCCATGTCATCATTCCATTGGTCGAGGAGCTGGAAGACAACCGATGGGAAGCCAAGATTGTGCAGAGGGTGGGGACTAAGATGAAACTGTCTGTCGGATCCCCTGTGACAGCTGTGATTGGCCGGTACAAGTTTGCAGTGGCCACTCACAGCTCGGGGGGAGACTTCAAGATGGAACACAACCCCAAGAACGACATCACCTTCCTGTTCAACCCCTGGTGCGAAAGTAAGTGTTTTCCCCACTGCAATGAGGCTCGGTTTTATTTGGGAGATTGGTTCCTACCTAAAAATCAGAGCAAGAAAAAAAAGAAAGAAAAAAGAAAGATTGAGACTTAGTTTTATAGTCGCATGTGTGTGCATGTGTGTGTGTGTGTGTGTGTGTGTGTGTGTGTGTGTGTGTGTGTGTGTTTGTGTGTTACTGATATATTAGTTTTTCTTGGAATGATTTCTAAAGTTCAAATTCCTGGAATAGTTTTTTTTTCTAGCTTGACCCTCAAAGCCACCTCTCTTACGCGGAATTATATATCTACTTCTGTTTTTCTAAATAACACACACACGCAAAAAAACTTAAGAACATAAGAAAGTTTACAAATGAGAGGAGGCCATTCGGCCCATCTTGCTTGTTTGGTTGTTAGTAGCTTATTGATCCCAGAATCTCATCAAGCAGCTTCTTGAATGATCCCAGGGTGTCAGCTTCAACAACATTGTGGTTATGAATGAGATTTATTCACTTGTTTTAACAATTTCTAACCTTAAACCCGGAACACTGCCCGATGAAATTGCAGGAAGGGATGCATGGATGCATAAAATGCAGTGGCAATGGGGTGACTCAATAGGCGAAAAGATAAGGGTATGGCAGTACTAATAAATATCTACAATTTTGGCCAGAATTTAAGGCGACGTGATCGTGAAAACCATATATGACAGGTGACATGCATGTATTCTCTCTATTAAATACACACACACACACATACATACACACATACATACATACATACACACATGGTATTCTATTGGTTTGTATATAATGTCCGTGCCAATATTTTCTGAAAACAAGACCTGACAGCCACACATTGTACTTTTTAACTATTAGACAAATTACTTACAGAATAAAAACTGCGTGATTCATTTATTATTAACAGAGTTATCATTAAATTATACCAAATCATGTTTTTATTTACAATGAAGGGAACCTATACTGTGTCGGCTAAATGCTTATAAAGTCAGCGAAAACATGTATTACATTTTCTGTTGATTGTGAATAAAAAATGTGATTTGGGTATAATTTAATTATAATGTTATTAATAATAAACAAATCATGCAGCATGGTCCTAATAGCAGTTGTTCTGTAAACATTTCGTCTAATAGTTAAAAAGTGCATATGGGGCTGTCAGGGCTTGTTTTCAAAAGATATCGCCACGGACATGACAATGTCAGACTCTCCCCACACTTTCTGTACAGTGTGCACTCTCACCTTCACACGTTTGTATGCATATATTATAAGATCTTCTTATAATACTGTAAGTGTTCAGTAGATGACAACATAAGAAAATAAATTCCAACTAATATACATTGATGGCTTACCCGCCCTATCCAACATATAAATAAAAAAAGTTAATTTTTGTTTTTATCTGTGTCGTCCGATTTTTACCCACACGCCAGATAATCATAAATCTGCATTTTATATGTGAAGTTATCTAAATAAATATACATTCTGCATGACAAAATGCACAATTTTAAATGACGTTTGCAAATTATACACAAAATAGATATTCCCATTATTTTGTATTTCCATTTGGCTGCTGCTCGCTGGTGGGAGAGCCGTCTCGCTGTACGGTGGTAGTTTCCATAACAGCGAATTATGCTTCCATTCATTTTTCTTCATCTCGTTAGCATGCATTTTGATTAACAAGTTCCCCTTTTTTAGTTGTTGAGACAGGAAGTGATGTACAATTAAGCTTTTAATGAGAAATGTGTTCATTAACGACCTCATTGACTCCATTTCAAAGTATTAACACATTTTGTTTGAAAATCACTTGCTACTAAAGCTCTCGTTACTATATTACGAGTTTGATACATTAACACTGTTTTTTTTAAAATCCTGCCCTAAATCTCTTAAATTGCCACACCTAGCCAGATGTACAGTACTGCAGCAGCTGCTGCACAGATGAAGCTGCCAGAAAATACAAAAAATGAGCAAGAGGGTGGAGGAGGTTGAACTGAGTTCAGCAATCCCCATTGTTTAACAAAGATAACAAATACAAAAAATATATATTGGCAGCGATCTGATTAGAACTGTGTTATTCTGTCTCTCTCTCTACAAAAACAAGAGTTCGAACAGAGGCGATGTATTGAAAGGCCTCCACTCTGCACTCTAATGGGAGGCTGCAGGCTGCACGTACTGCACACAGATTTAATTTGTGTTTTCTACCAGTCTCAGTTTGCAGTTGGGTGTCACTAATTCTGTTTTTGTTTAGGAACTGCCGGTGTTTTGGGTCAATTTCCTGTTCAGGGAACTGAAACAATCTGATTTGAACTGATTATTAATTTGTTCTGCCTCAGTATGAATTGTACTATTTCACCAAGGCAGATCCCAGTGTTTGGAACAGTGTATTTTCACAAGGAGGGCTGTATAAATCACACTCTTGAATTTGAACATTACCTTTTGTGATGCTGCTGGACGGAATGGAGTTAGCTCTCTTTGAGATTGCTCTGTATAATATTGTTTCTGTATCTTGTTTTTCAGATGACACAGTGTTTATGGATGATGAGAAATTCTTAAAGGAATATGTCCTAAACGAAACTGGGAAAATTTACTACGGGACCGAAAAACAGATCGGAGCTCGAACCTGGAACTTTGGACAGGTCTGTGTGTCTGTCTGTCTGTCTACATGGCTGCATGTGGGTCTGTCTATCCATCTGTCTACAGATCCTGCTGACTATGCAGAATTGCACATTTAAATGCTGTGTTTCAATACAGTACAAGTACCTGTCTGTCTGTCTGTCTGGTCTGTCTATCTGTCTCTATAATGTCCAGGTTATGGATTGAAGGGATATGTCAGATTTGCACATACTCTTTTTATTTATGTATATACTCTGAACACACTCTTAAACTCACACAGATTCATTCGATTTGAAGTTTTAACGAATCAGAGTAGTATTAGTACCCCTGGATTGAGTAGTTACAGACTACGTCGAATCCCAGCTGACAGGCAATCTGGGCGGTCCAGTGCCTTAACAGGTGTTAGCATTAATACTTCAATACATTGTATGGTTTCAATATGTTTTACTCTAAGGCTACGCATGCATAAAACTAAAGACGCCCACCGCTAAGTCCTAAAACATCCAATATATCAATCTCATAGACTAAAACATAAGTCATATACCTTATAGCAATGCATCAATATAAGAGAGATATAGAATCCAAATAGTTCTTACCTCCCAAATTATATACGGAAGTGTAGAATAAACTGTAAGGACAGGAACTGTCTTCAAAGGCAAAGACTTGTGAATATGACACCAACAGCAATCAGCTTGATCAGAGATCCACTTGACTAAGATTTTACCTCGGTTTTTATAGAGTTTTTGCTTCGCTTTTTACGTCAGAAGTCTCAATTAAGTCTTAAACATTAATCAGCCTTAACAGCTCCTGTCTCTCAAGTCAACAACATTCTCAAAACACCCGGTAACTCCCTCCATAAAATGAATTAGCCATCATCCCCTATCCATCTCTCCTACATCTCCAAAATATGTAAGGTGAACTTTTGAACTGATGTTATTCTTTCTTGGTAGCAGAAGGTATTTCTTATATGTAAAAGATCACTCACTATAGCAACCTTGGATTCCAAACCCCCCAAACATAACCCTCTGTCTGGTACTGTAAACAAGCAAGGGTTACCAAGATGAATTACCTTCTCTTTGGCAAGCCTACTGTATGCCTGACACAGACTGGTACCATTCTGCTTTGACTGAAGTTTTTACTGTAAGTTCATTTCTGAACTATATTCTCTTAGTTTCAAACTCTTACAGTTCTTCTGTTAAAATAAAACATTTAGACATATTCTGTTTGAATTATTCTATAATACCCTTAGCTTAAAGACTACTTTCAGATTAAGCTTACTTCTTTAAATAAGAGACTTGATGCTCACTTCTGCCTTTCTGCTCAAGGTTATAATAGACTAAGCAGAAATGTAGAATGCTCTAGCATAACTAAGTTAATACAGAGCATATTGTAACTTTTGGCGTGAACAGTGTGTTCTAACAATTTGTTTAGTATTTCTGCTGGCTTTATATTCTTTAAAACACAGTACAGTTATTACAACATTTTAACACACATGCAATTTCACAAATGTTCAATTTGTATCCCAGAGGTCAGCCTGCTTCCAGTAGCTGTCACAGTCTTGGGTCAGTTTCTGCTCTCAGTGAGTCTGTCAAAGCCACCACAGGTGTGTCTTTAAAAGCCTGATACCCGCAAAAACTTAAATCTTGTTAGCAGAGCTTCCATCTCTACATTCCCATTCCCATCATCAGTGAGCAAAAACATTTTAACTGAATCTGGGTCCATCAAAGAACCGCACACCCTTGCAACCGAGGCCTTCCATGCAAAAGGATCTAATGACTTATAACACAAAAGGGACGTGCCAGAACCGTCTGTGACAGAATGCTTAATTACAATCACCAACTGTCTGGTGTCCTGGAGGCCTGTCTGTCTGTCTGTCCATGTGTGTCTGTCTGTCTGTCCATGTATGTGTCTGGGTGTCTTTCTCTGTTTATCTCTCTCTGTGTTGCAGTGTGTATGTGTGTATATATATATATATATATAATATATCCTCTCTCTCTGTGTCTCTCAGTTTGATGCCGGTGTTCTAGAGGCCTGCCTGTTTATTCTGGATCGCAGTGGGGTGCCTCACGCTGGAAGGGGGGACCCAGTCAATGTGGTCCGAGTCATCTCTGCCTTGGTAACAATTATTGCATTTTTATATTTTTTATTCTGAGCTGCAGTTCCTCATTGTGCCTGTACAGAGTGAGGGGGCGCTCTCTCTTGCTTACGATATTATTATTAGTACAGTCGTCTCCGGCTAAGATAACACCCCTCGGGAAGCAAGCAAAGTGTTCTTATAGCCGAAGTGTTCTCTAAGACGGAGTGAGCCATCAGACACAATATGAATGAATCAAGATTGAAGACATGCACAAAAATTATTTAACAGAATGGTGAAACAACTCACCAGAACGGGAAACACCAAATAGCTTGGCGACTTGTGTCTGATTCAAGTTTTTTTTCAAGAGCTCGAACAATTTCCAACCTTTTATAGCAAGAGAAACAGTGATGCATTTCACCGTTTCGTTTACATGCCATTTTGTAGCGGTGAGGTGCTCTTGTGGAAATCAGAATACAAAATAAGGCAGTGGTATGACGGCAGTTCTGGAAAGATTTAAAAAACCAGTCAGTGTGCCTCAAGATACTCTCGTGATGACAAGTCACATTTGAAAAGACCAAACCATTTGAATTTAAGTTTAATTATGATGAGTTATCAGGTTACACAACAGCACTGCATCCATTGTGAACGAATCACTATCGGTGCCAAAAAGGTGTTCTTTCAAGCGAAGTTCCTGTTCCTTTAGATGGAGCATTTATAATGGAAAAAATCTGTTTCAGCACAAGGGTGTTCTCTTAGCCAAAGTGTTCTCTTAGGAGGTGTTCCTATACGCAGAGACTACTGTAGTTGGTGGTACTAGGAGTTTTATTCTTATCATTATTATTATTACACATTTCTATTATTCTGACCTGCAGTTCTCCATTGTGCCTGTACGGAGTGTGGGGGCGCTGTATTTTATTTGTAGTATTTTCAGTAGTAGCGGTAGTGGTAGCAGCAGTGTTATTATTGCTCTTATTATGATTCTGAGCTGCAGTTCCTGTAGGCTGTCTCCTGCTCACTGTGTTATTATTCTGATTCCCCCCCTCTCCCAGGTGAACTCGATGGATGAGGATGGAGTCCTGGTTGGGAACTGGTCAGGTGATTACTCGCTGGGCACGGCTCCCACAGCCTGGTCCGGGAGTGTGGATATCCTGACCCAGTACCATCGGAAGGGGGGCAAGCCGGTCTCATACGGGCAGTGCTGGGTCTTTTCAGGGGTCACCACCACAGGTTTATTTTTATTTATTTATTTGCATTTTTATACAGTAGTATCTTAAAGCACTCTACAGTACATAGTAGAAAATCAAACCACAATACATTTGTAAAACATCTACCATAATCATACCTGTTTAATAACATATTCAAACGGTATAATAAAATAATAAAAATATATATACACACACACATACACAGATAAATATACTTACATACACACATCATCAACCTCATAATAATAATAACAGAAATGCAGCAATATAAAAGTTACATTAAAACCCACTAAGACAATAAAGCTATTTTATAAAAGTACATTTTCAGTCTTGACTTAAAAACTGTAATGGTCCCAGCTTCCCTGATAGACACAGGCAGAGCATTCTACAATTTTACAATTTACAAGAAAAAGCCCTGATTTTGTTGACCCTAGGTCAGTCTGTCTGCCTGTCTCTGTGTTTGTGTGTCTCTGTCTGTGTGTGTGTGTCTGTGTGTGTGTGTGTTTGTGTGTCTCTGTCTGTGTGTGTGTGTCTCTGTGTGTGTGTCTCTGTCTCTGTGTTTGTGTGTCTCTGTCTGTGTGTGTGTGTCTGTGTGTGTGTGTGTTTGTGTGTCTCTGTCTGTGTGTGTGTGTCTCTGTCTGTGTGTTTGTGTGTCTCTGTCTGTGTGTGTGTGTGTCTCTGTCTCTGTGTTTGTGTGTCTCTGTCTCTGTGTTTGTGTGTCTCTGTCTCTGTGTTTGTGTGTCTCTGTCTGTGTGTTTGTGTGTCTCTGTCTCTGTGTTTGTGTGTCTCTGTCTCTGTGTTTGTGTGTCTCTGTCTGTGTGTTTGTGTGTCTCTGTCTCTGTGTTTGTGTGTCTCTGTCTGTGAGTGTGTGTGTCTCTCTGTGTGTGTGTCTCTGTCTGTGTGTGTGTGTGTGTGTATGTCTGTGTGTGTCTCTGTCTCTGTGTGTGTGTCTCTGTCTGTGTGTGTTTGTGTGTGTCTCTGTCTGTGTCTGTGTGTGTCTCTGTCTCTGTCTCTGTGTCTCTGTCTGTGTGTGTTTGTGTGTGTCTCTGTCTCTGTGTGTGCGTCTCTGTCTGTGTGTGTTTGTGTGTGTCTCTGTCTGTGTGTCTGTGTGTGTCTCTGTCTCTGTGTGTGTGTCTCTGTCTGTGTGTGTTTGTGTGTGTCTCTGTCTCTGTGTGTGTGTCTCTGTCTGTGAGTGTGTGTCTCTGTCTGTGAGTGTGTGTGTCTCTCTGTCTGTGTGTCTCTGTCTCTGTGTGTGTGTCTCTGTCTGTGTGTGTGTGTGTGTCTCTGTCTGTGTGTGTGTGTGTTTGTGTGTCTCTGTCTGTGTGTGTGTGTCTCTGTCTCTGTCTGTGAGTGTGTGTGTCTCTGTGTGTGTGTGTGTCTCTGTGTGTGGAGTGACTGGAGTCAGACCCACAGTTCTCACAGAGTGCGCTCCTCTCTCCCCCTCTCTCTCCCTGCAGTGCTGCGTTGTTTAGGGATCCCCGCGCGCAGCGTCACCAATTTCTGCTCGGCTCACGACACTGACGTGTCTCTCACCACGGACATCTACTTCGATGAGAACATGGAGCCCCTGGCGCACCTCAACATGGACTCCATCTGGTCAGTACCGCAGGCCTTGCTGCTGGTCCAGTCTGTTTACTGCCTTTCTTCTTGCTGCTGTTACTCAAACATAAGCAGAACAAGGACAAGATCAGCTACACAAGCTGCTCTATATCACAGGCCCCTAATACCCTACCCCAGTACCATATACCCTATCTCCTATACCCTGTGCCTTACCCCTATCCCAAATTCCCTACACAATATACCATACTCCCTTTACCATATCTTCTATACCCTGCCCCCAATAGCCTATACCATACCCCATATATATATATGTGTCTGTGTGTGGCCGTGCTGTGGGGTGTTCATGGTTGTTTAATCTGAATGTGGAGTGAGTGCTGGGTGGGTGGAGGTCCATGTGTCTGGGTGTGGCCGTGCTGTGGGGTGTTCATGGTTGTTTAATTTGAATGTGGAGTGAGTGCTGGATGGAAGTGCTGCTGTGTTGATATGTTATCTATTGTATCTTAATTTACCACAGGAACTTCCACGTGTGGAATGACTGTTGGATGGCTCGACCTGACCTGCCCCCGGGAATGGGGGGCTGGCAGGCAGTGGACGCGACGCCCCAGGAGACGAGCCAGGGGACCTTCTGCTGCGGCCCCTCCTCCGTCATGGCAATCCGCAACGGACTGGTGTACTACACCCACGACACACCCTTCATATTCGCTGAGGTGTGGACACAATACACAGTACTACTGCATCCTGCATCCTGCACCCTGCACCCTGCACACTGCATCCTGCACCCTGCACTCTGCACCCTGTACACTGCACCCCTGCACCCTGCACCCCTGCACCCCTGCATCCTACACCCTGCACACTGCACCCTACACACTGCACCCTGCACCCTGCAACCTGTACCCTGCACCCCTGCACACTGCACCCTGCACCCCTGCACACTGCATCCTGCACCCCTGCACACTGCATCCTGCACCCCTGCACCCTGCACCCTGCACTCCTGCACCCTGCACCCTGGTGTACTACACTCACGATACATACCCTGTAGCCTCTTCCCTACCCTCTCTTCTATACAGATGTCCTATATTCTCTGACCGATCAGTGGACTAACACTGACTGGTTCACACCAAGTTGCAATCGAGAGTTATAGGATCTGTGTGTACGGGTAATATCACAGCCGCTCACCGTCCTAGAACCCTTTTGTATTCAGCTTTATCACTGACTGGCTGGTAGGTCCTCAGCACTGTAATTGACTCTCTCCTGATTCTCACGGCAGGTGAACAGTGATAAGATCTACTGGCAGCGGCAGGCGGATGGCTCCTTCACCAAGGTGTTCAGTGAGAACAAGGCAGTGGGGCGCTCAATCAGCACCAAGGCAGTGGGGTCTGAGGAGAGGGAGGACATCACTGACTTGTACAAGCACCCCGAGGGTGAGAGAATGGAGAGAAGGTCTAGCAGTACAGGGCTGAGTCAGCCCAGGACTATAGAACAGCAAAGTACATTAGAGTACTGCACGGTATATTGTGATATGCTATTGTACAGTGTATTGTAATATAGTACAATACAGCATGGTATAGCATAAGATATTATACAGGATGATATTAAATCTCTCTGTCTCTCGGTTGCTAGGCAGCGAGGAGGAGCGCATTGCCGTGGAGACGGCCTGTCGCTACGGCAGCAAGCCCGATGTGTACTCGATCCGCCAGGCGGAGGACGTCCGCGTGGAAGTCAGCACGGATGGGGCGGAGCTACAGATGGGCCACAACGCCTCAATCCGCATCACCACGAGCAACAAGAGCCAATCCGCACGCAGCGCTGTGCTGCACGGCCAGATCTCAGTCATGTACTACACCGGGGTCATCAAGGCAACCGTCAAGAAGGACACCATCAACATTGACTTGCTGCCCGGCGAGGGTAAGAAACTGGGGCCATACATACTGGGGTTTGGACACAGAGCGGACCCTGAAGAAGAGCCAAAATGGCGTCAGTTTCACTGTCATTAAAATACTCCTCTAGAACAGAGGTAACATTAGCAAGTACTCTGAGTGCAGCAAAGAAACCAAGACTGGAGGACACAGTTGGAAGTTAAGTGGAGATAGACTAGAGGGAAGGAGACACTTCTTCACACAGAGAGTGGTGAGGGGATGGAATGGGCTACCTAGGGTTATCTAGTCATGTTGTTGATGCTGAATCACTGAGATCAATCAGCTACTAGGAGCCAGACGAGCTCTGATGGGACGAGCTCTGATGTGACGAGCTCTGATGGGACGAGCTCTGATGGGACAAGCTCTGATGGGATGAGCTCTGATGGCCTCCTCTCATTCAGGAATGTTCTTACATTCTTATACTTAACGAACAGCATAAGGTAGCACTCCAAAAACACCCTATCCCTCCCACTTTCCTGACTCTGAAATATCTTGCATCAAATATAGAATGTGCTTTTATCCAAAAAAAAAAAGCTTCAGTTAAAAAGGTCTCCCATAGTAAAAAAAAGGAAAGTGTAATAAAGCACTGTGAAAGCATGGTAAAGCATAGGGAAGCATTGTAAAGCACAGAGAGGTATGGTAAAGCATAGGAAGCATTGCAAAGCACAGAGAGGTATGGTAAAGCATAGGGAAGCATTGTAAAGCACAGAGAGGTGTGGTAAAGCATAGGGAAGCATTGTAAAGCACAGAGAGGTATGGTAAAGCATAGGAAAGCATTGTAAAGCACAGAGGTATGGTGTGTGTGTGTTATTGACTGCGTGTGTGCTGTGCTTGCTCACACAGAGAAGACAGTGGAGTGGGTTCTGACGTATGCAGACTATCAGGACCAGCTGGTGGACCAGGCTGCTCTCGTGATGACCTTGGCGGGTCGGGTCAGCCAGTCCGGTCAGGTTCTGGCCACTCAGCATGTCTTCAGACTGCGGACTCCGGACCTGCAGATCCAGGTACCAGCCGGGCTCAGGAATACCAGCGCGATACTGCACTGAATTTATATAGATATATTGTGAACGTAGCCTACTGGCTGAGGCTCACTTTTCACCCTTACACACAGAGCCAGACACAGAATGGTATTTTAATAGCACTTTTGTGCACTTTTATTAATTACAATAACAAAATAAACATCAAAAACTTCGGGGTGCTAACTAACCTTTCTTCCAGTTCTTAACAATGGCTGGATGGCTAAGCTGTTTACCAGCCAAAACTAAACACTTATCACACACACGGCAGGTTCACACAGTAACTCCTTCGACCACACAGGTCTCTCCATCAGCAGCCCAGACTGTAGGGCTTCCCCTGCCCTTATGCAGGGCTTAATCAGCCACAGGTACTTCTCATTTCCTTTATTCCTGTGGCATTCTGGGAAATGTATTCCCTGTAATCCCTCCTGGACTACACTTTTTCTCCTTTCCCCTGTCTGCCACACATCCTTCGTCTTCTCTCTCTCTCTATAAATCTATATATTTATATATCTATATCTATATCTATACACACACTGTGTTAAAGCACTGTGCTATTGCACTGAATTATATATAAATGTACAGTGTTTTAATGCATTGTGATATTGCACTGAATATCCTTCGGATGAGAAGTAAAACCGAGGTCCTATTGTAGTGACTCTGCAGCAACAGTTATTAATGCATAGTTTACCCCCTAGTCTCTGCAAGTCACTTTGGATAAAAGCATCTGCTAAATGACTCATTCATAATATATAGTGTGTTACTGCACTGTGATATTGTGCTGTAATATACAATCCATGCCTATTACACATTCAATAGCATTGAGTTAAGAAATACGAAAGGAAACTTAGAGTTCAGCGTCAAATGTTTCCTCTAGAAGTCTTCTCAATGTCTGCAATACGCTGCGCTTTTCTCCTCCAGCCTGAAGGCAGTGCTGTGGTGGGTCAGAAGATGCAAGCCAAAATCATCTTCACCAACCCACTGCCCAAAACACTGAAGAGCGCTGTGATCAGTGTGGAGGGTCCGGGCCTGCAGACGCCCAAGAGAATCAACATTGGGTAAGAGAAGCGAAGAGCCGTCTGTCAGTCTGTATGTGTGTGCGTGTTTATCAGTGTGTATCTATATATATACTGTGTGTGTGTGTGTGTGTATATATATATATATATATATATATATATAATATACAATACTGTGCAAAAGTTTTAGGCATGTGTGAAAAAATGCTGTAAAGTAAGAATGCTTTCAAAAATAGACATGTTAATGGATTATATTTATCAATTAACTAAATGCAAAGTGAGTGAACAGAAGAAAAATCTAAATCAAATCCATATTTGGTGTGACCACCCTTTGCCTTCAAAACAGCATCAAGCATCAATTCATCTAATTGTTTAATCATACACCTGACTATATGCCTACAAAATCCCTGACTGTGTGCAAGTGTACCTAGAAGAATTGATGCTGTTTTGAAGGCAAAGGGTGGTCACACCAAATATGGATTTGATTTAGATTTTTCTTCTGTTCACTCACTTTGCATTTAGTTAATTGATAAATACAATCTATTAACATGTCTATTTTTGAAAGCATTCTTACTTTACAGCATTTTTTCACACCTGCCTAAAACTTTTGCACAGTACTGTATATGTGTGTGTGTGTGTGTGTGTGTGTGAGTGTCTGTGTGAGTTTAAAACAATGTGCAGACTTCTCACAAAGACGTTCAAACAGAACCAAAAACATGCCTGTGCTGTAATTCAATCCACGCTACAAACTGGACACAAGGCCTATTAATCCATCAGTGATTGTTTAATTGAGGCTTGGCAAAATAAAAGCCGACAATCAATAACAGATTAATCAAATGAATGGATTGATCTCTGCTTTCTGTGTGTGTGTGTGCCTGTCTGATGAATCACTATCTAATAAGAGCCGGTACGCATTGCCTGTCTGTCTGTCTGTCTCTCCGCTCCTCTCCTCTCATCTTTTAATATTTTCTTTGTTTTCCCTCCGTCAGCGATGTGGCACGTCACTCTACAATCACCCTGACAGAAACGTTTGTTCCTGCCAAATCTGGCCCTCGCAAGCTCATCGCCAACCTGGACTGCAGGCAGCTGACCCAGGTTCACGGGGTCGCAGAGGTCATAGTTCAAGACGAGTAAAAAAAAAACTAAACATTGAAAGGTTTAGAGGTGTGTGTGAAGCTATATCCCAGGGTCTACCATTTTGGCTCCAGTTTGTCTTTAGTTTACAGATAATGCTGATTCTGAATGAGCCAAGATGGCAGCAGTTTCTCTTTAATCAATCAATCTTTCAAAAAAAGTGCCTCAAAGTGCTTAACAAGAGAAAATAAAATAAAATAAAAACATATTTTTTTAAGAAGAAATACAGAAATGAAAATACTTAAAAACAATACAAACAAGTAATAAATACATAACATCTTTAGGAAACTGCTCACATGTAGCCTCCATGTTGGCTCTCTATAGTTCACTACACAAAGCCGACTTCACATTGGAGCCACAATGGCTGACCCTTTGATGAAGACTAATTGGAAAATGTGCGTCAATCTCTGAATTCTGTCCGACAACAAGCCAGCCAATCACAAGATCCAAACAGCCCTGGATATTTAAATCTACCTGGCAACAAATAATTTAGGAAGTCCGATGAAAGTAAACAGCCAATTAGAACGGTACAGGACTCAGAATCTGCCTAGTAACGAGGAAGGAAGCATCAGTAGCAAAGAGATGCATTAAAAAAAAAAAAACACCCTTCCAATTTAAAACTATTGAAACAGCCCTGAGTTAGTTTAATTAGTCTGGATAATAGTAGTTTCACTAAAACAAAACTATTTAATGTAACTTTTATACCAGTTTTGCCATAAAACTAAATATTTTTCAACATTTCAGACAGGTAGTTGTCTAGAAAATAGGAACCATAATATAAAGTATTTTTTATTAATCAGTAAAAAGATACTGTACCGTTGTTTCATGAAATAATTGCGTTTGATTTGAAATATCTTTATATATTTCAGAACATTTCAGAAGCAATATATATGATTGTATATAGAGAACAGTCCTGCAGTCATTCTAATAGAGAGGTACCCCTGAACAGTCCTGCAGTCATTCTAATAGAGGGGTACCCCTGAACAGTCCTGCAGTCATTCTAATAGAGGGGTACCCCTGAACAATCCTGCAGTCATTCTAATAGAGGGGTACCCCTGAACAGTCCTGCAGCCATTCTAATAGAGGGGTACCCCTGAACAATCCTGCAGTCATTCTAATAGAGGGGTACCCCTGAACAGTCATGTAATCAATCTAATAGAGGGGTACCCCTGAACAGTCCTGCAATCATTCTAATAGAGGGGTACCCTTGAACAATTCTGCAGTCATTCTAATAGAGGTGTACCCCTGAACAGTCCTGCAGTTATTCCAGGAATGAGGCTGAATAACCTAGATGGGCCTCCAAACAGGTCGTTTCTCCTCCTGAGTAAAATAAACACAGCAGAGCTCCTCTGTTATTTTTATTATTTTCTCCCAATTTGGAATGGCCAATTATTTTTTAAGCTCAGCTCACCGCTACCACCCCTGCTCAGACTCGGGAGGGCGAAGACGAACACACACTGTCCTCTGAAGCGTGTGCCGTCAGCCGACCGCTTTTTTTTCACACTGCGGACTCGCCATGCAGCCAACCCAGAGCTACAGCGTCGGAGGACAACGCAGCTCTCGGGCAGCTTACAGGCAAGCCCGCAGGCGCCTGGCCAGACTACAGGGGTCGTTGGTGCGCAGTGAGCCGAGGACACCCTGGCCGACCTAACCCTCCCTTCTCCCGGGAGACGCTCGACCAATTGTGCGCCGCCCCCTGGGAGCTCCTGTCCACGGTTGGCTGTGGAATAGTGACGTCCAGACTATAGAGTGCATCCTGCACTCAGGAGCCCCCCAATTACAGATTTTCTAAGCAGTTAAACCACCCACAGTATTAAAAACAATCATTTACTGTTGATGAAGGACATTATAAATAAGTTTGTGTATGTATTTTCTATGTAATATTATGTAGAACTGTGATCCTGTTCAAAACACTATTTAAGATGTGTAATGTATGGTTTAATATCTGTTTTTCAATACTGCTGTGATAATAAATATTGTATCATTATATTTTTCATAAATCCTTCTTGCCAAATTACCCAAACAAAAGTTGGATAACTACTTCCTGTGCTGTAGGTCAGATTTAATCCAATATCTCCAGCACAACAGAAGGGGCCCCCTGGTAATGTCACTGGTGCTAATAAGAGGCAAGAGCCTGGGTTTGAAGAAGTCTTGGTTTGCACTTCTTTAAAAGGTAATGAAAGATGTAAGAGATATAATATTTACAGCAAATAGATTATATTGATTTTAATGAAGAGTATGTATGACAAAGACAATGCTCAAAATGTATTATTGATTTATGGAAAAAACGTTTTTAAATGATACAAGATTGTCTTTCTTTATAAGACTAATAGAAGTGAATCTGTCCTGTCGACCCCCCTTTCCCATATGGTATAAGACTAACTAAACATGATAAAAAGCAAGCTTGAGCCATGGAAACGGAACTGTCCCTTCCGCACCCCTTAAGAGAAAAGGGGTACATTCTTACATACATTTTATTTTACAAAAACAAACACATTAAAGAAATAGTATTGCAGTACATTTCTGATAACTGACCTGACATTACATTGTCAATGGGGAAGATAGTTTGTGTGCCTACAGCGGAAAAACAACCTTTACAGAATGTACTGGACAGCATGTGGATGAATGTAGTGCACGAACACAGACACCAAGAAGGAATTATACTGTAGTGTCAAACTGAACAGGATTGTGGGACTATTTAACTAATTATTAGTAAAAGCAAATGGTCAATTCTTCTCTGCATTTGGTCTAATAAAGTTGATGTTTGTATTTAACTCTGATTTTTCACACAATTAATTGATTTCATAGTATTATGTAGTATTTCCAGCCTACATTACACATGTCTATGGTAGGCAACTACAACTGAAGAGCAGCTCCTGAACTCACAGTCAAAGCAACGCAGACTGGCAGACATTTAGTCGCAGACATAGTAGTGAGACATTGTAGTCACGTGACCCCATACTGGCGGTCAAAACAATCATGGTGGCTAACGCAAAAACTGCATCTTCCACAACAAAATGTAATGCATTTGCAACCACAGAGCCACCCTCTCACCTTCAGTCACAGGAATTAGAAAGATATAATGAGAAGTGCCAGATACTCACAATTTGTGACCTCTACTGTGCACCCCTGGCGCTTTTTACTACCACGAAAGACAGTGATAAACTTGAGTTATATATCGACCCCTAGTGGTATTGATTGACTACGTCACCCCCTTTCAATACATAAGAACATAAGAACATAAGAAAGTTTACAAATGAGAGGAGGCCATTAAGCCCATCTTGCTCGTTTGGTTGTTAGTAGCTTATTGATCCCAGAATCTCATCAAGCATACCTAGGAGAAGAGGAACCCTCCAAATAAATCAAAGTACAAGGAAGGTACCGTTTAAATAATGTTTATTACCTATTTAGAGCCCAAAATACACAGCCCAAAATAAGATTATTATAATTAGCCACACAAATAAAATAAAACAAAAGCAGGTCTAACAATGTATCATAAGACAGCAACCAATTATACTGAATGGTAATACCCAGGATATTGTTGAAAGCAGCCTGTCGTCAACAGCCGGAAGAATACCAGAAACCACCATGTGCAAATGAAATATTAAAAGCGCGAAGAGAAAACAATCTTGGAGGCACTTTTTTACACTTTTTTACACAGAGAATTGTGAGGGTCTGGAACCAACTCCCCAGTAATGTTGTTGAAGCGGACACCCTGGGATCCTTCAAGAAGCTGCTTGATGGGCTGATGGCCTCCTCTCGTTTGTAAACTTTCTTATGTTCTTATAATTAATATGCAAGGTGAGCAAAATCAAATCAAAGAACTGAACAAAACACAGTGCGCAAATCAATATACAAAAGAAAACACCCTGGCAGACAGACTGCCACAAGAATCACCACAAGACAAAAAATGTATTGCTGTTTATAAATGGAATAAAAAAGCACTGGTATATTACTTTAGTAAAAGGTTCAAATATGCTAAATATTAAAAACGGTTTAAAAAGAGCACATCTCCACCAGAAATGCATGTTTAAACACATATTCATTTCCTTAAAATGTGGATCACAATACCTCGGATGGGTCGCAATATGCAGAATCAATATGGGTCAGAATAATGGACACAAATTCAAAGGGCATAATAATAGGAGCATGCTATAGACCGCCAAATTCAGACGCTGAGGAAAATAATCTGTTATACAATGACATTCGAAATGCGTGTAGAAAAGGAGAAGCCATACTAATGGGGGATTTCAACTTCCCCTGTATAAAATGGGAAAACCCGATGGGGGGCACGACGGACGAAATTGAAATGGTGGAAATGACAAATGACTGCTTCCTAACGCAATTTGTCAAGGCACCGACTAGAGGGAGGCATGCCTTGATTTAGTCTTTTCAAATAATGAAGACAGAATAACTAAAACAGAGGTCAGAGAGCCATTGGCAAACTCAGACCACAACATGGTCTCATTTGAAATATTTTTTAAAACCCAAAAAGTAATGACTAAAGCTAAGGTTTACAATTTTAGAAAAGCAAACTATGAAGGTATGAAACAGAGACGAACAGAAGTAGATTGGAGTAAAATAGAGAAAACATCCACAGAAAAAGGATGGTTGTTTTTTAAAAATGTAGTACTAGAGGCGCAAAACAATTACATCCCAAAAGTAGACACATCTAAGTCTAAAACAAAATGGCCAAAATGGTTTAATAGATCAATTAAAAAAATTATTCAGCGAAAAAAGGCACTTTACAGAGGGTTTTAAAGGGACCAAAAACAAAGCACACAGAAAGAGTACTTGGAACTGCAAACACAAGTCAAAAAGGAAGTTAGAAAGGCCAAGAGAGAGATAGAAATCAATATTGCTAAGGGGGCTAAAACCAATTCCAAAATATTTTTCCAATATTATAACAGCAAGAGAACATTCAAAGAGGAGGTTAAATGTCTAAGAGACACAAATGGCAAAATCATAGATGAAGAAAAAAAAATAGCAAATATATTAAACGATTACTTTTCACAGGTTTTTACAAAGGAGGACACGGACAACATGCCCGACATGTTCGACCTGTTCCTATCCAATTTTAAATAACTTTAGCATAACAGAGGCAGAAGTGTTAAAGGGACTAGGAGCTCTAAAAATAAACAAATCCTCTGGGCCAGATGAGATCCTCCCAAAAGTACTCAAAGAAATGAAAGAAGTTATTTACAAACCGCTAACCGAGATCATGCAACAGTCTCTTGACACAGGGGTTGTAACGACAGACTGGAAAATAGCAAACATAATACCGATCCACAAAAAGGGAGACAAAACCGAACCAGGTAACTACAGACCAATAAGCCTGACTTCTATTATATGTAAACTTATGGAAACTATAATAAGATCCAAAATGGAAAATTACCTATATGGTAACAATATCCTGGGAGACAGTAAGCATGGTTTTAGGAAAGGGAGATCGTGTCTAACTAACCTACTTGACTTTTTTGAGGATGCAACATTGAAAATGGATAACTGCAAAGCATACGACATGGTTTATTTAGATTTCCAGAAAGCTTTTGACAAAGTCCCGCATAAAAGATTAATTCTCAAAAAACGCAGTAAGGATTCAAGGAAATGCATGCACATGGATTAGGGAGTGGTTAACATGTAGAAAACAGAAAGTACTGATTAGAGGAGAAACCTCAAAATGGAGCGAGGTAACCAGTGGTGTACCACAGGGATCAGTATTAGGTCCTCTGCTATTCCTAATCTACATTAATGATTTAGATTCTGGTATAGTAAGCAAACTCGTTAAATTTGCAGACGACACAAAAATAGGAGGAGTGGCAAACACTGTTGCAGCAGCAAAGGTCATTCAAAATGATCTAGACAGCATTCAGAACTGGGCAGACACATGGCAAATTAAATTTAATAGAGAAAAGTGTAAGGTACTGCACGCAGGCAATAAAAATGTGCATTATAAATATCATATGGGAGATACTGAAATTGAAGAAGGGAACTATGAAAAAGACCTAGGAGTTTATGTTGACTCAGAAATGTCTTCATCTAGACAATGTGGGGAAGCTATAAAAAAAGGCCAACAAGATGCTCAGATATATTGTGAGAGGTGTTGAATTTAAATCAAGGGAAGTAATGTTAAAACTTTACAATGCATTAGTAAGACCTCACCTAGAATATTGTGTTCAGTTCTGGTCACCTCGTTACAAAAAGGATATTGCTGCTCTAGAAAGAGTGCAGAGAAGAGCAACCAGAATTATCCTGGGTTTAAAAGGCATGTCATATGCAGACAGGCTAAAATAATTAAATCTATTCAGTCTTGAACAAAGAAGACTACGCGGTGATCTGATTCAAGCATTCAAAATCCTAAAAGGTATAGACAATGTCGACCCAGAGGACTTCTTTGACCTGAAAAAAGAAACAAGGACCAGGGGTCACAAATGGAGATTAGATAAAGGGGCATTCAGAACAGAAAATAGGAGGCACTTTTTTACACAGAGAATTGTGAGGGTCTGGAACCAACTCCTCAGTAATGTTGTTGAAGCTGACACCCTGGTATCCTTCAAGAAGCTGCTTGATGAGTTTCTGGGATCAATAAGCTACTAACAACCAAACGAGCAAGATGGGCTGAATGGCCTCCTCTCGTTTGTAAACTTTCTTATGTTCTTATGTTCTTATGTATTAGTAAGCACCAGCACCATCTAGTGCACAGCTAGTGTATTGCCAGCAAAATAAATGGAAACTTGATCGAAAATGTCAGATCACTAGGTGGTGCTGGCTCTCTAATAAACACTTTTGTCGATCATATCGTAAAAGAGGCATATCATTTGTATCGCTATACAAAAACTAAACACTTATCACACACATGGCAGGTTCACACAGTACCTCCTTCGACCACACAGGTCTCTTCAGCAGCTGGCTTGTACTCCTTCAGCCTGGCTGCATACGGCTGTCTCTCCATCAGCAGCCCCGACTGTAGGGCTTCCCCTGCCCTTATGCAGGGCTTAATCAGCCTCAGGTGCTTCTCATTTCCTTTATTCCTGTGGCATTCTGGGAAATGTATTCCCTGTAATCCCTCCTGGACTACACTTTTTCTCCTTTCCCCTGTCTGCCACACATCCTTCGTCTTCTCTCTCTCTCTATAAATCTATATATTTATATATCTATATCTATACACACACACACTGTGTTAAAGCACTGTGCTATTGCACTGAATTATATATAAATGTACAGTGTTTTAATGCATTGTGATATTGCACTGAATATCCTTCGGATGAGAAATAAAACCGAGGTCCTATTGTAGTGACTCTGCAGCAACAGTTATTAATGCATAGTTTACCCCCTAGTCTCTGCAAGTCACTTTGGATAAAAGCGTCTGCTAAATGACTAATTCATAATATATAGTGTGTTACTGCACTGTGATATTGTGCTGTAATATACAAACCATGCCTATTACACATTCAATAGCATTGAGTTAAGAAATACGAAAGGAAACTTAGAGTTCAGCGTCAAATGTTTCCACTAGAAGTCTTCTCAATGTCTGCAATACGCTGCGCTTTTCTCCTCCAGCCTGAAGGCAGTGCTGTGGTGGGTCAGAAGATGCAAGCCAAAATCATCTTCACCAACCCACTGCCCAAAACACTGAAGAGCGCTGTGATCAGTGTGGAGGGTCCGGGCCTGCAGACGCCCAAGAGAATCAACATTGGGTAAGAGAAGCGAAGAGCCGTCTGTCAGTCTGTATGTGTGTGCGTGTTTATCAGTGTGTATGTGTGTGTGTGTGTCTATATATATATATATACAGTACTGTGCAAAAGTTTTAGGCATGTGTGAAAAAATGCTGTAAAGTAAGAATGCTTTCAAAAATAGACATGTTAATAGATTATATTTATCAATTAACTAAATGCAAAGTGAGTGAACAGAAGAAAAATCTAAATCAAATCCATATTTGGTGTGACCACCCTTTGCCTTCAAAACAGCATCAATTCTTCTAGGTACACTTGCACAAAGTCAGGGATTTTGTAGGCATATAGTCAGGTGTATGATTAAACAATTATACCAAACAGGTGCTAATGATCATCAATTCAATATGTAGGTTGAAACACAATCATTAACTGAAACAGAAATAGCTGTGTAGAAGGAATAAAACTAGGTGAGGAACAGCCAAACTCAGCTAACAAGGTGAGGTTGCTGAAGACAGTTTACTGTCAAAAGTCATACACCATGGCAAGACTGAGCACAGCAACAAGACACAAGGTAGTTATATTGCATCAGCAAGGTCTCTCCCAGGCAGAAATTTCAAGGCAGACAGGGGTTTCCAGATGTGCTGTCCAAGCTCTTTTGAAGAAGCACAAAGAAACGAGCAGCGTTGAGGACCGTGGGCGCAGTGGTCGGCCAAGCAAACTTACTGCAGCAGATGAAAGACACATCATGCTTACTTCCCTTCATGATCGGAAGATGTCCAGCAGTGCCATCAGCTAAGAACTGGCAGAAAACAGTGGGACCCTGGTACACCCATCTACTGTCCGGAGAAGTCTGGTCAGAAGTGGCCTTCATGGAAGACTTGCGGCCAAAAAGCCATACCTCCGACTTGGAAACAAGGCCAAGCGACTCAACTATGCACGAAAACACAGGAACTGGGGTGCAGAAATATGGCAGCAGGTGCTCTGGACTGATGAGTCAAAATTTGAAATATTTGGCTGTAGCAGAAGGCAGTTTGTTAAGCCAAAGGGCTGAGAGCGGTACACGAATGAGTGTCTGCAGGCAACAGTGAAGCATGGTGGAGGTTCCTTGCAAGTTTGGGGCTGCATTTCTGCAAATGGAGTTGGGGATTTGGTCAGAATTAATGGTCTCTTCAATGCTGAGAAGTACAGGCAGATACTTATCCATCATGCAATACCATCAGGAGGCATCTGATTGGCCCCAAATTTATTCTGCAGCATGACAACGACCCCAAACATACAGCGAAAGTCATTAAGAACTATCTTCAGCGTAAAGAAGAACAAGGAGTCCTGGAAGTGATGGTATGGCCCCACAGAGCCCTGATCTCAACATCATCGAGTCTGTCTGGGATTACATGAAGAGAGAGAAGCAACTGAGGCTGCCTAAATCCACAGAAGAACTGTGATTAGTTCTCCAAGATGTTTGGGCCAACGCACCTGCCGAGTTCCTTCAAAAACTGTGTGCAAGTGTACCTAGAAGAATTGATGCTTGATGCTGTTTTGAAGGCAAAGGGTGGTCACACCAAATATGGATTTGATTTAGATTTTCTTCTGTTCACTCACTTTGCATTTAGTTAATTGATAAATATAATCTATTAACATGTCTATTTTTGAAAGCATTCTTACTTTACAGCATTTTTTCACAAATGCCTAAAACTTTTGCACAGTACTGTATATATATATATATATATATATATATATATATATATATATATATATATATATATATATATATACAGTACCGGTCAAAAGTTTTAGAACACCTCAATTTTTCCAGTTTTTATTGAAATTAAAGCATAGAACAAATAAACAATTGGAGATAAAAAAGAAATCATGGAATCGTTTTGTTTAACAAAATTTAATCTAAATTTTTGACTCATCAAAGTAGCCACCTTTTGCAGATATAACAGCCGAACACACTCGTGGCATTCTTTCTACAATGGAAATCAAATATTGTTCGGAAAGTTCTTCCCAACACTGTTGCAGAAGTTCCCACAAATGTGTTGCACTTGTAGGTTGCTTTGCTTTCACCCTTCTGTCCAGTTCATCCCAAACCAGCTTGATGGGGTTTAAGTCTGGAGACTGTGCTGACCATTCCATGATTTGAAGCCTACCGTCTTGTTCTTTTCTTCTAAGGTAGTTCTGACATAGCCTGGAGGTATGTTTTGGGTCATTATCTTGCTGTAGGATGAACCCCTGACCAACTAGGCGTATACCAGAGGGTACTGCATGGCGCTGCAAAATGCTGTGGTAGCCGTTTTGGTTCAGGGTGCCTCACACTCTGTGCAAGTCGCCGACTCTGGATCCAGCAAAAGAGCCCCAGACCATCACGCTTCCTCCTCCATGTTTGACAGCTGGTGTCACACACTGAGGAACCATCCTTTCGCCTACTCGACGGCGTACAAAAACCCTGTGTGATGAACCGAAGACTTCAAATTTTGATTCATCAGTCCATAAGACCTTCTTCCAGTCTTCAGTAGTCCACTGGCGGTGCTTCATGGCCCAGGCAAGCCTCTTTTTCTTATTTTGCCATCTTAGCAATGGCTTTCTTACTGCCACTCGACCTGTCAAACCTGCAGCTCGAAGTCTTCTCTTCACAGTTGAAACTGAGACTTGCTTACTTCGACCAGTGTTAAGCTGTGCTTGAAGCTGTTGTCCTGTGAGCCACCTATCACGCAAGCTGTTGACTCTCAGAAACTTGTCTTCTGATTCTGTTGTGGCTTTGGGTCTGCTAGACCTCTTCCTGTCAGAGTTTCCTCCAGTTTCCAAGTGCCTTTTGATGGTGTAGGAAACTGTACTCACTGACACCTTGGCTTTCTTTACAATTTCTCTAAAGGAAAGACCTACACTTTTAAGGGTTATAATGGTCTGTCTGTCTTCCTTTGTTAATTGCCTTTTTCTCGCCATTATGATAGCAATATACTACTTCCTGCAGTACAATACTGTCCAAATAATGCTTAAGAGGGTGTAGTAACACAGTCTGTTCCAACACTGCTTTTATACAGACAGAGGGTTTGTAAGTAATCAACAAAAGTTGGGACACCTGTAGTAATTGTTAGCATCAACTTTCAAGGCTTAATTTACTTCCATTGCTGCAGAACAGCTGTAAGTTGTTAACCCATTACTTGTTCCCTGAAAAAGGCCTTTTTGTATAACTCTGAAATGTACATTATTTTTCAGTTTTTGGTAACCTAAACTTTTTTTTTAACCTCTGGCAGTTTACCGCTTACCTTTGTACCATTTCAGGTTATTCACTGGACTTGAACTTCAATAAATTTCAATAAAAACTGGAAAAATGGGGGTGTTCTAAAACTTTTGACCAGTAGTGTATATATATATATAATATATATGTGTGTGTGTGTGTGTGTGTGTGTGTGTGTGTTTGTGTGTGTGTGTTCAAAACAATGTGCAGACTTCTCACAAAGGCGTTCAAACAGAACCAAAAACATGCCTGTGCTATAATTCAATCCACGCTACAAACTGGACACAAGACCTATTAATCCATCAGTGACTGGTTAACCCTATGCTGCCTACGGGGAATGAGCATATTCGGTCATAAATATGAACACTCTGTTTAAACGCTTGTAGTTTTGGAACCTTAAATCAGAAATTAAAACCCAATACACCTACAGAAAGGCATTAAGGAGATCTTTCCATTGATGTAATTAATTTTGTTGTGGGGTGATTTTTTTTTTTCATATGAGCTGACACCCCCCAAAAATTATCGAAATATGAAAAATTATAAATAATATTTTCAAAAATTCTCAATTTCAACCTCTTTCCAAGTGTTCTATAAAAAAAAAACTTAGAGCATATTGTAGCTGCACAATTTTCCAAGGATCTCAAATCTGAAATCAGAATTGAAATATAACAGTTGCAGCGCTAGATAAGCTTTTACAATGCATAGTATTTTACAAAAAAAATCAACCTCCGAATGGCAAATGTAAAATAATAAATAACATTTTTAAAAATTGCCAATTTCAACCTCTTTCCAAGTTTCATATATATAAAAAAAAAAAAAAAAAACTTACAGCATATTGCATCTTCACAATTTGTCAAGGATTTCAAATCTGAAATCAGAATTTTAATATCTTGTAAAGTTGCAGAACAAGATAAGGTTTTATAATGCATTGTATTTTACAAAAAGTCAACTTCCGAAATGGCAAATGTAAAATACTAATAAATCATTTAAAAAATTGGCAATTTCAACCTCTTTCCAAGTTTTACAGAAAAAAACTTAGAGTATATTGTAGCTTCACAATTTGTCAAGGATTTCAAATCTGAAATCAGAATTGAAATATCTTGTACAGTTGCAGAGCTAGATAAGGTTTTGCAATGCATAGTATTTTACAAAAATCAACCTCCGAAATGGCAAAGGCACACTAGGGTTAAAACTTGGCAAAAAGTGAGACTGGAAACACTATTGCCCTGTTTGAGATACAATTATATTTCAGTATAAAAAATAAAGAAACAACGCACAAGTTATCAAATAAAATGGTTATTTTTTTATTTGAAAAAAAAAGTATATTATAAATAAAACTTTGAAATTAAGAATTTTATTTGGGAGGGAGGGAGGCAAAAAAAAAACTTCTATATTGTGCTGTATTTATTTATTTTCAAAACTACCCTGCAGTTGAAGTGCTGGGCTGGGGCTCCTCCAGATCACTCTCCTCCTCATCCTCCTGCAGCAGCTCTTCATCAAGGAGTTCAGCCTGCATGTCAGGACCCTCCTCCTCTTCAGTGACTGAACCAGATGCTAGAGCTGATTGTCTCCATCCATTTTCTGGCTTACACACACCCACATAAAACATTAAAATAAATACCAATTATTAATTATTAATAATAATAATAATAGTACTACTACTACTACTAATAATAATACCTGTAATAATATTCTCCTCCATCCTTTCACACACATAAAGTAAATTAATAATAATGACTCTTCATACACACACAAAGTAAAAGTAATCTAATAATAAAATACATAGATAAATAATAATAGTGACTACAGCTAAATAATGTTTTCTGTTCTTTACACACAGTAAACTAGTAATAAAATACATGGCTAAATAATAATAATAACTACAGCTAAATAAATGTCTTTGTTCTTTACATAGGCTACATACACAACGTAAAAATAAAAACTAAACCAATAATAAAAAACAACGAGATTTATTCCTCATTCTTTTACACATCGAATAAAAAAAATAAGTTATGAAAATAATAGATGCATAGCTAAATAATAATAACGACTACAGATAAATAATGAATCGACTAGAAAAAGTAAAACACAGACGTACACAAACACCTAACTTTGCATCACATGCGATAGACCTATTAGTTTTGCCTTCTGTCCTGAGAAACAAGTTCAAAAAATTGAAAAACAAGTCTAAAATAAAAACGTATATGAAACTAACTATAAGAAATATGTTTTTTTTTTAAAACCGTGATGCTGGTACAGTAGTTACTCTTGTCTATAGCAGTCATAAAGTAAGCCCTGCCCAGCAAGCAAGCGCGCACACAAAAGACACAGCGAAAAAAAAACACTGCAGATGTACTCAGCACAAAAAAAAACAATATAAAGTTGAAAAAAAAACAACAACAATATGACTAATTAGCCCAAATACTTACCGTTTAGATGATATGTAGATTAGCAGTCTTGGGATCGTAAAACCGGAGATACAGAGCTTCGAGTCTCTGCGCCGGCAGAGACTCGTCCTTGAGATCAAAATATTATATGTCCCGCCCACCCTAGCCCTAAACCAATGGTATCATGACAAGCCCCGTAGTCATGGCTATAACCCACACTTTAAAAAAACAAAACTGCTGGTTGGACGGCTGAGATATGACGTGTTTTGTCATCGTAACCAAAGTTACGAAATTACAGCGCGTCGACAGTTAAGGGTTAATTGGGCTTGGCAAAATAAAAGCCGACAATCAATAACAGATTAATCAAATGAATGGATTGATCTCTGCTTTCTGTGTGTGTGTGTGCCTGTCTGTCTGATGAATCGCTATCTAATAAGAGCCGATACGCATTGCCTGTCTGTCTGTCTCTCCGCACCTCTCCTCTCATCTTTTAATATTTTCTTTGTTTTCCCTCCGTCAGCGTTGTGGCACGTCACTCTACAATCACCCTGACAGAAACGTTTGTTCCTGCCAAATCTGGCCCTCGCAAGCTATATTTTACAATTAAAACCAATATTTTATATGTATTTTAGAATATATAAATATTTTTCCAATATTATAACAGCAAGAGAACATTCAAAGAGGAGGTTAAATGTCTAAGAGACACAAATGGCAAAATCATAGATGAAGAAAAAAAAATAGCAAATACTGTATATTAAATGATTACTTTTCACAGGTTTTTACAAAGGAGGACACGGACAACATGCCCCACATGTCAACCTGTTCCTATACAGTTTAAAATAACTTTAGCATAGCAGAGGCAGAAGTGTTAAAGGGACTAGGACCTCTTAAAATAACCAAATCCCCTGGGCCGGATGAGATCCTCCCAATAGTACTCAAAGAAATGAAAGAAGTTATTTACAAACCGCTAACCAAGATCATGCAACAGTCTCTTGACACAGGGGTTGTAACGACAGACTGGAAAATAGCAAACGTAATACCGATCCACAAAAAGGGAGACAAAACCAAACCAGGTAATTACAGACCAATAAGCCTGACTTCTATTATATGTAAACTTATGGAAACTATAATAAGATCCAAAATGGAAAATTACCTATATGGTAACAATATCCTGGGAGACAATCAGCATGGTTTTAGGAAAGGAAGATCGTGTCTAACTAACCTGCTTGACTTTTTTGAGGATGCAACATTGAAAATGGATAACTGCAAAGCATACGACATGGTTTATTTAGATTTCCAGAAAGCTTTTGACAAAGTCCCGCATAAAAGATTAATTCTCAAACTGAACGCAGTAGGGATTCAAGGAAATGCATGCACAGTGGGAGTGGTTAACATGTAGAAAACAGAAAGTACTGATTAGAGGAGAAACCTCAAAATGGAGCGAGGTAACCAGTGGAGCACCACAGGGATCAGTATTAGGTCCTCTGCTATTCCTAATCTACATTAATGACTTAGATGCTGGTATAGTAAGCAAACTCGTTAAATTTGCAGACGACACAAAAAAAGTAGGAGTGGCAAACACTGTTGCAGCAGCAAAGGTCATTCAAAATGATCTAGACAGCATTCAGAACTAGGCAGACACATGGCAAAAGGCATTTAATAGAGAAAAGTGTAAGGTACTGCACGCAGGCAATAAAAATGTGCATTATAAATATCATATGGGAGATACTGAAATTGAAGAAGTGAACTATGAAAATGACCTAGGAGTTTATGTTGACTCAGAAATGTCTTCATCTAGACAATGTGGGGAAGCTATAAAAAAGGCCAACAAGATGCTCAGATATATTGTGAGAGGTGTTGAATTTAAATCAAGGGAAGTAATGTTAAAACTTTACAATGCATTAGTAAGACCTCACCTAGAATATTGTGTTCAGTTCTGATCACCTCGTTACAAAAAGGATATTGCTGCTCTAGAAAGAGTGCAAAGAGCAACCAGAATTATCCCGGGTTTAAAAGGCATGTCGTATGCAGACAGGCTAAAATAATTAAATCTATTCAGTCTTGAACAAAGAAGACTACGCGGCGATCTGATTCAAACATTCAAAATACTAAAAGGTATAGACAATGTCGACCCAGGGGACTTTTTTGACCTGAAAAAAGAAACAAGGACCAGGGGTCACAAATGGAGATTAGATAAAGGGGCAATCAGAACAGAAAATAGGAGGCACTTTTTTTACACAGAGAACTGTGAGGGTCTGGAACCAACTCCCCAGTAATGTTGTTGAAGCTGACACCCTGGTATCCTTCAAGAGGCTGCTTGATGAGATTCTCGGATCAATAAGCAACTAACAACCAAACGAGTAAGATGGGCTGAATGGCCTCCTCTCGTTTGTAAACTTTCTTATGTTCTATACTGGCTGTACTGGAGAACAGACCTGACTGCTGATTTCCACCAATTCAGTACTGTACAATGCAATGCCATACAACACAATACAGCTTCACTGCTGCATGAACTCGGGTGTACCAGCTCAACTCAGACATGTTTGAGAGCACTATTGAGGCCACAGGGTTTGCGTTACACTTTTTAAAAATGTCTCCAGGATGGGAGGACTGAAACAAAATTATATAGTGTCTATCTGAACAAGAATATATATATATATATATATATATATATATATATATATATATATATATATATATGATGTAAAGTTTGTAGTATTAGAACAGCTAAAATTAGACAATGCGACATATAGAAGAATAAAAGAAAGTAAATGGATAAATAGACTGAACACGATTATGCCAGCGGGACTCAACAGAAAAGAATGATGTAATTAACTTCAATAGATATAGAACATTTAAATAAATAAACAAAGTTCGTTCAAAAGTTGTGCATGCTGATGCGCTGGGGAGGCCAAATCTAGACTGATCCTCAGAGCCAGCATTGCATGATATAATAAAAATATAAATTTATATAAAGTAATGTTAATTAGAATTAATACAGATTCAAAGATATAAGTAAAAATGATGTCACAATATACAAAACACCATTACATCATGTAAGAATAAATCATAGATTTGAATGTAAACAATAACAAGTAGTTGTCATGCCGTCAAAAACCTATAAATACCTCCAATGTTTTGATTCAAACACAGGCTCCCTTGAGAAAGATATGTGCAACATATCGAAACGTTGGGCAGCTGGCTCTTTGAGCTAAAATACATATATATATATATATATATATATATATATATATATAGCCCCCTTACCTTTTTTGGACATTTGCAATCATTCTGAGTGGTGGTTATTGCTGTGACTCAAATACTGCGGTTTTTTTATTGTCTGTGCTGCTTTGATTGAGTTCAGGAGCTGCTCTTCAGTTCTTGTTGCCTGTCAGAGGTGCACGTAATGTAGACTAGATTAGCCAAAGGCTTATTTTAGTTAGCGCCATCTACTGCAGAGCTAGTGTATTGCCAGCAAAACAAACTTGATCCACAGTGACAGATCACTAGATTGCACTGTTGGCTCTTACTTCTATAAAGACACTGGCTGATCTAGCCTGTGTCGCACGTGTCTATGGCAGTGCAGCTAGAACTGAAGAGCAGCTCCTGAACTCACAGTCAAAGCAACACAGTATTTGAGTACCTGCAGTATGATTACAAAGGCAAGGGGACAATACACAATGACGACATTTCATTTAAAGCTACTTTGAGATGAAAGTGATATTATTAAATAAAAAGAACAAACTTTTTTGTAAATTTGATTTATTAACAAAAGCTTCTCCTCACAAATCAACAGAACCTGGATGAAATATGAACAAACAAAACAAGAAATGAAATCTGTCTCCTCCAAAAGTCACTTTGCAGGACTGCTTTGAGAGGGTTGGCATACTGTGATGTTTTCTGAACCTGAAAGAAAAAGAAAGGTAAAAATCAGGCAGACTAGTTTTCTTTTTTTTTTTTAAATGTAGTCATCACCAATGGTTTTTTACCCTGGTTTTCTCCCCAATTTGGAATGCCCAATTATTATTTTTATCCCGGTTCACCACTGCAACCCACTGGCGACTCGGGAAACGGAGGTTAAAACACGCGTCCTCCGAAACGTGTTCCAGGCAGACTAGTTTAATTAATACTTGTATAAACACCATAACTTTTACACACTCAATAGTACTAAATATAGAACCAGTAAAAGAAACTAAGATTTCAATGACAAATGTTTCAAATAGAAGTCTTTTTCAATGTATTCAGATTTTCCTAACATTCAATGTCCTACCTGTTTAATAACCTCTCTACTGCCGTTTCTTCTTACATCATTATTTACCAGGCTCCTCCATAGTGGCTAGTCAATTAATTAGCCTGCTGTCTGTCTGTCTGCACTACCTAACCCCCAGATTGGAACCCAGGCCTCCAGAGAAAGGTGAAAGGCGAGAATGAGGGGCTTTTGAACTCATCAGCCCGCTAGCTGTCTTGTCTATGCCACCTTGCCCCCCACATTAGAAACTAGGTCTCTATAGACAGGTGAAAAGCATTACATTAATTAATCATATTGCTAGTCAAAAGTCTAGACCTGTTAAATCTGGACTCCAGCTAAATTCACCGCTGCTGTGTATTGCAACTGCTTGCCAGTCGTCACTTCACAGCTTCACTCACTGTACCTGTGAAGTGGCCGTGGTCTCAGCCAATGAAATTGATGACCACCAGGTGCAGGACTGTGTGAGCGAATAGGAAGTCAGCAAATGCACGTTCCGGGGAGATACCCAGGAATTCACCCTTGTTGTTGGGGTTTACCTGGATACGAAGACACACTGAGAGCGACAGAGAGGAGAGTCATTATGCATTGCAAAAAACAATGTGTGCCTAGTAACAGGTAATTATAGTGATCTAAACCAAAATATTCCATAAATCTTCCATTCTCTATATACACTGCCTGGCCACTTTATTAAGCTACTGGTATGGCCCTGGTGTGGGGCAAGTTCTCCTGGTATAGCCTGGCTCCCTCGACAACTCTGGAAGGCTGAACCCGTACTTTCAATAAGATAATGTACAGGGATGGTAATAAGACTCCCAGTTTGATCCATTCCTGGTTTTACTATGAGTTAATAAGACACACTTGAGCTTGTTACCTACACACTGGCTAATCAAGCTCGTACTAAAACCTGGAATGGGCAAACCGCTGCAATAGGATTCCCATCCCTGTAATGTAAATGTGGGCAGCAGTGTGGAGTAGTGGTTAGGGCTCTGGACTCTTGATCGGAGGGTCGTGGGTTCAATCCCAGGTGGGGGACAATGTTGCTGTACTCTTGAGCAAGGTACTTTACCTAGATTGCTCCAGTAAAAACACAACTGTATAAATGGGTAACTATACGTGAAAATAATATGATATCTTGTAACAATTGTAAGTCGCCCTGGGTAAGGGCGTCTACTAAGAAATTAATAATGTACTTCGTGCGGTAATTACAATTCGGCAGCGTTGTATAAACGTTGAGTTTTGCAAAGACTTAGATCAACCCTTTCCTGCCAGAATATAATTCCCTAACCACATAATGATATATAACACTACCGGTGCGTAAATAAAGCCAAGGCGCTGGTGTATTTGGTATGAACCCTCCGTCTTCTTTCAGATACTAATTTCTTACCTGCAAGGATGAAGCATCCAACAGACGATATGAACCCGGACAGGAACGAATTGAACGGGAATGTACCGACCAACAGGCAGTACAAGAACTGCATCGCTCCGGTGAGCACAATGTACAGTAAATAGGCGTCCACTAACTTTAGTTTGTTTGGCGTGGAGGTGACATATTCGTCCAAAAACCGAGAAATCACAGAAAGCACCGAGTTGGACATTTTTTTTGTCAGAAAGTGGACCAACGGTGTCTGTGACTTGGAATCGACAGAAGAAACGCGAAACTAGCGCAGAAGATAGACGTGTCTCAGAACACAGGAAGTTGGTGTCGCACTCAAATCATTCCCGCCCATTCGTCGTACACAATTGTTCCATTATTATGATTTATTTATTAGCAGACGCCCTTACTCAGGGTGACTTACAGTTGTATACAAAAATACATATCAAGAATTACAGTACAATTAGAGCAATATACAAAATACTATGACTTCAGTCCTAATAAAAGCAAATACAAAACACAGTACGATTTGATATCGGGGCAATTCAAGAGCAGGTAACAGTGTTGATAGTTACATCAGGGTTAGATACAAGTGCAAGTGAAATACAAGATACTACAGATTGGGTTCAGTGCAGGATTAAATACAGTAAAATAGGGAGCAGATAAGTGCAAGTTAAAGTACATTAAAGGCAGAGTGATATATTGTCCAGGGAAGAGTTTTTTACAGGTGTTGTCTGAAGGCTGTCCTTACAAAGGTACCACCAAATGTTCCTGTCAGGACACTGCACTCGAATTGGTTATCATATTATTGTTAATAAAACAATGAATAATCCTCTCCCAACACCGAAACACTAAATCTAAGATCAGTATCCTACACTGCAGCCATTACACATCTAAAGTAGTTCATGTTTGTTAGTGAATAAGCGTTTGCGTTACTTTAAAAAAAAGTGACCGGAGGTGCTGACTTCCTGTTGTCCTGACAGGAACGTTTCGTGGTACCTTTGTAGACACTGCTGTCTGAGGTGTGTTTTGAGGAGGCGCCGGAAGGTGGTCAGGGACTGGGCAGCCCTGACATCCGTGGGTAGGTCGTTCCACCACAGCGGGGCGAGGGTGGAGAAGGAGCGGGCTCTGGAGGCAGGGGTGTAGGGAGAGAGAGAGGGTCTGGAGGTAACTGGGTGCAGTCTGGTCAAGGCATCGGTAGGCGAGTACAAGAGTTCTGAAAAATAAGTACTAATTATACACATTTCCCCCATATTAATATTAATATATACATCAAACTTCATATACATATCATAACTTTTGAGTTTTAATAAGATGTACATGAGTAGTTTGTTTCTTCAGCCGCGATGTTTAAAAACTCTACACCCGTCCCTTTTAGTAATAAAACACATTGCTAAAAAAAAAAAAAAGATTCTTATGTACTTCCGTATATAAATGCGTTACCGTGGTTTTCTATCCAGACATACAGTACTGTGCAAAAGTTTTAGGCAGGTGTGAAAAAATGCTGTAAAGTAAGAATGCTTTCAAAAATAGACATGTTAATAGATTATATTTATCAATTAACTAAATGCAAAGTGAGTGAACAGAAGAAAAATCTAAATCAAATCCATATTTGGTGTGACAACCCTTTGCCTTCAAAACAGCATCAATTCTTCAAGGTACACTTGCACAAAGTCAGGGACTTTGTAGGCATATAGTCAGGTGTATGATTAAACAATTATACCAAACAGGTGCTAATGATCATCAATTCAATATGTAGGTTGAAACACAATCATTAACTGAAACAGAAACAGCTGTGTAGGAGGAATAAAACTGGGTGAGGAACAGCCAAACTCAGCTAACAAGGTGAGGTTGCTGAAGACAGTTTACTGTCAAAAGTCATACACCATGGCAAGACTGAGCACAGCAACAAGACACAAGGTAGTTATATTGCATCAGCAAGGTCTCTCCCAGGCAGAAATTTCAAGGCAGACAGGGGTTTCCAGATGTGCTGTCCAAGCTCTTTTGAAGAAGCACAAAGAAACGGGCAACGTTGAGGACCGTAGACGCAGTGGTCGGCCAAGCAAACTTACTGCAGCAGATGAAAGACACATCATGCTTACTTCCCTTCGCAATCGGAAGATGTCCAGCAGTGCCATCAGCTAAGAACTGGCAGAAAACAGTGGGACCCTGGTACACCCATCTACTGTCCGGAGAAGTCTGGTCAGAAGTGGCCTTCATGGAAGACTTGCGGCCAAAATCCATACCTCCGGCGTGGAAACAAGGCCAAGCGACTCAACTATGCACGAAAACACAGGAACTGGGGTGCAGAAAAATGGCAGCAGGTGCTCTGGACTGATGAGTCAAAATTTGAAATATTTGGCTGTAGCAGAAGGCAGTTTGTTCGCGAAGGGCTGGAGAGCGTACGAATGAGTGTCTGCAGGCAACAGTGAAGCATGGTGGAGGTTCCTTGCAAGTTTGGGGCTGCATTTCTGCAAATGGAGTTGGGGATTTGGTCAGAATTAATGGTCTCCTCAATGCTGAGAAGTACAGGCAGATACTTATCCATCGTGCAATACCATCAGGGAGGCATCTGATTGGCCCCAAATTTATTCTGCAGCATGACAACGACCCCAAACATACAGCGAAAGTCATTAAAAACTATCTTCAGCGTAAAGAAGAACAAGGAGTCCTGGAAGTGATGGTATGGCCCCCACAGAGCCCTGATCTCAACATCATCGAAGTCTGTCTGGGATTACATGAAGAGAGAGAAGCAACTGAGGCTGCCTAAATCCACAGAAGAACTGTGGTTAGTTCTCCAAGATGTTTGGGCCAACCTACCTGCCGAAGTTCCTTTAAAACTGTGTGCAAGTGTACCTAGAAGAATTGATGCTTGATGCTGTTTTGAAGGCAAAGGGTGGTCACACCAAATATGGATTTGATTTAGATTTTTCTTCTGTTCACTCACTTTGCATGTAGTTAATTGATAAATATAATCTATTAACATGTCTATTTTTGAAAGCATTCTTACTTTACAGCATTTTTTCACACCTGCCTAAAACTTTTGCACAGTACTGTACATGAGAACACAATATAATTAATAATAATAACATAACATTAATATAACACGGCGGAGCTGAATCATCTCAAAACTTGCCAAATCGACCTTAAAAAGGATGTCAATGATTCAGAAATATGTCTTATTACTAACGTATTCGTATTACCCGATTTAGTCGTGTAAAATATTAAAATAAACATGTAATCTGGTCCGTTTCAAAGAAACGTAATGTGAAGTACTCGACATTCACGATTTTGTGCTTTGCCTCTAAAATGTACATTTCATTTTGTAATACCGAAAGTTCACAGTAAACCACGGCGACGAATAAATTAATACCGCGTTTTGATTGGTCCATGTCTGTCAGATGAATATGTTGTCACACGAGTGGAAAAGCTTGCATGCATTTTACATTGCGATCAGAGATCGGGAGAGAGAGCGATAGATCTGCTTTACACAACCTTTCAATTAAAATATAATGTGGTATTTTGCTGCACTACGATAACAAACTATGGGTTATTACTTTATATGAATTATCATCTTATGCACGAATGTAAGAATTGGCTTTCTGTAGTGGTGTACTTTTTTTTCCCTTTCAAATAGCATGTATCTATTATAGTTTGCGCGATATATATGAAATATATATCTTCCATACTATTACAGTTTTATTTAAAATTTAGTCGTTGCAATTTTTTAAAATTTTTTATTATTTTCTACCAATTTGGAATGGCCAATTATTTTTATGCTCGGCTCACCGCTACCACCCCTGCGCAGACTCGGGAGGGCGAAGACAAACACACGCTGTCTTCCGAAGCGTGTGCCGTCAGCCGACCGCTTTTTTTCACACTGCAGACTCACCTTGCAGCCACCCAAGAGCTACAGCGTCGGAGGACAACACAGCTCTCAGGCATCTTACAGGCAAGCCCGCAGGCGCCCGGGCAGACTACAGGGGTCGCTGGTGCGCGGTGAGCCGAGGACACCCTGGCCGACCTAAACCCTCCCCCAGGGCGACGATTGGCCAATTGTGCGCCACCCCCTGGGAGCTCCCGTCCACGGACGGCTGTGGAATAGCCTGGACTCGAACTGCGACGTCTAGACTATAGAGCGCATCCTGCACTGCACGCAGAGCGCCTTTACTGGATGCGCCTCTTGGGAGCCCCCTACTATTACAGTTTTGTTACAGGATACATTAATTTATCTGTAATATAATCACAGTTTTACATGTAGACTGCACCTGTTTTCATTTACGTCCTAAATTCTGGGCCGCTCTGGTTTTTAGATAATGTCCCAAATTCTGGGCCGATTTGGTTTGCAGATAACGTCCCAAATTCTGCATTTTCGAATTCAGCCCAGTTTTTGGGATATTCTGCTTAGCTGACAGCCCAGTTTCTAAGTCATGCATGCACAGTTTACCATAAACTGGATCGTGAATTCATTTAAGAGTAACCCTGAGTACACAAATCAAAGTTAATGTATTTTTTACTCTCCCCAGAAAACTTTTTTTTTTTTTATGAAGAAACAGAAATAAAATGTAAATGTTAAAAAAAGGACATCTCATTTGCTTATGTAATGTCCATCAACATATAGTGAGGCGTAGGGGCTTATCAGATCTTCTGGGTTTAAGAGACCAGTGCCCTTCAAGAACTTCAAATAAATCTTATTGTATTGTATTAGTCAACATCTATTCCTGATAATTTATACTGTAGGTCAGGGGTTTTCAACCTTTTTTTGAAACTGTACCCCTTCTCTCTGGAGGTTTCAGCTCAACTGAACGGTACCTCAGTTGCAATAAAATGGAGAATAATCTGATGACCATCCCCCCCGATTATTTAATAAATAATTTAATGTCACAACAGTTTGGGTGACAAACTGCTGGTCTAGGACAAAATAACAAACAGTAGGCTTAATTCTTAAAACTTTTAATTACAAGTATTTGGGTGCACAGAATTAAAAAGACAAGTATTTGGAGACAGTCATATCCGCTTTCTATTTGGCAAAGTTAGTATAAATAATACAAAATAGTGTGCACTGTAAATGTTTTTACGTTAACATTTACTTCCGATCTCCGCATAATTGTGTGCCATTTAAAATGTTTACCTCAAGATAAAACTATAATAACTGCTAACAATAAGCCAACATAAAAAATATCCAAAGGATTCAGTATAACTTTCTGTCGCTTTGCACTCTGTAGACTCTTGTGTTTTCTTCCTTTGCTTTGCAAGTAACGAATCCATTTAATGAAACACCGAAAACAAATTCAACCTGTCGCTGTGCTGTTACTAAAATGCAGCCACAACTAATAAATAAAACAAAAAACATCAAAGTATGAGTATAATGATTAATAATTATATTTGGGGTTAGGAGCACACCTATTTTTTTGTAACTTTGACGGCCTTTTGACGGCCTTTAATAATTTTGAAGACCTTTTGTAAAAGTGACGGCATTTTGATACCCAGCATACACTGCAATACCCAGCAGAGTTATACACTGATATGCTGATAGCACAGCAATTCAAATGAAGTTCGTAAGTGGTTGTGTTCCTCAAATACACAATAAAAAGTGATATTTATAGGGTATTGTAACAGGAGAGATCTGGACTGACTATCTGGCACATCCGTATTACTGCAGGTGGAGGGCAGCAGTCTCGTGGAATCCGTCTGTCGGTCATGGCGATGACACGGAGAGGTATGGAAGAGGGTGTGTGTGCTTTCCCTCTCTCTGAGTGGCTGAGGGGCGGGCCTGGGGGATTGCTCGGCCCTTAAGATCTGGCTTGGTTGTGCACTCGGGTGGCCGTGTTTGGGAACACACAGTGACACTGACAGAGGACGTCAGTTTTAAAACAAAAATGAGGCAAGCCTGGCTGGGGAGAAATAATTAAAATAATTTAAAGAGAAAATAAATAACAGAAATCATCACGTACCTGAGGGGACGTGTTTAGTTATACGGGGAACTCCGGCCATCCCAGTGTATAGGGTAACTGAGCGTAGGACGGAGGCTCGTTCTGACCGGCTTAGCGGCAGTGGGGGCACTGCGTAAGCAGCACTTTTGTTTGTAGTTTGTTTTATTTTCCCTTTTAATTTCGCCTTTGGTTTTCATTATTATTTACAAGCACCTGTTGTGCCTGTACCTGTTTTGGTAAACACCGTGGTTCTGGTTACTGTTGTCAGTATCCAGTCCACGGACAACAGCGCCCTCTACTGGTCAAAATAAATCAGTGCGCCTGAGCAGCGTTACAAATAAAGTACTGTCTCCTTGTGTCAGTGAATTGCCCACCACCCTTTCACAGGTATACATAGGGCTTTTGATTTTCGGTTTTAACTAGTGGTGGGAAAAGTGAAGCCTCTTGAACCACTGAACCCTCTGAACCATTTGCTTCATAAAAGATTCACTGAGCCGAATCACTTGAAGCGCTTCGTGCTCCATAGTGACATCTATTGGTAGAGCCGCGTCATTGAACATACTTGAACTTGAACATACGTGTTACACACAGGCTGCTATTGCCTGGAACTTGGCATTTAGAAATTATGATCTGTAGCCTAATGTACACGAGACACCGTAAAGCACGCTTTTTGCAGGCTCTGTCAGTGTCATTTGTGACTTACAAAATGAAGTTACATTTTATAATTTCTCTGCTATCTGTTTATATATCAACCACAGTGATTACCCAACAAAAAAGCCAGTCACGCATACGCATGATCATACTTGAAATTTAAGATTGTTGTACAATTGAAAACCCGATAATGATGCTTTAGAAAGGGAGACACATCTGACCTCAGAAAATGTACTCGGCTGGGAAATTAGTGTTGAAACAAGTAAGATATTTGATATTTCATTTGTTAGACAGTTTCCTGGTGATGCAACAAGTTAGTAAATCGTGTAATTAGAAATGCTTGTCAAGCACAGGATCGAATCCCTGCTCCTGTGAGGAAGTGTGCGTGTAGAGAACTTGTTTTAGATTTTAAAAAATAATAATAATTACATTTTCCAAAATGCAAAACTAAAAGAATCATATTTGCTGATATTTTTTTTAAATAAACAAATTGAAAAAAAGAGAAAGAAATAATAAATGGTTCCTTCCAGGAGTAATCTAGGCTGTATTTCAATGAAGCATTGTATTGATTCTGGTTCAGTGAGATCACGTGATGTGTTGCTTCATGCGGAACACTGTTTGCTTCAGATGGTTCCAGGCGGGTTACGTCATTTGTTTGCTTCACATGAAGCATTTGAATCACCTGAAGTAGTGAATCACTGAATCATGTGACTGATCCGAAGCGTCAATGAACCCTGTGTATGATTTGAAGCCTCAATGAAGCAATGAACCTTGTGAATGATTTGAAGCTCCGCCCTGTCGTAGTTGAATCAATTGAAGCCCCTCTCCAAAACTCATAGGCATTCTAGTATTAGGCATAGCATTAATGGGTCATTAGTTCAGTGTCTCATCGGTGTCTCTCGGATGGCTAGATTATTACAGATTATTTTTAAGCATATAACATACTTGAAGCGTAACCCCAAGTTAATTAAAGCCTATTGGACATTTTTAAAAAAAAAGTGTTTTTAAAGTGCATAATATATAGAAACATAACATAATAATAATGTTTATTTTATTACATTTCAGTAAAACATACTTGAATGCAAAGATTTCTACATATACATCCATATATATTTTTATAAAGAAAAAAATGCATATTACATATATGACTTGGCGGACGAAAGAAAATTGGTTCTTTCGAGTTCGTACGACCCACGACCGCCATTTGCCGAGCCTTACCCCGATGGTGTTTTTATAATGGGATTTGCCATAGGGAGGAGGGTGGTCTCTTATCTTACCCATATCTCCATGACCCCTGGGCCAACGAACTCAGAAGGGCACTCTTTGTCTTAGCTAAAGAAAAACATTGGCCACGTGTTCGTACTACAGCCAATCGCCAGATGACGAACGTTATCTTCAAGAAGCTGCTTGATGAGATTCTGGGATCGATAAGCTAATAACAACCAAACGAGCAAGATGGGCTGAATGGCCTCCTCTCGTTTGGAAACTTTCTTATGTTCATAAATTGTGACTGTTTTTTAAAGGGATATGCCATAGGGAATCGCGGTCGGTGAGGGGTGGGGGGCTGCTGTCGTACCCCATATCTCCACGACCCCTGGGGCAAGGAACTCAGGAGCACTCTCTTCATGTGCACACGACTCTCAGCTAAAGAAAATCACTGGCCAGATGGCGGCCGTTGCCCCAAAGGTGTTTTATAATGGGATTTCCCATAGACATTTTTCAGGGTGCTATATCTTGGTTTCCGGGACTTGAAAATCGGTACGGGGGTCCACCTTGGGGCCCCTGTCGATTCCTCCAAGCGACGTGTCCCCAGCTGGAAAGGACCCCAATTTAGACCTTTTTTGCCAACCTGGAACTCAAAAGCTATTGGAAATCCAACCTTGACACGCCATCATGCTGAAAATGTAAAAATGTAGCATTTGAAAATAGGTGGCTCCCTGTGAAAGAGGGCCCCCAGACATGACCGAGCCTAGGAAGTTCAACCCGGGTTCTTGGCCTCGGGGTCATGGAGATATGACCCCAAGAAGGGTCATTTTGGGACATTTTTGACAGGGCGTATCTCGGATTCTGTGGGGGTTAGGTTCAAGGTGCCAGGACGGCTCGGCAAAGTGAATTTATTGCAAAGAATTGCTACCAAACTGGGCATGTTACATTCAGGCTGGTCCCCTAAGTGGTGTGTGTGCAGAGGTTACATGGTGGTGTGTGTGTGCAGGGGTTGCATGGTGGTGTGTGCGTGCAGGGGTTGCATGGTGGTGTCTGCGTGCAGGGATTGCATGGCGGTGTGTGTGCAGGGGTCGCACGGTGGTGTGTGCGTGCAGGGATCGCACGGTGGTGTGTGCGTGCAGAGGTTGCATGGTGGTGTGTGCGTGCAGGGGTTGCACGGTGGTGTGTGTGTGCCGGGGTTGCATGGTGGTGTGTGTGCAGGTGTCGCACGGTGGTGTGTGTGCAGGGATTGCATGGTGGTGTGTGCGTGCAGGGGTTGCATGGTGGTGTCTGCGTGCAGGGATTGCATGGTGGTGTGTGTGCAGGGGTCGCACGGTGGTGTGTGCATGCAGGGGTTGCACGGTGGTGTGTGCGTGCAGGGATTGCATGGTGGTGTGTGTGCAGGGGTCGCACGGTGGTGTGTGCATGCAGGGGTTGCACGGTGGTGTGTGTGTGCAGGGATTGCATGGTGGTGTGTGCGTGCAGGGGTTGCATGGTGGTGTCTGCGTGCAGGGATTGCATGGTGGTGTGTGTGCAGGGGTCGCACGGTGGTGTGTGCATGCAGGGGTTGCACGGTGGTGTGTGCGTGCAGGGATTGCATGGTGGTGTGTGTGCAGGGGTTGCATGGCGGTGTGTGCATTCAGGGGTTGCGCGTGGATGTGTGTGGAAGGGAATTGGAGTGCAGGTTTGGCGCAAAAGGGGGTGCAGAGAAAAGACTGAGAAGGGTAGGGTAAAAGAAAAACACCACAATCATTTATTTTCATGTTTGACTCCCAGTCCCCTTTCTCTCACTTTATGATTTTATTTTGTGATTATTTAATTAATGTCAAAATAAACGGCCTTCATCTACTCACTGTTGCAGTCTCATTTCTGTCCCAAAAAGAACCCGAAATGCTACAGTATATTGATGGACATTATATAAGCAAGTGAGATGTCCTTTTTTGGAATATCATGTTCCTTCTCAAAAATGTGTTTTAATATTAGCCTTTAGTAAAGGAAAACGAGTGCTTTAATTCATTTTCATGTATCTATTTCAGTGCAATGTAGTTTCTTCATTGTAATAAGAAATACATTGTTTTAACATTACATTTTTTCAGTTTTTTCATAAAAATATATTGTTTTTTTCGGGAGAGATTTGATTCAAGTACTAAGGGTTACTCTTAAATGAATTAACAATTCAGTTTATGGTAAACTGTGCATGCATGACTTAGAAACTGGGCTGAATTCGAAAATGCAAAGTGGCCCAGAATTGGGGACGTTATCTGAAAAGCAAATCGTCCTAGAATTTGGGACATAAACGAAAACAAGGGCAGTCTATATGTAAAACTATGATTACATTAGAGATGAACTAATGTATCCTGTAACAAAACTGCAATGGTGTATGTATTTGATATTAAAATATATCGCGCAAACGATTATAGATACATGCTATTTGAAAGAAAAAAGTAGACCACCACAGAAAGTCAATTCTTACATTCATGCATAACATGATAATTCATATAAAGTAATCACCCATAGTTTGTTATAGTAGTACAGCACAATACCACATTATATTTTAATTGAAAGGTCGTGTGGAAAGCAGATCTATTTATCGCTCTCTCTCTGATAGCAATCTTAAAAATGACTGCAAGTTTTTCCACTCGTGTGACGACATATTCATGTGACAGACATGGACCATTCAAAACGCGAGACTGTTATGCGGTTCCATCCCCAAAACCGGACCTGTGTCATACCTCGAGTGCTTCCTGATACCTCATGAGTATTGAACGCTTTCATTCGGCTTGGTCGTGACGTTTTTGGAAAAGTCAGCTGGTTTTCCAAAACAGGAAACAAATAGTGGCTTATAAAACCATTCACGTTAGCTGTTGTGTAACTTCAGGCATTCAATGATATAACAATGGATGACGAGATTGAAGCGGAGTAAGTACACCTTGTAATTTAAAGCGACTAAAAATATTTAAAAGTAATATTTCATATCTCAAAACGATATGACCTTTCTACCACTATACGCAGTTTCGCAGCAGCAGTAGTAGTTCATATATGAAACTTCATTACAAATATATATATATTTTTAAATACAGACAATATATAATACTGTTAACCACTCGCTCACTCTCTTGTCTTTTAAATTTCCTGGCAGCGTTTTTTTAGGGGGGGTATTTTAATCTATGATACCCCAAAAAGCTACTACCAGTCGTTTTAACATAAGGGCTGAAGAAAGAGAAATATTATTGGTCTCGAATAAGGGAAATGGGTCGTTACATTAAAATTTAGGGGTTTTTTTGCCAGCAAATTCAGCACTATCGGCTGTTTAATAGCTACGGATCTACTCGAGATAGCACGGCAATTATTTTTTTAAATATGCTTCACCATACCTCTCAGTGCTTTACCATACCTCTCAGTGCTTTACCATACCTCTCAGTGCTTTACCATACCTCTCAGTGCTTTACCATACCTCTCAGTGCTTTACCATACCTCTCTGTGCTTTACCATACCTCTGTGCTTTACCATACCTCTCAGTGCTTTACCATACCTCTCAGTGCTTTACCATGCCTCTATGTGCTTTACAATGCTTGCCTATGCTTTACAATGCTTGCCTATGCTTTACCATGTTTTCACTCTGCTTAATTACACTTTGCTATGCTTTTACTATGGGGAACTTTTCTAAGGTTTAGTTTACCATGGTTTGTTTAATATGCTTTACCATATCTCTCCATGCTTTACAATGCTTACCTATGCTTTACTTTGCTTTCACTGTGCTTTACAATGCTTGCCTATGCTTTACCCTTCATTCACTGTACTTTATTACACTTTGCTGTGCTTTGACTGTGGTAGACTTTCAGAAGGTTATGTTAAGGGTTACTGCGTATCCTCTCATTTGACCTCACTCGTGCTCTTCCGCCCCTCAGTGCTCCGAGTCGGCTGTCGAGCTGGGTCCCGTCTTGGTGTCCGACGTCCATGTCGCTGCTGAAGAACACCGAGGCCAAGATCCTCGCCTGTGAGTCTGTCTGTTTTTGTCCTTCTGAAACTACATACTCTTCTTTCAAGTAATTGTACCTAACTAAATAATCGTACATATATTGCATTTCCATAGCACCGTTACGTCTCAAATGTACAGTTTAGAAAGAAACACATGTTGTATCCAATTGTTAGGAAACTTGGTAGTGGCATTATTTTCTTAAGTTATGAGTGTCCGATTCTGGGTATAGAGAGGTGTCTGTCTGTCCATACATCTATCCATCTGTATGTCGTATTTACGTTTTTGCTGATATGTGGAGAATTGCTGATCAAGTTGTGATTTAAACATTTCATTGCTAATACTTCTACACTATTCTGTAATTGATATACAGTACCAGTCAAAAGTTTGAGTACACGTGCTGGAAACTAGGTTTTTTTTCATAATTGACAATGTTTTACGTCGTATATGTTTCTGTAAATACTTGAAAATGAAAACACATGTTACAATATATAAAACAAAACATAAGGAGTATCAAAGCAATGTTCAAGAAAATTGAAAATTGTCTCTAAATCTTGGATTCCTCAAAATAGCTACCCTTTGCCTTAATAACAGCCTCACAAACACGAGGCATTCGGTTAACAAGTTTCAGCAGGAAATCACCCGACATGTCTTCCCAGCTCTTCTGCAGCAATTCCCAGAGATGTAGGGCACTTGTGAGTAGCTTTGCTTTGACTCTTCTGTCCAGTTCGTCCCATACAAGTTCTATGGGATCGAGGTCTGGAGACTGGGCAGGCCAGGTCACTAGATTGAGTTGTCCTTAACTTTCCTTCTTTGCCAGATAGTTCTTGCACAACTTTGAGGTGTGTTTCGGGTCATTATCTTGCTGAGGAATGAAGCCGTAATCCTGATGGAATGGCATGCCTCTGAAGTATGCTATGATAGCCATGCTGGTTAAGCTCGCCATGGACTTGGTAAAGTTCACCAACTCTGTCACCAGCAAAGCAACCCCAGACCACGACACTGCCTCCTCCATGCTTGACAATGGGAACCACACATGCAGAACTCATGCGCTCACCGTCTCTGCGTCTTACAAATACTCGGCGGTTGGACCCAAATATTTCAAATTTTGACTCATCGGTCCATAAGAACGACTTCCACTCCTCAAACGTCCAGTTTCTGTGTTTTTTGGCCCAGGCGAGTCTCTCTTCCTCTTATTCTGCACTCTTAACAATAACAATGGTTTCTTTGCAGCAATTCTTCCAGTTAGGCCAGCTTCACGCAATCTCCTCTGAACAGTTGATGTTGAAACATCTGTACTTCTAGTAGCATTTAGCTGAGCTTGTATTTCAGGGGCAGTTAATCGCCGGTTTCACAGACTTGCGACTCGAATGAACTTAGTCTCTGATTCTGAGGTCACCCTTGGCCTGCCTGACCTTGTTCGGTCCTCATGAGTGCCAGTTTCTTCAAATCGTTTGATGGTCTTGGCCACAGCAGTTACAGACACTTGCAAAGTTCTTGCGATTTGTCTTAAAGATTGACCTTCATTTCTTAAAGTAATTACAGACTGTCTTTTTTCTTTGCTTAACTGAGCGTATTTTGCCATTTTCTGCTCCCTTACATTCAGGAATGACAAACTTGTGCCTATGCTACCTATATTTATAGTAATCATGGACCCTCACCTGTTAACAAGAATTGGTGACAAAAGGTTAATTAGGTAACATGCTAGTTAACTTCGGAGAACATCTAACAAAGACACTTTTATACTTAGGCCAGTGTTCTAACACCGTGTTATACACATTTCATACTTTTAACTGACTTGTGCTTCAGACTGAAATCCGCTTGCTTTGGGTGATCATGTCATTGAAATTGACAAGATTTACATTTTCATTTAAAAATAAAATTTTTGAATGCAATTCACTTATGATTATCAGCTTATATTAAGTACACGTATCATATAATGAAATATTAAGTGTTTACAGACAAGTTTATACAGTTAAAAGCATAGATAATCATGAAAAACCTGGTTTCAAGCAGGTGTACTCAAACTTTTGACTGGTACTGTACATCATGGACATCAACTTTTTTTCTCACACTGATGGCTCTACTTTTGAGTTTCCTGTTGTGGCGATGAGGGATGGATGTTTCTGATGTTTGCCAATGATGGAAATAAAACTCCTATTGCATAGCAGTTCCACCCATTCTAGTTTTTTTTATACAAGCTTAGGTATGTATAGGTAACAAGCTGAGGTAAGGCTTAATTAGGGGTGGGAATTTCAAATAATATAATATTCAGGTATACCAAGAATAAAAGTTTTGAATATTCGACCTCTAATTACTCATAACAGTGACAGGTCCTGTAGAACGTGTTAGCAGCTACCACACATATAGACGAATAGATAAATACATCAACAGTAACAGCAAAGAAACAGTTAAGGCATCTAATGTATTCAAAGTAAAAAATAAAAAAAAGAATGATTTAAGCTATAAGTAAGAAGTAAGAATACACAGCAGAGGGGTTATAACACCCTTTGACAACTCGTATAAAACACACAACATGACTACTACTAACAAAGCACAACAAAATATGTTTGCTCAATAACATCTATGCTATAAAATAAAGCATAAATGAGATGTACTGTACACATGCTTGCTGAATTCATAATAAAATAATCATTTAAAAAAAAGGCTGATTCCGGAATCAAGCCGATATTGGTAGGAGACCGCTAACAGCAGAACTCAAACAACAAAGGCTTAACAGTGCATGCTTTTTTTTTTTTTTTTCAGCCGAGACGCATCACATCGCGCAGTAAAGATGCAGTGCTTGTTTGTGTTTTCTTCCAAAGTAGTAGATGGTTGCATGCATTTTAGCTGTTTGATGTTTGAGCATTATATCGTTGATTTACGATATGAAATAGTTTGCACATTTTTCCATTTGTTTTAGAAATGAACGAGTATTCGAAACTTGATCAAAGTATTCGAGTAGTAATTTTATTTAGAATACCTGATTACTCGAATATTCAGACTCACCCCTAGTCTTAATATTAAACTCAGTGAAACCAGGAATAGATCAGACTACTCTGCAATGGGAGTCATATTGCCACCCCTGACTAAGCATTGCAGCATCACTAATGTATTATTTCCACCCCTCTCTATCCAGGTATTCGCAATGATCTGGTATCTCGTTTCGTGTCTCTACCAAGCCAAGACAAAATCTGGACATTGACCCTCAACCCCAACCAGAACCAAGCAGCTTCCTCCAAGACCAGTATCAGTGCTACTCAGACCAGTCATACCAGTATTCACAGTATGGGGCGGACTCCTCTGGTGCTGGTTCACGGTTTTGGTGGTGGGGTGGGGCTCTGGGTGCATAATTTGGACGCCCTGTCCCAGAGGAGGACGGTCCACGCTTTTGACCTGCTTGGCTTCGGGAGAAGCTCGCGCCCTGCCTTCAGTAATGATCCAGAGCAAGCGGAGGAGCAGTCGGTGCATGCCATTGAGGAGTGGAGGCGGGCCATGGGGCTGGACAGTGTGATCCTATTGGGCCACAGCCTGGGCGGGTACCTTGCTGCTTCTTATGCTTTGGCACACCCGCAGAGGTGAGTTGCCGTTTTTTTTTCTCAAGCAGATTTTTTTCAGATCTGTGCAGTTCTATGCAGCTGAACATTTGTCATAGCTGAATGACGTCACACGCAGCTAGCTGCGCAGATGTTGGACTGCGTCTGCAAATTAGAGAGGGATGAAGGGGTTGAGATTTACTTTTTGTAACCTGCACCCAAATACTGCCCCCTTGACAGTGGAGGATGGAAATGAGACTCCTATTGCATAGCAGTTTCACCTATTCCAGGTTTTAATATGTGCTTGATTAGCCAGTGTGTATAGATAACAAGCTCAGGAGTGTATTATGAAACTCAAAGTGAAACCAGGAGTGGATCAAACTGCTATGCAGTGGGAGTCTCTTTTCCATCTCTGCATTGTAACTGCAATGTAATATCACACTTGACTGTACTGGAATTACAATGTAACTGCAGTTAGACTATACTAGAATTACATCACAGGGATGGAAATAAGACTCCTGTTGCATAGCAGTTTGACCCATTCTAGGTTTTACTAAAAGCCCCAGTGTGTACAGGTAACAAGCTTAGGTGTGTCTTGTTAAACTCATAGTGAAACCAGGAATGGATCAAACTGCTATCATTTTTTTAATGTTTAAAAAAAAAAAAAAAAAAAGAGAAAATTGTAACTAGAAATGAATGAAAAAATTGTAGAAAATGTAAAATTTAAAGAAGAAAATTAAAAAATGGACCTGGAGCATGCTAGTTTCCCCTCTCATCTCCCTCTCGCTTTCAGGGTGCGTCACCTGATCCTCGTGGACCCCTGGGGGTTCCCTGAGCACCCTCCACTCGGCCCCAGACAGGAGAGCCCTCAGGGGAGGTGAAGCCCAGCGGACCCCTCGCTGGGTCAAAGCGTGTGCCAGCGTCCTGATGCACTTCAACCCACTGGCTGTGATCCGAGCAGCAGGACCCTGGGGTGAGGGAGAGGGGAGAGAGTGTGTCTCTGTGCAATAGCTGTAAATCCAGAGCTATCGGTGTGATGAAAAAGCTGATGTCCACGATATACATTATATCACCATGTACAGAATAGTAGAGAGTATGAATTAGCAATGAAATGTTCAATCACAATTTGATAAGCACTTCTCCAGATACAGTAGATGCCGCTTATTAACAACCTCTCGGTTCCCAGGAAAAAGGTGTCATTAACCGAAAGTTGCCAATAAGCGAAAAGCCCCCGTTTTTATATTATTATTATTATTTATTTCTTAGCAGACGCCCTTATCCAGGGCAACTTACAATTGTTACAAGATATCACATTATTTTTACATACAATTACATTATTTTATTTTTTTTACACATTATTTTTACATACAATTACCCATTTATACAGTTGGGTTTTTTTTTTTTTTTTTTTACTGGAGCAATCTAGGTAAAGTACCTTGCTCAAGGGTACAGCAGTAGTGTCCCCCACCTGGGATTGAACCCACGACCCTCCGGTCAAGAGTCCAGAGCCCTAACCACTACTCCACACTGCTGCCCTTAGTTAGTTAGTATTTATATGGAATGATATATACTGTAGTTGTACAAATATGGCACTGAAATGCATGTGTTTTAAATGTTAGTGTTTTAACATGAGAAACACGAAATACCCCAACATAGAACTGTTTACTTCACGCGTGTGTAAAACTAAAAAAAAAGGAGCAGGCTAAATAGTACTATACAACGATGTAGTACAATTGTCCTTACAGTGAGCAAAGCAAACATAAAAAATGTGTTGTACTTACAATCAATTCTAAAGAACACAATTTTAAAATAAGAAATTGTCCAACGTTGTCTGCTTTTTACAATGTACCACCTCCCGCTGTAAATCCATCTCGTGCAGCTTCGTAGCCAGTTTCAAAGCTACAATTCTGCCTCAGTCTGCCAGAAACACGCAGTTGCGAAGTCAGTGTGTTATAAAAGCAGCATGAAGTATGTGCACAAATCATGCTAGTGCACTCTGTAGCACTGGCAACTAGTAATAAAGTTGTCAATAAGTGGCAAGCCGTTGCTAATATCAGAATTGCATTAACATTAAAGTCTATGGGACGGGATTGGTTCCGGGGAAAATGTTGTTAATAACCGAAAGTTGTTTTTTATCAGGGTTGCTAATAACCGGCAACTACTGTATATGCAAAAATGTAAGTGTGACGTACAGATTGATGGATGTATGGACAGGTAGACGGACACCCATATCCCCAGAGTCTGATGCTCTCAATAGCTTTTTTTAAATTTATTTATTTTTTATTTTACAAAATTTAGTCGTTGCCAATTATTATTATTTTCTCCCAATTTGGAATGGCCAATTATTTTTAGGCTCAGCTCACTGCTACCACCCCTGTGCTGACTCGGGAGGGTGAAGACGAACACACGCTGTCCTCCGAAGCGTGTGCCGTCAGCCGACCGCTTTTTCACACTGCGGACTTACCATGCAGCCACTGAAGAGCTGCATGGAGGACAACGCAGCTTACAGGCAAGCCCGCAGTTGGCCAATTGTGCGCCGCCCCCTGGGAGCTCCCGTCCACGGTCAGCTGTGGAATAGCCTGGACTCGAACCGGCGACGTCCAGGCTATAGCGCACATCCTGCACTCCACGCGGAGCGCCTTTACCAGATGCGCCACTTGAGAGCCCCTGCTCTCAATAACTTAAACTGAATAATGTTAATACCAAGCTTCTGCAGGTATGTAATGGAAGTGAGACAGACATACAGACAGACTGACGACAGACAGACACCTCCGTAGATCCCAGAATCTGGTATTTTCAAGAATTCCCTGTTGCTTTAATCTATTGATTGATACCCAGCACACTGGCAGCGTTCACACTGTGTATTTTAACCCTCACCTCCCTCCTCAGGACCTGGTTTAGTACAAAGGTTTCGTCCTGATTTCAAGAGAAAGTTTGAAGACCTCTTTGAGGACAACACCATGACTGATTACATCTACCACTGCAACGCGCAGACACCCAGGCAAGTGCAGCGTCAGAATATACAGATAGTGCTGAATAAGAAGTTTTGTGATTACATGATACAGACAACACAGGACACAGCAATGGTAACAGAATGGGTTTACTGTAAACACTCCATGGGGTTCTGTAGTAGGAGCCGGGTTTAAATGACCATCTAGTGATCTGCCATAGCTGTGCACTAGATGGTGCTGGCTGATCCAGCCAACATTTACTAGGTCTATGGCAAGCAACTATAACTGAAGAGCAGCTCCTGAACTCGGAGTCAAAGCGACACAGACTTGTATTTGAATGTTTGCAATGTAAGAAACACTCAGGATGATTGCAAACATCATAAAAAGGCAAGGGGATAGTAAAAAACAAAACAAAAAGAGAATGACATTTCAAAGCCACTTGCATAGTATAACCATGGGAAAAGCATGGTGGTAAACTACAATGTACCGTGGTGAAGTTTTATTGTGTTGACTGTGTCATGAAAGGTGCTGTATAAAAGTATTCCGATCACAGCTCTCTCTCTCTCTCTCTCTCTCTCTCTCTCTCTCTCTCTCTCTCTCAGTGGTGAGATTGCATTCAGAGCTATGTCTGAGTCTTTCGGCTGGGCGAAGCGCCCCATGCTCCCCCGAATGCCCCTCCTGTCCCAGGACACTCCCATGACTGTCCTGTATGGGGCGGTGTCCTGGGTTGACAGCAGCACAGGGGAGAGGATCAAGACCCTGAGGCCGGGATCCTACGTGAAGAACATCGTGAGTGCTCTCCCTTCTGGAAGTGTCCCATAGTGAAAGCACAGCACAGTGAAAGCATGGTAAAGCATAGAGAAGCATTGAAAAGCATAGAGAGGTATGGTAAAGCATAGGGAAGCATTGTAAAGCACAGAGAAGTGTGGTAAAGCATAAGGAAGCATTGTAAAGCACAGAAGCATTGTGAAGCACAGAGGTGTGGTAAAGCATAGGGAAACATTGTAAAGCACAGAGAGGTATGGTAAAGCATAGGGAAGCATTGTAAAGCACAGAGGTCTGGTAAAGCATAGGGAAGCATTGTAAAACACAGAGGTCTGGTAAAGCATAGGGAAGCATTGAAAAGCACAGAGAGGTATGGTAAAGCATAGGGAAGCATTGTAAAGCACAGAGAGGTCTGGTAAAGCACAGGGAAGCATTGTAAAGCACAGAGGTATGGTAAAACATAGGGAAGCATTGAAAAGCACAGAGAAGTGTGGTAAAGCATAGGGAAGCATTGTAAAGCACAAGGAAGCATTGTGAAGCACAGAGAGGTATGGTAAAGCATAGGGAAACATTGTAAAGCACAGAGAGGTATGGTAAATCATAGGGAAGCATTGTAAAGCACAGAGGTCTGGTAAAGCATAGGGAAGCATTGTAAAACACAGATGTCTGGTAAAGCATAGGGAAGCATTGTAAAACACAGAGGTCTGGTAAAGCATAGGGAAGCATTGTAAAGCACGGAAGCATTGTGAAGCACAGAGGTGTGGTAAAGCATAGGGAAACATTGTAAAGCACAGAGAGGTATGGTAAAGCATAGGGAAGCATTGTAAAGCACAGAGGTCTGGTAAAGCATAGGGAAGCATTGTAAAACACAGAGGTCTGGTAAAGCATAGGGAAGCATTGTAAAGCACAGGGAAGCATTGTGAAGCACAGGGGTATGGTAAAGCACAGGGAAGCATTGTGAAGCACAGAGAGGTCTGGTAAAGCATAGGGAAGTATTGTAAAGCACAGAGAGGTATGGTAAAGCATCGGGAAGCATTGTAAAGCACAGAGAAGTGTGGTAAAGCATAGTGAAGCATTGTAAAGTACAGGGATGCATTGTGACGCACAGAGAGGGATTGAAATAAGGCTCTGTCACAAAGACGGCCGGAGTAGGTGACGTCAAATCAGAGCCAGGAAATAAACAACAGAGAGGTGGAGTTTGGTGGAGCTGAGCGAATGCTTTCGCTCAGCATTTAATACATAAACCGAACAGAAAAATAAAAAGGTTGTACAAACACAGAACACAGGACACGGCACTTACGCCAAAATAAATAGACAAACAAAAACGGACTAACACTAAACGAACAAACACGGTGAGTGAAATAAACAAGTATCGTGCTGGTCCTACCAGCACGCAATAGCAATTGTTATCTTTCTCTTTCTCTTTCTCTCTCTCTCTCTCCCGTTCTCCACTCACCGAACACCCAACCCCGAGTGAGTGAAAACATGCTGCTTTTATGCAGTTGTACCGAGACTCGATTGCTAGTCAATCATTCAATTGGAATCTCGGTACAACTGCACGTGAATTAATTAAAGTGCAATTCTCCGTGCTCACATATTATTACTTTTTACTTGCACGTGATGTGATGTGCCATCCTCGTGCCTAAATACAAATATATAATTTAAATCACACGTGAAACACAGACCCGTTTATATCCCGTGTACCGATGACTATACACCAACATTTACACACAACACGTAACACAAAATACACACGGGGGGGCACTTTGCCACAGGCTCCCATTGCATTCCTGGTTTCATGAGCTTGTTACCTGTACACAATGTGGCTAATCCCAAATCTTATTCAAACCTGCAATGGTTGAAACGCCTTCCCTTGTAAAGCATATAAAAAATAAAACTTTATGGTAAATGCATAATATAACCATGGAAAAAGCATGGAGATTTCAGCAGGGTTAGAAACTTGCACTAACCCTGCTGCGCCCAGTCCTGGGGTACAGAACTCCTCTTAAGAAATATCTTATTAAAATGATTCAGGAGTTGGAGACACCCAGTCCTGGGTTTACCCAAGCCCATGTACCTATTTGTGTGACTACCAAGGTTACAAATGCAATTTTAATTTAGTCTTCAATGTTCTCAAGATTTAGAGTTTTGCTTCCTTTTTGTTTCTTTCTCAGATTATAGAGGGCCTCCCATCACGTCTCGCCGACCAGCGGATGAATTCAACCGAGTCGTCCAAGAAATCTGTGACTCCATCGATTGAGCACAGTGCAGGGGGGCCGCATAGCCACATACCCTTATAAAATATAACATAGCAAAGTGTAATAGGCATACACATAGGTAAGCACAGAGAGGTATGGTAAAGCATATTAAAAAAACAACCATGGTAAACTAACCCTTATAAAAGTGCCCACCACTAAAAAGCACAGCACAGTGTAATAAACCACAGTGAAAGTATGATAAAGCATAGGTAAGTATTGTAAAGCACAAGAGGTATGGCAAAGCATATTAACAAAACATGACAAACCATGATCTGGTAAATGCCTACTATAACCATGGAAAAACTGCAGAATTAGCGAGGTAAACTTTTGTAAGGGTACACAGATATATTTACATTGGGAATCTCTAATAGCCATCTAATACCTACAAGTTAAAGTGATGTAGCTGGCAAAAGAATTCCATAGATCTTACCTGTTGTGAATTTCCGTTCGCTACACAGCTTTCACATGTGCAATGTTGAAAGAAAGACATGTTTTAGCAAACTTGTATTTTCACGAGATGCCTCTTTTCAGGTCATCTTTTACACTTTCACTTCCTGGGTCACCTCAGCAGTGTCTTCTGGGTCACGTTACTGGCTGAAAACACGTCGGTCAAAAGGGGAAGCAGCTGGTTAGTTTAGGGACTGAAGGGGCGGGGCCACTTTCACCATCCAGGTGACCAAGGAAGTGAAACGTGACCTGAAAAAAACATGACCTGAGATTTCTTTAACCAAGTGTTATACCAGGTATCCCCATTTCAAATAAAAATACATGTTTACTATTGCGTGTTTCTTTCAGAACAGCACACTTGGGACCTATATCGTGAATAGGCACAACAGGCATGGATTATATTGTTGGCAACAATTTTTTTAAAATAATATAATTCACCATGTGGGTTTGTATAAGGAGAGCTATACACACAATCAGAGTGGAGGATGGAGTTTTCCTTCCTAACTGGGACAGACAGACAGACAGAGTCTCAATTGAAATGTATTTGGTCTCTGCTACTGATGGAAATGAACGAGTGATTTCAAACCGCTTTCAAGTCAATGACAGGAGGAAACGTGGTTCTGGACTATTGTTTAACTAGATATATACTGGCCACTTTATTAGGACCTGTACCAAGTATTGGTTTGGGGCAGCTGTTTACCTTGATCACAGCCTTGACCTGGCCTAGACTCTACAAGGTGCTGGATGGTGTCTCAAGAGATCCATTCAGTCTATTTCAATTGATGCAGGGTAGGCAGTAATGGCTATTGTTAAAGTTGATTCAAAACGTGCTCGATTGGAAGATGCCTGAAGTCTGTCGCGCTCCTCGAACCCTGCACAATCCCGGCACGGCAGACGGACGCTATTGTCTTGAAATTCGGGGTTCGGTGGTGTTGGGGTGTACGCAGTGATGATTAAACTATTCGTTTGGCCTCCCAGAGTAATTAAAGGACCAGAGAACATGAACTACAGCAGGGGGATGCCAAACCCAGTCGGGAAGACAGACAGAAAGACCGCTCCTAATAAAGTGGCACAATTAATATATCCGTGTTTGATACTTGTTCCTGATTGGAGATTTCAATGTACGAATCATATAGCAAAAATCGCTAAGGTGGCTTGCTATTCCTTCCTATTAATTTAACTGGTCACCCTCACTGTGAGGTCACACTGCAAGTTAGGGACCGTGTCTAAAGTGCCAATCTCATTAAGAAAAAGCATTAACACAAAAGAAAGTGCTAAGTAAGTGCTTTATCTTGTCGAAGTAATTATCCGAATTCAGCTGTTTAGTTTAAGTTTAAGCACCATTGCCATACATTGTACTTATTACATAAAATGATCCATTGTGTGCTGTTGTGCCCATTTCAATCAGGAAGATAAACAACCGTGAATGTTACCAGAGTCTCCTCTATATGAAGTGCTCTGCATAGAACTGTTTTATATGTCACAAATGTCACTTGTATATCATATTTTGAAAATGACAATTGTTGACGAAATATCTTTGTTACAGACTTACAGACTTAAACAGATTCAATGATGTTTCAACCAGATGTCTTTCTCAATATGTGCTGTTCTATCTCCACACACCCCTCTGTCTGTTTTTAAATGGACTGGCCTCAATGTTCAGATTGATTGTGGGCCAGACTATATTGAACAGACTGGAGGGGGTTCATGTGAACGGTTATTGTAATAGAACTTGGTACGAGCATTCCTTTGCACAATGTATTGAGAGTATCAGAATCGGAGGATATATGATTGTGTCTCTATGTATGTTAAGGACTTTCAAATGTCATTTTTATTACTCCGCTGCTGTGAGCTTGAAGCATTGAAGTTACAGTACTACAGGAAATGATCTGCACACAGCAAGCATTGAATGACTATGTTCTATGAAGGGCATTGTGTATTACATTTTTAACATTAAATTCTTTAGACACTTTGGATGAGCAGTTCTCAAGCTATAGCCTTTGTTTGCTCAGCCAATCATAGTTAAGAATGAGTTAAAAAGGGGGTAACTACTTTCTGATACTCTGTGGGCACTACTGTATACTAATATAGCCATGGTATGTATTTTATAACATTTTAATATTAATACAAAATATGTGTCTTTTGAAAAATCTGTGTTTATATTTACTTATTTTGCTTGCCTTTCAGAATGTCTCTTACACTTGCATTTTCTCAGGTGAAAGCATGTTACTGGCTTCAAACCATGTCAGTCACTAGGGGAAGCAGCTTTTTGGCTATTGAAAGGAAAGAAGGCCCTGAAGGGGTCACTGCAGGTGACCCAGGAAGTGCAACACTATCTGAAAGCATAGCTTGCAAACAGATTTCTTTTAACCTAATGTAGTAGCAGTTACAATTTAAAATACATGCTTTTTGTACATTTGAGATTTATGGAATTATTTCGCTAAAAATCAAAGGCAAATAAACAACAAAAAATGGATTCATTTATAATACCTTGGTACAGTTTTACAGCGAGAGGTGGGCCTTACCAGACATAATTGCCCTTCTGTTACGCCAAGGTAAGAAATATTACATTGAGCTGACCACAGTATCTAGAGCAAGGCTTATTTTTTTATGTATTGTGTGGTTATATATTCTGACCCATATTATTATTTTATATATTCTGTTTTTTTACTTTTTGCCTTGTTTCTTAAGGTTTTTTTGTTTGTGTAAACTGTGATGGCTGCTCTGAAAGATTCTGCAGTTATATATGCCTGTGCAGGTAACTGCCAACACTGCTAATATGCTTCGGAGAGAACATCAGAGTCATCCCCATTTTCTTTTTACTGACAAGATGAAATTCGAAAGGTGTTTGTCCAGGGCTTTTTAGGTATCTGGTGAAACTGAAAATCTGGTTTCTCCCACTAAATAAGGCACTGCACACAGAAGAAGATGAATGTAACTGATATAAGGATTTATTTTTTCCAGTTTAGGGGTCTGTTGCTATTGTAACATAGAATACACACACACACACACACACACACACACACACATATACAAGGTGATTAAAGGTAAGGTAATGTCGATCAAGGGGACTTTTTTGACCTGAAAAAAGAAACAAGGACCAGGGGTCACAAATGGCGATTAGATAAAGGGGCATTCAGAACAGAAAATAGGAGGCACTTTTTTTACACAGAGAATTGTGAGGGTCTGGAACCAACTCCCCAATAATGTTGTTGAAACTGACACCCTGGTATCCTTCAAGAAGCTGCTCGATGAGATTCTGGGGTCATTAAGCTACTAACAGCCAAACGAACAAGATGGGCCGATATGGCCTCCTCTCGTTTGTAAACTTTCTTATGTTCTTAAGTTTACCACATCAATGCACAATATCATTGATGTGGTAAACTTACTAATCACTATCACTATATATATTGTGGCAGAACAGGGGGAGGAGGAGAGAAATGTAGTAAAAGGACTACATCCCCCACAATGCCAAGGGAGGGAGCCAGGATGAGGAACACCTGGCTCCACTTGATTTAATAAGGCCCCTGCTTAAAAGGGGTGGAAACCCTTCAGTCAGGGCTGTGTGCCAGGCTGTGAAGCCACATGTTCAGGAGTTCTGTGTGGACAAGAAAAAACAAAAAAAAAAATCTATTGTGTGTATCAGTAAGTTTTGTTACGGGTAAATGGTTTAGCCGTCCTGTGTAGGTAGGGATTTATAAAAGTTTAGTTAGTGTGCCTTTATGGAGTTAGGCGTTTGTTTTGTTTTTGTTATTTCTGTAAATAATAAGAGTGCACCAGTGCCAGGTCTGTATTTAAAAGGGTGAAAACGAGCCTTAGAAGTAAGGCATTGTTACATTTGGTGACAGTGGAAAAAAATGAGCCCTACGGACCCAGCAAAAAGAACTAAAAGAAAATAAAAATAATGGAAATAAAAGACCTTGTAAAAGCATTGGTGCAGACTGCTGCACAGCAGGAAGCCAACCCCTTGCAACAAGAGACCAACCGGGCACATCGAGAGAGATGGGGGCTGCTGCTGTGTGCAGAGCCAGAGGGAGAAGCCCCGCCATCTCCTAAACCTGGAGTGGCCTGCACTACAAAAAGAGTTGCTTGCACTGGAGCAAGAGCTGCCACTGGGAAGAAGACCCAGAGGGAGAAGCTCCTCGGTCTGCAGAGCACGGAGAGCGGCTGCCGGCTTCAGAGAAGGGGGAGGAGGTGAAGAGACCACCTCCACCACCGCCCTGACCACAACCCCTATGCCACAGTCCGGTGCTGGTTGGTCAGGTCCCTTGGCTTGTGCTCCCAGACACCTGATCTTTGTGTCTGGTCACTGGGACTAGTTCCCAGGTTGATGCACTACCAGGCACAGTCATTCGCCTGGTGCCTGTTTTGCTCTCCCGGATGCCCCAGACATTTTATTCTAAGTGCAGAAGCTAAGCAGCCTGCGTTGTGACTGACTTACTACCAGTTCTGAAAATGCAATTTTCAGTAGGAAAATGTAGTCAGAAGCCTGCGACTGCAAAGTACATGAATATTTAAATAGACTCACTCACGCTGAGGTTTGCACTAGAAATGTTGGAAAGACAAACAATGGCTCAAACGGGTTGAGCTAAAAAAAGAAAAGCAAACTTCACAGTGGAAGAGACATCATTTTGGAAGAAGTAATACAGAATTAATTGGCTTTATTTGGAAAAGGCCCTAGTACAAAACATTGTAAAGCAGAAAAAAGAAGTCATGGCAAACAATGTTGCAGACATCAGAAACATTTATTTAAATGTAAAGCCTGTGCTAAAGACAAATTAGCACAAAAAAACCCCAAAACTATGAGGCGCACTGGAGGGGGGCGTCCCACAAACATACAATTTACCAGAGCTGAAGAACAGGGGTCTGGAATTATTAATCCAGATCTGATTGAGGGAGTCGGAAGCCAGGATGTTTTGCAACCACATTAGTTATTACTATTAGACACTTTGGATCACAGACTACCTGCATGTTCATTGAGTGAAAACACTTCCTGTTTTGTAAAAAATCTCCATTCTCAAGAGGTGCACGAATGCAAACATGCGTACAATCAATAGCTCCAAGTACATTCGGGAATGGCCTTAAAGTCATAAAAACCCTGTTTCACTTTTTGTTGCTGCACGGGGCTGTAAGGAAAAATTGATGAAAACAAAAACAATATTTGTGAAAGTCAAAAATATGTTTATTGCTATAATACAAGAATATAACTATTATACAGAGTCGCGTTACTCTGGGCTTCAGTGAGATTGGTAGAACTGAGCACCAGACAATGCATTCACTTCTGTTTTGAAGATTCCAAAACACACCCTTTTAATGATGTCATTTATGATCCCTCCTCACTATACCTGTACGTGGCAAGTCTCCAAGCCTCACACACATTCCTTTGCATCTGTTATCTCTGAGATTCTCCCATCCCCCCATGAAATCAAGCAGAGCAGAACAGGGGACCTTCTTCAGAAATGCCCTTAAATGGTCATATTTGCTCTCACTCTAGACAGACCCTGCATTCCAAAATACCCCACCTAAACTCTGTGCTCAATATCTCTCCATTGAAAGTACTATACATCCCAAATATTAATATGGACGATCAAATTTCCTTACAGGGAATAGGAAAAATGATTCCTTCTTGAACAAAACATCCCCAGATGGTAGTAGTTGAGGTGGTGGAAAGGCTACCACAGCCAGTAATTCTGGGCCAAACTGCAAAGAATTGGTCAAATTAATGGCAGTCTCGCCTGCACACGTAAACGTGGCAGAAAAACAAAAAAGGGAAATGATTGGTGATGTTTTTCCCTTTCAAGCTGAAATGTTTTCCCCCCTTTTTCATCCTAGAAAAACTAACAAGAGATGGATTGAAAAATGGGAGGAAGTCGTTAATGAGACAAGGCTGGGGTCTGTTGGGAGAATGCTCTGAGAGTAACAAACGCCAGTCAAAAGGGGTCGGAATGCAGTGTGACCTAGAGGGCGAGGTTACTCCAGCCCTTCTCAATATACCGGACATGTGGCACTCAAGCACGGACCAAAGCAACGACCCCTCACTAGTGCACACTTGGGGACAGGTCCAGTCTATTGAAGGTAAGAATTTTGAAGGCGCTGGGGCGCTAGTTTTTCTGCACCTCATTATTAAGGGGTGATTATTGTATAGGGTAAACCCTACCACGGGCACCACACAGCCTGTAACACAATTGATGGTCCCCCTGTCTTGTCCGCTTGAGGTCATGAGGCTGGCGCATGATATCCCTTTTTTCGGGGCACCTTGGAGCTGACAAAACAAGGGAACGGATATTGGCTCGATTTTATTGGGTAGGGCTTCATAATGAAGTGACGAAATATGTAGCCACATGCCCAGACTGCCAGAGAGTAGCGCCGGGTCGAGTGTGCCCCGTCCCTTTGGTCCCACTGCCGATTATTTTCACCTGCATTGAATGCATTGCAATGGACATAGTGGGCCCTTTGCTACCTTCTGATTCTGGGTATACGCATATATTAGTGGTGGTAGATTATGCAACGCGATACCTGGAGGCAGTTCCATTGAGGTCCTCTAGTGCAGCTGCAGTAGCCAAAGAACTTGTGCAGATTATGGCTAGAGTAGGGATCCCCAAGGAAATCTTGGCTGATCATGGAACTAATTTTCTGTCTAACACGTTACAGAAAGTTTACAAAATCTTAAAAATACGTCCCATCAGGACATCTGTTTATCATCCACAAACACATGGTTTGGTGGAACGTTTTAATCAGACCCTAAAGCAGATGCTGAGATGATTTGTGAACCAAGAGCAAAAACATTGGGCATCGCTTCTCCCCTACCTCCTATTTACAGTGAGAGAGGTGCCGCAGAGTTCGACAGGGTTCTCCCCCTTTGAGCTCTTGTACAGCAGGCAGCCTCGCGGCATCCTCGATCTGTTGAGGGAGGGATGGGAAGAGCAAAAAGGCTTGTCCAAAAATGTAGTGAAGCATGTGCTCCTACTCCGTGATCGCCTGGATTTGGTCGGTCGTTTGGCCCAAGACAATCTAAAATCGCCTCAGCACCGGCAACAGCAGCATTACAATCAAAATCCAAGAATTTGAACCTTTCAACCAGGAGACAAAGTAAATGCTGCTGCTTCGAATCATAACTATGTGCTAAATGGCAGGGGCCATATGAGGTGATTCGGGCTATAGGAAAGGTGAATTATGAAATTAGACAGCCCGATCGCCGTAATGAATGGGAAATACGCACGTAAAATTTATTAAAGCCCTGGCAGGCAGGGGAGGCCTTATTTATAGCCCCAGGTGAAGTAGAGGATGATTTAGGTCTCTGTCTAGAGACCCCTAGCACTAAAGACATTTCGATGGAGGAACAGTTGCTTCCAGATCAGCAACGAGAGCTGTGTAAGTTAATTGAGGAGTTCAATGATGTTTTTCTGACTTACCCGGTAGAACTAATCTTGCCGATATGCCGTTATCACTTCCCCACGTGTTACGGTGCGAGAGAGACCTGACCAGATCCCAGAAAGTCGACGAAATGGCATTATTAAAGAGGTATGGGCAATGCTCGAACTTGGGGTGATTGAGCCTTCCAGGAGCGAATTGTGCAGTCCGATTGTGATAGTAGCCAAAAAGGACAGCACCAACTGCTTCTGCGTTGATTTCCATAAGGTAAACACTATTGCCAAGTTCGATGCATACCCCATGTCTCGGGTCGACAAGCTTCTCGATAGACTGGGAACGGCGAAGTAGCTTATTGATCCCAGAATCTCATCAAGCAGCTTCTTGAAGGATCCCAGGGTGTCAGCTTCAACAACATTACGAAGGATCCGTGTTATCTCTGTGGTGCAGGGTCTATGTGTATTAAAAATATAAGAAAGTTTACAAACGACAGGAGGCCATTCGGCCCATCTTGCTCGTTTGGTTGTTAGTAGCTTATTGATCCCAGAATCTCATCAAGCAGCTTCTTGAAGGATCCCAGGGTGTCAGCTTCAACAACATTACTGGGGAGTTGGTTCCAGACCCTCACAATTCTCTGTGTAAAAAAGTGCCTCCTATTTTCTGTTCTGAATGTCCCTTTATCTAATCTCCAATTGTGTCCTTTTTTTGATGTGGTCTCCCTTCTGTTTTTTTGTTTTCTCCCCCCTTCCTTTCTAGTTTAAATGCTTATGAACCTCCTCAAGGATCCTTTCTCCAAGTAGATTGTTTCCCTTACAGCTTTTTCAGAATACTGCAGCTAGAAAACCAGGAAAAGTGAACTGGTTCCCTGTGGAGTATAGACTTGATATTAAGATTTTGTTGTTATAAAGCCCTGAATGGATTAGCACCCAGTTATTTGTAGGAGTTACTGACCCCATATGTTCCGATCACAGGATGTGGGGCTACTGGTTATTCCTAGGTTCAACGGAATCACCATGGGAGGTAGGGCTTTTTCTTATAAAGCTCCTAAATTATGGAATGCTCTGTCACGGAAGCTGGGACCATGTGGCAGAGTGGTTGCAGTGAAGTCACGCACCAGGAAGGAGTAACACATAAACAAAGAAGGTTGGACAAAACTGAAGCGCAACCGGCTCTCAGTGCGTTTATTAAATATTAAAACAAAAGACATAAACAAAACAAAAGACATAAACAAAACAAAAGACATAAACAAAACAAAAGACAGAAACAAAACAAAAGACAGAAACAAAACAAAAGGCTTAAACAAAACAAAAGGCTTAAACAAAACAAAAGGCTTAAACAAAACAAAAGACAGAAACAAAACAAAAGACTTAAACAAAACAAAAGACATAAACAAAACGGCACATTGGCCAGACAAATATAAACAAAACAAACAAACCACAGATACAAGTACCTTCAGGATGGTTCACAATAAGTAGCAATCGTTTCTCTTTATTTCCCCCAGACTTACATCTCTCCTCTGACACTCTCCGTCTAATAAGCCCGGTGTGCGTCTTTTTATAGTCTGTGGCTGGAGTCTTAATTACCTAATTTGATATAATAATTACCTTAAGGCTCCAGCCACATTCCTACGAGGGTACTAGGGAAGGGGTTTTAACCCCATCCCCACCGACTGCACATTATAAGACCGGTTTTCCACCGGTCTCAAATAGTAAATAAGACGGATGGCTTCATCCGCCTGCACACAAATACAATACAATATAATAATAATAACAACAACAACAACAACAACAACAATAATAATAATACAAAACATATATACAATAATGTGATATCTTGTAACAATTGTAAGTCGCCCTGGATAAGGGGGTCTGCTAAGAAATAAATAATAATAAAAAATAATAAATAAATACTAAGGGGTGGGCACTTTGCAACAGACGATTACATCAAGACTCAAAACTTAGTTTTATAAAACTGCTTTCTTGTCTTAGTGCTCTGCCTACAAGCAGTCGTGAAAAAGACGAAAAGTAAGTTTAAAGAAAAGAGTGTGTTTTGTGTTTAGCAGGTAAATGGCTTAGCCGTCCTGCCATATAGTGAGGTTCCTGCGTGGTTAGTTAGTGCTCAGTAGAGCCAGGTGTTTGTTTTGTTTATTTTGATTTTGTGTTTGGTGAATTAAAAATCCATTTCTTGTGACTGGGTCAATTTTTAAAGGAGCAAGAACCGTGAGTGGTGCGAGGTCTTTTACAATATATATATATATATATATATATATATATATATATATATATATATATATATATATATATATATATATTACTGTTTGAATCTGTTATTTAAATGGTATGATTGTGGTAGATGAGTGATATGTTTTACAAATGTATTGTGGTTTGATTGTGGTTTGAGTGCTTTGAGATACTTCCGTATAAAAAGCGCTATAGGGGCTCCCGAGTGGCGCATCCAGTAAAAGCACTTGCGTAGAGTGCAGGATGCCCTATAGTCTGGACGCTTGAGTTCGAGTCCAGGCTATTCCTTTGCCGACCGAGGGGAGGGAGGGTTAGGTCGGCCAGGGTGTCCTCGGCTCACCGCGCACCAGCGACCCCTGTAGTCTGGCCGGGCGCCTGCGGGCTTGCCTGTAAGCTGCCCGAGAGCTGCGTTGTCCTCTGACACTGTAGCTCTTGGGTGAGTCCGCAGTGTGAAAAAAAGCGGTCGGCTGACGGCACACGCTTCGGAGGACAGTGTGTGTTCGTCTTTGCCCTGCAGGGGTGGTAGCGGTGAGCTGAGCATAATAAAATAATTGGCTATTCCAAATTGGGAGAAATTAATAAAAATAATTGGCAACGACTAAATTTGTAAAAGAAAGAAAAAAAACACGCTATAAATATGCAAATAAATAAAAATAAAGCTTCTGAAAAAGTATCAAATATTTTCGGGCTGCTGCGGCAGCCAAAAGTTAACTGTGTAGAAAAAAAAAACCATTCTTCCCAGCATATCCGAACAGGTGACGAAGAGAAGGATGGATTGGCATTACTTTAAATGTGTCTGATATATCTGCTTTTGCTAACCAGGAACCACAACCCGCTAATTTAATTGAATGATTTGCATCTGAGATAGTAATTTATTGTAGAGAAAATTGATTGTGAGGAATGAGCTGAGTTGATGCTATTGGTGCTTGATCCCCGTGGTGCTGACAAGTCTATGATAAGGCGCTTTTTCCCCAACATTTTCCGAGTGGTGGTGCCGATAGGGTTATTGCTGTAGATTGGAAACAGGGGTGCTGAAAACGGGACGGCCATAAATCCTTTTTAAATCTCTTTTTGGATGAGAGACTGTACTGTCTTGTGTTCTTGAATAGCAGAATGGAGGTTTTTGCTTTGGAAGGAGGAGAGGGATATTTGACTCCAGTTGAAAAAAACGTTCTCTGGTAAATGGTTGACAAAGATCTTGTCTGGGTGATTCCAAAATGTTTGTTTTAAAATGGGTATATTTATGGGAGTGGACACTTTAGTGTTGAAGAGAGTCAATTTGAGTCAATGAGTGATGCAGCTTTTGGGCAGAGAGAGGTTGAGTGGCTGGTGGAACCGCAGACCCTGCATGCGTTAGCGCTGAGACCACTGAAAATCCTGTTGAACAGATCTAAATCAGGCTGATAGAGGGAAGAATGGTGACCAGACCCTGGGTTGAAGCTGTCGGAGAATGTTCTGACACAGACAAGAAGTTATCTTTGAAAACCTCTGAATTCGAGGAAGAGATGTGCGGTAAGTACTCCATACTTCATTTTTCTTTAATCTTTATGCTGAAAGAAATTAGCTGGGGGGTTTGCAATCTGCTTTGTGTGCATTAAAATAGCATATGGGAGATACTGAAATTGAAGAGGGAATCTATGAAAAAGATCTAGGCGTTTAAGTTGACTCAGGAATGTCTTCATCTAGACAATGTGGGGAAGCTATAAAAAAGGCCAACAAGATGCTCAGATATATTGTGAGAAGTGTTGAATTTAAATCAAGGGAAGTAATGTTAAAACTTTACAATGCATTAGTAAGACCTCACCTAGAATATTGTGTTCAGTTCTGGTCACCTCATTACAAAAAGGATATTGCTGCTCTAGAAAGAGTGCAAAGAAGAGCAACCAGAATTATCCTGGGTTTAAAAGGCATGTCATATGCAGACAGGCTAAAATAATTAAATCTATTCAGTCTTGAACAAAGAAGACTACGCGGTGATCTGATTCAAGCATTCAAAATCCTAAAAGGTATAGACAATGTCGACCCAGGGGACTTCTTTGACCTGAAAAAAGAAACAAGGACCAGGGGTCACAAATGGAGATTAGATAAAGGGGCATTCAGAACAGAAAATAGGAGGCACTTTTTTACACAGAGAATTGTGAGGGTCTGGAACCAACTCCTCAGTAATGTTGTTGAAGCTGACACCCTGGTATCCTTCAAGAAGCTGCTTGATGAGTTTCTGGGATCAATAAACTACAAACAACCAAACGAGCAAGATGTGCTGAATGGCCTCCTCTCGTTTGTAAACTTTCTTATGTTCTTATGTTCTTATCCTTTCTTCAATGGCAATTCCGGTTGATCGAGTTCCTTTTTAAGTCCTTTGAAGAATATTTGAGTTTTACATACAACCAGTTCCATCCAGGTAATAATTTAATGTTGGTGTGGATACTATACATGTACAATAACAATAACAATATCAATAACAGGTGCAACACTTCAAGATGCTTTACAATATAACAGAATTAAAAATCATAAAACCTGCACTAAAACTACAATTCAGAATGCGACTGTATCTCTGTAATGCTCATTTCTCAAAACAGAAAATAATTACCAACAAATGTACAAGAATTAAAAACAGAATATGAATCTGTGTTTATCAATTTAGTTAATGCTGATGATTTTCAAAGGTCCTCTATCGTGAGACCCTGGGCTGAAGATGGGGTAGACCTCAGTGAATTTGTAGGTAAAAGTGTGGATTTCATATCTCGTGCTACCATCATAAACATTGTAAAATGATAACTCTCCTTTCTTATAGTCCAGAATCATCCCCACTTTATAGAGCTTGTGTTGCAGTGTGAGAAGGACTGGGGACTGGCTCACAGCTTCATATGTATTTCCTCTCCGCCGCCTCAGAAGCCAGTAGCCCTCCTCTGGTTTCTCAGGTATGATCTTCTCATTAGGATGTATGGAGGAGACCCCCAGAGCCCAGTAGCCCTTCTCCCCCACCTCCACCTCCCAGTAGTGCCTACCGGAGGTGAACCCCTCCATGCCCAGCACACTGGGCCACTCTGCTGATCTCTCCCCTGTGAATCTCACTTGTGAGCTGTCTTCAGAAACTGTGAGGCTGGGGCTGGCTGAGTCAGAGTTCAGGGTCACTTTAGCTGATGACAAGGAACAAACAGAAATCATTGTTTTATCTGGTAACATGTTTAAAACAGAGGACGTGGTTACAAGGACACAGTAGTTTTTTTTAGTCATCTCTATGCAGACACTTCTTTACTTCTCACTTTTTCTCATGTATTTAAAATATTAAAGGTACTGGGACAAACTGCATTTACACAATAGAAAAGTAATTACTGTTTATCACAAGGGAAGAGTTGTCTAGCTATTGGAATTGATCTGAAAACTAGAATTTGCATATTTCCATACATACATGAATTGTAGCAACATTACTTTTGTTAGCCTGTATACTATAATATTTATAATTGGAAGAATACCAAGAAGTATCTCCAATAGATTTAAGAATTGAAACTTACCTTGATCTTTAACTATGCTACTCCATTCTGAAATAAATGAAAACATGGATGAGAAACTCAATCAGTATATTCTCATTACTGTAAGTGAATGAATACAGATTTACAGTGCTTACCTCTTTCTGCAACATATCCCACTGCATCTAAATGGAAGAAGATAAAGTGTTACAAGTTGAGTGAATATTGTAGGGATTTTCCATTCTAATAACCAGCTATCCGTTTAATTATTTTAACCTGTATTGGACCACTTTATGCATGTTTCTTTATAATGCACACATAATAGCATTGGAATGGGAAAATAATTCAGTTATTCCCATATTAAAAAAATGAACATGTGGCAGAATTGAGGCCCTGTAAAATAATGTGTTTTTTCTATTTATTTAAGATTGGCAGGAATGGGGTTAAAACCCATCCCTGCCAACTAATGTGAGCGTGTGGTTTGTCCATGTAAAGTTCAGTGAAGGCTCTGCCCAGCCTGAACAGTTTTGTTAGGTTTTGATTAAACTGTTTATTTTGGCCACTGCCTTTTTCTTTGTATTTGTTTATTAAAAATGTGCAATAGCTCTGAAACCTAAGCAATTCTGTGCGAGTCTCTCTCCCTGCAGGTAATACCTGGGCTGTGACGCTGACCTGTTCACGGGACACAGGATACTTTCGGATTCAGAAATGTCCTGGACCAAACGAGAAGTGGACGGGGCTCAGGAAATAGGAGTTGTGTAAAAACACCATTCCAGTTTTGCACTGCCCATTTCCAAATCAGAATCCCTAACAATAGGAATTGCTTGTGGTATTTGGGGTGTTTGTACTCAAATCATGTTTGGGAATGTGTCAGGTTTCCACAGGCTCTTTGCAAGAATTCTCAAAGCTACAATGTTGCAACTTGAATCAGTTGTAGAACTGCATTGATCTAATTTCTTTTTTGTTCACAATCAAGATTTTATCATTTTTTAAAGGTTGAAAAATTAGCAGGAAGAATAAACTCTGAAGCATTTTCATCCAGTTGCCAGTCCTGCTAGTGCATAGCCATCTATTGAACACACTGCTGAATTTAGAAATACTCAAAGAAACTAGATAAATTCAATGACAAATATTTCCACTAGAAGTCTTTTTCAATATCTTTGATGATACTGAGAGAGACTTTTAGTTGAAACGCTTGGCATTGAATGTAATATGCTTATTTTAGTTGTCCTATTAGTACCTAGTTAATCAACACACAATGAAAGAAAACTAATTGATATTCTTACTGAATTTCTTTCGAATTTCATCATAATCTAGAAAAGAACACAGAAAAACATTCATTATTGGAATAGCAAAAGTGTGGCTTTTAAGTCATGATAGAAAACTATGTATGTCGTGAGTGTTAACTATAAAGGGATTTTAAAAAGATGTTTGAAACTTGATGAACCTGATTCAATCGGTAATCAACTCACCCTGTTTCAGTTCCACACATTCTAGAAAATAAACAGAGAGAGCTTTGTTAATTAAGCTATTTGGGAAAGTTTGGGTCTGATAAAAAGTGATTGAAATGTGATCCACTCTCCTTGATCACTCCAATGAACTCACCCTGTTTCAATTCTTCAATCTCCTTTTCTAAAAACACAAAATGAAAAGTTTAGTTTATACAATGTACACACTTCACTCCCAGCATTACTGCATTGCAGAACCAGCTACAATATTTTGAGTTACAAAAATAGGAGGAGTGACAAACACTGGTGCAGCAGCAAAGGTAATTCAAAATGATCTAGACAGCATTCAGAACTGGGCAGACACATGGCAAATGACATTTAATAGAGAAAAGTGTAAAGTAATGCACGCAGATAACAAAAATATGCATTATAAATATCATATGGGAGATACTGAAATTGAAGAAGGGAACTATGAAAAAGACCTAGGAGTTTATGTTGACTCAGAAATGTCTTCATCTAGACAATGTGGGGAAGCTATAAAAAAGGCCAACAAGATTCTCGGATATATTGTGAGAAGTGTTGAATTTAAATCAAGGGAAGTAATGTTAAAACTTTACAATGCATTAGTAAGACCTCACCTAGAATATTGTGTTCAGTTCTGGTCACCTTGTTACAAAAAGGATATTGCTGCTCTAGAAAGAGTGCAAAGAAGAACAACCAGAATTATCCCGGGTTTAAAAGGCATGTCGTATGCAGACAAGCTAAAAGAATTGAATCTATTCAGTCTTGAACAAAGAAGACTACGCTGTGATCTGATTCAAGCATTCAAAATCCTAAAAGGTATAGACAATGCCGACCCAAGGAACTTTTTTGACCTGAAAAAAGAAACAAGGACCAGGGGTCACAAATGGAGATTAGGTAAAGGGTCATTCAGAACAGAAAATAGGAGGCACTTTTTTACACAGAGAATTGTGAGGGTCTGGAACCAACTCCCCAGTAATGTTGTTGAAGCTGACACCCTGGGATCCTTCAAGAAGACCAGGAAGGAAATCACAACAGTACTGTGGTATGGAAGCACTGATGCATGAGTTTATTGTAAATAATATATTAACCAAATAAATGGCTTGAACAAGCAGGAAACAAAAACACTAAACACAAACAAAATGGCACGGTGGCCAAAACAAACATGGAACAAAACAAGTATCATGCTAGTCTAAAACTAGCACGAGTAGCAATTATTATCTTTTACTTTTACTCCTACTCCTACTCACGACTAACGTTCAGCCTCTGAACACACCACCTCGTCAGTCACAGTTGCGGGTTTTTATACATGTGACCGTAAATTAATTAATCTGGAGACGGTCACAGTCTAGATGAGTTTAGCATGGATGGAGAATTTTAACCCCATCCATGCTGCAAAATAACAATAAAACAATATGTTTTAAATAATAACACAACAAATACAAATACTATACACACACACAGGGGCATGGTGTACCCCATTACAGACGGGTATGAAAATATTTTACTATTTAAAGCATCTCTTTTAAAGTAGAAATGGTGTTTTCTAGTTATATTTTAAACAGAATCTGCTAATGAGAATCAAGTCCACACATTTGATTCCAGAGTACTATAAATATGGGGTTTGGTTACTAAAAATAACCAAAGGTTAAATATTTTGCTAGTGCTAATCGGAGATTAAGAAACACAATTTAAAGCTGTAATTGGCACTTCTTGCCTTGCCATTTTCATACTAATAGGCCGAAAGAACTGAATCTATTTAGCCTGGAACAAGAAGAATTAGGGGGGTGTAGCAAAGTGCTTTGCTGTGAGCAGGATAAACAGACACAAGACAGTTCATGGTAAAACAGCTCTTTGTTTGGCTGGGTTGTGTACCGGCAACACTAAAATAATAAGCACAGGCTCCACACAGCAATGTGTATCACTCCGTGCAAAACAATGGGGTCAGTCCCGAAATAATACAGCATGATATATAAAACACACACAAACACAACACGGTCACAAGTCCACAGTGAATGCTCTTAGTGTAGGTGGTGAAATACAAGTAATGTGCACAGGAGGGATGTGAAGCCCGGGTTTGGAAACTGGCCCCTTAGCAACAGTTCCTGGATAGTTTAGCCGTCTAACAATGACAAATACAACAATTACTAGACAGGACAAAACAAACAAAACACTCACGGTTAGTACACAGGTATTTCCTCGTAGGTCTTTGCGTAACCATAACACAAGGAACAGATCGCTCGACCACATCCCCTGGTATACCTTCAGTCCTGCCCCCTTCGGTAGCGAGTGCAATCACGTATCCTCCAATCCATGATTGACACATTGCTTACAGCAATAACTTCTGGTATTGTGACTCTACCCCTTTCTTTGATGGCTGGCTTCAGACTGACCCTGGAATGAACTGTCAAACCATTCAGTCCGGGGCACACTGTTCCAATTACACAGCGTCCTCCAGGTTATGAGGGAATTCATTCTCTCTCTGTCACGGGGGGGGGCATGATTGAAGTCTTTAAAATGTTAAAAGGAGTTGACAGAGTTAACCTAAACCAATACTCTAAGTGCAGTACAGAAACCAGGACCAGGCGACACAGTTGGAAATGAAGTGGAAATAGACCAAAGACAGAGGGAAGAAGACCCTTCTTCATATGGAGAGTGGTGAGGGGATGGAATTGGTTACCAAGGGTTACCTAGCCGTGTTGTTAAGGAGACAATCACTGCGACTCATTAAGACACAGCTTGACAAAGTTCTGAGATCAATCAGCTACTTGGAACCGGACAAGCTTAGATGGGCCAAATAGCCTCCTTTCACTTGTGAATTTTCGGATGTTTTTATGTTCTTAATTAATTAATCATCCATGTGGATTTCATTTTTACTGTGGTTTTTTGCGGTCACTACTGGCGTGTTTCATTACTGAATTTGGTTATAACATTCTGTCATCACAACTACCAATAAGATGGATTTTTAGAGTCCTTGGTTGTGTGGTCCAGTGGTTAAAGAAAAAGGCTTATAACCAGGAGGTCCCCAGTTCAAATCCCACCTCAGCCACTGACTCATTGTGTGACCCTGAGCAAGTCACTTAACCTCCTTGTGCTCTGTCTTTCGGGTGAGACGTAGTTGTAAGTGACTCTGCAGCTGATGCATAGTTCACACACCCTAGTCCCTGTAAGTCGCCTTGGATAAAGGCATCTGCTAAATAAACAAATAATAATAATTACTTTTAAAAAGTAACTCCCCCAAAACTTGGTTGAGAGACCTGGAGACACAATTGTTACCAGTTATAGAGGAATTCCCTCTGAAAAGAATGAACTTTATTAAAGAAAATATACCTCTTTCTGTTGTTCCAGCACACACAAAGTTGTTCATGAATAGAACCCTCAAAAGAATCTTGGTTGAAGTTTTGAAAAATACTGAGAACAAATAAACAAAGAAATTAATACAAGCTCAATCAACGAGAGACAGAAACAACACACCTTTTGTCTAAATCCAAACATTCACAATAGAATATATATTTTTAACAAGACATAAATCACCTTACCTAATTTAAATATTGTGAAATTGTAGCACCTGTCATATGTCATGATTTCCATTACACAAGAGTAGATGTTAAAACTTCATGCTGATTTGAACTCGGCTCTCGCCAAGATAAGCACCAACTAAGACGTAGCTTTACAGCAAACTAATGTGATCCATATGTGTCTCCATCCATGTGCACTTCCTTCCATATGATGATGGTAGATATCCTTCTGTCTGGTGTTGACGGCTGAAGTGTAATGCTGGCTCCAGGGATCAGCTTATTACCTCCCTAGCGCATCAGCACACACAACGGCTGCAATGCTGGCTCCGGGAATCAACCACAGTGCGGTCTCCCCAGCGCATCAGCATGACAACCGTCTGGATTGAGCTAAGTAGGGTACATCTCTGGGGTCTTCAAGTGGGCACCTTCCATCCTCAGTGTTTCGTCGACTAGCCCACGACACCTCAAGAGGGCTCGACTGTGATTCTGGCGTCCCAGCATCACCCCCCTGTAGTCATACTGTAGTCAGTGCTTAATTTGTACAGAAAGAGGTTCCCGGGCGCAAACAATGACAATAATACTGTTCTTAAGAATTGCACATTCAAAATCAAAACAGGTTTTGAAGGAGTATTGTATGTACTAGTGTTAGATGTTTACAATCACATATTCTACATCATATACAAAGTAAGAGTATGTGCAGAAAAATAAATGAAAAGAAACCGCAGGACAAAAAAAATATGCCTATATACCTATGCCTACTCTTTTCCCTCTGGACACTTTATCACTCTTCCTTAATGCACTTTACTTGCACTTATCTGCTCCCTCTTTTGCTGCATTTAATCCTGTACTTTACAGAGTACTGTACTGTAATCTGCCAATTCAATCTGAAGTATTTTGCATTTAATCGTATCCTGATGTAACTATCACTGACACTGTTATCTGCTCCGATATTGATTCGTATTTTGTAATATACTTGTACTTACTAGAACTGAAGTCATTTTATCTTGCTCTCAATTGTATTAATACTGTGATTCTTGAAATGTATTTTTTGTTTACGAGTGTAAGTCGTCCTGGATAAGGGCTAATAAATAAATAATAATAATAATAATAATAATAATAATAATAATAATAATAATAATAATAATAATAATATACATAGGTGCTTAACCCAATAAGGTTCTAAATAAAATGTTGTTACTGTTATTAAGCAATAATAATAATTACGAAGCAGTGGTATTTCAAAATAACACAAGCCCATTTTTACTTCAGTGAAGTAGGCTACAATATTTTTTTTTCATTAAAAACCTACAAACTCGTAATTGAAATTAATGTTCAGCTTTCATATTGAAGATTGTTGTGTACTACTCTTCAATCAAACTAAGTAGTGTAGGAATTTGCTTGTATCGTTTAAGTAGTTTTTCAAATCAAGTAAGTTTTTATCTCGTTTCCATGGACAGCCAACTGGAATCGACTCGAGTGTGCTCCAATTGGCCTGAATTGACCATGTAACAGGACATTTTGGTGGATAATTTATTTTGGCTTTATTGGCAGTTTTGACTGGATTGCCAATTATACTTACAACAATCAAAAGGTTGCATACAGAGGGGTGCTCGTAGCGATCCCGCCCTCTGGCAGACTGGTATGCAGAACAGGTTAAAAAGCGCTGGACGAGGGAAATAATGTGTCAGATGTCAAAGTGGATATGATGTAGGTCATATAGACTTTGTCATTGCAAATGTCATGGATATTTTACATTTTAAACAGAACTAAATTGAATTAACTATTTAACCTGATTTATCTAGCTTTGCCTAGTGATAGCGATCGATCTAACACCTCAAATACATCAGGCACTCTGAAATAAAAGGCTAATCAAACCCGTTTCTATGATTGAATTACCCAGTCTAGTGAGAGAAAGGGGGTTAAACACAAAGCCTACACTCAGGTTAAAGAAAGAAAGAAAAATGGCCAGTAGTTTAAAATCAGCTTAAAGAAAACAAGAGATTTGAAACAATTTAACATCATTATTGATTTAAACTCATTACAAGTACAAGATGCAAGCGTTTTTAAAGGGAATTCTAAATTATGATAATGAACTAATCAGACAAGAGGTGGTGGTGGGGGGGGGGGCAGCAAACCCATTCAGGCACAAACTAGCCAATCGGAGCATCTGGCGGGAAATTCAAATAATCTCTTTGTTTGAAAAGTATAAAAGCTGACTGTAAACATTAGCTCCTTGCCCTGACTGCTCCGCTGAGCCCTGACTGGATACCCGCTCCTCTGATCCCTGCTCGCTCAGATTCAAAGAAACTACAAAACTGCACCGGGAGCCCTCAGCTCTCAGTATTTATCCATCTAGGTCTTTATCCGTCTAACACAAGGTAACAGAATGCTGAAAGTGACTGCTTTCCAGGCTAGGTAACAATACTCTTAAATATCTATTCAGGTATTGTGTGATTCGTTGTTGTAGTGTCACTATGTACTAATATTTCTTTGGTAAATTGTTGTTTTAAAACCTTAGTTCTCATTGTAATGCTTTTAATGTGACATTAGTTGTGTAATTGTTTTGTGTGATTTTCAAACTTGTTTTGTTGCATGCTTAATAAATACAATTTGTCTAAGAAGAGGTTCCCACTATTGAGTCATTCACTCATGTTGAACAAACACAATTTATGAACTTTGAACAGTCTGGGATGTGGTCTATTTTTGGCTTGTTGTAACGTGTAAATCTGCTTGTTTTCAGAGAGCGATATTGAAAACGGGTTTGTACATTATAATAGGATGCGGTTATTGTTTTAAGAATATTAACTGTCTACAATAGTCCCAACAATGAGGATGTCAGTGATGACGCCAGTTTGCTTGAAAACATTAAAAGTAGACCAGACATTTCCATCAAAGGATTTTAAAAGGGATTTAAGGGCAGCAGTGTGGAGTAGTGGTTAGGGCTCTGGACTCTTGACCAGAGGGTCGTGGGTTCAATCGCAGGTCAGAGACACTGTTGCTGTACCCTTGAGCAAGGTACTTTACCTAGATTGCTCCAGTAAAAACCCAACTGTAAATGGGTAATTGTATGTAAAAATAATGTGATATCTTGTAAGTCGCCCTGGATAAGGGCGTCTGCTAAGAAATAAATAATAAAAATCTGGAATTTTTACAAGGGTTTAATTAACAGCCAAAATTGTTTATGTCAGACTTGTTAGAAAATCTGTAACAAAAGGGTTGATTGTTATATTGTATTACTGAAGACCCCCACCGTGCAGGTATCACATAGTTCAGAAACAAAACAAAAGGTTAAAATAAATGAGTTCTGCAAAGTATAAAACTTTGATGATTTTGCCAGTGCTTGCTAGTATATTAACCAGTTTGAAATGATTTCAAAGCAAATTAAAGCATTTTTGTTTCAGCTTTGTATTGTTAAGGTTTTCACACGTGGCAGTACTGTCCTACAACTCATGCACTTACCCGAGCTTTGTGATTCGTAGAAACGTGGTATTATTTGTGTATAAAAAACGGCACTAGAGTCCTTCTTTCGCAGCCAGTGTCATATTTAAATCGTAAAGCAATTAAAAGTAGGAGCATCTCTCTATTATTCTATACATATTATATGAAGGATGATTTCTATGTAAAACACGTGTTAAAGAAAGAGACATGACTTACTGCCAAGAATGATTTTCGGGACTCCAATTATTTTTTTCAGAAACGCCATCGCTGTAAACAAAGACATCTCAATTTTAAACTTTTATTATTTGCAGTTATCAACATCATTAATGTGGCTTAAAGGGTTCATAAGGACCTTTTATTTTATTGTGTTACATGTTCCCATGTGTTGCTACAAATGAAATTTATAATTAAAGTTCGGGAGGAGGGTCAGACACCAATCTCCGCGTCACCAAATTGAATCATTCAATTTACACATTAGCTAATTAAATTGTTAGCACTATAAATACCCTCTTCACTTATCTCTCAGTTGCGTTTTGATTTCATCGTACATGCACGCATCATGGTCTGCATTCTGGATTATTCCGTTTCGACGGATGATGATCTGTTTGCTGTTTCCCCGGAGCCGAGATCCACGCAACCAGTTCAACCAGCCCTTCCCGGGCCAACTCCACGACAACTTCGGTCGGCGGTATTACCACTCCAAACTTCTCTGACCAGATGTCTGCTTCTCCTGTCTGCTGTGGCTGCCGCCTGGCCACTTGTTCCGCCGCAACTCCTGACATCAGAGACTGGACGATCTCCCGGCTCCAGCTTTATCTTCGTAGCAACAACATCCCATTCAAATCTACAGCACGTAAGGAGAATTTGTTTACTTTATTTCATCCTTCCCGTCGCAGGCGCTATGACGTCATCACAGATCGTTGCTTTACCCAGTGTTGTCAAGTCTCACGACAAAACAGGTGTTTCTACAAATTCCGACCTGTGACTCTCAAGAAACAAGCCCAATTTCCGCTTATTATAAGCGGACTTGAAACGCCTCGCCGCGCACCGACTGCATCTCCACGAAGCGCGTCTACATCCGGAAAACTCCGAAGGCGGGACCACAGTACCTGTCAATCAAAGGCTCATTCAGCAGTTCCTGAGCATGCTGGCTCCAACTATAACCTTTCAGGTTACCTCCCCTCACTGCAGGCGTCCAGCAGGCCCCTGCAGCGACCTCTTTGGCCACTATGGGCGTCCAGCAGGCCCCCATAGTGCTCCCTTCACCTCCAACTATAACCTTTCAGGTTACCTCCCCTCACTGCAGGCGTCCAGCAGGCCCCTGCAGTGACCTCTTTGGCCACTATGGGCGTCCAGCAGGCCCTCAAAGTGATTCTTTCTCTGTGAAATGCTTTTTCTGCTCATCAGCAGTTTTGAGCATTTGTATCCAGAGATTGTTTTGCTAGATTTGTAATAACTTCATTGAAGGAACCTGTGCTATTCCGCCTGTAACTTCCTTCATTTCCGCTCACCGTAACTCCACCACACCCAGCATCAACAGTCCCTCACGAAGATTGCTCCCTGCAATATGCAAATCGACCACGCCATATTCTTAATCAAAATTGCTGGGAAAAAACGCATGACTGGCTAAAGCCAATATATCAAACACATTTAAAATCATGCCCATTGAGCCTGTCTCAGGGGATTGTATTTTTTTTATATTTCCACTTTTCTGTCCGGTCCCCCTCCTACTAAACGCAATCTTCTGTCCCTCCTAGGCCATTTAAACTACATGGGAGCATGGGAGGATTTGCAAACAAGAGGAGGCCATTCATCCCATATTGCTCGTTTTGTTGTTAGTAGCTTATTGATCCCAGAATCTCATCAAGCAGCTTCTTGAAGGATCCCAGGGTGTCAGCTTCAACATTACTAAGTTGGTTCCAGACCCTCACAATTCTCTGTGTAAAAAAGCACCTCCTATTTTCTGTTCTGAATGCCCCTTTATCTAATTTCTATTTGTGACCCTTGGTCCTGGTTCAAAAAGTCTCCTGGGTTGACTTTGTCAATACCTTTTAGGATTTTGAATGCTTGAATCAGATCACCGCGTAGTCTTCTTTGTTCAAGTCTGAATAGCTTCATTTCTTTTAGCCTGTCTGCATACGACATGCCTTTTAAACCCGGGATAATTCTGGTCGCTGTTCTCTGCACTCTTTCTAGAGCAGCAATATCCTTTTTTTTAACAAGGTGACCAGAACTGAACACAAAATTCTAGGTGAGGTCTTACTAATGCATTGTAAATTTTTAACATTACTTCCCTTGATTTAAATTCAAAACTTCTCACAATATATGAGCATCTTGTTGGCCTTTTTACAGCTTCCCCACATGGTCTAGATGAAGACATATCTGAGTCAACATAAACTCCTAGCTCTTTTTCAAAGATTCCTTCAATTTCAGTATCTTCCATATAATATTTATAATGCACATTTTTATTGCCTGTGTGCAGTACTTTACACTTCTCTATTAAATGTCATTTGCCATGTGCTTGCCCAGTTTTGAATGCCGTCTAGATCATTTTGAATGACCTTCGCTGCTGCAACAGTGTTTGCCACGCCACCTATTTTTGTGTCGTGTGCAAATTTAACAAGTTTGCTTAGTATGCCAGAATCTAAATCATTATGTAAATTAGGAATAGCAGAGGACCAAATACTGATCCCTGTGGTACACCACTGGTTACCTCGCTCCATTTTGATGTCTCCTCTAATCAGTAATTACAGTTGGGAGCGGCTGCTCCCGCGTTCCCCACCCCCCATCACTGCAGGTGTCCAGCAGGCCCCTGCAGTGACCTCGGTGGCCACTATGGGCGTCCAGCAGGCCCCCATAGTGCTCCCTTCACCTCCAACTATAACCTTTCTGGTTACCTCCCCTCACTGCAGGCGTCCAGCAGGCCCCTGCAGTGACCTTTCCGGCCACTATGGGCGTCCAGCAGGCCCCCATAGTGCTCCCTTCACCTTCAACTATAACCTTTCAGGTTACCTCTCCTCACTGCAGGCGTCCAGCAGGCCCCTGCAGTGACCTCGCTGGCCACTATGGGCGTCCAGCAGGCCCCCATAGTGCTCCCTTCTCTGTCAAACGGTTTTCTACCAGCTGCAAGCTTCAACAGGGCCCCACAGCCCCCTTCTATTTCTTACCTCAGCGGTCTTCCAAATGTAACCTTTTAGGTTACCCTCCCCTCACTGCAGGCATTCAGCAGGCCCCTGCAGTGACCTCCTTGGCCGCTATGGGTGTCCTGCAGGACCCCATAGTGGTCTCTTCTCTGTGAGATGCTTTTCTTCTTTCAGCTTATCGGCAGTTTATTCAAACACTTTCAAAACCGTTCCCATTTCTTTGAATATCAGTCAGGGCCGCAATACTGCATACTCTGGAGGCCTTCTGTTTTCTACATGCTAACTACTCCCTAATCCACGTACATGCATTTCCTCGAATCCCTACTGCGTTCAGTTTGAGAAATTAATCTTTTATGTGGGACTTTGTCAAAAGCTTTCTGGAAATTTAAATAAACTATGTCAAGGCAGAGCTTTTATCTCCTACCTTCTCTTGATTTGATCCTTTCTGTCGATTCCCTCAACGATGTCATACTCATGGATCCTTTTTTATTTATTTATTTATTTATTTTTTCGCAAGGAACTCCGCCTGTGGGAGCTCCTACTAAAAGAAAGGATTGGCAGTACTTTTACGACAACTGTCTCCTGCTGCACAAAGACATTCAACAGTTCAAAGATGCAGCTCCCTCTCTTGGCTTTGGAGGATACTACAAGGGAAAATTGGTTTTCTGCTCCATGGCCCGACTAATTCAGCATCATTCCTATAACCGATCACTCCTCGTCATTGCGCAAAATGTGTCCATTTGCTGTAGCCGCATTCCTTTTGGGGGTCTTCCTGGGCTCAAAATCTATTCTTCTCCACTCACATAATTCACCTACAGTCTAAATCTTTAACAAGGTCATTCATTCTCCCACCATATAATGAGAATATTCAGAAGGATTACCTGTTTATCTGTTACGCATCAGTTCATTTTCAAAGCTCAACACATTCTCGGCCACCTGAATATAATCGATTCTCTTTCTCGTTTCCAAACGCAGAGATTCAGAGCATTAGCTCCCGAAGACAACCTCCTGCCTACTCAGATTCCTCCCTTTTCAGACCTGACATTCATGTGAGCCACCTGCTGCATTCCCTGATTCTGCAGGCTCAAGAAACAACTCTTCTCAGCATCACTTCCCTCTCACTGCAAACGTACTGGTCATCCTGGAATTGCTTTAAAATTTCACTTTGCATTCAACATTCCTTTCCATCATTTTCAGTGCCCGTAGCGTCATCCTATATTATGTGCCTTAAGAATACAGCTATAAGATTTGAATTTCCGGCATCCAGTTTTTCTACAAACTCAACTCAATTTCGGTGTCCCAGCTCTACACTCTGCAACTCACAAATTTCACTAATCCTGAAAGGGCTTCAACTATCAGAATCTTTCTCCCCCTGCTTGCCTACCTATCGCCATCAACATACTCTCTTGGTGCCTCTCATCTGCTCCAGCTACTCCTGCCTGTTTTAGATAAAACCTTAAAGCTCTTTCTTTTAGCCTTCTTGGGTTCCCACAGGTGCTCAGAGTCTACATCGCTCTCAAATTCAACCCCCAGATTCACCCCTTAATCTCTGTCCTAGCAATCACCTCATCTGATACCCTTTCCTTCCTGCTCAAAAGAAGTAAAACTGACCAGGAAGATTAGGGAAAGCTTTTCAATTTGTTTATAAATTAAACTCCCATGTTGGCCCATATGACCCCTTTCTCTCTTATCCATCTCCATCTTTCTCAGGGCGCATCACCCTCAGGCCCGCTGTTTATTAACGAAAACTGAACAATTGTCACCCAACATTTGTTCTTCTTTCACCTTTTCACCTGATTTATTTCCAGGTCCGGATTCGCAGCTGAGCAGTTTTTCCGGTCATTCCTTCAGAATCGTAGCAGCTTCTTCCCACGGAGTTCCAGACTCTCTTATCAAACGGTTAGGTTGTTGATCCTCCAGTGCTTGCCAAGTTTACATTATAACAAATATTACGGAGCCTAAAAATGCTTTTACAGAAATGTGCTCAAGTGTTAGTAGCCTGCCTGGAGGAAGGGCAATCGAATCAGCCATGGATTCCCAGAGGTTTATTTCCCAGAAATGGGTTTTGTTTTCCTCTCCTGCGTGCTGATGATCATTTGTTAAAGGTTGGCTAAACCTTCAAGTGGGCTATATTCATTCTAATTGTGGCATTGAGACCGGCTTGTTCTTTTTGGGGGTCTCAGCCTCGTCCAGTCGGCCAGGCAGCTAACCCTCAAACCAAGTTAGGTTTGATGCCAAATGAATTTGTATATACGGCTTACTTTTCTGTAAAATCGCATACTCCGCATTCTCTACAATAAATATTTGTACTAAAACATTTTATGATTGGTGTTTGTCCCGAACTACTGAAATGAAATTTATAATTAAAGTTCGGGAGGAGGGTCAGACACCAATCTCCGCCACCAAATTGAATCATTCAATTTACACATTAGCTAATTAAATTGTTAGCACTATAAATACCCTCTTCACTTATCTCTCAGTTGCGTTTTGATTTCATCGTAACCCACCACCTCCCCATCTCCACCTTTCTTAATAACAATTTTTATGTTTTATCAATGGGGGTCTCAGCCTCGTCCAGTCGGCCAGGCAGCTAACCCTCAAACCAAGTTAGGTTTGATGCCAAATGAATTTGTATATACGGCTTACTTTTCTGTAAAATCGCATACTCCGCATTCTCTACAATAAATATTTGTACTAAAACATTTTATGATTGGTGTTTGTCCCGAACTACTGAACTGTTTACGTGTGTGTATTGTTTTAATTTTTTTTAAAATATTTTGACCACTTTTTTAAACTTTTAAATTGCATTCCCTGCCTCAAGATGGCTTCCCATGTACCTGCATGGACCTCTCAGAACTACATTTCCCATCCTGCTCACTGGCAAATCCATCTCAGTTACATATGTGAGAAATGTAGTTTAAAAGTTTTAAAAAGTGGTAAAAATGTAAAAAAAAAAAAAAGAATTAAAACAATACACACATCTTACATAAACAGTTGTAGCAACACATGGGAACATGTAACACAATAAAATAAAAAGGTCCTTATGTGCGCTTTAACCACCTTATTGGCTCTAAAATACAAATTGAAACAACTGCTGTTAGTATACTAATAGTATATTAATCATACAATGGTCTGTAAAACCTGATCTGTTATGCAACACCAGAGAGGTTTAGAGCACAATTCATTTCATAAATAACAAGTTCAGAACATTTTAGTGCACAATTATGAGGAGTAGGACTGTGCGTATACTGGGCGGTCAGTAAAACCTGATCTGTTATGTTTCGTTCAGTTCAGAACATTTCAGTTCAGTCAGAATGATGATGATGATGATGATTATTATTTAGTCATTTCGTAGACAATTTTATCCAAAGTGACTTACAGAGACTAGGGGCTGAACAATGCATCACAACTGCTGCTGAAGAGTCTCTTACAATAGGACCTCAGTTTTACCTCTCATCCAAAGTGCGGAGCACAAGGAGGTTAAGTGACTTGCATAACTAGAAACTGGTGGTTGATAATGTGCTAATGCGTCTGCTCCAGAGGAAAGCACGTTTTGATATAAGACTGTCATGGATAGTTCGTGGTGACGTCAGACTCGGAAGAAAATGGACACAAACAGTAGGGTTGGACGATAATGACATTTTCAGTTGTCAATTATCGGCTGTAAATTATCACGATAATCATGATTATCGACTGAAAAAATAACATATGTAAAATGTCTTGGAATGTACCAAATTTAAAGCTATATATACTTGAGCAATATGACAACTGCCTCTACGAGTTTAGAAGAAATAAAACTAGACAATTTTCAAAAAGACCCGCGTCTTTAATAAAAGTTATGAAACAATGGTTGGTTACAAAAAAGCACAAATAATATAACCAAATGTTTGTTTGGTAGCTTTTCAACTTTTTAAATATAGTCTACTTATTAAAAATAGTGTTTTTAAAAAAAAAAAAATTATAAATTGCGATTCAAAAATATTAACATGACTTACTTCCAACAATGATTTTCGGGACTCTAATGAGCCTTTTCAGAAACTCCATTGCTGTAAACAAAGACATCTCAATTTTAAACTTTTATTATTTGTAGTATCAACATTATTAATGTGGCTTGACCAACTTATTGACTCTAAAATACATATTGAAACAACAACTGATGTTAGCAAGTATACTGGGATTAATACAATGGTCTGTAAAACCTGATCTGTTATGCAGCTCCAGAGAGCAGGTTTAGAGCACAATTCATTTCATAACTAACAAGTTCAGAACATTTTAGTGCATGATTATGAGAACTTGGACTGTGCTTATGCTCCCATATGGAAACATAATATATTGCAGTATATATATCAAAGCAATAAAAATATATTTAAAATACATGGTAATATATTGTCATCTCGTTCCTAAATACATGCTGTATAGTGCTATATATATTTTAATATATTCTCATATATTTCAGAAAACATTCAAAATATATTGCAGTACATTCCTACAAGAATACAAGATATATTTTATAGATGGCAGAATTCTAAAATATATTTTGGATTTCATCAAAATATATTGCAATGCATTCTAAAACAAAGACTACATTCGCATGCAGTGTGGAGAAGTGGTTAGGGCTCTGGACTCTTGACCGGAGGGGCGTGGGTTCAACCCCAGGTGGGGGGACACTGCTGCTGTAAAAACCCAACTATTTAAATGGGCAATTGTATGTAAAAATAATGTGATATCTTGTAACAATTGTAAGTCGCTCTGGATAAGGGCGTCCTCTAAGAAATAAATAATAGTAATAATGCTGTGGCATGCCCACACTGTTTCTGTAACATGCACATTTTCTTTAGTGCATTTTAACAATTCTTAAAATGTTATTCCGGGTCTAAATTTAATTCCTTACCAGACGTTATATTACAATTTATATTATCACACACAAGTCATTATTGTCTTGACACAAAACAACTTTATAAATGACGTTACCTCACAGTACAAGGAATCAGGGATCTAATTAGCATATGGCCAGAGCAGGGCATGCTGGGACCGAGCGATTGGACTTTCTGTCGGCTCCGAAGAACAGGTGGACTGTTCTGTTCCCCTTTTCGGGTGTTAATCCTTGTGTTAATGTTTTCCCTTGTGTGTACCACCATCCTGTCCTGTCTGGGGTAAGTGTGATGTGTTACGGTACAGTGTGCGTGAGTCGTCTGGTGTGACTCCCCGTCTCTCCCTACGGTGTGTCAAATGCCCTGACCTGTGTTATATTCTGCAGCTGTAGGGGTTGGATGAATAAAACTTGGTTGATTTAACTCTGGCTTGGTTTACATGCACTTGAAAATCGACTCTACAGTCATGACTGTGTGACGTTGTCATGCAAATACATCGTGAAACAGCAAAAGGACGTCCTTTTGACAGTGTGAATTTAAGGGCAGGGTCAATCGCTTTCTCACAATAAAAATAGCTGTAAAAACCCATGTAAACCGGAGCAGGAATCGTGCTTGTGGCTCACGAGGTTTAGCAGTCAAGATCCCGTTCTTCTGACTTAATATCACATAATCTCCAGCAGAAAGGTCATGCAAAACATAGACACCCCCCCAACACACACACACACACACACACACACACACACTGTACATTTATGGACTACTTCGACACTAGAACTGCTGCGGTTATACTCATACCTACAATCGCCAGTACATTTTAAACACCATCAATATTAAAATGAAAGACAAACTATTGGATACAACTCAAGTTTTATTTCAAGCACATCATATCAAACATCTGCACAGCCGAAACGGCACATTTAAATGAACAATTAAACTTACCACATATAAAGCACTACTTCAAAAAATGAAAAACGATAATAAAATAAACATTTCAGAAGAAACTAGTGTGTAAACAGGTATATGCACATACAAAACTGTAAAAACAAAAGTAGTTTTTAATCTAAAACGAAAGTAGCATATGATTTCTCTTGCGTGTGTGTCACTGTCAGCACAGAATCCAGGTTGAGCTGCTGCAGCCTGCAGCTTTCTAATTGAAATGTTTCTGCTGAAGCGCTGTGGCTAGCTTCAAGATAAAATCTCTCCTACCTTTAACAAAATGAAGGAATTGAAGGCTGCCAGGTCCAGTAAAGATAACAACAGGCTTGTATGTGTATATATATATATATATATATATATATATATATATATATATATATATATATATATATATATATATATATATATATATTGTAACACAGCAGGGAGGGTTAAAATCCTCCCTGTGTAGAACATGTCTTGAGCATATTTTTGTTAGTAGTTTATTGTTTTGCTTTATTGTTTAATTAGATTTGTTAATTGTTTTATTATTAATTATCACCTGCACCTGGTAGTTATTGTTAAATTAGAACCAGGTGCAGGGTCTTTAAAGAGTGCAGTCAGTTTGCTCAAGGCTGTTGTGTGTGAAGAACCTGCTTGAGAGTGTGCAGAAATGTAATGAAAAGAAAAAAAAAAAAGGTATTGTGTGTTTTGTTTTGTTAGAGTTTGTGTAGCAGGTAAACGACTTAGCCGTCCTGCAATATAGTTTAAGTTCCTGTGTGTTTAGTGAGTGCTCGTATACAGCTAGGTGTTTATTTTGTTTTTGTAAATTAAAAAAATCCATTTCTATGTCCTGGGTCTGCTTGTAAAGGGGCAAAGAAACATGGAGAGGTGCAAGTCGTTTACAATACATATATATATATATATATATATATATATATACATTGAGTATTGTAGGTTATATTCAAAATAAAAACATGTATTGTAAAAGGCGGTTCTAGTGTTAATGAAATGTAACTTTTTGATGTTTCACAAACACACACACACACACACAAATATAAATTCAAAGTAGTAAAACATGTAGAAATTATATTTGATATAATTGTGTGTGTTGGAAAGTCAAACAAGTAGCTATGCACAGTGTAATTCAGAATGTGCGTGACAACACGTGGATTCATTTCTCTTGCTAAATGTTTTCATCTTCATGGCAACGCATGAAGCTCTCCTCACGATATTCAGAGCCGTTCTTTTCCTACTCAATAAGCAGACACAGACATTTAAATATCCCCGCCCCTAAATGATTATGAATTGAGTCATCTGCATTGGTATGGCCGATTTTTTTTTTCCCTAAATCAGAACTGCATAGCAACACATTTCTTGAAAAATACAGAGCAAACAGGTCGTGAGGAAAACCGTCATGACTTGTGCATGTAAACGACGCCTCTGTTGAATCTGTCATCACTTCTGGGTAGAACACATCTGTAGCAGTAATGTAATTTTTAAATTAACTACATTCAGTAACATTGTAAGGTGGTGTTTGAATTAGCTGAGTTAGTGTGCGATTAGTACCAGGTGAATGGTTAAATTGAATAGAAGTTGATTTGCTATTTGATTGGTTTCCACACAGTTGTTATATTAATCAGGTAGCCTATTTCCGCCCCAGCAAACACAAGAGCCTCAACAAAAGAGCTGGGAGTCTAGCTGTGGGAGGCCTGCGCCGAGACGCTGTTTGAATAGATCCCAACCTAACCGCGCTCTGGTAGAAGCCATCTACTAGTCAGGTCTGTACCCTCCACCCCACCGCTCCCACTGTACCTATTTGTCTCGCCTGTCCTGCTATGACTGTCTCTCACATCCCTGTTCTGTCCTCTCACCCTCATCCTCTGCCCTCTCGCCGCCGCTGCTCCTCCAACCCCTCTAACCTCATCCCTCTGCCTCTCCCCCCTCCACACACTCTCTGGTGCACTCTGGAACTGTCACTCTTCTGCTAACAAAGCTGATTTCATCTCTGCCTTTGCCTCTCACCTCTCTCGATTTCCTTGCTCTCACTGAAACCTGGCTGTCCCCTGATAACACTGTAACTCCTGCCGCCCTTTCCTCTCTCTACGTCCTGTCCCATACCCCGCGTCTCACTTCGCGGGGAGGTGGGACTGGTCTTCTCCTCTCTCCCTCCTTACTCTTTTCTGTCCCCTCCGACCTCTCCTCACTCTCTGTTAATACATTTGAATTTCATGCAGTCCAACTAACCTCTCCCTGTCAACTCCTGCTAATTGTACTGCACCGTCCCCCTGGGCCTCTCGCTCACTTTCTAGATGAACTTGACTATCTACTCTCCTCCCTCCCCTCTCTGTCTACCCCAACTGTCCTGTTAGGTGTCTTCAATATCCATCTCTCCAACCCCAGCCACTCTGCCTGATTCCTCCCTCTCCTTCACTCCTTCGACTTCTGTCTCTCTCTCCATCCCCTCCTACCCACAAAGTTGGCCGTCAACTGGACCTCACCTTCTCCAGGGCCTGCTGCCCCTCCACCCTCTCTGTCACCCCCCTGGACCTCTCATCACTATTTCATCTCTTTTTCTCTGTCTCTCCCTTCTCTCCCTGCTCCTCCTACCCCACTGTCACCTCTCGCCGTAACCTCCCCTCTCTCCTCCTCTGTCCTTGACTCCACTGCTCTCTCTCACCTCCCTCCTACTGACGCCTTCTCACAACTCTCCGTAGACTCTGCTACCTCCACCCTCTTCTCCTCCCTCGACTCCCTCTGTCCCCTCACCTCCCGACCTGCTCGCCCCTCCCCTCCCCAACCCTGGCTCTCCTCTGCGCTCCGCTCAGCAAGAATCACACTGCGATCTGCTGAAAAGAAATGGAAGAGAACCAAACTCCCTGCTGCCCTAGACCTTTACCGCACTCTCCTCTCCTCTCCTCCTTCTCCTCTACTCTCTCCTCTGCTAAATGTACTTATTTCCAATCTGTAATCCAAGCCTCCACTAACAACCCACGTAAACTATTCTCTATCTCCTCCTCTATCTCCTCTGATGACTTTGCCTCCTTCTTCGTTTCTAAAATCTCAGATATCCGCAAACTCTTCAACACCTCTCCCTCCCCCGCACCCCCTCCTGCTCCAACCCCTACACCCACTGCATCCCCTACTAACTCACCCTCCTTCACCACCTTCTCGCCCCTCTCAGACTCTGACCTCTCCTCCCTGCTCCAGGGTCACAAACCCACCACGTGTGCCCTGGACCCCCTCCCCACTCTCCTCTTTCAAGCTGCTGCTCCTGCTCTACTTCCCTTCATCTCCTCCCTTCTCAACACCTCTCACCTTTCTGGTCTCTTTCCCTCTGCATTCAAACAAGCCTCTATCACTTCCCAGCCTCTAAACCTACCCTCGACCCCACCTCCCTCCAGAGCTACCGTCCTGTCTCCCTCCTACCCTTCCGCTCTGCTCACTCCACTGAATCCACCCTCCTGTCTGTCACCAACTCACTAAACTCTGCCAAGCTGCCTCTCTCTCCTCTGTCCTAATTCTCCTCGACCTCTCTGCTGCCTTTGACACTGTCTATCACTCTATTCTACTATCCTCTCTCGCTGACCTGGGGATCTCTAGCACTGCTCTGGCCTGGTTCTCCTCCTACCTCTCCAACCGCACTTACCAGGTAATCTGGCGTGGAGCAACCTCCACACCTCGCCCTTTCTCAACAGGAGTCCCCCAAGGGTCAGTCTTGGGTCCTCTCCTGTTCTCTCTCTACACCCGCTCCCTGGGCCCACTCATCGCATCCTATGGTTTCTCATACCATTTCTATGCTGATGATGCTCAGATTTTCCTCTCCTTCCCGACCTCTGACTCCACCATCCCCTCTCGTATCTCTACCTGTCTGCACTCGCACCACCTCAAACTCAACCTGTCAATCTGACCTCCTTTTCTTTCCCTCCTCCTCCTCCCCCTCCTCTGATCTCTCTCTCTCTCTCTCTCTGTTCCTCTGGAATCTACCACACTCCCTCCCTCTTCCTCCGCTAAGAACCTCGGAGTCACCCTGGACCCCTGCCTCTCTTATTCCCAGCACATCTCCACTCTGGCACGCACTTGCCGATTCTTCCTGAGCAACATCCGAAGAATCCGACCCTTCCTCACCAACTACGCAACCCAGCTCCTGGTCCAGGCCTTGGTACTCTCCCGCCTAGACTACTGCAACTCCCTCCTGGCTGGCCTCCCTGCATCTGCCACCCGTCCGCTCCAGCTCATCCAGAACTCCGCTGCTCGCCTGGCTCCCGATCACCACTCGCATCAAGACTCCTGTACTTGCCTACAGATGCCTTGACCAGACTGCACCCAGCTACCTACAGACCCTCATCTCTCCCTACACCCCCACTCGACCTCTCCGCTCCGCCTGCACTAGAAGACTGGCTTTACCTCCTCTATGCTCCCCTGCCTCCAGAGCCCGCTCCTTCTCCACCCTAGCCCTGCAGTGGTGGAACGACCTTCCTACGGATGTCGGGACTGCCCAGTCCCTGACCACATTCTGGCGCCTCCTCAAGACTCACCTCTTCAGACAGCACATGTAGAACTCCTCTTTTCCCTCTGGACACTTATCATCCTTCCTTAATTCTCTTATCTGCCCCCTATTTTACTGCATTTAATCCTGTACTTTAGAGTACTGTAATCTGTCAAGTGTTATTTAATCTGTAGTATTTTGTATTTAATTATATCCTGATATAACTATCACTGACACTGTTATCTGCTGTATTATTGAATCGTATTTTGTCACACTTCTACTTGCTTGAACCAAAGTCATTGTATTTATCTTGCTCTTAATTGCATAATTACTTGTACTGTGATTCTTGAAATGTATTTGTTTATGACTGTAAGTTGCCTTGGATAAGGGCGTCTGCTAAGAAATATATAATAATAATAAATGTTGCAATATGTTAGAAAATATTACAATATAAATCAAAATATTGTAAAAATATATCATTGTACATTTTAAGGTATATGGAAGCATACTTTGAAATATGTTCCCTTATATTTCAAACTATATGTTGGGGATATATTAAATATATTAAAATATGTCAATGTATGTTTAAAATATATTTAAATATATCCAATTATATAGTTTTACAATGCATTTCAATATATTGTTGTGGCCGTTTCAATATTTAAATATGCGTTTTAAAATATATTTATTGTATATTTTTTTCCGTATGTGTTGGGTGGTCATTAAAATCTGATCTGTTAGGTTTCAGAACATTTCAATTCAGTCAGAGTGATTAGCGCTAAAGGTAGCTAATAATAATTACCTTTATTTTAACCAAATGTTAATATAATAAAGTTCAATACAAATCAAAAGCTGTTGTGCTCTAAAATAATAAGCAAGATAAATATGCATTTTTAAACCAGTGCAGTGGCAAAAGCATGTTTTCTGAGAGGAATACTGTAACTAGCGAAAAACAACTCAGTGGCAGGAACACTTTACCATAGTAATTTAGCAGTTTTCCTATGCATTTCCCATGGTTATAATATGCATTTACCATAGTTGACCATGGTTTGCTATGTTTTTTAACATGCTTTATTTTACCTCTAGAGCTTACGCTCTACAATATTTACCTATGCTTTAACATGCTTTCCTATGCTTTTACTAGGAAAAAATGTTATAAGGGAAGGAGCAATTCAATCAGAAGTAATTTTTAGCTAGCTTTATACCATTAGAACAGTTTTATTGCTCTTAGTTAGTCTTACCTTGAGTCATTCTTCAGCACAATCACAAAACCAACTTGACCTTCGTTCTTTTTTTTTTGTGTATTCCACGTAGATTTAACAAAAACAGACTTTGCCCTTTAATTAAATACAGCAGGTAGAGGAGGTACTGTATATGGGCAATAGCACTGGCTTTATTTAGACCTGTGCAATGAGAGCTTCCCCTCACAGCTCAGAAGAGATCACACTAGTATACATTGTCTGTCTGTCTGTGCATCCTAGCACCCCCAGATTGGAACCTAGGCCTCCAGAGAAAGGTGAAAGGCAGGAATGAGAGGCTAGTGGATAAGTTAGCCCACTGTCTGTCTGTGCCACCAAAATTTTGGTTCACAATAGAAACACTAGACCGCCATTCAAGCCTCACATATTTTTAATAAGTTTGGTACAATGTTCTGCTTAGTGCAAGCTATATTAAACAAGCTATTGTGTTTGTATGTCAGATTTCACTGTACTAATGGCTAACAATGAATAGGCCATTCTTTGTTTTCTTATATTACACCTTATAAACTACAGTATATTGTATTTCGTTCTCTGTTAGTATAGATAGTGCAGTTCTCCCGTCACAGTGTATGGAGAAGTTAGAATCTTGTGAAATACTGTAGCCAGTTGGGTTTAATGGAGGTTTAATAGAGGTGCAACTACAATGGCGCCAGTTTCTTCCTAAAACAGTAAACTCACTGTATAAAACACATTAGAAACCATCGTTCTTACAGTGTAATTTGTTATATACATATTATATGCCTCTGTAACCTGGTGACAGAAACACAACTCAACACAAAGAGGTTTAATCAAGGAAAATATTTAATTTGGTTCCAGAACCCCAGTCTTTTGGTATTTAACAAGAGGCCAGCATTTTAGACATTAACACATAATAAAAATGATTTCAGTTTATTATAAATCAGCATCCATATAACTAATGGGGAAGCATATTAGCATTGCACTGTGCACTGCACCCTGTGCAACAATGATATTCCTCCCCACCTCCACATAATCAGATCAAGCAATCAGCCCAGAGGTTCAGCGTTGCCAAACACATTGTTACAAAAACAAAACAATATTTCACCCATGCTGAACAATCAGCTCCTCCTTTATACATGTGGTCAGGCTAAATTGGCAATTAATTTAATTAAGCTTGACCACATTCCCACATGCTTTAAGGTTCCCCTCCCGTCAGGTCAGACTAACCAAGCCAGCCAGGTGAGAATGAGGCTTGACTGGTTAGTCTGACCTGATTGAAAGGGATCTCAAATTAGTCTTGCATTTAATTAGCAATTTAATTTTTGTACCAGAAAATTAAAAACTATAAAGAATCTATGTTCAGCAATTTAGTTAAGTTGGATTTTCAAAGGTCCTCTATCGTGAGACCCTGGGCTGAAGATGGGATTGACCTCAGTAAAGTTGTCTTTACAAGTTGGGATTGCGATCACCAGGCTTAAATCTGGTGATTTTCAAAGGTCCTCTATCGTGAGACCCTGGGCTGAAGATGGGGTAGACCTCAGTGAATTTGTAGTTAAAAGTGTGGATTTCATATCTCGTGCTACCATCATAAACATTGTAAAATGATAACTCTCCTTTCTTATAGTCCAGAATCATCCCCACTTTATAGAGCTTGTGTTGCAGTGTAAGAGGGACTGGGGACTGGCTCACAGCTTCATATGTATTTCCTCTCCACCGCCTCAGAAGCCAGTAGCCCTCCTCTGGTTTCTCAGGTATGATCTTCTCATCAAGGTATGTGGAGATGCCCAGAGCCCAGTAGCCCTTCTCCCCCACCTCCACCTCCCAGTAGTGCCTACCGGAGGTGAACCCCTCCATGCCCAGCACACTAGGCCACTCTGCTGATCCCTCCCCTTTGAATCTCACTTGTGAGCCGTCATCAGAGACTGCAAGGCTGGGGTTGGCTGTGTCAGGGTTCAGGGTCACTTTAGCTGATGACAAGGAACAAACAGAAAGCATTGTTTTGTATAGTAACATGTTTAAAGCAGAATATTATTATTATTATTATTATTATTATTATTATTATTATTATTATTATTATTATTTATTTATTTATTTCTTAGCAGACGCTATTATCCAGGGCGACTTACAAATTACCCATTTATACAGTTGGGTTTTTACTGGAGCAATCTAGTACCTTGCTCAAGGGTACAGCAGCAGTGTCCCCCCACCTGGGATTGAACCCACATCCCTCCGGTCAAGAGTCCAGAACCCTAACCACTACTCCACACTGCTGCATCAAGAATATATGATTACAAGGCTACAGTAGGTCTTTCAAGTTAGCTCTAAGCAGACACTTTTTCTCATGTATTTAAAGCAGTAAAGGTACTAGGAGAAAAGCATTTACAAAATAGAAGAAATTACTTGAGAACAGTTGTCTGGGTATTGTAATTGATTTAAAAAATGAATTTGTATATTTTCCATATGTACATATATACATTGGAACAGTCTCAATATTGGTAGCCTATATACTATATGCTTTTATAATAAAAATAATACAAGAAATACGTGCAATAAGAATTCAGTACAAATGGATTTAAGAATTGAAACTTACCATGATCTTTAACTATGCTACTCCATTCTGAAATGAATGAAAACATGGATGAGAAACTCAATCAGTATATTCTCATTACTGTAAGTGAATGAATACAGATTTACAGTGCTTACCTCTTTCTGCAACATATCCCACTGCATCTAAATGGAAGAAGATAAAGTGTTACAAGTTGAGTGAATATTGTAGGGATTTCCCATTCTAATAACCAGATAATACATTTCCCTCTGAATATGTTTAATTAATTTAACCAGCATGTGACACGATGGCTCGTGTGGTGACGTCAGACCAGGAACTGAATGACAGAGTTGCTGGAGTGAATGCGCTTTTGCGACGGTTTATTGTAAATCAACGGTTTTAACACACAAAAAAACACTGGAACAAACAAAACGGCACGTTGGCCAAAATAAATAGACAAAACAGACAGTGGACGAACCCCAAACAAGGGACTTGTCTCACATCTCTTGTTCCTTTGCCCTGAACACACCAACCCAGGTGCGTGAAACACTGGATCTTTTATGCAGCTGTACCAAGACTCGATTCAATTTGAATGTCGGCACAGCTGCACGTGAACTACTTTGTGCACTCCCTGTGCTCACATACTATTACACATTTTATCTGTATGTGAAGTGATTGTGCAATCGCCATACCTAAATACAAATATACACTTTAACACTAGAAGGACCGCGGCAGGTCATTTTGGTGGTTTTCGGTTTTAAAATTTAATTTTCTCCACTCTTGTAACACATATGGGGCTGCCCGTTCATGTACCTTTCTGTCCGTATGTATTAAATATTCTCACAAAGCATGTAATGTGGGAGTGCAGAAATAAAGTAAAATTACATTATACCTAAAAGCCCTGGCAGCAGTCACATTGACGGCCAGACAGATAATAATTGCATTTTGATTATACAGAACGATATTCTACTTTATTATTTTTATTTACCAGTCCGCAATGTGTTTAGCTGTAATTAGATTAGTCTCTACTCTCTGCCTGAGTAAATGACTGACAGTCTATTGTTTTTCAATCAGCCTTTTCAAAACGCTGGTGCCTGCAGGGACAGCTGTGCCCTGTGCAGGAAGGCAGTGTGTGGAAAGTGCACTGCACATGTGGAGAAGAGCATTATCTGTGTTGATTGTGAACAGCCTTAGACTCAAGGTATAGGAATACCCTTTTGTCTATAAAAGCAGAAAAAAAGAAATAAATGTGACTTTTTTTATAACTTGTTGTGCTGCTGCGCTTCTGTAAAAAGTTTTGTTCTAAGTTTATCTACATTGCTCAGTTGCTTTTGCGCATCTGATGAAAATCCGATTTCTGTTGGTTTGCTTTGATTTGTAAAAAAAATGTTCATATATATTATGCTTCGGTTGTTCAGATGTTTATGTGACGTAGACAATAAAAAAAAAAGTGAATTACATTCGACTGTTTCTCCTTTCGTTCTAATATTTACAGTGTTTTGAATAGAGATGTCAGAAAGACTGCTGCAGGGCTTTTAGGTATGAGTATATCTCCTGTCCTTCTAGTGTTAAATCACCTGTGCTACATAACCCACACTCCGTGCACAACTACATACACAGATATAAGACATAATAAGCACAGGGGAGGGGCACCCTGCCACACAGCATTGGATCACTTTATACAGTTTTCTGTATAACACATACATACTACCATTCAAATGGTAAAATAATTACATTATTCCAATAAAAAAATTAAAATAGACACAAGATAGTTCAGGATTCGGAAATGGTTGGGACAAAACTAGTGTGTATAAACACCATTCCAGGTTTGCACTGCCCATTTCCAAATCAGCTATCTCTCTTTCCATGTAACGTATTAGTACCTAGTTAATCAATATATGAGAAAATAAAAAGAGTTGATGTTCTTACTGAATTTCTTTCGAATTTCATCACAATCTAGAAAAAAAGCAAAGAAAAATATTAATTATTGGAGCAATAATACAAGATGATTATAATGTGATGAACTCTCCTCGATCACTCCAATGAACTCACCCTGTTTCAAGTCAATCGCCTTTCCTAAACTTTCTAAAAACACAAAATAAAAAGTTTAGCTTATATAATGTACATACTTCATTCCTAGGGGTAGAATGAATAGCTGAGGTAAAAATAGTGACTTTAAAAAATATGAATAAATGATGATATATTTCATAATGCCTGGTTCACTATTGATAGATATACAGTTTTGTAACCCTGCTGTTTGTCACTAGATTTGAACACTGCTTGGAATTCATTATGTATTAAAGTTCTAAAATGTCATTTCAGTGTTGATGGATTGCACTCCTGATCATCTAAATCATCACGCTTCACAATTACTTTCCATTTCAATTCATACAGCTGAATACAATTAAATATTGACATCGCTAGTTCACTAACACAAACTATTCGCTGCTACCTGTAATACACACATATATTCCCAGTATTACTGCACATTGATACAATATTATATGAGTTACAAGAACTGACAGGTAAATAGAAAAATAATTAAAAAATGAATATATCTGGACATTTTTCTTCTGAAGTCCATCACGTTTTAGAAATTAAAGAGACACAAACATTTCTCTTTTGGTACAAAGATTTCACAAAGTTTTCTACAGTGACTGTGTCTGATTGTGACGACCTAAGTTGTGAAATCCTGCACACTCAAAATCAAACAGAACTGGAATTTTCCTGCAGTGTATTGTGTGTGGATCAAACCCATTTCTGTAATTACTGCTCCATATTCCACTGCTAAATGAGATTACAATATCCTATAATCACTACTGCCCTTTAGGCCTTACTTACCATGTTTGCCTTGCTTTTTCTCTTTTCTTAAAGCATCTAAGAAAATAAATTATTAAAAGTTTCAACAAAAACGTCTGTTTTATAGAAGGCACTTTAGCGCTCTAATAAAAGCTGAATTGGTTCTTTTAAAATGAATACTGATGTCTTTTAAAAAGCTGCTACTGAATTTTTACAAAATATCATTAAAAAAAACCTTAGTATATTAAAAAGCTGTTTTACAAACTTCCATTGTAAGCTTCTGCTTCTTTTATAAAACAGAAAATAATCATCTTTAGAAATTACAAATGAAAAAATGAGTGAATGTTACCATATTTCTTCTGAAGTTCATTTAATTCTAAAAAAATAAACAAAGAAAGTTTTGTTAGTCGAGCTACTTGGGATTCAATAAAATCATTAATCTGATTATTACTGAACTCACCCCACTGCAATCGCTGGATATTGCTTCTTTCTGTCTCTAAAACACAGAATTAAAAGAGAGTTTGTATTTCAGATCAGTATAATACAGATTCAACATTAGGATTTTGTGTTTGTATTCATTATTATTATTATTTATTTCTTAGCAGACGCCCTTATCCAGGGGGACTTACAATTGTTACAAGATATCACAATATACACATTATTTCACATTATACAGATATCACATTATTTATTTATTTATTTATTTATTTTTATACAATTACCCATTTATACAGTTGGGTTTATACTGGAGCAATCTAGGTAAAGTACCTTGCTCAAGGGTACAGCCGCAGTGTCCCCCACCTGGGACTGAACCCACGACCCTACGGTCAAGAGTCCAGAGCCCTAACCACTACTCCACACTGCTGCCCTATTATTGAATATATTACTGAATCAAGGTTACACATTTGAAATTATAAGACAAAGGATGTTAAAAAGGCCAAGAGATAGAAATGAACATTACCAAGGGAGCTAAAACCAATTCCAAAAAGTTTTTTCCAATATTATAACAGGAAAAGAACATTTAAGGAAGAAGTAAAATGTCTAAGAGATACAAATGGCAACATCATAGATGAATAGAAAAAAAATGCAAATATATTAAATGATTACTTCACAAGTTTTTACAAAGGAGGATACAGACAACATGCCCACATGTCGACCTGTTCCTTTCCAGTTTTAAATAACTTTAGCAAAACAGGCAGAAGTGTTAAAGGGACTAGGAGCTCTTAAAATAAACAAATCCCCTGGGCCAGATGAGATCCTCCCAATAGTACTCAAAGAAATGAAAGAAGTTATTTACAAACCGCTAACCAAGATCATGCAACAGTCTCTTGACACAGGGGTTGTGCCGACAGACTGGAAAATAGCAAACGTAATACCAATCCACAAAAAGGAAGACAAACCCGAACCAGGTAACTATAGACCAATAAAACTGACTTCTATTATATGTAAACTTATGGAGAGTATAATAAAATCCAAAATGGAAAATTACCTCTATGGTAACAATATCCTGGGAGACAGTCAGCATGGTTTTAGGAAAGGGAGATCATGTCTAACTAACCTGCTTGACTTTTTTGAGGATGCAACATTGACAATGGATAATTGCAAAGCATACAACATGGTTTATTTAGATTTCCAGAAAGCTTTTGACAAAGTCCCGCATAAAAGATTAATTCTCAAACTGAACGCAGTAGGGATTCAAGGAAATGCATGCACATGGATTAGGGAGTGGTTAACATGTAGAAAACAGAAAGTACTGATTAGAGGAGAAACCTCAAAATGGAGCGAGGTAACCAGTGGTGTACCACAGGGATCAGTATTAGGTCCTCTGCTATTCCTAATCTAAATTAATGATCGCATTCAAACATTTGGGACAGGCTGTCATTGTGAAGAGACCTGTGTGGTTTTCAAAAGGTAGTATGAAAACCTTTTTTTTTGTGTTGTAACGTTAATGTTTTGTGACTAGTAAACAGTATAGCTGTCCAGTGTGTTAGTTTAGGGACGATACAAAGTTTAGTTAGTACTCTACGTGTGAGCTAGGTTTTTGTTTATTATGTTTTCTGTTACATCATAAAATTGCACAAAAGTGCTATCAAACTTTCAATTTCAGTGTCTGGGTCTGCTTAAGGGGAAAACAAACCTTTAAAAACAGTGAAATCTTTCACACTATATATTAGTTTTTGCTCAAAGAGCCACCTTCCCAACGTTTTGGTGTGTTTAACAAACCTTTGTCAAGGGGAAGTCTGTTTGGAAACAAACATTTGAGGTATTTATAGGCTTTGATGACATGGTAACCACACAAGTATTTCTCTTTAAATCTATGTCTTTGTGATGTCATTCACTATAGAGCTAATGATGTAATGATCTACTGTTCTTTTCTATTTAAACCTTCAGACATCATGGAATCTAATCTATGTATCCATTTATTTTATTTTATTGTTCTATACTTTACATTATCTAATTTTACTTTTTCTAAATCCACAAACTTTAGGTCATCCATGGTGTGTCTGTTCCTTGTAAAGTGCTGAACTATTGCTTCATTTACTTTATTTCTTATATTTGCTAGGTGGTTCTGCATTCTTTTACATAATTATGTACCTGTCTCCTACATACTTTATTTTATGCAAAACATACCATATACAAAGTTGCTATCCTTGCATGACGAATTAAGAATATTTATTTTCTTTATTTGAGATTTCACTTTTATCCTTACAAATATATTTGCACACTTTACTTGTGCTTTTACAGGTTTCAATGTCTCAATGTATATATGATCCCTGTTTACTGTGCAATAAAATGTCAGCTAAATTTGCATCCCTTCTAAAAGGTACGATCGGTGCAATTGGAAATATTTTTTTCATTTTTTTCTGAATTATGAGGAATAAGTAAATCCTTCCAAACAATTTTTGAAATGTTGGGTAATAATGAAAATTAATAATGGTACTCTCTTAACCCTCTCTTCCCTTTTCTTATAATCAAGTAGTTCATTCCTATTGAGTTTGTCAACTTTTCTCAATTCTCTCTGAATAATGTGTTCTTTATATCCTCTTGTGATTGGGTACTTCCCACCCCTGTGCATATTTGATGTTTTGTGTTATTTTGTATTTGTTGTATTATTTAAATGTACTGTTTTGTGTTTGAACGTTGTTTTATTGTTAATTATTTTACAGTGTGTATGGGTTAAAATTCCCCATCCATGCTATACTCGTGCAGAAAGTGTCCGTCTCCAGATTGATTAATTTATTGCTAATCTGGAGACGGTCACATATATAAAAACCTGCAGCTTTGGCTGAGCGGGATTGTGTGTTCAGAGGCTGAACGAGAGACGTGAGTCGTGAGGTAAAGAGAATAATATAGAAGACAATTGCTACCCGTGCTGATTTGATACCAGCACAATACTTGTTTGTTCCGTGTTTGTTTTGGCCAACATGCCATTTTGTTTGTAAAAGTTTGTGTTTGTTTCAACCTTTTTATTTATGATGAAACATGCGCACCAGTGCTTCTCCCATAGTACTTGCTGTTGTGTCAATCTCTTTCTGGTCTGACATCACCCACAAGCCATCCTCACCACACTTCTTTTCTTAAGATTTATTTTTAATTGCTTTCTTTTTTGTAGTCATTTTCATCCGAACAGATTCTTTTTATCCTTATACCCAGTCCTTTAGGAATTGCTCTTTTATTATAAATAAGATGTGCAGATGACATATGTAGATGCATGTCAGTAGGCTTCAAGTAAAGATCTGTTTTAATAGATCTATGATCAAGTTTTACCAAGGTGTCTAAGAATTCAAATTTCAGATTTTGTCCACCTTAAATCCACCTTAAATGTTAGGGTGGATATCATTTGATAATTTATGAAACTGTACAAGAGATTGTTCTCCATGTGTCCGTATTCCAAACATGTACTCCACATATTTTATGTATTTGAATGGTTTCTTGTCTAGTTTGCTCAATAACATTTCCTTGCATTTGCCCATATATGTGCTTGTAAAATGCATGCCTAATTATCAGCCTATTGCTGTGCCATCATTCTGTTTGTAAATTATATTTCCAAATGCAAAATAACTATATTGATCATATTTAATATTTCTTCCATAGGTATCATGTTCTTATCTACTCTAGGGGACAGGGATTTTACATCCATGCAACATAAAATGGTGTTCTCTGGAAGTTTAACCTTTATATTATTAATCCTTTTCAGAAAATGTGTTGTATCTTTAACATAGCTAGGTAAGCTTTCAACATGTGGCTGCAGCTGCCTTTCAGCTATTTCCGCAATAACATATGTTGGGTTATGAACTGTGCTAACAATCATTTGCATTGGATGTTTTTCTTTGTGCATTTTTAGGAGCAAAAATAGATTGAACTATTGCCCTAACATCCTTACACCACCGGGCCATAGTCTCCCTCTGACATGTGATTGGTTCACATCACTGTCACTCCCGCCCCTTTTCAAAGGAACAGCTTTCACCTCCACTCCTCAAAACAAGAGCAAATGGCTGAATGTAAAAAAAAAACAGCTGAAGAGCGATTCAGAAAATAAATTACAAAACATACTACAAAAGAAAGATGCTCCAAACACTAAAATGGTGATAAAATGTCACTGTCACTGTTTTCTGACTTTCTGAAATTCAACTCGACAATGTAAACAAATATGATGGCCAGGATCTAAACTGTATTATGCAGCAGCCAGCAAACCAGACGGAGAGCTGTGTGCCAAAAACAACGTTTAACTATGCGGTATGAACTTCAAAAACATTTAGGTATTTATTTATGTTATTTATTTACTTATACTGTATCAGCTATATTTAAACAAAATATATAAAGTCATGTTTACTCTCCAACCTTGCTTCACTTACTTCCTTGACTGATTCATATATTAAATATGTACTGCAGACTAGACAATTAAATGCCCCTCAGGAAGACTATTGTTACCTCCTGCAGCTTCGGGCATTATAGCCCCCTGTTGGTAACAATAATCTTCCCTCTGGGCAATAATTTTCCACTATGGCCCTCCTCTCCAGTCCATATTTACTATATATATATATATATATATATATATATATATATATATATATATATATATTATAGCAAAAAAAGGCATTTGTGCACTACAATGCTTAATATTGACGAGGTGCTGACCAGTATAAGGTAATTACATGCAACAAGAAGTGAAGTCTCTACTGAAAAACAAAAGTTCAGAATTCTTTCAGTCAGACTACCAGTTTAAACGGCTTACCAAAAAGTTTTCGTGGAGACATTCATGTTCGCACTCTCGTCATTTTTCTTCAAAAGGATTAATTATTTAACTCCTGCTCATTTATTTTCTTAATAAAATGTATATTTATTAATTTAAAACCATGCTTGTAATTATATACTGCAATATCACTGTATTACCTCTGCAGCACTTATTATTTAGTTTATTATTAAACTTACCGTTTACAGATTGATACCCGTCCTCATTCGAAGGGTCTAAATTAGAAATTGGAAAAAAATGAGAGATTACAAATGAACCTGTTGATTTATCACATTATTTCCCTTTCTTTTACAGCACATGTTGTAGATTAAACGTACAGAATATGGAACAATTCGAAGTGCAAGAGCACACACTTGCAGGGGAGTCTCATGGTGGATATATTATAGATCTATTCATTGTGATTTGGGTAGATCGACTACTTCTGTCAGAGTCGAATAGTCGCCACTTTAAAAAGAATAATAATACATTATATACAGTCAATGCTCATTAAAATGAACTCGGATTAGACACATTTACTGATACTACCATTTTCTACATGGTCCCGACCAAAGTTTGCAATCGCTTATTGAAAACGGCTTCTATAATAACAATTCTAATTTCAAATTAATTTCCTGTTAGTGCAAATTATTTTGGAGTGCTCCACCCCCAGGGAAGACAAATTTGAATAAAAGGAATCGCCCTAGTTTGAACAGCTGAGTGCAAAGGATGATGGGAAGTGTATTTCCGTGCATCCAGATTAGTGCCTCTGTTCTGATTTTGAGTGGTTTTTGGGACTACAGATCCTACGATGCATTCTGAGTTGCCATCGTGCTCACGCATCAATGCCATTTCCATGTAGCAGGGCAAAAACAAAAAATAACATGCACTATCCTTGCAGACAAAAGGTCTATGAGCAGCAAACTGGTTGCAGGGTACGGTACACTTAACTCACACACTCAAACACAACATTTTACCAAATCTCTCATCCTTGACCTTTATTATGTTAATATAAAGATGAACAAATATTGGAAAATAAAAAACAACCTCTAAACTTATTTACAAAAATATAGTAAAATACATGCATCTGTATCATCAAAATACATGCAGCTGCATCATCATAATACATGCAGCTGTATCATCATAATACATGCAGCTGCATCATCATAATACATGCAGCTGTATCATCATAATACATGCAGCTGCATCATCATAATACATGCAGCTGTATCATCATAATACATGCAGCTATGACACGCTCGTGCAGTTTCTTTTTTAAGCACCCGCCTCATTTACAATTACTAACAACACCATTTATTTCTCCACGCGCAACTGCAGTCTGTGCCACGTCATATGTGACTTACAACTAACCCCTAAACCTAACCCCTACCCCTAAACCTAACCCCTACCTCAAAACCTAACCCCTACCTCAAAACCTAACCCCTAAACCTAACCCCTATGCCTAAACCTAACCCCTACCCCTAAACCTAACCCCTACCTCAAAACCTAACCCCTACCTTAAAACCTAACCCCTACGCCTAAACCTAACCCCTACCTCAAAACCTACCCCTACCTCAAAACCTTAACCCTAAACCTAACCCCTACCCCTAAACCTAACCCCTACGCCTAAACCTAACCCCTACCTCAAAACCTACCCCTACCTCAAAACCTAACCCCTACCCCTAAACCTAACCCATAAAACTAACTCTGTAACTAATAAACAAACTGTTACTATTATTTCAACACTGTTTGTTTCACACCCTCTAGCGGCCTCCAGTGGCTACTACATCTGACGTTCACCGCCTGAACTGAAAGGTAGTACACAGTAATAAGCAGTCATATTTTGTCCTATTCTGAAGTAACTTGGTACTGGGACTAGTTACGTAAACAACTATGTATTTTACACAACTGTGCTGATACATGCTTTACACACTGCTTAAGACAAAAGAGGTGATTCAAATTTGACACTGTGTTTGGGTTGCAGTTTTGCTTCAGTGTACTAATGCAAATCTCTCACTGTTTTTGTACTGTATTGAATAGTGCAATATCATTGTATTACCTCTGCAGCACTTATTATTTAGTTTATTATTGAACTTACCGTTTACAAATTGATACCGGTCGTCATTCGAAGGGTCTAAATTAGAAATTGGAAAAAAAATGATAGATTACAAATGAACCTGTTGATTTATCACATTATGTCCCTTTCTTTTACAGTACATGTTGTAGATTAAACATACAGAATATGGAACAATTTCCAGTGCAAGAGCACATGCTTGCAGGGGAGTCTCATGGTGGATATGTTATAGATCTATTCATTGTGATTTGGGTAGATCGACTACTTATCTGTCAGAGTTGAACAGTTGCTACTTTAAAAAGAATAATACATCATGTACAGTCAATGCTCGTTAAAACGAACTCGGATTAGACACATTTCCTGATACTACCAATTTTCTACATGACCAGATTTTGCAGTCGCTTATTGAAAATGGCTTCTATAATAAGAATTCTAATTTCAAAATAATTTCCTGTTAGTGCAAATTATTTTGGAGCGCCCCACCACAGGGAAGACAAATTTGAATAAAAGGAATCGCCCTAGATTGAACAGCTGAGTGCAAAGGACGATGGGAAATGTATTCCTGTGCATCCAGATTAGCGCTTCTGTTCTGTATTTTAGTGCTGTTTTGGGACTACAGATCCTATGATGCATTTCGAGTTGCCATCTTGCTCACACATCAATGCCATTTACATGTAGCGACGCACAAATGTGCACTATCCTTTCAGACAAAAGTGGAGGTGTGGAAAGCAGTGGATAATGCACCATCGTACAAGAAGAAGAAAGATGTTGCTGCAGATTTCAACATTCCCGCCAACACTTTGTCCACCCTTCTGAAAAAGTAGGGTACAGGTCTATGAGCAGCAAACTGGTTGCAGGGTACAGTACACTTAACTCACACACTTAAACACAACATTTTACCAAATTTCTCATCCTTGACCTTTATTATATTAATATAAAGAAAAGAAATGCAGAACAGAAAAAAAAATCTAAACTTATTTACAAAAATATAGTAAAACAAAATACAGTTGTACTTATAATACATACAGCTATGGCTCTCGTTGCGCTTGCACAGCTAATTATTTTAAGCACACACCTAATTTGCAATTACTAAAAACACAATGCGCAACTTCAGTCCGTGCCACGTCATATGCGACTCACACCTTACCCCTAAACTTAACCCCTAAACCTCACCCCTACCCCTTAAACCTAACCCTTACCCTACCCCTAACCACTAACCCTACCCCATAAAACTAACTCTGTCACTATTAAACTAACTCTGTTACTATTATTTCAGCACCATTTGTTTTTCTCCCTCTAGTGGCTACTACAATTAAAACCGCACGATTCACAATTACTTTCCTTTTCGATTCAAACAGCTGAATACAATTAAATTATTGACATGCTAGTTTGCTACTAGTATGAACTTTAAACACACAGACACTGACTGCTGCTGCTGCTGCTTCGAAATGGAAGGGTGTGATTAGTCAGTCGACTATCAGTTTCTGAGGACTATTCGCTGCTACCTCTGTAATGGTCTTTGATTTGATTAAATTAGCTACAGTATCTTGCCTATTACACCAATCAGACAATACAATCCCTTTTTTACTGTTTTAAAAAAATCCTCTTTTTTAGAGGGCCAAACCATTTAGCAAAGAACATACAAAATCAGTACAATGCTCGGCCTAGGTTGTAATGTGTCATTAAAATAGGAAAATCTTACCATAATGCCTCTTTCCATGATCTAAAATAAAAAAGAAAGCTTTGTTAGTTAAATTAAAAAGGTGGTGAGATTTGATCTTTGCCCAGGTTAAGGTTTCTTAGTTTGTACAGTGTCTAAACATATGTATAGTATTACAGTAGTTACTTTGTTTTAACCCTAGCAGCCCCAATTATATTAAATTATCATGGAGAGTTTCCCGGATCTTAGTTCTTATATCCAGTCTACTTTGATCCATAGGACTGGATTTTTAGAGGCTTGTATGTAGTCTTAAATAGTTTATTTGGTTTAGAATGGTAATCAGGGATTGATTTCAGACTAAAAATGTGCTAATGATGATTTCGAGTAAATAGCTTTGAGAATTCAGCCCATATATTTGATACCATTGTACAATACATATATACTGTATAACTACAGACTATAACCTGCTAGTGCTAATTAAAGGTAACCATAGGTCGAGTATTGCATGGTGAAGGTCTCAATGGTTGCAGACTAAGGAAAAAGCCACTCTTAGTAAAACATCACAAGGACAATCGCTTAAAGTTTGCAAAACGGCATTTGAATGATGGATATGAGTTCTAGTCAAAGGTTTTGTGGTGTGATGAAACAAAAATCGAGCTGTTTGGTCACGCTGATAGTCGTTACGTTTGGAGAAAGTCTAGTGAGGAGTACAAAGAAAAGAACACCATACCTACTGTCAAGCATGGAGGTGGTAATATCCTTTTATGGAGCTGTTTTTCCTCTAATGGCACAGGAAATTTATTTCCTCTACATGGTAAAATGGATTCTATAGCATACCAAAAGATATTGGCCAATCATCTGAAACCCTCCGTGACAAAACTTGGTTTAAAGCGTAACTGGACGTTCCACACGACAACGATCCAAAGCACACATTAAAATCTACTTCAGAATGGTTAAAGAAGAATAAAATCAAGGTTCTGGAATGGCCTAGTCAAGTCTCGATCTAAATCCGATTGAGAACCTTTGGTATGACTTGAAGAAGGCTGCGCACAAGAGAAGTCCTCAGAATTTGAATGAACAGGAATAATTTTGCGTTGAAGAATGGTCAGAAATCACTGAAGAATCATGCCAAAAGCTCATTCACAAAAATCCTATTCGTTTAAAAGAGGTTATTATTGCTAAAGGTTCCTCAACTAGCTATTCATTACATTTTCATTGTCAGGGTATGAATAGTTTTGAATTAGCATTTTTTTTGCTAAACTCCAAAAATGCTGAAATAAATACTGTAGACATCTATTTCTTCTAACTTTTTTTCATCATTCACAAAAGCAAAACTTTTGCTACAAAAGATTTTTCCTATAATTATTTGTTTTCAAGAAATTTCTAGAAATTATCAGTTTCTTTTGGGGTAGGTAAACTTTTGACTACAATTGTATATAATTGCTTCAGTAGTGTTGGGGATTAAGGAATTACATGTAATACATTACTGTAATCCGATTACATTTTAACTGCCTTGTAACTGTAATGCTTATTTCTTCAGACAGGTAACTAGTGATTAACTTTATTAAGAAAGTATACCTCTCTTTCTGATCTTGAAGTAGCACACAAAGTTGATGACCAGTGACCCAAGAAATGAAGGAACCAAAACAATCAAAACAATCTTCTCAGTTGAACAAAATTCGAAAAAGCCTCCTGTGAACAAATAAACAAACACATTAATACATACAAGCTCAGTCAGTGACAGAAGCAATACACTTTTGGTCTGAATTACAATTTTTCACAATAGAATATATAATATTTTTAACGATACCTAAATCCCCTTGCCCTATGTAAATATTGTGGGATTGTAACACCCCTCATATGAGCAGTGTAGTTCATGTTCATCAGTCCTGTTAGTACCTAGTTTATCAGAACATGGACAGAAAAAATATATTTTTTTCCGAATTCCACAACAAAAAATGGAGCACAGTAACAAGCCTTTCCAACACGCTGTTTTCAAATGCCTTTCTTATTAAAAGAAAATTTAATTATTGTAATGTTTTAATATTGCTTGTACAAAACCACAAGGAAATAGACAGCGTAATAGTATGCTGATTCATTAATAAACTTACCCTGCGCCGTTTGGTTCTCCGGAGTTTGTGGAGTGTCTAAAACAGAAAATGAATGAATAGAATTAAACAAGCACACTAATATCACATGTTTTCTGTTTGTGTGTACAGTGTTTGTATAAGATTGTGACAGAAAGACAATGATTCTTGGTGGTAAATCTCCCTCTCGATCTGTGAGGGCGCTAAGTAACGGGAACAGAGTACTCTGGACTACTTGGCCTGACACTTCGTTCCGAGGGTTAAAAGGAAGTTGGTCATTTAGAAAAGGGGCGGAGCTTCGGTACACTAACTAATCGATCGGGAAGGGAAATGATGTGGCAGCTGCGGATTGGAGTGGCTGCAATCGTTTACCAAGGGGTCATGAGGGGTACGTCGAAGTGATGTAATCTGTTCCTTCGTTTTGGAAGGACCTGTGTTTTGTGAATCAGTATCATGAGTGTTTGTTTTGTTGTCTATTTGTTGCTTGTAATCAAAAGGAATACCCTTTTGTCTATTAAAGCAGAAAAAATGAAAAATAAAAACATTTGAAATTACAAATTAAAAAAATGAGTGAATGTTACTATATTTCTTCTGAAGTTCTTTTAATTCTAAAAAAATAAACAAAGAGATTCAATAAAATCATTAATCTGATTATTACTGAACTCACCCCTCTGCAATCGCTGGTTATTGCTTCTTTCTGTCTCTAAAACAGAGAATTAACAGATTCAACACTATGATTTTGTGTTTGTATACATTATTGAATATATTATTGAATCAAGGTTACATATTTGAAATTGTAAGACAAAGGATGTTAGAGAGGCCAAGACAGAGATAGAAATGAACATTACCAAGGGAGCTAAAACCAATTCCAAAAGTTTTTTCCAATATTATAACAGCAAAAGAATTAATTCTCAAAATGAACACAGTAGGGATTTAAGGAAATGCATGCACATGGATTAGGGAGTGGTTAACATGTAGAAAACAGAAAGTACTGATTAGAGGAGAAACCTCAAAATGGAGCAAGGTAACCAGTGGAGTACCACAGCCTGGGGACTTTTATACAAATGTCTTGTGTTGTGTAAATGGAAATGCTTTTTGCAATGTACTGTACAGTGCTTTGCAATACTTTTGTTTAAAAAGCGCTATATAAATGCAATAAATAAATAATGTAGCAGGCTGTATAAAAAGTGCCAACATGTATAAATACCCCACAAAACTCCATCTGAAATGATCTGCAATGTCCTTATTATGAGATTAATGTGAATATGTATTTGAGTCATTTTACAGAAAGGGGACAAATTGAGGTTCCAAAAAATTGAAAAATTGATGTGAAACATTTTTAGTGAAACAACCGGATTAAATAAGATAAAATCTTATCTGCATGTAACATAACTCAGCCAAAATTTTTATGTATTTTTGTTCATAATGTTTTTAGCACACAGATCTGTCATTACCGTAACACAACTAAAAACTGTTGTATAAAGAGAAATATGCATCAAATTGATTAGGCATTATAACATTACACATTAGTGAGAATATTTTTCATTTTTCAAAAGAGAAACTTTGATTGCCATATTTATTGACTAATAAAATAAGTTAAACTTAGTTTTGGCACTTACATCAGGTTTTGTACTCATATTTTAAATACAAAATTATGTTAGCAATGATTAAAAGTTTTTTTTTTTTTTTAAATATGAACCCCTCATCCCTTTGCTAATATACCTTCCACTCCTGCCAAAATAACTAAATTGTTAAATAAATAAAATAACTATTGTTATGGTAATGACATTACAGTTATGGAAATGACAGCTTATTGCGTCAATGATTTAGACAGTGATTGAGAATAACTATGTAAGAAATGAATATGTTTTAATGACACTACACAGATTCCAAAACTTTAAAACACATTGGGTCCGATTTTCCCCTCTGCACAAACGTGGGCAAGCGCAGTGCAAACGCTATGACAGGGAAAATACATTAACACGCACTGCCAGCACTTGCCCATGTTCTCCTGATGTGCCTGATTTTCCCCGAGGGATTTGCACATGGGCAAGAACTGTGCGCCTGTTAGTGTTTGCCCACGGTTTAATGAGACAAAATGGGTTGAGTTGTGGTATCATTTGCCAAAAGCGATTTTCCCCTCTCATCTGTGTGCTATTAACGAGTGCAATTAAAACATGGTCACCGGTCTGTCTTATTAGCGTACTGCTAAACATCTTATATAAAAAAGCAGGTAAAAGTTTAAAAAAAATAAATAAATTTAAGATTGGAGTTTGAGGTTTTATATGATTTGTTGGATCTTGACATAAAACGAAGGCAAAAGGATAAAAGCCGGAGATACCCTCCTGAAAAAAGAAACAAGGACCAGGGGTCACAAATGGAGATTAGATAAAGGGGCATTCAGAACAGAAAATAGGAGGCACTTTTTTGCACAGAGAATTGTGAGGGACTGGAACCAACTCCCCAGTAATGTTGTTGAAGCTGACACCCTGGGATCCTTCAAGATGCTGCTTGATGAGATTCTGGGATCAATAAGCTACTAACAACCAAACGAGCAAGATGGGCTGAATGGCCCCCTCTCGTTTGTAAACTTTCTTATGTTCTTATAGTAGGGCTTCTGTTTTTCGGGTTTTATTAATTATATTTCTGTGCTTATTTTTAGCTATTTTCGAGTTATGTAAATCTTTTTTTTCTGGGCTTTCGTTTTTGATATACTGTATGAAATTAGTGTTTTTAGTTTTGTCAAAATATGTATAGTAATTCGACAGTACTTGCACACTTAAGTTGTACCTTCTTTCCTTTGCTGTCTTCCACAACGAAATCCCTATGGTCACGGACACATTCTTCTGGGGTTTTTGTGTGTAGGCATTTTTGTACATTTCACCACAATTCTGTTTTAAATCCTCTGTATCTTAACTGTAATACAACTTGAAATAAGCTTATAAGCTCAATGAGATATATTCTAAGATTGTCTGCATCATCTCAGTTGAGGCTGTGTGCTTGGATGTGGGTGTGTGTGTGTGTGAGCAAGCTACTACGTCACAGCCTGCTTGCTTGCTCGAGTGCTGCTGGTGTGAGAGGAGACAGGCGGTGTCATATTTCAATTGCCTGCTAGTCAAGTTAAGGCAGTGAGAGTTTTTGAATTGTGCTTAGACTAAGATATTTACTTTTTGACTTTTCTGATTTCTGTTTATTAATCATAACAAATCCTCGATCTTTTTAACACGTCAATTAAATATTATTAATAAGAAAACTAATCAACCCAGATAAACAGTAAATTATCAATTATTGAATTATTCCTAAAACACACATATGAAATAAGGGCTTTATATTATTTAAGAAAACAGTTTTATTTTTTAGAAACCTTTCATATTTTAGATCAGCACTAAACTTTAAAAGCAAGGGTGTAGTGGCAAAACAAAGTACAGGAGCTGTTCTAAAAATTGTAAACAGTTAACCTTTACACAATTTTACATTTAATTCAATACCAACTGTGTCAAAATACAGACACTAACCAATGTTTACGAACACCTGAAGTATTTAAAAAAAAAAAAAAATTATAATAAACTCTGGTGTCACAGTTAAATCAGTCACTTGAATTATAATAATATATTTCCAGGCTGAAGCTGAGTAAAAGTAAGCTTAGAACAGAAAGTAGGAAGCACTTTTTTACACAGAGTTACAAAAGCATGGAATAGTCTACCAGGTGAGCAGTAGGATCTAAAACACTGGGAACATTTAAAAAAAAAAGACTAGATTCTGTGCTTTTAAATGAGTTCCCCCCAGTAGGCGAGGGACAAGGGACAAGCCTTGATGGGCTGAATGGCCTTTTCTCATTCTCAAACTTTTCTTATGTTCTAAAGAGTAAGTAGCCGGGTTCTGCAAAATATAGCGTTACACATCCCCAGGTGTTGCTACAACTGTTTAAATAACGTACCTCCTGACGTCCTGTCAACTTTTTACACTTAATGCACTGATAGTGTAAGGATTATTGACCACATTGTCAAACAGGTAACACAGCAATAATAACGATCCATGATGTGGTACGGAACAGAAAAGAGCACTTGTTATGTTTTTTTTCTCTCTTCCTGCAGTGATTTAGAGGACAGATCTAAAACCCTGTGCACTAGAGCGGACATTTTGAAAAGAGCTTTGATACATACTTTAAAGTTATAAGTGTAAAAAGTTGTCAGGATGTTAACAATGAAAAGAAAAATTACAGGTATGTTATTTAAACAGTGTAGCAGCATGTGGGGACGTTTCATGCTATATTTTTCGGAACCCCACTACTTACTCTTTAAGTTCTTAACTTTTTCCTCCTAAGAAATCCAAAAGTTATACTCCAACGAGTGTCCAAAAGCAAACAATAGCCCCTTTTTTAAATGCCCTTGTTGGATCCTAACCAGAAATCTAAAAATTTGATTATAACAGAACTCACCATGTTGTACATGATAATCTTCCTTTTGTTCAGTGTCTAAAATGGAAAAGGATAAGTTCAGTTTGTATTCAGTCTCAAAAAACAATGTGATAATGATTCAAATATAGATTTGTTTCATTCTGTTTTGTATATTTGAAATTACTATGTCAGGAAAATTTTAAAAGAAAAATGGAATTAAAAAAAATCTTGCCATATTTCCTCAGACGTGGAGCTGTTTAAAACAAAAAGACATTTTTTTAGCATTGTTGACACAGCATTATTGATCACTTCGTTCCGAGGGTTAAAAGGAAGTTATTTAGAAAAGGGGCTGAGCTTCAGTACACTAACTAATCGACCGGGAAGGGAAATGATGTGGCAGCTGCGGATTGGAGGAGCGGCTGCAATCGTTTACCAAGGGGTCATGAGGGGTACGTCGAAGTGATGTAATCTGTTCCTTCGTTTTGGAAGGACCTGTGTTTTGTGAATCAATATCATGAGTGTTTGTTTTGTTGTCTATTTGTTGCTTGTAATCAAAAGGAATACCCTTTTGTCTATTAAAGAAGAAAAAATGAAAAATAAAAACATTTGAAATTACAAATGAAAAAAATGAGTGAATGTTACTATATTTCTTCTGAAGTTCTTTTAATTCTAAAAAAAATAAACAAAGAGATTCAATAAAATCATTAATCTGATTATTACTGAACTCACCCCTCTGCAATCGCTGGTTATTGCTTCTTTCTGTCTCTAAAACAGAGAATTAAAAGAGAGTTTGTATTTCGGATCAATATAATACAGATTCAACATTAGGATTTTGTGTTTGTATACATTATTGAATATATTATTGAATCAAGGTTACACATTTGACATTGTAAGACAAAGGATGTTAGAGAGGCCAAGACAGCGATAGAAATGAACATTACCAAGGGAGCTAAAACCAATTCCAAAAAGTTTTTTCCAATATTATAACAGCAAAATAATTAATTCTCAAACTGAACACAGTAGGGATTCAAGGAAATGCATGCACATGGATTAGGGAGTGGTTAACATGTAGAAAACAGAAAGTACTGATTAGAGGAGAAACCTCAAAATGGAGCGAGGTAACCAGTGGAGTACCACAGCCTGGGGACTTTTATACAAACGTCTTATGTTGTGTAAATGTAAATGCTTTTTGCCATGTACTGTACAGTGCTTTTTCCTCCTAAGAAATCCAAAAGTTATACTCCAACGAGTGTCCAAAAGCAAACAATAGCCCCTTTTTTAAATGCCCTTGTTGGATCCTAACCAGAAATCTAAAAATTTGATTATAACAGAACTCACCATGTTGTACATGATAATCTTCCTTTTGTTCAGTGTCTAAAATGGAAAAGGATAAGTTCAGTTTGTATTCAGTCTCAAAAAACAATGTGATAATGATTCAAATATAGATTTGTTTCATTCTGTTTTGTATATTTGAAATTACTGTCAGGAAAATTTTAAAAGAAAAATGGAATTAAAAAAAATCTTGCCATATTTCCTCAGACGTGGAGCTGTTTAAAACAAAAAGACATTTTTTTAGCATTGTTGACACAGCATTATTGATCATTACAAAATACTGCTGAGCAAAAACAAGCCTATTATATCAGTTAATATGTCCAGTCGACCCTGTCTCTTATATCAGTAAATATGTCCAGTCGACCCTGTCTCTTATATCAGTTAAAATGTCCAGTCGACCCTGTCACTTGTGCTATATATTATTGTGAGGGCATTCATTTAAATGTGTTTATCCAGGTTGTGTCCTTGAAATGTGTCCTACTCACCTGAAAACACACTACAAACAATCTGCGCACCAATCAGGATGAGAATCAGGAATTTCTTTGTCTTCATTTTTTAAACAGAAATGTCAGCGTTCCTGTTTGTGTTCAGCTGCAGGGAAACAGAACAGTGTGTTAAACGGAAAACATCATACGATGTACAAAATGGAATCATTCTTACCCTCTGTGGCAGTGAAGAAGCCCTGTTCCTGTAAATGGTGTGTGTGTGGGAATGTAAGGTTCAATCAATCCATCAATCAATTTGATTTTTATATAGCGCCTTTCCTGTAAAACAGCTCAAAGTGCTGTACATAACTTTACATTAAAAAAACAATTACGTTAAAAGATACATTAAAAAGGCGAGAATGTATGTTGGCAGTATTATGTAGATTGTAAAACAATGAATTAACCACTGATGAGACTTGAGCCTCAAAACTAAGTCTCAAGTCTAAAACAACTCCAAAGGTTGACAGGGATGGGGTTAAATCTATTCCGACCAGCAATCACAGATGTGGCCATTCCCCAGTTAGGTCATTGATGCTAATTGGGGAGTGGTCACATGTATAAAAGGAGCCAGAAATCCTTTGTTGGTGGCACGAGTTTGGGGGTGAGTGTTTGTGCAGTGATGTTTGTTCTGCAATGTGGTAGAGAAGGCTAATGCCCAGCCTACAAGTGTGTTGTTCTTTTGTTTAAACCTTTTATTTTGGCCCTTGTGCTGTGCTTTGTTTGTTCCTCTTTTTGTTTGTTCCTGTTTCCTGTTTTAGTTTTGTTTTCTTTAAAACCATTTATTGTGCAATCATCCTGCAGTACTGTGTTTGTCTCTTCCTGGTCTTACATCACCACCAATCTATCCATGACAATAGATAAGTGTTTTCATTTGATTATCAAAGAAAAAAAACTTGCTTTTTTTGCTTGCCTGTTTTTTGCTACGACCGAAGTGTAAAACTAAAATTTCTCAGACACCATAGACCAGTGGTTTTCAACCTTTTCTTCTCAAGTACCAGTGTTTCCAGCTGGTGTACCAGTAACTATGTGCAATCTTAAACTGCAACATCGAAAATGGATAATTGCAAAGCATACCACATGGTTTATTTAGATTTTCAGAAAGCTTTTGACAAAGTCCCGCATAAAAGATTAATCCTCAAACTGAACGCAGTAGGATTCAAGGAAATGCATGCACATGAATTAGGGAGTGGTTAACATGTAGAAAACAGAAAGTACTGATTAGAGGAGAAACCTCAAAATGGAGTGAGGTAAGCAGTGGTGTACCACAGGGATCAGTATTAGGTCCTCTGCTATAATGATTTAGATTCTACTCTAGTAAGCAAACTTGTTAAATTTGCAGATGACACAAAAATAGGAGGAGTGGCAAACACAGCTGCAGCAGCAAAGGTCATTAAAAATGATCTAGACACCATTCAGAACTGGGCAGACACATGGCAAATGACATTTAATAGAGAAAAGTGTAAAGTACTCACGCAGGCAATAAAAATGTGCATTATAAATTTCATATTGTAGATACTGAAATTGAAAAAGGAATCTATGCAAAAGACTTAGGAGTTTATGTTGACTCAGAAATGTCTTCATCTAAACAATGTGGGAAAGCTATAATAAAGGCCAACAACATGTTTGGATATATTGTGAAAAGTGTTGAATTTAAATTAAGGGAAGCAATGTTAAAACTTTACAATGCATTAGTAAGACCTCACCTAGAATATTGTGTTCAGTTCTGGTCACCTCGTTACAAAAAGGATATTGCTGCTCTAGAAGAGTGCAAAGAAGAGCGACCAGAAGAAGAACACAAGAAAGTTTACAAACGAGAGGAGGCCATTCAGCCCATCTTGCTCGTTTGGTTGTTAGTAGCTTATTGATCCCAGAATCTCATCAAGCAGCTTCTTGAAGGATCCCAGGGTGTCAGCTTCAACAACATTACTGGGGAGTTGGTTCCATACCCTCACAATTCTACCAGGAGCCGAAACCAGCTGTGGGCTGTGTACATGATAAGCTGCATGCAAGGACAGAGGGAGAACGACCCCAGAGCCAAGAACAGGAACTTCTAGAAAGTTCGTTTTAGACAGCCCCTGCGGCAGAAGCAACACCAATCACCAAGTGACAAATGGACTTACACACCTATGCGGCAAACTTTAACCAATAATCGGTACTAATTGTGCAATCATAATGAGTTATAAGTAATGTTGCAAACTGTTGTTCTGAGAGCTTGCCTTGTGAAATTCCACTCGTGTAACCTCCCGGGCTCATGATTAAAGCTTTTCCTTACTACAAAGACAACGGACTGGTGTGAATTTATTTCCCCATAAATCAATTGCTGCTGTGAGCAGTGTATTCCCCGATCCAAGGTTCCGTGGTGAAAGTGACAGACGGCTAGAAAGAGGATAAGTACCTTTGTTATTTGCCCTTTGTCTGCTCATTAGTTACTCGGTGGATTGTGGAATACCTAAGAACTATTGTTAAAAGGGGGAGCCCACCGGCGTTGCATTTGTGTCAGTAGGGCGTTGTTGTTGTTGTTGTTGTTGTTGTTGTCTAGACAGATTGGTATCAGCGTCTGACGGGATTGGGACGCTAAGGAGGAGCTGAAGTGAGGCTCTCCATTCGTGAGTGAAAGAGACCAAAAGGATCGGCACTCGTAAGAGTGTCAAGGGAAATCTGAAACAGGGTTTCCATTTTTGTTGTATGTGGGGTTGGAACTTGTTGTTTGTCCGATTGAATCCGTATTGATGAATCGCCGTTTGCAATTGTAACGTTACAGCATATCAATTGAATATGGAAAAGAGACTTGGCCAGTCTCAGGGTACATATTGGCAAAATTAGAGAAAGTTAAAACTAAAATGGAAAAGGTCAGTTTGAAGTATTGGGAAAATACAAAGGACAATCAAACTGATAAGGGGACCATTATTGTAATAAATGAATATAAGAAAATAACCAGTCAGAGAGAAAAGGATGAGATCAAATATAAAAACATGCCGATGGAAGTGACAGATAACAAACGTGAAGTACAGCATTTAGACGGTCAGGTTAAGTCGCTAGAAAAGAAAGTGGAAGTTATGCTGGTACAAGGTAAAAAAAAAACAAAAAAAAAAAACACGACGGGAGTGGGACTAAAATGTGCACGTTTAATTGGCGCAGTTAACGCACTTGAGTCGAGTGAAGACAATCCCAACTGGGATTACATCCATTACGAAGCAAGTAAATATGAGAGTGACATGTATGGGGGATCGTTTGCAAGCGCCCCCCATCCCCCGTACAGGAACTAGGCGCAGTAGTTAATGCAGTTAACAACCGCATTGAGTGGCATCGACCCAATGGCCACAAAGGATCGCACGGCATGTCAACAGCACACCGCCACCATACAGCCCCCGGCACAAACATTCAACCGCAATTGGAAACAAGAGGGGCTGTACGGCTACATATGTAGCATGTCCCCTAACGTATGGTCTACACACAAAAACAACTGCGGATTAGTACAGGGGAAACCTATAACGGTCACAGGACCCCTTCATAAACCACACAGGCAATACCCGATCAAACCCGAAGCAGTAGAAGCATTGAAAGGCATAATACGTGATTTATTGCAGCAGGAGATACTAACTGAGTGCCGTTCAACCACCAGCTCTCCTGTGTGGCCGGTCCGCAAGGCAGATGGCACATGGCGCCTTACAATTGATTACACAGCACTGAACAAAACTGCACTGAAAGCCGTTCCAATCGTAGCGAGTCCCAGCACTATACTCATCTGTCTCCGTCCCGAGCATAAAGTGTTCAGCGTGTTAGATATCGCCAATGGATTCTGGAGTCTGTCTTTGGACCCGGAGTCACAAGATCGATTTGCATTTACATTTGGTGACAGGCAGCTGACCTGGAAACGACTACCACATAATGGCAAAAGCAGTGTCACAGGTAGATCTAACAGGCACAGACAGTGTAGTTTTGCAATATGTGGATGATCTGCTGATAGCATCAGCCTGCGCAAGACAGCATGCGCTGGTGTTAGCCCGAGTACTAAATGTGTTAGAATAAAGTAGGCTCAAAGCCAGCCCAAGGGCAGTAGCGCAGACTGAACCCCTAACCATGGGAGGCAGTTTAATTGTACATACACCACACACTATCGGTCAGTCTACTGAACTCTGGCCAACTCAAACACGTGACCGATGCGCTGCGGGCCAAGTGGGAAACGTATTTGCTGCCCCCATCAGTACAGGTGGTGCATGACACCGGCGCAAACCCCTCAGAGGGGATTTTAACAGAAGGTGAACCGCATCAGTGTGACCTGGAGGGGGAGATAGAATTGGCTAGTGATATAAACACTGAACCGCTAGAAGAAGGGATGACGCTGTATGTGGACGGTTCTAGGAGCATCGAGAATGGGGAGCCACGTACGGGGTGGGCTGTAGTGATGTCAGATGAAGTGGTAGCTTCAGGGCCCCTCCCCGGACACCTCTCCGCCCAGGTAGCGGAGCTACACGCGTTAACTCAGGCCTGCATGTATGGCGCTAACTCAAGCTTGACCATATACACCGATAGCTGATATGCTTTTGGGGTGGTGCTCGACTATTCAGGTAGCTGGGAAGGGCGCGGGTATGTAACAACAAGAGGGGGAGTAATAAACAATTACGAATACGTGCAGTGTCTGGTAGCCGCAACTAAAATCCCCACTCGACTAGCCGTTGTAAAAATCAAAGCTCACCAGACTGGGGTAGACCCACATGTACTTGGCAACAGGAGGGTGGATGAGGCAGCCAAGACAGCGGCTCGGCACTCGGCAGCCGGTGCCAAAGCCCCGCGCCCCTATCGCCACAGTAAGCCCGGACGTGGTGGAGTTTTGCTTCTGTTGAATTGTGTCCTTTTAGTTTTCATTACTGTGAATGTTGTTTGCTGGTTGTCTTGTGCTTTTCTGTTTGGCTCTAAAAAACAGAAAAGAACAGAATATACTTGGCATTTATATAGGTTTAATAGAAGACTGTAAGCTAAGAAATCTGAGTGCAACCCTTTGGGTTAAAAAGGAAATTGTAACGATAAATATTGTGCTTGTGGAAATCTGTGGATTTCTGTCTTCAGCCTCCCCCAAATCACACTGCCCCCCCATAGTGGCCCCCCATAATGGCTTTGACACCATGCATGCAAAGAATCAGCGCAGCGAAGCTGACTTTTTAGGTATCATAGCGAATGTTGCTACATTCGTCATTTTGTAACACTGTAGAAGACTGTTGAAACATTTGTTACCATTTTATGTAATTTGTGTCCAGTGTGTATCAATGTAAATGCTGTACATGGTCATTTTTCTTTGTTTTACAAAACATTTAATTTGTTTTGAAGTAAATTAAGCGATGTTTGTATTACCCAACATTCATATAAACAAGCTCATTCTTGTTCTTCTTCATAGTCTTAGTATTGTTGTTGCAAACTTTAACTAGCCAGTAGACTATAAATAAATAACCTGCTTCAATATTTGACGTTGTTGTTATATTGCATTCATATATCCCTAGAAATACTGCACTAAAATTACTTTTTTCCCATGATATTAATCTTATCTGTTGTATAGGGAACAAAAGGCTTGGCAACAAACAAAGGTATGGCATTTTTTTCTGTTGTAAAAACAGCCATTAACTGAACTTTATGCAAGTACAAGCTTGGTCTCTTGCATCAAATACCTACTACATGTTACGTTAATATATCAGCATATGTTAAACCATCTTTTTATTCCAGGCTTTAACATTTTGAACCCAAATGTCATCTTGTACTTTTTTTTTCTTTTTCTTTTTTAGAATTCAGTTTGTCCTGCAAATTTAAATGTGAAGGATGTAATCACTGTTAAATATGGGCCCCACCGGCTATCCCTCCTCCACTGAGTTGCATATATTGATCTATCCAAATGTACAAACAAATGTGATGTTAGCATAAAGGCAACAGACAGTGATATTTACAAAAAAGGAGCAGTCATATACCAAGATAGTATTAATGGTCCAGCCATATAAAGATGTAATATCTACAAAAGGGTCCAAGTTATACACAAAAAAGTACCAGTACCTGTAAAGATGTATTGTAAAAGTGGTGTAGTTAAACAAGACAGAATTGGGACACTCTTGCCTTCCCCATTTTTATTGCAGTAGGAACTAGTAAAGGTGGGGACCAAGTTTTCCCTATTGTGTCTTGCTTATGGATTATTAGAATTTGTACTGTCAAGACTTTGAAAAAACATACGTGAATTGAAAAGTATAGAACAGATTCCTGTTGATCTCCCGTTATAAGAGATTTTTCAGTTGAGACATTTAGGTTACAGGTACACAGCAGTGTTTTCAATCATTCACAGCTTTTACATTCCAAAAGCTTTAATCAGTCTTTACACTTTCCAAAAAATGAACTCATAAGAAGGTTCAGGCATTTGATTATGAACGTACCATGACGTAAAGGAATCACTGAAACAAGAATAAAAATCAATCTCCTGCCCAATAATCTGTTGTTCATTTGCTGAACTGCTACAAGTTTTAACTAACCTGTGTGTTTTTTTTGTGCCCTCACTAGCTTCACTTTTGTACCTTTTGTATATAATACTTAATAATACCTTTTGCCATATAAAACTCAGTCCTTATCCTTAGATCAACAGAAAAACACAGTCTGACTAGATGGTGCAGACAGAGGTAATTAATTCACTAGTTTCTCATTTCTGACTTTCACCGTTCACTGAAGGCCTAGGTTCCAATCTGGCTACTCAAGTTAAATGATTTTGGTTGGTAAGCAGTCTCAACTACCTAGCCCCAAGATAAACAGACTGGCAGACAATGGACATTTGTGTGATCCACATCACATCACATCTCAAGACTTGTGTGATTATTTTGGCAAGACATCTTAACAAGATACTTTGAATAAGATTTTCAAATGATTTCCTCCAGTTTCCAATTTCCCATTTCTGAATTTAGCAATCCCAGTATTATTTGAGGAACTTCATTCAAAACCTAAACTCTGCACGGGTTAAAAACTAGCAGGAACTAAGCAAGTCAATCATATGACAAATGACATCAGTGTAAGGTGTGTGTGTGCGAGACATTGGAAGTGTCTGTTTCTTCTCCTGTTTGTTCAGTGGATCCTGTGATATTATAGGTAGTTCATCCAGAACTTCAATCAGAAACTCTGCACAGCTTAAAACTAGAAGAAACTAAGAATGTCAAGCAGACAAGCTTTTGTTTTTTTTATGAATGTCTTCATCTGTGTAATGTGTTTGACAAATGGGTGTGTTTGTTTGTTGAGTAGAACTTTCAGTGTTGTATTAAAACTTCTCCTAAACTCTGAAACTCTGCACAGGTAAAACATAACTGATATTTTATACTGTTATCTAAAAGCATATGGACTTATGGAGTCATGTAGTTTTCACTCAGGGTTTTCATCTTTTTGTCTATTTTCTTGCTTCATCAATTTCGGTGAGCTAGGGGAAGCTGTCTTCAATCTCTATATACTTCTGCGCTTCCTGGTCATTTTTCTTTTATTATTTATTTATTTAAATTATGAAACGTTGTTCTGCTCCATTTTATGTTCACGTATAGTATTTCTGTATTTGGTGAAGGAAAAGAAAAAGTTGTGTATTCTATGAAAGAGAAAATTGTAACAGTTGAAAACACCAAAAATATCGACCCCCCACTGCTCTTCAATGAGCGTTTAGTGACAAGTGGTATTAGACAAAATCATGTGCTGTACATTTATATGTATAATCGCTTGAGACCAAAGTTGCAATATTTAATTCGATTTAATTATCAACTAGTTTTTTTCGATTTAATTATCAATCAGTTTCTGCAGTTAAACTTCCCACATGACACAAACCTTCTCTCCTGTGTATGATGATGAGTGTAAGTGGGTCATGTGAGTAGTCCAGACCCAAAGGCACCAATGCTTGTTAATTGGCAAAACATGGATGAATTGTAATTTAAAGAAAAATTACCAGTAAATGACAAATGCATCTGGGTTGTTTGTGTGTATTTTATTTGTGCACATCTGATGACAAGTGCTTTTTATGAAAATACATTTTCTATTCTCTGTCTGATTTGTGTGACTTGCATGGGTGGCTTGTTTCTGTTAGGCTAGTTCATCCAGAACTTCAATCAGAAACTCTGCACAGGTAAAAACTATAAGAAACTAAGAATGTTAAGCAGACAGGCTTTTTTTTGCTAATGTCTTCATCAGTGTAATGTGTGTGGCAAATGGGTGTGTGTGTTTGTTAAGTGGAACTTTCTGTGTCGTATTATACTATGTATGTAGTTCATCCACTTGAACACAACTTCTCCTAAACTCTGAAACTCTGCACAGGTAAAACTTAGAAGAAACTAAGAAAGTCAAGTAACTACAATTTGTTTTAGTATTATTTTGTTTGTCCTACCTGAGGAAAAAGATGAGATTCCAGTAGAAAAATGTTTTGAAAGGATTTCCTTTTCACATGTCCCCCTGGAACAATTTTAAAAAGCACCTTCAGTCAGCCACCTTTTAGTGTGTCTGCACTGTTTAAGCTGATAATAATCTTTAATATGGAGCATTACTGTCCAAAGTGCAACCTGTTCCAGAGAACAGTCAAAGTGAAACTAACTTATTAACATCAGAAGCAGCCAAGGGTCTAAACCTAAAGGTTGGATTTGTTTTTACAGCTCTTCAGTTTTGAGTACACAAGAAGAAACAGATACTTCCAATAACTCTCACACACACATTACAGTGATGTCAAAACATTTACCCGCGTGACTTGGTTTCTCCCAGTTTGGGATTGAGTGAGTTCTGGATGAACTACCCTCTAAGGCAGGGGTCTCCAACCCTGGTCCTGGAGGGCTTCAGGGTCTTCTGGTTTTCGTTTCAACTGAGCTCTCAATTACTTAATACAACCAGTTGCTGTTTTAATTAGTCAAGATTAACATTCCAGATCTTTAGCCATTGATGATGTAAAGACACCTATAAAACCTGCAGGATCGGGGATCTCCAGGACCAGGGTTGGATACCCCTGCTCTATGGCATCATGTAAACTAGAGCTACAGCAAACACGTTCATCTGGAATTCGAAGAGCCCTGTGGAGCTCATAAGTTTTCATAAAAAAAGGCTTATGGAGCTTGCATCGCAGGATGTTAACAACATATTAACAAAACAATAGCTCATGAATTCAAAAAGTCAATGGTATGCAACCTCTGAATGTAACTGTGTATTATTTGGATATTATCTTAGATGGATTAGTTGGTTACAGAATATGGTTTGAATACAGATTGGAAAAAGGTGCAAAGCTGTTTTTAAAAAAAAACTATAATTTGTTCTAATGGACATTAGAATTATTCCAAATGCGTCTATTATTCCAAATACTTCTACTAAAATTACACCGCTTTGAAACAATGACTGGTAGCAAAATGACCTTACCTATATATGTATTGTACATGGTAAAGAGGGACGGGTGCTCGAGTCCTGGTTCCTGCACTTTTTTTGGTAGCCGGAATGGAGTTCCGCCACTTTTTTGGATCCTTCTCTCCTCTCTGCTCTCTCCATTACTGATGTCTCCAGCCTACTGTTGAAATCAGCTACTGCACAAAACCAACTATGGTGGTCTTCCGTCACGCTCCATAAACCTGATTGCAGCTGGTTCAAACTGCCGCTGCTCGGATCCTTACCAGATGTAATAAACATGATCACATTACCCCCTGTCTTGCCCAGCTGCACTGGCTACCTGTAAAGTTCAAGATTACTTTCAAAATTCTCCTGCTCATCTACAAGGCCCTTCATCACACAGGTCCTAAGTACCTCCTCAACCTGCTGACCCGCTAAGTCCCTGCCCGCAAGCTGAGGTCCTCTGACTCTGGTTTGCTTGTTATACCCAAGCAAAAGTGCACTACACTCAGAGAGCGCTCTTTTAGCTTCATGGCCCCCACTCTCTGGAACTCTCTCCCAGCTTTAGTGCGTGCAACTCCCACAGTCGTTTGCTTCAAATCAACTCTCAAGGCCCACTTGTTCTCTCTTGCTTTCAATGCTCTTTAAGCCTGATCTGTTATTAGCTGTTGTCTGAATTGCTATTTCAGGTTTTTCACTCCATCTTATTCGTATGATTCTGTATGACACACGCATCCACAATGTTTAGAATTCACATCCTAGTCCTGTATTTAGTGTAACATGCCTGCAGTTAATGTATTTGCATTGTAATCTGCCCGTAGTTAATGTATTTGCATTTTTTTTTACTGTTTGTATTTAATTTATTATGCCCTGTATTTAATGTATTATGCATTGTTCCTCACTATCTTGTAAAGCGCTTTGTGATGGTGGTCCACTATGAAAGGTGCTTTAATAAAATAAAGATTGATACCACTACACCACTGATAGAAATGTCTGTTAAAAACCGTAATGGGATACTGTCCTACTTTTCTGTCGTTAACAAGAAGCCTAAAAACAACTTTGACAGTTAAGTTCAACTCCATATTTCCATGGAAGTGTATAATACTGAATTTATTAACAATAAATACATAAACAGCAGGGGTGTAACTGTTACAGTATGTACACTTTAGCGCTGTACCGTATGTGCATGTTTGTTATATACATTCATGAAGACCTTTTGTTTTTAGTTTAATATATGTTTGAAACTCTAGTCTTACCATATATTAAAGTTAAGAAAAGTAACATTTATTTTGGGTTTGTGACCACTGATTTATATACACAATATTTAGACATTACAAAAGCAAATGTAAAAAAACATAAAATATTAAAACCGATGTGGGCCAAGGTTGCCCCAATTGTTTCTGCTAACTTGGCTTGTGTTAATAATAAATCGGCTCCTTCAAAAGCTGTTTGCTGAGCATAAACAGAAATAATATTCTTGATAAACTGTTTCCGGACACGGATACATGCAGTCATAGATACTGTATATGTCTTCGTGCTTTTAAGGCATTGCGTCAACTCATCAGTCCACTTCATTGGCACCATTGTCTCTCCCCCTCCAGCACAACGCAGAAACCAGCCACCGGAGTCCCATCCTCACAGTACAAGCACGCTCAATCCGGCATTCGTCTGTGCAAGCTGTCTATCCTCTTGAAGCTGGACATAAAAAAATGCGCAGGATAAATTTAACGGCCAATTTTGTGTCTTTTCTAACAACACATTCATATTATTATTGGTTAAATCAGTTAGTTAAGTCAGCCCATCTAAAGCAAATATTCATCCCCTCTACATTTGCTTTTTAAAAAAAAAAAATAAAAAAAATAATAAAAAAAATATATATATATATATATATATATATATATATATATATATATATATATATATATATATATATATATATATATGCATAATCTTCACCAATCTTTAGATATATTTTGTGATAAGACTTCCAGAGAATCAGTCAATCTTGATATATTCACTGGAACTTTCCTTATTAGGAAGTATACTTTTACTTATCAGGAACACATTTATTTTCAAATGCAACACACACAACTTACATAGTTGTGTGTGCTGCTCTAGAAAGAGTGCAAAGAAGAGCAACCAGAATTATCCCGGGTTTAAAAGGCATGTCGTATGCAGACAGGCTGAAAGAATTGAATCTATTCAGTCTTGAACAAAGAAGACTACGCAGCGATCTGATTCAAACATTCAAAATCCTAAAAGGTATAGACAATGTCAATCCAGGGGACTTCTTTGACCTGAAAAAAGAAACAAGGACCAGGGGTCACAAATGGAGATTAGATAAAGGGGCATTCAGAACAGAAAATAGGAGGCACTTTTTTACACAGAGAATTGTGAGGGTAATGTTGTTCAAGCTGACACCTTGGGATCCTTCAAGAAGCTGCTTGATGAGATTCTGGGATCAATAAGCTATTAACAACCAAACGAGCAAGATGGGCTGAATGGCCTCCTCTCGTTTGTAAACTTTCTTATGTTCTTATGTTCTTATGTTCTTATGTTCTTATAGCTGTGGAAATTTGGGTAATAAAATTACATGTTCCTTATCAAGGCTTTTAATAGTATATACTTTTAATACATCTACAACTTATGTTGCTTTTTTTATTAATAGGATAGGACCAACGAAAAACATAATTAAAATAAATTCTGCTTGTTTTGTTTTCACTGTAAAGCAGACATTTGACTGTATTGCCTCACATAGATTGAACATATACACAACTTTTTGATAAAGGTGACCAGTTTGCAGTTGTTTGTGATGCATTTTAAAACAAATGTTAATATGAAGGAATGCTAAATACATCTCTTTGAACCACTGCAAGTATACTCATTAAGTATACTCAAAGTAATTTACATTTGTTCATTGTGTTTTTCTATGTTATTATTATTTGTTTATTTAGCAGACGCCTTTATTCAAGGCGACTTACAGAGACTAGGGTGTGTGAACTATGCATCAGCTGCAGAGTCACTTACAATTACATCTCACCCGAAAGACGGAGCACAAGGAGGTTAAGTGACTTGCTTAGGGTCACACAATGAGTCAGTGGCTGAGGCGGGATTTGAACCGGGGACCTTCTGGTTACAAGCCCTTTTCTTTAACCACTGGACCACACAGCCTCTATGTGCTATTTGAGTTCCATGTTATTCATTCCTATCCTTATAGTGGCTCTGATAATTATTTGTACACTTGATATACAAATCCTTATTGGATCCAGTGTACCAGTATGTATATATGACAACCATGCAACCCACGGAAACTATTTTCTACCTTCTCCCTCCTCAACCCTACCCCTCTCCTCCTCCCTCCCTCTGTCTCCTGACGAATTTGCCTCTTTCTTCTCCTCTAAAATCTCTGATATCCGCAAACTCTTTAACACCTCTCCCTCCCCTGCTCCAAGCCCAACACCCTCCTTCTCCTTCTCCTTCTCTCCCCTCTCAGACTCTGATCTCTCCTCTCTCCTCCAGGGCCACAAACCCACCACGTGCGCCCTGGACCCCCTCCCCACTCACCTCTTTCAAGCTGCTGCTCCTGCTCTACTCCCCTTCATCGCCTCCCTTCTCAACACCTCTCTCATAAGAACATAAAGTTTACAAATGAGAGGCCATTCGGCCCCTCTTGCTTGTTTGGTTGTTAGTAGCTTATTGATCCCAGAATCTCATCAAGCAGCTTCTTGAAGGATCCCAGGGTGTCGGCTTCAACACCATTACTGGGGAGTTGGTTCCAGACACTCACAATTCTCTGTGTAAAAAAGTGCCTCCTATTTTCTGTTCTGAATGCACCTTTATCTAATCTCCATTTGTGACCCCTGGTCCTTCTTTCTTTTTTTAGGTTGAAAAAGTCCCATGGGTCGACATTGTCAATACCTTTTAGAATTTAGAATGCTTGAATCAGGTCACCGTGTAGTCTTCTTTGTTCAAAACTGAATAGATTAAATTCTTTTAGCCTGTCTGTATACGACATGCCTTTTAAACCCGAGATAATTCTGGTTGCTCTTCTTTGCACTCTTTCTAGAGCAGCAATATCCTTTTTGTAACAAGGTGACCAGAACTGAACACAATATTCTAGATGAGGTCTTACTAATGCATTGTAAAGTTTTAACATTACTTCCCTTGATTTAAATTCAACACTTTTCACAATATATCCGAGCATCTTGTTGGTCTTTTTTATAGCTTCCCCACATTGTCTAGATGAAGACATTTCTGAGTCAACATAAACTCCTAGGTCTTTTTCATAGATTCCTTCTTCAATTTCAGTATCTCCCATATGATATTTATAATGCACATTTTCATTGCCTGCGTGCAATACTTTACACTTTTCTCTATTAAATGTAATTTGCCATGTGTCTGCCCAGTTCTGAATGCTTTCTAGATCATTTTGAATGACCTTTGCTGCTGCAACAGTGTTTGCCACTCCTGCTATTTTTGTGCATATGTAACAAGTTTGCTTACTATACCAGAATCTAAATCATTGATGTAGATTATGAATATCAGAGGACTTAATAGTGATCCCTGTGGTACACCACTGGTTACCTCGCTCCATTTTGAGGTTTCTCCTCTAAACTTAATCAGTACAAATCTCCCCTGTTACAGGGTCCATTAAAGAACCGTAAATCCTTGCAACTGAGGCCTTCCATGCAAAAGTATCTAATGACTTATTGCACAAAAGGGACGTACCAGAGCCTTCTGTGACAATATATGTGTGTGTGTGTGTGTGTGTGTGTGTGTATATATATATATATATATATATATATATATATATATATATATATATATATATATATATATACATACATACAGTATATATATATGCAGTTGTATATCATTTTGTTTATAGGTACTGTGAACAAATATGAATTACTCTATTGTTACTAATTTGCTATTACAGCTGGGTTAAGAAAAAAAAAAAAAACTTTTGTTTTATGGTATAGTATCAAAGTGCTTCATTTTGCTTATGGGTTAATTGTTAGTATTCGTTGTATTTGGTTGTTCAAGGGTTATTACATTTCAGAAGTGAAATTCCAATAGTTAAATAGAATAATTTGTTTGACATTAAAAATTGTTTGATAACATTTAAGAGTATTGCCCAGATATTATTTGTCATTTCTTCATTTGATTTCATATTACATACTGCCCCTTAATTTAGAATTGGTTTTATGTTTCCCTCAGGTAAAATTAAACAAAACTTTTTTGCTCCTGTGATGAGTCAAAGGCGTCTCGGTCTGTAATTCAGCCTCCCGGCAGTAGAAGGCAGCAAACCAACTCGGGACTTCCCTTACCAAGGTCTCGTGACCATGGCGAAAGTCATCTTTATGAGGGACGTCACCTTGGTGAGGGGCGGAAGTGCGAGTGTGTAAATTCTGGCCACTGGAGTCAAGTGAGTTGTAACGATACTTGTCAGTTTGGGATTGGTGTTCCACTGATTACAAGGGCGGGGCTTTGCATACTAAAGACAACGTGCTACTGTGTTCGGGGTTGGTCCTAGAAAACATAGGCGGGGTAAATAGGTGGAGGGAGAGACGAAGGATTTGGCGTGTTTTGGTTTCATTTTTGTTGGCACGGGGGCGGAATCTTCACTAACATTTTCTTTTCTGTTTTATCCCCTTTTTATGACCGGGGTCACCGTGAAGAAGACTAAGGACGTTTCCAATCCCTTCTTTTGACCATTACTCCAGCACCCCCTCCCTCACGCCATTCTTTTTTTGTTTTGTTCTACTTGTTTCGTGTAGCGAATACTATTAATAAAACTTTTTATTTTGTTACACGCAAATTACTGTCTGGACATTCCATTGTTACTCACACGCCTCACAGCTCCATTTAATGTGTGTGTGTGTGTATTTAAGTTTTTAAATTGTACTTTTATTTTAACTGCTGCTGAAAGTGTGAGTATAATTTATTTTCCTGGGAGATTGTGGCAAAGTGGTAATTGTTAGAGCAGGTGAAGTGCAGGTGCAGTTATCCAATGAAACAAACAGACAACAAAGTACCGGTGAAATGGTTTGTTTTTATTTTTAATCCAATGGTCTGTTGACCAAGCAGAAAATAATAAGGAGTTTGCAATACACAACAATGTGTATTGCACAGTAATCAAAAGGGTTGCAGTCCCGTAAATAATAAGCACAGTACTAACACATAAAAACATAAATAGACACACGCACGATCACAAGTCCAAAGTGAGTGCTCCTAGTGCATGTGGTGAATACAATACAATACGTGCTACAACTGGTGAACAAGTGGTGAAATGTTGCAACAGCTCTGGATCGTGTTAGCCGTCTAGTCTATGTGAACAAATAACAATGAACAACGATTTAGACAGACAGACAAAACAAACAAAACACCCAGGGTTCTCTCTATTAATACACAGGTCCTTTCGGTTTCAGCGTAACCATAATAAGGAACTGTGGCAAAGTGGTAATTGGTAGCAGGTGTATAGCAGGTGCAATGCGGATGCAGTAATTCCAAGAACAAACAGACAAAGTACGGGTGAAATGGTTTGTTTGAATGATTATAAATCCAATGGTCTGATGACCAGCCAGCAAATAATAATGAACTGGCAATACACAACAATGTGTATTGTTGTGGCAATGTGCCCCGCCCCTGTGTGTATTCTTGTGTTTTATGTTGTTTTATGTGTGTTAATGTTGGTGTATAGATATTGCTGCACGGGATATAACTGGGTGTGTGTAGCACGACTTATTTAAAATGTATAATTCTATTTAGGCACGGGGTTTGCACTTCACTTCAAGTGCATTTAAAGTATTTAATATGTAAGCACGGGGTTGCACAGAATTAGTTCATGTGCTGGGATTCAAGTGAATAATGAATTGGTAATTGAATCCCAGCACAATTGTATATATAGATGCACGTTTCACTCACACAGGGTTGTGTGTTCGGTGAGTGAAGAACGGGTGTGGAGAAGGAGGAAAAGTGAAGTAAACTAAAAGAATAATTGTTATTTATTTATTCTTACTCGCCGTGTTTGTTTGTCTGTTCATCCACTGTTTGTTTAGTGTTAATCCGTTTTGTTTGTCTATTTATTTTGGCCTCAAGTGCCGTGTCCTGTTTTCTGTTTAAACCTTTTATTTTGCAATAAAACACAGCACCGCAGCGTCTCAGTTTCACTGCAAGTACTGCCTGTCTGTGTATGATTCTTTCTGGCCTGACGTTATCCCTGCAGCTAGCCTGTCACAATTGCACTGTAATGAAAAAGGGTTGCAGTCCCGCAAACAATAAGCACAGTACGAAACACACACAATTAGACACACACACGATCACAGGTCCAAAGTGAGTGCTCTCAGTGCTTGTGGTGAAGTACAATATAATACGTGCTATTGGTGAAACAAGTGCTGATAACAATGTTAATCATGACGGTAGTGCAGTGGTGATCCAGTTTTGTGCTGGCCTTTGGCGACAGCTCTGGATTGGTGTTTAGCCATCTAGTGCTATATAACAAAAACACAGACAGTTACTAAACAGACAAAACAAACAAAACACTCACAAACTCTTTTCTTTATTTTAATTTGGGGAAATCTCCTGGTCCTTCCAGTTTCCTCGTCTCTCTGAAACCCAAGCGAAGGAAAAGATTTACAGTTCTCCGGCCCCTTTATGCGATTATGCGTGACCCCTTGGTAAACGATTGCAGCTGACTCTATTGCCTGCAGCTGCTACCTCATTTACCTTCCAGGTCAATACGTTTCTGCAGCAGAGTCTTGCCTTTTTCCAGGCTGACTGACTTCCCAACCCAGGGAATGGACTGTCAGGCCAACCTGTCTAAAGCCTTTCCCTTTCGCTACTTAGCGCCCTCACAGGTCGAGAGGGAGATTTACAACCAGAACTCATTATATTTCCGTCACAGGAACATATCACATTACTACGTCCCTGTGGCAAAGTGGCTGATTGTGCAGGAGTGATGCAGTGCGCAATGAACAAACAGAGAATTGCAATCCAGTTGGAAACAGGTTTTATTGATTATAATCCCAGTCTGGTGACCAAACAATAACTCCAGGCAGCACACAACAATGTGTAATGCACTGGAAGTAAATCAACGGATTACAGTCCCAAATAATAAATACACGTATCTTTCCCACAATGTACAAAACACGGTCACCAGTCCTGGGTGCGTGCTGTAGTGCTCGTGGTGGGTGATACAGTTTATTTCGTGACAGTGGTGACGTGCTGTTCCGGCTTTGTGCTGGCCCAAGGCGACAGCTCCGGAATCGTGTTAGCTGTCTGGTGATTCACAAACAAGACAATTACTAACAGACAGAACAAACAAGCAAAAACACTCACAATACTGTTACGTTCTCTGGGGTCTCTCACAGTCCTTCTAGGTTTAAAACCACAAACCAACCAAACCCTTGGTAAACGAGTGCAACCGCCTCTCCAATCTGTGGCTTGCAGCGGAGTCTGGCCTTCATCCAGACTGGCCGACCTCCCGACCGGGGAAAGAACTGTCAGACCAGCCCGTCCAAAGAACTCTGTTCTCGCTACTTAGTGCCCTCACAGGTCGGAGGAGATTTACAACCAAGACTCATTGTATTTCTGTCACAGTCCCCTATTTATACCGTCAACCATGACCCCTTGGTAAACTAGCACGTCCGCTCCTCCAATTCGCGGATGCCACGTCGTTAACCTTCCGTGTCAATGGTTTAGTGTACCATAGCTCTGGTTGGGGAGGGAGATCTAACACCAAGAATTATTCGATCTCTGTCACAGAGATACACATGTGTGGCACATTAGTTTAGTGTGTACAGTATTATCCAGGTGGAGGCACCGCACCACAGATATCATCCATACCCATTCCTGAAGACACCTGTAGCCAGAACAGCAAAATACCAGCCAACTCAACATCAGCTACTAGGGAACCAGGATCTCCTGAAAGCTTACTATTGTAGACCCACAGTTAACATCAGGTGCTTAGACAAGTAAGTACAGGTAGGGTTACAGGTGCAAATGCAATGGCTCCAGTTTCTTCCTAAAACAGTAAACTCACTGTATAAAACACACATTTGAAGCCATCGAAGCCACACATTTGAAGCCACACATTTGAAGCCATTCTTACAGTGTAATTTGTTATATACATATTTGTGACATGCTTCCGTAACTTGGTGACAGAAACACAACTCAACACAAAGAAGTTTGATCAAGAAAAATATTTAATTTGGTTACAGAACCCCAGTCTTTTGCTATTTAACAAACTGGTTGCATTTTAGACATTAATAAATAATACAAATAATTTCAGTTTATATGCATATAACTACTGGGGAAGCATATTAGCATTGGGTTAGGATGTATGGAGGAGACCCCCAGAGCCCAGTAGCCCTTCTCCCCCACCTCCAGCTCCCAGTAGTGCCTCCCGGAGGTGAACCCCTCCCTACCCAGCACACTGGGCCACTCTGCTGATCCCTCCCCTTTGAATCTCACTTGTGAGTTGTCTTCAGAGACTGCGAGGCTGGGGCTGGCTGTGTTAGGTTTCAGGGTCACTTCCGCTGGGTTGGTGGGGCTTATATACACTCCACAACAAAATACGTTATCATTGGAAACTGCTCCGTGAGGCCTTTCTGTGGATATTGGGTTTTAATTTCTGATTTTAAGGTTGCCAAACTGCAAGTGTTCAAACATAAAGTGGTTGTATTCATGACCATATACAGTCATTTTATTTAAGTGGAAAAGGGTTAATATAGAATATAAGGTTTACAAACGAGAGGAGGCCATTCAGCCCATCTTGCTTGTTTGGTTCTTAGTAGCTTATTGATCCCAGAATCTCATCAAACAGCTTAAGAACATAAGAAAGTTTACAAAACGAGAGGAGGCCATTCAGCCCATCTTGCTCGTTTGGTTGTTAGTAGCTTATTGATCCCAGAATCTCATCAAGCAGCTTCTTGAAGGATCCCAGGGTGTCAGCTTCAACAACATTTCTGGGGAGTTGGTTCCAGACCCTCACAATTCTCTGAATGCCCCTTTATCTAATCTCCATTTGTGACCCCTGGTCCTTGTTTCTTTTTTCAGGTCAAAGAAGTCCCCTGGGTCGACATTGTCTATACCTTTTAGGATTTTGAATATTTGAATCAGATCGCCGCGTAGTCTTCATTGTTCAAGACTGAATAGATTCAATTCTTTTAGCCTGTCTGCATATGACATGCCTTTTAAACCCGGGATAATTCTGGTTGCTCTTCTTTGCACTCTTTCTAGAGCAGCAATATCCTTTTTGTAACGAGGTGTCCAGAACTGAACACAATATTCTAGGTGAGGTCTTACTAATGCATTGTAAAGTTTTAACATTACTTCCCTTGATTTAAATTGAACACTTCTCACAATATATCCGAGCATTTTGTTGGCCTTTTTTATAGCTTCCCAACATTGTCTAGATGAAGAAAGAAAGTCAACATAAACTCCTAGGTCTTTTTCATAGTTCCCTTCTTCAATTTCAGTATCTCCCATATGATATTTATAATGCACATTTTTTTGCCTGCGTGCAATACTTTACACTTTTCTCTATTAAATGTCATTTGCCATGTGTCTTCCCAGTTCTGCATGCTGTCTAGATCATTTTGAATGACCTTTGCTGCTGCAACAGTGTTTGCCACTCCTCCTATTTTTGTGTCATCTGCAAATTTAACAAGTTTCCTTACTATACCAGAATCTAAATCATTAATGTAGATTAGGAATAGCAGATGACCTAATACTGATCCCCTGTAGTTTAAAAACTAGGAGCTCAACTGAGCAGGGATTGAAAACAAACATAGGAACCTGCGAAAGAATAAAAACAAGCAGGTACAATAACAGACACATCGCAAGTAATAAAGGCGGGAAAAACAAGGAAAAACATCAAACAAAAATTTTGCCGGACGGAGGAGGAACGTGTGTGAGAGAGGTGGGAGGAAGTAAAAGGAAACAAATGCTACGCGTGCTGGAAGGACCAGCATGGTGCTTGTTTGGTAGAGGTATTTTTGTTTTGTGTTGCAAGACTTGTTTTGTTACACCTTTTTATTTTGCTCTATGAGTGTTGTTGTGCAACCTTTTGATTTGCTTTTGTTTAAATAAATCCACACGCTTCCAACCCCGCAAGTACCTGCCACTGTGTCAGTTTCCTGGTCTCTGTCACCACTCGAGCGAACCTGTCACAGTGACAAAGAATAACCGCGTTTGTAAATCAACGGATTACAGTCCCAAATAATAAATACACGTATCTTTCCCACAATGTACAAAACACGGTCACCAGTCCTGGGTGCGTGCTGTAGTGCTCGTGGTGGGTGATACAGTTTATTTCGTGACAGTGGTGAAGTGCTGTTCCGGCTTTGTGCTGGCCCAAGGCGACAGCTCCGGAATCGTGTTAGCTGTCTGGTGATTCACAAACAAGACAATTACTAACAGACAGAACAAACAAACAAAAAACACTCACAATACTGTTACGTTCTCTGGGGTCTCTCACAGTCCTTCTAGGTTTAAAAACCACAAACCAACCAAACCCTTGGTAAACGAGTGCAACCGCCTCTCCAATCTGTGGCTTGCAACGGAGTCTGGCCTTCATCCAGACTGGCCGACCTCCCGACCCGGGGAAAGAACTGTCAGACCAGCCCGTCCAAAGAACTCTGTTCTCGCTACTTAGTGCCCTCACAGGTCGGGAGGGAGATTTACAACCAAGACTCATTGTATTTCTGTCACAGTCCCCTATTTATACCGTCAACCATGACCCCTTGGTAAACTAGCACGTCCGCTCCTCCAATTCGCGGATGCCACATCGTTAACCTTCCGTGTCAATGGTTTTGTGTACCATAGCTCCGGTTGGGGAGGGAGATCTAACACCAAGAATTATTCGATCTCTGTCACAGAGATACACATGTGTGGCACATTAGTTTAGTGTGTACAGTATTATCCAGGTGGAGGCATTCCTGAAGACACCTGCAGCCAGAACAGCAAAATACCAGCCAGCTCAACATCAGCCACTAGGGAACCAGGATCTCCTGAAAGCTTACTATTGTAGACCCACAGTTAACATCAGGTGCTTAGACAAGTAAGTACAGGTAGGGTTACCGGTGCAAATGCAATGGCTCCAGTTTCTTCCTAAAACAGTAAACTCACTGTATAAAACACACATTTGAAGCCATCGTTCTTACAGTGTAATTTGTTATATACATATTTGTGATATGCTTCCGTAACTTGGTGACAGAAACACAACTCAACACAAAGAAGTTTGATCAAGAAAAATATTTAATTTGGTTACAGAACCCCAGTCTTTTGCTATTTAACAAACTGGTTGCATTTTAGACATTAACAAATAATACAAATAATTTCAGTTTATATGCATATAACTACTGGGGAAGCATATTAGCATTGCACTGTGCACTGCACCCTGTGCAACAATGATATTGCTCCCCACCTCCACATAATCAGATCAAGCAATCAGCCCAGAGGTTCAGCGTTGCCAAACACATTGTTATAAAAACAAAACAATATTTCACCCATGCTGAACAATCAGCTCCTCCTTTATACATGTGGTCAGGCTAAATTGGCAATTAATTAATGAAATACGCATGTTTTAAGGTTCCCCTCCCATCAGGTCAGACTAACCAAGCCAGCCTTAAATAGTCATTGCATTTAATTAGCAATTTCATTTTTGTACTAGAACTTAACTTTAGTTAAGTTAGATTTTCAAAGGTCCTCTATCGTGAGACCCTGGGCTGAAGATGGGATTGACCTCAGTAAAGTTGTCTTTACAAGTTGGGATTGCGATCACCAGGCTTAAATCTGGTGATTTTCAAAGGTCCTCTATCATGAGACCCTGGGCTGAAGATGGGGTAGACCTCAGTGAATGTGTACTTAAAAGTGTGGATTTCATATCTCGTGCTACCATCATAAACATTGTAAAATGATAACTCTCCTTTCTCATAGTCCAGAATCATCCCCACTTTATAGAGCTTGTGTTGCAGTGTAAGAGGGACTGGGGACTGGCTCACAGCTTCATATGTATTTCCTCTCCACCGCCTCACAAGCCAGTAGCCCTCCTCTGGTTTCTCAGGTATGATCTTCTCATTAGGATGTATGGAGGAGACCCCCAGAGCCCAGTAGCCCTTCTCCCCCACCTCCACCTCCCAGTAGTGCCTCCCAGAGGTGAACCCCTCCCTGCCCAGCACACTAGGCCACTCTGCTGATCCCTCCCCTTTGAATCTCACTTGTGAGCTGTCATCAGAGACTGCGAGGCTGGGGCTGGCTGTGTTAGGTTTCAGGGTCACTTCCGCTGGGTTGGTGGGGCTTGTATACACTCCACAACAAAATACGTTATCATTGGAAACTGCTCCGTGAGGCCTTTCTGTGGATATTGGGTTTTAATTTCTGATTTTAAGGTTGCCAAACTGCAAGTGTTCAAACACAAAGTGGTTGTATTCATGACCATATACAGTCATTTTATTTAAGTGGAAAAGGGTTAATATACAATATAAGGTTTACAAACGAGAGGAGGCCATTCAGCCCATCTTGTTTGTTTGGTTCTTAGTAGCTTATTGATCCCAGAATCTCATCAAACAGCTTAAGAACATAAGAAAGTTTACAAAACGAGAGGAGGCCATTCAGTCCATCTTGCTCGTTTGGTTGTTAGTAGCTTATTGATCCCAGAATCTCATCAAGCAGCTTCTTGAAGGATCCCAGGGTGTCAGCTTCAACAACATTACTGGGGAGTTGGTTCCAGACCCTCACAATTCTCTGTGTAAAAAAGTGCCTCCTATTTTCTGTTCTGAATGCCCCTTTATCTAATCTCCATTTGTGACCCCTGGTCCTTGTTTCTTTTTTCAGGTCAAAAAAGTCCCCTGGGTCGACATTGTCTATACCTTTTAGGATTGTGAATGCTTGAATCAGATCGCCACGTATTCGTCTTTGTTTAAGACTAAATAGATTCAATTCTTTTAGCCTGTCTGCATATGACATGCCTTTTAAACCCGGGATAATTCTGGTTGCTCTTCTTTGCACTCTTTCTAGAGCAGCAATATCCTTTTTGTAACGAGGTGACCAGAACTGAACACAATATTCTAGGTGAGGTCTTACTAATGCAAGTTTTAACATTACTTCCCTTGATTTAAATTGAACACTTCTCACAATATATCCGAGCATTTTGTTGGCCTTTTTTATAGCTTCCCCACATTGTCTAGATGAAGAAATTTCTGAGTCAACATAAACTCCTAAGTCTTTTTCATAGTTCCCTTCTTCAATTTCAGTATCTCCCATATGATATTTATAATGCACATTTTTTTGCCTGCGTGCAATACTTTACACTTTTCTCTATTAAATGTCATTTGCCATGTGTCTTCCCAGTTCTGCATGCTGTCTAGATCATTTTGAATGACCTTTGTTGCTGCAACAGTGTTTGCCACTCCTCCTACTTTTGTGTCATCTGCAAATTTAACAAGTTTCCTTACTATACCACAATCTAAATCATTAATGTAGATTAGGAATAGCAGATGACCTAATACTGATCCCCTGTAGTTTAAAAACTAGGCGCTCAACTGAGCAGGGATTGAAAACAAACATAGGAACCTGCAAAAGAATAAAAACAAGCAGGTACAATAACAGACACATCGCAAGTAATAAAGGCGGGAAAAACAAGGAAAAACATCAAACAAAAATTTTGCCGGATGGAGGAGGAACGTGTGTGAGAGAGATGGGAGGATGTAAAAGGAAACAAATGCTACGCGTGCTGGAAGGACCAGCATGGTGCTTGTTTGGTAGAGGTATTTTTGTTTTGTGTTGCAAGACTTGTTTTGTTACACCTTTTTATTTTGCTCTATGAGTGTTGTTGTGCAACCTTTTGATTTGCTTTTGTTCAAATAAATCCACACGCTTCCAACCCCGCAAGTACCTGCCACTGTGTCAGTTTCCTGGTCTCTGTCACCACTCGAGCGAACCTGTCACGGTGACAAAGAATAACCGCGTTTGTGTGATTCGTAATTTTACTGGATGCAGAGCTCCAGAAACATAAAAGCGGGGGCAGGACCCGATATACTATACAGGGCATCGTGGTCTGAAGTTCTGTGCTGGTGATGACCTCGTAATCAAAAGGAATAGAAAAAAACATGCACAATAAAAATAACCAAACCACCAAAGACAATATTTACCCGCAAGATGCTTTCAAAACAAGCCAAATCTAACAACGGTAAAAACCAGGCAGAAATAGTTTTGACCTTAAGGTCTTCAATACACAATAGTACTTCTTGACTTAGTATCTCAGGGGGGCATCGCCTCAAACGCTTCCTGGGCTGCTGGGGTTCCACTGTCAAATGTCTGTGGAAGTATCTTTTTAGCACAGAAAATTAATACAATTATTGCCATTGTTTTTTTTATTTTAAAAAAAATCAAATAAAATAAAAAATAAGGTTGTTGACTTCTGTCACCCATGGTAACAAGAAACCCATTAATTTAAATGTGCACGCAGATGTACCTTAAGTAAACAGTGAACGTGTATTTACAACTACCGTAGGTTGAATAAATACACACCAATTAAACATCAGATGAGAAGCAGGATATGTATTTACATCAGATTTATTTAATCCTATTCAATTCATTGCATTCATAACTGTGGCCCATAGCATGCCATTTTTGGACATTTTTACACCTAGCCATGACTACCACTGTGTGCTATAGTATAGGAAAGCTAAATGCCATTTTAAGACAGCAGGTCAGACCAGTCACACATTAAAAAAAATACATACTTTTGTAGCTGTATAAAAAAATAACACTCATGCAAAAATGATTTTATACATTTTCCCCTCGATATCCCATATGCAAAAGTAAGAGATACATTGTAAGTATCTGTTCTTCTCGTGTTTGTTGGTTGCAATATTAGAGGTGTTTCATCCAGCACTTCAATCTACACCCAGTAAAAAGATGAAACTAAGAAATTCGAGCAGTAGTGAAGCATTTGGGCTAAAGACTTCATCTGGAAGTATCAGTATATCCTTGTTTCTTCATTGAATGGATATTATAACGCTGTATTGGACTTCTCTCGTATGATTTTCAAAGGTCCTCTATCGTGAGACCCTGGGCTGAAGATGGGGTAGACCTCAGTGAATTTGTAGTTAAAAGTGTGGATTTCATATCTCGTGCTACCATCATAAACATTGTAAAATGATAACTCTCCTTTCTTATAGTCCAGAATCATCCCCACTTTATAGAGCTTGTGTTGCAGTGTGAGAAGGACTGGGGACTGGCTCACAGCTTCATATGTATTTCCTCTCCACCGCCTCAGAAGCCAGTAGCCCTTCTCTGGTTTCTCAGGTATGATCTTCTCATTAGGATGTATGGAGGAGACCCCCAGAGCCCAGTAGCCCTTCTCCCCCACCTCCACCTCCCAGTAGTGCCTACCGGAGGTGAACCCCTCCATGCCCAGCACACTGGGCCACCCTGCTGATCCCTCCCCTTTGAATCTCATTTGTGAGCCGTCTTTAGAGACTGCGAGGCTGGGGTTGGCTGAGTCAGGGTTCAGGGTCACTTTAGCTGAAGACAAGGAACAAACAGAAAGCATTGTTTTATCTAGTAACATGTTTAAAGCAGAATATATGATTACAAGGCTACAGTAGGTCTTTCAAGTTAGCTCTAAGCAGACAGGTCTCACTTTTTCTCATGTATTTAAAGCAGAAAAGGTAGTGGGAGAAATGCATTTTTAAAATAGAAAAGTAATTACTGTTTTTTTTTTTTACTGTTGAACACTTGTCTGGTTATTATAATTGATTTAAAAAACAAACAAACTTGAATTTGTGTTTTTCAAATGCACATACAGTGGCTCTCAAAAGTATTCACCCCCCTTGGACTTTTCCACATTTTATTGTGTTACAACATGGAATCAAAATGGATTTAAATTAGGAGTTTTTGCCACTGATCAACACAAAAAAGTCCATAATGTCAAAGTGAAAAATAAAATCTACAAATTGTTCTAAATTAATTACAAATACAAAACAGAAAATAATTGATTGCATAATTATTCACCCCCCTTGAGTCAATATTTGGCAGAGGCACCTTTGGCAGCAATTACAGCCATGAGTCTATTTGGATAAGTCTCTTCCAGCTTTGTACATCTGGACACTGCAATTTTTGCCCATTCTTCTTTACAAAATTGCTCAAGCTCCGTCAAGTTGGATGGGGACCTTTGGTGAACAGCAATTTTCAACTCTTTCCACATATTCTCAATTGGATTGAGGTCCGGGCTTTGACTGGGCCACTCCAGGACATTGACCTTTTTGTTTTTAAGCCACTCCAATGTGGCTTTGGCTGTATGTTTGGGGTCATTGTCCTGCTGGAAGATGAATCTTCTCCCAAGTCCCAGGTCTCTTGCAGACTTCAGCAGGTTTTCCTCCAGGATTTCTCTGTACTTTGCTGCATCCATTTTGCCCTCTATCTTCACGAGGCCCTGACGCAGAGAAGCATCCCCATGGCATGATGCTGCCACCACCATGCTTCACGGTAGGGATGGTGTTCTCAGGATGATGTGCGGTGTTTGGCTTGCGCCAAACATAGCGCTTAGCGTTGAGGCCAAAAAGCTCTATTTTGGTCTCATCAGACCATAGAATCTTCTTCCACTTGGTCTCAGTCTCCCACATGCTTTCTGGCAAACTCTAGCCAAGATCTGATGTGTTTTTTTCAACAATGGCTTTCTTTATGCCACTCTCCCTTAAAGGCCAGTTTTGTGAAGCACCCCGGCTATTGTTGCCGTATGCACAGTGTCTCCCAGCTCATCTGTGGAAGACTGTAACTCCTTTAGAGTTGCCATAGGCCTCTTGGTGGCCTCCCTGACTAGTGCCCTTGTCGCCCGGATACTCAGTTTTTGAGGATGGCCTGTTCTAGACAGATTCACAGTTGGGCCATATTCTCTCCATTTCTTAATAATGGACTTTACTGTGCTCCGGGGGATATTCAATGCCTTGGAAATGTTCTTATACCCTACCCCTGATTGGTGCTTTTGAAGAACCTTATTCCGGATTTGCTTTGAATGTTCCTTCGTCTTCATGATGTAGTTTTTGTTAGGAAATGTACTAACCAACTGTGGGACCTCCCAGAGACAGGTGTTTTCAACCTGAAATCATGTGAAAACCTTAATTGCACACAGGTGGACTCCATTCAACTAATTATGTGACTTCTAAAGACAATTGGTTGCACCAGAGCTTATTTAGGTGTGTCATTTCAAAGGGGGTGAATACATATGCAATCAATTATTTTCTGTTTTATATTTGTAATTAATTAATTAATCCAATTGAGAATATGTGGAAAGAGTTGAAAATTGCTGTTCACCAAAGGTCCCCATCCAACTTGACGGAGCTTGAGCAATTTTGCAAAGAAGAATGGGCAAAAATTGCAGTGTCCAGATGTGCAAAGCTGGAAGAGACTTATCCAAATAGACTCATGGCTGTAATTGCTGCCAAAGGTGCCTCTACCAAATATTCAAGGGGGGGTAAATAATTATGCAATCAATTATTTTCTGTTTTGTATTTTTAATTAATTTAGAACAATTTGTAGATTTTATTTTTCACTTTGACATTATGGACTTTTTTGTGTTGATCAGTGGCAAAAACTCCTAATTTAAATCCATTTTGATTCCATGTTGTAACTCAATAAAATGTGGAAAAGTCCAAGGGGGGTGAATACTTTTGAGAGCCACTGTATATAAATTGAAATAGTCTCACCATTGTTTGCCTATATACTATATGATTGTATATAAAAAGAATACAAGACATTTGTGCAATAGGAAGTCAGTAAAAATGGGTTTCAGGCTTACCTTGATCTTTAACTATGCTACTCCATTCTGAAATGAATGAAAACATGGATGAGAAACTCAGTCAGTATATTCTCATTACTGTAAGTGAATGAATACAGATTTACAGTGCTTACCTCTTTCAACAACATATCCCACTGCATCTAAATGGAAGAAGATAAAGTGTTACAAGTTGAGTGAATATTGTAGGGATTTCCCATTCTAATAACCAGATCATACATTTCCCTCTGAATACACTTAATTTAACCAGCATTGGATCACATTATACAGTTTTCTGTATAATGCATACATACTAGCACTCAAATGGTAAAATAATTAAATTATTGCAATAAAAAAAATAGACAAAAGATTCAGGATTCGGAAAAGGCTGGGACAAATCAGTTATCTGTCTTTCCATGTAACATATTAGTACCTAGTTAATCAATATATGAGAAAATAAAAAGAGTTGATGTTCTTACTGAATTTCTTTCGAATTGCATCACAATCTAGAAAAGAAGCAAAGAAAAACATTCATTATTGGAGCAATAATACAAGTTGATTATAATGTGATGAACTCTCCTTGATCACTCCAATGAACTCACCCTGTTTCAGTTCCTTGATCTTCTTTTCTAAACTTTCAAAAAACACAAAATGAAAAGTTTAGCTTATAAAACACACACATAATTCATAATATAATAACTGCTGAACCATCTTGATACAATATGAGTTACAAGAAATGACAGTGAAACATGAATGGAAATACACTTTTAAATATAATAAATAAAACTTGCCACTTTTCTTCTTAAATTCGTCATGTTCTAGAAAATAAACAAAGAGAGCTTTGTAAATTAAGCTAGTTGATTAAAGTTTGGGTCTCTGACAAAAGCTGATGTGATGCACTCTCCGTGATCACTCTAATGAACTCACCCTGTTTCAGTTCCTCATTCTCCTTTACTAAATTTTCTAAAAACACAAAATAAAAAGTTTAGCTTATATAATGTACATACTTCATTCCTAGGGGTAGAACGAATAGCTGAGGTCAAAATAGTATGAAAAAATATGAATAAATCATGTATTTCATAATGCCTGGTTCACTATTGATAGATACACAGTTTTGTAACACTTTGCTGTTTGTCACTAGATTTGAACACTGCTTGGAATTCATTATGTATTAAAGTTCTAAAATGTCATTTCAGTGTTAATGGATTGCACTCCCGTCCATCTAAATCATCACGCTTCACAATTACTTTCCATTTCAATTCATACAGCTGAATACAATGAAATATTGACATCCCTAGTTTACTAACACACACAAACATGACTATGATGCTGCTGCTGTTTTAAATTGAAGTGTGTGATTAGTCGACTACCAGTTTCTGAGGTCGACTGTCACTTTACAAGTTGGCTATTCGCTGCTACCTGTAATATACACACAATTTCACAGTATTACTGCACATTGATACACTATTATATGAGTTACAAGGACTAACAGGTAAACATGAATGGAAATACACTTTTAAATATAATAAATAAAACTTGCCATTTTTCTTCTCAAATTCATCACGTTCTAGAAAATAAACAAAGAGAGCTTTGTAAATTAAGCTAGTTGATTAAAGTTTGGGTCTCTGACAAAAGCTGATGTGATGCACTCTCCGTGATCACTCTAATGAACTCACCCTGTTTCAGTTCCTCATTCTCCTTTACTAAACTTTCTAAAAACACAAAATAAAAAGTTTAGCTTATATAATGTACATACTTCATTCCTAGGGGTAGAACGAATAGCTGAGGTCAAAATAGTATGAAAAAATATGAATAAATCATGTATTTCATAATGCCTGGTTCACTATTGATAGATACACAGTTTTGTAACACTTTGCTGTTTGTCACTAGATTTGAACACTGCTTGGAATTCATTATGTATTAAAGTTCTAAAATGTCATTTCAGTGTTAATGGATTGCACTCCCGTCCATCTAAATCATCACGCTTCACAATTACTTTCCATTTCAATTCATACAGCTGAATACAATGAAATATTGACATCCCTAGTTTACTAACACACACAAACATGACTATGATGCTGCTGCTGTTTTAAATTGAAGTGTGTGATTAGTCGACTACCAGTTTCTGAGGTCGACTGTCACTTTACAAGTTGGCTATTCGCTGCTACCTGTAATATACACACAATTTCACAGTATTACTGCACATTGATACACTATTATATGAGTTACAAGGACTGACAGGTAAACATGAATGGAAATACACTTTTAAATATAATAAATAAAACTTGCCATTTTTCTTCTCAAATTCATCACGTTCTAGAAAATAAACAAAGAGAGCTTTGTAAATTAAGCTAGTTGATTAAAGTTTGGGTCTCTGACAAAAGCTGATGTGATGCACTCTCCGTGATCACTCTAATGAACTCACCCTGTTTCAGTTCCTCATTCTCCTTTACTAAACTTTCTAAAAACACAAAATAAAAAGTTTAGCTTATATAATGTACATACTTCATTCCTAGGGGTAGAACGAATAGCTGAGGTCAAAATAGTGACTTTAAAAAAATATGAATAAATCATGTATTTCATAATGCCTGGTTCACTATTGATAGATACACAGTTTTGTAACACTTTGCTGTTTGTCACTAGATTTGAACACTGCTTGGAATTCATTATGTATTAAAGTTCTAAAATGTCATTTCAGTGTTAATGGATTGCACTCCCGTCCATCTAAATCATCACGCGTCACAATTACTTTCCATTTCAATTCATACAGCTGAATACAATGAAATATTGACATGCTAGTTCACTAACAAAAACATGACGATGATGCTGCTGCTTTGAGTTGAAGTGTGTGATTAGTCGACTAGCAGTTTCTGAGGTCGACTGTCACTTTACTATTCCACTATTCGCTGCTACATGTAATATACTCTCTTCTCAACACCTCTATACTCTCTGGCTGTTTCCCCTCTGCCTTCAAACAGGCCTGCATAAAACCCATCCTAAAAAAATCCTCCCTTGATTCCTCATCCCTCCAGAACTACCGTCCTGTCTCCAGCATCGTAACCAGAATTGCCATTCTACTGAGGTCAAACGTAGGTTTCAATCTATAGTTGGCAGTATTTATATGACTGGTTGGTATTTATTATTCAACCGCCAAAACTATGTTACATGACAAACCAACAGAGAAAATTAAGTCTTTTGTACTTTACCAGACTTTTTATATGAGCATCAGCATTGATGATGCAAAAAAACAACCGAGGACACGGCCTCGGTGTCCTCATAGCTAGTTACAGCCATGCCTGTCTCCCTTGTCCAGTTCCTCTCTAAAACCCTTGAGTGAGCGGTACGTTGCCAGCTCTCTGCTTTCCTGTCTACTTTTCTGTGTTCAACCCTCTCCAATCTGGGTTTCGCCCAGCACACTCCACTGAAACTGCACTTCTCTCTGTCACTAACTCTCTACTCTCTGCCCGTGCTGCCTCCCTCTCCTTTGTCCTAATTCTCCTCGACCTCTCTGCAGCCTTTGACATGGTCGACCACCCTATTCTCCTCTCCTCCCTCGCTGACCTGGGACTCTCCGGCACTGCTCTTGCCTGGTTGTCCTCCTACCTTGCTCATTGCACATACCGGGTGTCCTGGCGTGGCTCACCCTCTGCCTCTTGCTCTCTTTCGACAGGTGTCCCCCAAGGCTTAGTCCTGGGACCCCTCCTGTTTTCTCACTACACCCGCTCCCTGGTTCCCTTCATCTCCTCCCATGGCTTCTCGTATCATCTCTATGATGATAATTCCCAGATCTTCTCCTCATTTCCCCCCTCTGACCCCGACGTTTCCTCCAGTATCTCGATCTGCCTCTCGGCAATCTCCTCCTGGATGATCTCTCTATCTCTATTCCTCTTGAATCCACAACCCTCTCTCCCTCCTTGATCTTTTGCTACTGATTTTATTGTACAATGTGATACTCTGTAATGTGATACTTTATATTGTGATATTTTGTAATGTGATACTTTGTACTGTGATATTTTGTAACAATTGTAAGTCGCCCTGGATAAGGACGTCTACTAAGAAATAAATAATACACACATATATTCCCAGTATTACTGCACATTGATACAATATTATACAAGTTACAAGAACTGTAAGGTAAATAGAAAAATAAATACAAGTTAAAAATGAATAAATCTTAAATTTTTCTTCTGAAGTCCATCACGTTTTAGAGAATAAAGAGACACAAACATTTCTCTTTTGGTACAAAGATTTTACAAAGTTTTCTACAGTGACTGTGTCTGATTGTGACGACCTAAGTTGTGAAATCCTGCACACTCAAAATCAAACAGAACTGGAATTTTCCTGCAGTGTATTGTGTGTGGATCAAACCCATTTCTGTAATTACTGCCCCATATTCCACTACTAAATTAATTGTATTATTACTTGTGCTGTGATTTCTTGAAATGTATTTTTGTTTACGACTGTAAGTCGCCCTGGATAAGGGTGTCTGCTAAGAAATAAATAATAATAATAATAATAATAATAATAATAATAATAATAATAATAATAATAATAATAATAATATTAGATTACAATATCCTATAATCACTACTTCACCATATTCCTTACTTACCATCTTTGCCTGGCTTTTTCTCTTTTCTTAAAGCATCTAAAAAATTAAATTATTAAAAGTTTTAGCAAAAACGTCTGTGTTTTATACAAGGCACTTTAGCGCTCTAATAAAAGCTGAATTGGTTCTTTTAAAATGAATACCGGTGTCTTTTAAAAAGCTGCTGTTTGAATTTTTACAAAATATCATAAAAAAAGTCATTGTAAGCTTCTGCTTCTTTTATAAAATATCTAAAACAGAAAATTACATTTAAACATTTGAAATGACAAATGAAAAAAATGAGTTACCATATTTCTTCTGAAGTTCATTTAATTCTAAAAAAATAAACAAAGAGAGTTTTGTTATTCGAGCTACTTGGGATTCATTCATCAACAGCCATTGAAATTTGATAAAACCCTTAATCTGATTATTACTGAACTCACCGTGCTGCACTCGCTGGCTATCAGTTCCTTGTGACTCTAAAAACAGAGAATTAAAAGAGTTAGTTTGTATTCCAGATCAATACCCAGGTAATACAGATTCAACATACATTGCATACATTACTGAATATATTACTGAATCAAGGTTACACATTTGAAATAAGGCAAATTAATAGGGGCTCCTGAGTGGCACATCCAGTAAAGGCGCTCCGCAGGATGCGCCCTATAGCCTGGAGATCGCTGGTTCGAGTCCAGGTTATGCCATCAGCGATCGTAACTGGGAGTTCCCAGGGGGTGGCGCACAATTGGACGGGCACCGCCCGGGTGGGGAAGGTTCAGGTCAGCAGGGTAATCCTCGGGTCACCGCGCACCAGCGAACAATTTTTTAGTTTTTTTTTTTTTTGATTATTTTGCACCAGGATCTAATCAAAATGTGTCCTTTTTTAAAAATAAATAAATAAACAAACACTTGTGTCTTTTTAAAAAACATCCTTTGTTATAGATATTTGGAACAGAATTGAACTTTAGACATTTTGGAATAACTTTTATTGTCCAGTATCTTAGTTTTAATGCCAGTAAGGCAGTTTAGGAAAAACTCAATCAGAGGTTCATTTATATATGTAGTTATGATATTGTATCAGGCAAGTACGATGTTGGGAGCAGAATATACAATAAAAGTAGAGTTTAAGGTATAAACAGAAATATTTACAATGACAGAGCGCATCGGCTCAAAGATGTGCGCACCACATTTTTGACATGATTTTGGATGAAGAAATGATTGCCAAGTACCGTTTGAAGAGGGAGGATATCCATAATATGTTTTTTGCAGGTCACACTGATATAGTCAGTCCATTTTCTTGCCTGCAACCATGTTATACCCCTTACTTCACTAACAGAACTCATTCTGTTTGCAATTTCGGTTCACTTTTTCTTTTTGGACATGGTTTTAGAAAATAACAAATCCTTACTACTTTCAACTTCTTCTAGAAGTACCTGCTAGCTCTGCTGAAATGCTTCCTTTTACCTGCTGTTTGAGGTGCCATTCTCATCGTCTCCTACACACCCAACAACTCCCCTGTTAATTATGGTTTTATATTATGACTTCTAATGTGTCGCATGTGTTCTGATAGATGTAATAATTAGTCAAGGTGACGCAATGCTGTGGTTGTGGTGCAGTCCCAAACTTTTAGATGGAAAATGGGGTAGTACGACATTTAAAACTAGTTTCTGTCAGTTACACGAGTAATGATTATTCAAAATACATGGTATCCTTGTGCTGCGTGATTAATACATTTTCAGATAACACGGCATTGCTAGTCGACCTGTCGTTCAGAAACACGGCACTGACACTGATTCGAGTGGATTATAGAAACTGGTGAGAACCGATCGAATGGGCAGGTGATAAGTGGTGGAAAGACCTATCGTAACTGAAGTTACGACCTCGCAATATAGAAACGAGCCCCAGATCCTTAAGGAAATGTTATTTGTACCCAGGTGTTTCTGCAAGATTCCTAACTGAAGTAACACAAAGTAATCTGATTACTTACTACTTGTCAATATTAAAATGTATATCTTTCTGTATCTGATTACAAGTAACTTGGTACTGGAACTAGTTACGTAAACAACTCTGTATTCTACACAACTGTGCTGATACATACTTTACACTGTTTAAGAAAAAATAGGTGATTCAAATTTGACACTGTGTTTAGGTTACAGTTTTGCTTCAGTGTACTACTGCAACTCTCCCATTATTCTGTACTGTATTGAATAGTTACTGTGCTCATTGTACTGCATTATATACTGCAATATCACTGTATTACCTCTGCAGCACTTATTATTTAGTTCATTATTGAACTTACCGTTTACAAATTGATACCGGTCCTCATTCGAAGAGTCTAAATTAGAAATATTACTGAATCAAGGTTACACATTTGAAATTATAAGACAAATTAATGAATACATATTGTGGCAGACTAGGGGGAGGAAGAGAGAAAAATGTAGTCCAGGAGGGGCTGAGGGACTACATCTCCCAGAATGCCACAGGAGGGAGCCAGGATGGGGTTCACCTGGCTCTGATAATTAATGAGGGACACCTGTCGGGGATTAGGAGGCAGAGACAAAATGTTTGTTCAGGTCAGTTGGAGTAAGGTAAAGTGTAAACCTTTGTGTGTAACAGGGTTTTGCAATCGGTAAATGGCTTAGCGGTCCGATACAGTTAGAACTTGCAGTGTTTTATGTTTTGTTTTGTTTTTGTAAATAATAAAAGTGCACAACTGCGCTAAAACTTTCAATTTCTGTGTCTGGGTCTGCATAAAAAGGACAATCGAACCTGAAAAATAGTGAAATTCTTCACTCTCTCTCTCTCTCTATATATATATATATAGTTGCCTGTAATCTAAAATCATTTTAAAATGTCTTACAGCTTCTGAAACAGAAGTAGTTTGGGCTGTATGCTCAAGAGAAATAATACAGACACACAGAGTATTTCTACATCTCATGCTTTGCAGTGGTACAATCCTACAATTTCACCAAAAGATAAGAAAAACACCATGAAACTTTTTGCACTTGAATTTTGTAATGTGTTTTACTGGTCAATATCTTAGTTTATTGCTGGTTAAGTAGAAAATTCAATCAGATGAAGGAAATGTTATTTGTGCACAGGTGTTTTTGCAAGATTCTGAACTGAAGTAACACAAAGTAATCTGATGACTTCCTAATTATCAATATTAAAAGTAATACCTTTCTGTAATAAGTTACTGTGACAGAAAGACAATGATTCTTGGTGGTAAACCTCCCTCCTGACCTGTGAGGGCGCTAAGTAACGGGAACAGAGTACCCTGGACTGCTTGGCCTGACACTTCGTTCCTAGTATTTAAAGGAAGTCGGTCATTTAGAAAAGGGGTGGAGCTTCAGTACATAAACTCATTGACCCGGAAGGGAAATTATGTGGCAGCCGCGGATTGGAGGAGCGGCTGCAATCGTTACCAAGGGTCATGAGTGATGGTATAAGTAGGGATGGAGCAAAGCAACCTGCTCCTTCGTTTTGGTTTATGAAAAAGAATCAGGACCTGTGTATCGTATCGTATCGTATCATATCGTGAGTGTTTGTTTGTTTTGTCTAATCCTTGCATATTATTAGACAGCTAACACATTCCGGAGCTGTCGCCAGAGGCCAGCACAAACCCGGAACAGCACTGCACTTGTATCACATATAACTGTATTTGCACCACGAGCACTAATTCACGCACTAACAGACTTGTGTATGTGTTTTGTGTTTAATGTGGGGGTACAATAAAATTGACTATTATTTCGGGACCAGCCTGGGGATTATAAACGTAAGTAATACACACCGCTGTATTACTTATCTTCATTATTGTTTACTGTTTGTTTTGCCATCAGGCACTGAGCATACAAACACATTAAACAACATTGCACCTGGATTATAATTGTCTGTCTGTTCATTGATCACATGCACCTGCACACTGTTAACCACTTTGCCACAGTTACTCAACGTTATCTGATTACAAGTAACTTGGTACTGGAATTAGTTACATAAAACAACTCTGTATTTAACACAACTGTACTGATACATGTGTAACACTGTTTTATGAAAAAAGAGGTCATTCAAATTTGACACTGTGTTTAGGTTGCAGTTTTGCTTCAGTGTATTACTGCAACTCTCCCATTATTCTGTACTGTATTGAATAGTTACTGTGCTCATTGTACTGCATTATATACTGCAATATCACTGAATTAACTCTGCAGCACTTATTATTTAGTTTATTATTGAACTTACCGTTTACAAATTGATACCCATCCTCATTCGAAGGGTCTAAATTAGAAATTGGAAAACAAAATGATAGATTACAAATGAACCTGTTGATTTATCACATTCTTTCCCTTTTACAGTACATGTTGTAGATTAAACGTACAGAATATGGAACAATTCCCAGTGCAAGAGCACACACTTGCAGGGGAGTCTCATGGTGGATATGTTATAGATTTATTCATTGTGATTTGGGTAGATCGACTACTTATCTGTCAGAGTCAAACAGTTTAAAGAGAATAATAATACATTATATACAGTCAATGCTCATTAAAATGAACTCGGATTAGACACATTTACTGATACTACCAATTTTCTACATGGTCCTGACCAAATTTTGCAGTTGCTTATTGAAAATGGCTTCTATAATACAAATTTGAATAAAAGGATACTGGGAAATGTATTCGCTTGCATTCACATTACTATATATATATATATATATATATATATATATATATATATATATATATATATATATATATATGTCTATATATATGTCTATATATATATATATATATATATATATATATATATATATATATATATATATATATATATATATATATATATATATATATATATATATATATATATATATATATATAAATATCATCAGGTCATCAGGTGACAAAGTATTACATATAATATAAACATATAAACTTGCTTGATATTTTTTGTGTGTGTGTGTGATATATTGTGTGATTTTTACACTGAAGATTTATTGTTAATTATGTGGTACGCTTTTTTTTGTATTGAGCACATTCTAGTATTTTATGCACGTTTTTTTTTATTTTGATACTTTTTTGATCTGTTGCTACTTTGCTTAATTAGGTATTCTTTTTTTTGTGCATGATTTTGTAATTGTTTGAATTTTTTTTGTAATTGTTCAAGCATTTTTATCCCTCCCTGAGTACTACACCTGTATGTTATTTAATTTAAATTAGTACATTGTTAGTTCCTCTGGTAGAGATTGGAGGAGAGACAAGTGCTCTACCTTTAAGTAATAGACACGAGAGAGACAAAGAGAGAGTCAGAAGGGGTTATTTTCGCTCGTAAGAAGAAAACAGAAGACATTAGAATTGAGTTTGATGGGATGATGTCAAAGGTAGTACCAGTGTTTACATTTCTGGGGGTGTTGTTGGATGAGAAGTTGAAATGGACTCCGCAGATAGACAAAATAATTGTGAAATGTAAGGCAAGGATGAACCTGCTGAGGAGTATATCAGGGAACTCATGGTGAGCAAGTATGAACACTCTGTTAATGATCTATAGGGCGCTGATCAGGCCTATACTAGATTATGGATGTATGGTATATGAGGAAGCAGCTAGTAAGGCGCTGGGAACATTGGATGTGGTACAAACTAGGGCTCTGAGAATATGAAGTGGAGCGCGATGTTCATCACCAGTTGCAGCATTGCAAGTAGTTGCTGGGGAAATGTCTCTCTTTTTAAGAAGGAAGATGATGAGAATTAGGTATTGGGCTAAGATAATGAATGGTGGAGATGGAAATCATGTTCATAGGATTTTTGAACCCTGTTGGGAGTATGAGGTCGTGGAAGGATGGTGGGCAATTCACTGACACAAAGACAAAACTTTATTTGTAACACCGCTCAGGCGAACTGATTTATTTTTACCCACAGAGGACGTGGTTGTCCGTTGCCTGAATACTGGCAACAGTGAACAGGACCAATACTGCTATACAGTCCAGTGCACATACAAGTGCTCAAAAATAATAATGAAAACATGAGGCGATAGAAAAAGGGAAAATAAAACACAGTAATAAAACTACAAAATAAAGGTTCTGCACTCAACAGCTCTACCCCGACCGTCGCTATCCGTACGGCCCGGGTCTCCGTCCTATGCTCTCCCGTTCCCTCAACCTGCTCGTACTATTCAGGGTTCTGACCAAGTTTTTTCCCGCTCCTAAAAATTCCTTTTCTTTTTAATTAGTTATTTAGTGTGCTCGTTCTTCTCCGGCCGTGCTCGGTCCGGCAGCAGAGCTTCCGCCAGCTGGCTCGTTTCGTCTTAGAGGGGCAGGCGGAGGGAACCAGAGAGAGTTATCTTGTAGGGTCAGCAATGCCCCAAGACCCACCTCTCAGCCACTTAGAGAGAGGGAAAGCCAACACACCCTCTTCCCCACCTCTCTGTGTCATTGCCATGACTGATAGGCGGATCTATGAGGCTGATGCCCCCTTCCTGCAGTACCACGCATGTGCCAGACAGTCAGCACAGATCTCGCCCCCGTTACCAGCGCCCGAGCTTGACATTTCTCTGTTGGTGTCAGATTACCTGCAATCTGTACCGACCCCTTTTTCGCCAATACAGAAAGATCAGGTCCAAGGTCTGTGACGTCATCTGCTTGCGCCACTAACAAAGCCTCCTGTTGCAACAAGGGCTTCAAGAGGTTTACATGATAAATGTGCTTTTCTCACCATTACTCTGGCTGGCAGATGTCATAATCCACCGTCCCAACCCGGTGTGTAACCTCAAAAGGTCCTTGCCACTTCACCAGAAGTTTGGACTCAGAGCTGGTTAACAATAGAAGCACTTTATCCCCCGGTTGAAACTTGCGTAACCGCGCCCCCCTGTTATATTGGGTATCCTCTCTGCATTGAGCCTGCTGCAAATTGTCATGCGCCCACTTTCCCACAGACTCAAGACGTTTGCGCAGGTCCAACACATACCGGACAGTATTGGTCGAATTATCCTGCTGTTCCTCCCACATCTCTCTGACCACATTGAGCACACCCCGGGGTCTATGCCCATAAAGCAGCTTGAATGCTGAAAAACCCGTAGAAGCCTGAGGTACCTCTCTGATCGCAAAGAGAAGGGGAGGAATCAGCTGGTCCCAGTAGCGCACGTCACTATCAATAAATCTATCAATTAAAGCGCTCCACAAGACCATCGGTCTGAGGGTGAAAACCAAGGTCCTAATGGTCTTAACCCCAGAAGTTGACATGTTCCGCGGACTAGCCGGGACATAAAGTTGGTGCCTTGGTCGGTCAGTATTTCCTTGGGGATCCCCACCAGGAGAAAACCTTCACAAGCTCATTGGCAACAGATTTAGCAGGCGCGAGATCGGAAGGAATGGCCTCTGGATAACGCGTAGCATAATCCAAAATGACCAATAGGTGTGTGTATCCCGCCGCACTCCTTTCTAACGGTCCCACTATATCTACTCCAATACGCTCAAACGGAGCTTCCGCTAGGGGCAACAGCACCAGTGGAGCTTGTGGGACGGCTCTAGGGCTAGCTTTCTGACATTCCTCACAGCGTTCGCAAAAACACCTGACGTCACCATCCAGCCCCAGCCAATAGAACCGTGTCATGAGCCTCTCTTTGGTCTTGTCCCTTCCCAAATGACCAGACAGGGGAATAGCGTGAGCCAACTGCAACAAATCCTCCTAAAGGGCTGAGGAGTGAGCAACTGGTGACGCACTTCCCCCGTCTACGGTAATTTTTCAACACGGTACAAAACGTCTCGATTAATCTCAAAGTGAGGGTACGTGGCGGCGCGTCTGGGCTCGACCACACAACCATTAACCACCGCTACTTGGTCAAAGAGCCTGCCCAGCACATCGTCACACCCTTGTTCGAGTCGGAAGTCACGGGAACGAGTTAAAAAATCAGCTCCCATGGCTTCCAGCTCAGGATTGGGTCAGTCCTGAGCGGAGGCAGTCGAGCCAGACCCCTGCACTGGCTCTGCGGCCTCCCCCCCAGACTCTTTGAGGAGGTCCAGAAGCATTTAAACTAGAAAGGAAGGGGGGAGAAAACAAAAAAAACAGAAGGGAGACCACATCAAAACAAGGGCAACAACTCAGGTAAGACAACTATTAAATGTATTTATCTAAATGCTTGAAGTCTCAGAAACAAAATGTTAGAACTTGAAGCTACTGCACTAACAAGTAACTACAAAGTGATAGGTGTTACAGAAACTTGGTTGTCAGAGTATGAATATAATATTAGTGGGTACACGCTGTATAGGAAAGACAGGCAGGACAGAAGAGGCAGAGGGGTAGCGCTATACATAAGAAATAGTCTTGAAGCCCAGGTGTTAAATCTGGACGAAGAAAACAACGCTGAATCAATATGGGTCAGAATAATGGACAAAAATTCAAAGAGCATAATAATAGGAGCATGCTATTGACTGCCAAATTCAGACACTGAGCAAAATAATCTGTTATACAATGACATTAGAAATGCATGTGGCAAAGGAGAAGCCAAACTAATGGGGGATTTCAACGAGCATACATGGATGACATGACAACCATGACTACAACAGTAGTCTGCACTAATCGGTTATTGGGCAAATTAACCAATAACATTGAATGGGCACGAATGCAATTCAAGCCCACTAAATAAAGGAACATCTCTATAATTAAAGGTAAAGTAGTAGATAAAACGTTCTTCATTAACGGTGAGGCAATACCAACAGTGTCTGAGAAGCCAGTGAAAAGTCTTGGGAGACGGTACGATGGGGATCTAAAGGACACAGTTCATGTGGGAGAAGTTAGACAACAAGCAGTGTAAGGGTTGAATAGCATAAACAGCAGCGCTTTACCAGGCAAACTAAAACTCTGGTGCTTTCAGTTTGGTCTACTGCAGAGGTTGCTGTGGCCACTGACTGTGTACGAGGTGTCTTTGACAACAGTAGAGAAGCTGGAATCTTTAATCAGTTCATACATCAGGAAATGGTTGGGTTCCACGCTGCCTCAGCAGAGTGGGACTTTATGGTAAAGGAATACTGCAGCTATCAGTCTCCGCTCTAACCAAGGAGTTTAAATGCGCCAAGGTCCGACTGGAAATGACATTAGTAGAGTCACGCAACAAATGCGTAAGAGAGGCAGCACCTGTGTTGAAAACTGGAAGAAAGTGGGTGGCAAAGAAAGCTGTGGAGGATGCAAAGGCTGCCCTTCGAATTGGTGATATCATAGGGCAAGTTCAGCATGGAAGAGGGGGTCTTGGTCTCAGTTCAGCTCCTCCTACATGGCACAAGGCAGCCCGAGCTCAACGGAGGAAGCTAGTAGTCAATGAGATGCAAAAGCAGGAGGAGAGGATGAGGTGCGTAAAGGCCGTTTCCCAGGCCAAGCAGGGAGAATGGATGAGATGGGAGAGTGTGGAACAACGCAAGATTGGCTGGCAAGACCTATGGTCAATAGAATAGAGCAGGATCAGTTTCCTTATCAGGTCGTATGAGAGTAAGAAACTGCGGTATGCTCAACTAGCCTCTGAAGCGGAACAGGATGGAGAGTCCGGGTTTACCCAGTGGAGGTGGGTTATCGAGGATTTGTGGCACACTACAACCCGGTTTCTCAAAGACGTCGGATTCAGTGGCCAAGAGTTGCATCACACAGTGAAGAACTTATCTGAAGCAGCAGAGAGAAGCAGCAACTGGCTGTGGTTGAGACGGAAAGATTCTGGCTGGGGATCATAAGCACAATAGAAAGAAAGAAACACTGATGTACGGGTAAGTAAGCTGGGCTGAGTTGAGTGGGGGACGGAGGGGGGGTGATACTGGGACACCAGATTCACCGTCAAGCCCTCTTGAGGTGTCGTGGGCTAGTCGAAACACTGAGGATGGACGGTGCCCACTTGAAGACCCCAGAGATGTACCCTACTTAGCTCAATCCAGACGGTTGTCATGCTGTGCGCTGGGGAGACCGCACTGTGGTTGATCCCCAGAGCCAGCATCGCAACCGTTGTGTGTGCTGATGCGCCAGGGAGGTAAAAAAGCTGATCCCTGGAGCCAGCATTACACTTCAGCCATCAACACCAGACAGAAGGATATCTACATCATCATATGGAAGGAAACGCAAATGGATAGAGACACAGATAGATCACATTAGTTTACTGTAAAGCTACGTCTTAGTTGGTGCTTATCATGGCGACAGCCGAGTTCAAATCAGCATGAAGTTTTAAGATCTACTCTCGTGTAATGGAAATCATTTAGATTCTGATATATTAAGCAAACTTGTTAAATTTGCAGATGACACACAAATAAGAGGAGTAGCACACACTGTTGCAGCAGCAAAGGTCATTCAAAATGATCTAGACAGCATTTAGAACTGGGCAGACACATGGCAAATTACATTTAATAGAGAAAAGTGTAAAACTTTAAAACTTTACAATGCATTAGTAAGACCTCACCTAGAATATTGTGTTCAGTTCTGGTCACCTCGTTAAAAAAAGGATATTGCTGCTCTAGAAAGAGTGCAAAGAAGAGCGACCAGAATTATCTTTTATCAGAATTATTATTATTATTATCTTTTATCAGAATTATTATTAACTTTAGGTGGTGTGGCTCCCCTGCGGAAGTATTATCGAACCTGTGTAAGCTTTTTTTTTTTTTTGGTCAGCGTGCCCTGCTGAGGTGCGAGCGCATGGTCAAGAGGTGTGTGTATATATTATATATCATTCTTCTAGTTTTCTGTACGGGTAACTCCCATGCTGGCGTAGTCGGTACTGCTATGGGACAGATGGCGGCCGAGCTGACATTGGGGATTAAATTGCATGTAATGCATTACTGTAATGCGATTACATTTAATAACCTGTAACTTTAATGGTTCTCTTTTCACTGGTAATTAACTTTATTAAGAAAGTATACCTCTCTTTCTGTTCTTGAACCAGCACACAAAGATGATGATGATGATGATCAGTGACACAAGTAATGAAAGACCCAAAACAATCAAAATAATCTTCTCAGTTGAACAAACTTTGATAAAGTGTCCTGTGAACAAATAAACAAACACATTAATACATACAAGCTCAATCAGTGACAGAAGCAATACACTTTTGCTTTGAATTACAATTTTTCACAATAGAATATATAATATTTAATGAACCTAAATCCCCTTGTCCTATTTAAAAATTGTGGACTTGCAACACCCGTCATATGAGCAGTGTAATTCATAGTCATCAGTCCTGTTCGTACTTGGTTTATCAGAACATGGACAGAAAAGAGAAACATTTTCATAACAAAAATAGAGCACAGTATCAAGCCTTTCCAACCCGCTGTTTTCAAATGTCTTTCTTTATTAAAAAAAAAAATGATGGAATTATTGTCATTTAATATTGATTGTACAAAACCACAAGTAAATAGACAGCTTAAAAGTGTGCTGATTCATTCATAAACGTACCCTGCTCCGCTTGGTTCTCCAGAGTTTGTGAAATGTCTAAAATAGAAAATGTATTAATAGAATTAAACAACCACACCAATATCATATTTTATCCATTTGTGTGTACAGTGTTTATATAATATCATTAAGCCTATTAATGTAATCATTGCAGCCTCATTTCACTATAATACTACTGCAACTACATCATCTGCACTCCTTGATTCGATTATAACAGAACTCACCACGTTGTACTCGTTCATTTCCTTGCGTGTCTAAAACAGAAAAGGACAAGTTTAGTTTGTATTCTCTCTCAAAAACCAAACAGGTACAATGATTCAAACAGATTTATTTTTTCCAAATTTTGTGTTTTGTATAAACCGCCTTGAAATCACATTCAAGATTACTATAACTGTGAGGAGAAAGAAGAGAATTAAAAAGAATCTTGCCATATGTCATCGAAAGTGGTGCTGTTTAAAAATAAACATAAGCAGCTCTGTATTGAAACAGCGTTGTTTTTCATTACAATTTACTACTGAGCGAAAAAGCCAACCTATTATATCAGTTAAATGTCAAGTTGACCCTGGGGAACTATTCACATTTACAGTGCCAGTGGAGTCAATTTTACACCTAAAAAGACACTGATCTATAGATATTAGGGGAGCTTGGGTCCATGAAAATTCATACTGTTAATTGGATGGGATTTATTTGTATTTAAATAATTATATTATGTGGAGATTGGAACTAAGTTTTAGGCTACCAATAATCAGTATAATAATTAGAATTAATAGTAGAACATATGCTGTCACTGTTGGGTAGATCTTCTATGGAAGGTTCCCAGCCCAGAATAAAGAAAAAGAGACTCTATGGGCCCTATTTAGCAAATATGTGCCGCTGCGTTTGCTAGGGCAAAAATGACAGCATTAGCGAACCACTGCAATAGCGCACAAAAACGTGATTTAGAAGTCGGGTCTCATGCGTGGGCTACCGCACATCAAATAGTGAATCATGCGCCTAGCCAATGAAAGCACAATTCAATATTCCCTTTAGGAGGACCTGTGCTCGCGATAGCAAACGCATGACATTTAGAAACAGAAAAAAGAAGAAAGGAGACCAAAGTGGAAAAAATTAAAACTGTCCAGCAGCCCAAGTGAGGTGGATGACCAAGCCCCTCAAACAAGGCTATGAAATTTTGTTTAATCAGCCTGGAGGTGAAGAGTGAATACTTATGAAATAAAAAAAACGTCATCTATAAGGCTTTGTATGACTCTCTGGAACTCTCTCCCAGCTTTAGTGCGTGCAGCTCCCACAGTCACTCGCTTCAAATCAACTCTAAAGAACCACTTGTTCTCTGTTGCTTTCAATGCTCTTCAAGCCTGATATCTGTTATTAGCTGTTGTCTGAATTGCTATTTCATTTTTCACTCCATCTTATTCGTATGATTCTGTATGACACTCGCATCCACAATGTTTATAATTCACACCCTAGCCTTGTATTTAATGTATTATGCCTGTATCTAATGCATTTGTATTGTTTTTACTGTTTGTATTTAATGCACTGTAGCACCCACTTGGCTCATGGGGAAATAAGATCATTTTCTCCACTGTCCCTTTAGGCAGGGTCTGTAGTTTTCATTAAAAAAAGCTACATTGCTTTGTCTTAAATTGCCCCACTGCCCGTTGGGCAATTTTAATTCTCCCCAGCCACTCAGAGAGGGCCACCATTTAGCTCCACCTGAGGCTGTTATATAGTCAGTTGGGCAGAGAGAAGAGGGGGCTATTTGGCTATTTTTTGTTTAAAACCAACGCAACTTTTTCTTTAAACTTATCTTTCGGATGGTGGTCCACTATGAAAGGCGCTATATAAAATAAAGATTGATTGATTGTATTTTAGTAGTATAATTTGTACCGCAAAACTATACTGTATCTAAATATTGATTTTGTATTGTAACCCTGTCTGCCCTGTAACACCTGTAAGTCTCCTTGGATAAAGGCGTCTGCCAAATAAATAAATAATAATAAAGAAAATGTATGTGGAAGGGTTTCCATCAGTCTTTTTAGCACAAATAATAAACACAATTAATGCGCAAGTTTTCCATATTTCCTGAAACAATTTAGATGAGGAAATCTGCAGTTTTTGTGTGATGTGATTCAGTACACTACAAAATAATTCTAGGAACAACATTATATATCTTTTAATGGGGGTTCTGTGTATATATAGCCGCTCGCCACTTCTCCACAAGTAAAACGTTTTCCCTTGTGGCTCAACTATTGTTCACCAAGTTGGCCACAGTGGTGAAGGCTTTGAAAAATGTACTTGTGTAAGACTGCCAGCACGATTACTTTCAACGTGTCCTCGTAGAGGAATCAATACAGACTGTTTAGTTTGATTTCATTTCACCCAATGAAAGCCCTTTAGGTTGTTCACGTAACATGTATGCCACAAACGATGTGTTTGATGGAGGACAGAGGTTCTAATTACAAACAGTCAGCGGACGGCGCTGCTTGTAAAACATTTTTTAATTTTTTTAAAAACATGGCATCCAAACGAAACAATTCTTGACATTTAAAAAAAAAAATTGTACAGACAAATTATCAGAATTATGTTCCCAAAAATGTAGCCCAAGGAATACTAACCACAACTAAAATATGACCGTGATAGTCACAGGGAGGTGAAGCAGTTATGGCCCCGAAAGAACATTTTCACAGACAGCAAGCCAGAAACACGCAGAATTTAGGAAATCTGTAATGACGGTTTTTCATGTAGGACTAAGTTTGACATTTATTAAATGGGAATCAGAGTAATAGTGCACTTTAAAATAATGTTTGTGTATTGTAAAGGGTAGGGTCTGGCATTTAAATATCTACACATTTTCAAATAAAATACACGTCTTTTTGCCTTGTGAAACAGTATGTTTAACTTGTTTACAGTATTGTTAAGTGGCTTAAGTTTTTCAAGTGTGGCTAAAAATGTCTTTAGCCACAGTGGCAAACTAAATGAAAGTCTTAGAAGGAACGTAGTAAAAGTGTAAAAAGTTGTCAGGATGTTAACAATGTAAAGATAAATTACAGGTATGTTATTTAAACAGTTGTAACAGCATGTGGGGACGTGTCACATTATATTTTTACTCTTTAATTTAACTTTTTCCTCATAAGAAATCCAAAAGTTATACTCAGAGTGTCCAAAAGCAAACAGTAGCCCCCCCCCCCCCCACTAAATGCACTTATTAGAGCCTAACCAGAAATCTAAAAATGTGATTATAGCAGAACTCATCATGTTGTACACGATAATCTTCCTTTTGTTCAGTGTCTAAAATGGAAAAGGACAAGTTCAGTTTGTATTCAGTCTCAAAAAACAATGTGATAATGATTCAAATATATTTTTTTCATTTTGTTTTGTATAAATCATATTTGAAATTACTATGTCAGGAAAATTTTAAAAGAAAAATAGAATTAAAAATAATCTTGCCATATTCCCTCAGACGTGGAGCTGTTTAAAAAAAAAACAAAAAAAACATAGACAGCTGAGCAGAAACACAAGCATATTATATCAGTTAATATGTCAAGCTGACCTGTCTCTCAAATCAATATGTCCAGCTTATCCTGTCTCTTATATCAGTTAATATGTCAAGCTGACCTGTCTCTCAAATCAATATGTCCAGCTTATCCTGTCTCATATCAGTTAATGTCCAGTCGACCCTGTCTCTTATATCAGTGAAAATGTCCAGTCGATCCTGTCACCTGTGCTATATATTATTGTGAGGACATTCATTTAAATGTGTTTATCCAGGCTAAGTGTCCTTGAAATGTTTCCTACTCACCTGAAAACACACTACAAACAATCAGCGCACCAATCAGGATGAGAATCAGGAATTTCTTTGTCTTCATTTTTTTTTACAGAAATGTCAGCGTTCCTGTCTGTGTTCAGCTACAGGGAAACAGAACAGTGTGTTAAAGGCAAAACATCATACGATGTACAAAATGGAATCATTCTTACCCTCTGTGGCAGTGCAGAAGCCCTGTTCCTGGAAATGGTGTGGGTTTTTGTTTTGTTATTGTTTTTATTTAAAATGTGTTCTGGCAGAGGCGAGGCTGGCAACTCGTCCTCTGCCAGTAGTAATTAGAAAACCTGTGCAGAATATGACCGAGGGATTATCTGATAATTGATAGCTAGTTAATCTCTCGGTCACTAATATAAAAGCCTGCAGCTCTCCCTGCTCTGGGTGGGTGTTCAGAGGAGCGAACGGGAACGAGAGAGGAGAACAGAACAAAACTAAAATACAAAACTATCAGCTCAGTGAAGGCGATTGCCTAGCCTGACTGAGGCATTTGTTTTGGTGTTCGTAATTTTTTTTTTTTAAATATTTATTTTCGCTCTGTGAGCAGTTGTTTTGTGTTTAAATATTTTATTTATTTTTGTTTTAATGAAAACGGTGCACGCCACGTCTTTTGCCCTGCAGTACCTGTCAGTGTTATTCTTCCTGCATCTGGCCTGACGTCACCACTGCGCCTTTCCTGTAAAACATCTCAAAGCTATTCCTACCAGCAATCACAGATGTGGCCATTCCCCAATTAGGTAATTGATGCTAATTGGGGAGTGGTCACATGTATAAAAGGAGCCAGAAATCCTTTGTTGGTGGGAGGAGTTTGAGGGTAAGTGTTTGTGCAGTGATTCTGGTATTGTTTTGCAACAATAAACTTTTAAAAGTGAGGTGGCCTTGACCCCTCAATTTTTGACAAAAGAAAACATGTGCATAGTGGAAAAAAGGATGTTGTATACAGGGCTGGCCTTGGGCCTCTGCATCAACCACATAGGGCCCCACGCCTCAAACAGCCCCGCATTTGCTTCCCTTAGTTTTGAATTTGGTTGCTTGCTCACACCACACCACTGTCAAAATGTTGTATGTATATTAGGCTGCTGTCACTTTAAGGAATTATCCCTCTGGGACACAAACGTACAAACGTGTGTAAACATTACTTATTAGTTATTAGCAGAGAATGTGAGCGGAACAGAGAAAATATCCTCCGCTCCACTCTTTATTCCATTCCACTCTACTAACTCGCAAATCAGTGAGACATGTCTTAAATTATTCATTAGCAAGACATCTTTCTAGGGTGTGTGAACAATTCTGTAATTGATAATTTAGAGTTTATCTGGGTTGATTAGTTCTTATCAAAAATATTTAATTAACGTGTTACAAGAGCGAGGATTTACTATGAACACACACACTAGGCACAAGGAATGTTTAATCAATAGTAGTATTTTATTAAGTACACAAATATTTAAACAGAAATCAGAAAAGTCAGAAAGCAAATCTCTTAGGGCCCTATTCATAAAAGTACTTGCTGACTGCCGTAATAAAACCAATTTTGTTTAAAACTAACAAAAGTCGTCCATATTGCTATTCATAAAATGATCTGAGAACACGGGCGACTGTCGCAAAGCACGTTATGAATGGGTATACAGTTGTTCAAGAATGAAAATCCGGCCTCTTTTTGATGACATCATCAGCATTATCAATGTTCCCTGGGTGGTGCCGGTAGCTTTTGCAAAAAGGAAAACGGAATCCACCAACAGTAACCTACTACCGAAACCCGAGTCTGCAGCTGCCAGTCACGGGCAGTTTGCAAAACCTGATTCTGATGCCCCTATCACGTCTGCTAGAAATTCAGGACATGTCATAATTTAGAAAAGAAAGTATTGTAAATGTAAAGGATGGACATACCTCTGTATTTGGTAATATCTATGTCTGGGCTTCGGCCTGTAGAGGGTGCTCTAGCTACGCTGGCTGCATTCTTGATACGTCATTCTTGATCAAATCAACGCACATGGCAACCAGCGCAGAACTTGTGTTGATTTTTAATTATTCCCTTTTCAGGGGTATAACATCATGGAGGCATCGCTGGGATGAGTGTGTTGAGGTTGACCTTGAAAACAAAGGCTACCTCAATGCAATATTCATGCTTTAAAACAACCCAGTCAGCAGAGTGTTAGGATCAGCTAGCGGAGGACGTGTCCCGAGGCTGAGGGAAGAGTGCATGCAGCTTGAGGTAACAAAGTAATTCAAGGGTGCAGCAAAGGCCTAGTCAGCAGTAGGAAAGTCTCTGTGTGTGATTGTAACACTATTATTGCTAAAATGGATGCCATAGAAGATCTGCAAACTGAAGTAAAAGGAGCACTGTACCAGCTATCTAAAGATAACCTTATTGTGCTCTGTGAATTCCTAGAAATCGCAGGACCTAGTCAGAAAAATGTAATCGATAAAAGCAGAATGTCTTTAATTTCATTCATAACAAAACATTTGTGAGGCACAAAAGGAAGACAGAGAAATTGGGAAAGTAGTGGAATATAAAGGATTGGGTTGCAAACCAGCTGAAAAGAAAATCAGAAATTGGAGTGCAAGAACAAGAGCTCTGTTTCGTGAATGGGACAAAATGGGACCATTTTAATGACAATGGCATCCTCCATCATAAAACAACAGTGAGAACACAACTGGTGCTACCTGGAAAATACCAGCGACAAGTTTTCAAGGAGCTACATGAGGAAATGGGTCACCTGGCCTTACATGCAGCAGGACATAGAAAACTATGTAACAAAAGTCTGCCTTTGTGTCAAACAGAAAAAAACATTGTCATGAAGCTAGAGCACCACTGACCAGTATTGTGACACCCCAACCATTTGAACTAGTTTCCATTGACTTTCTCCACCTGGACAAATGTCAAGGGGGATATGAATATATCCTAGTGATCGTTGATCATTTTACCAGATTTGCACAAGTGTACGCCACCACCTCCAAGTCAGACAAAACAGCAGCTGATCAAATTTTTAATGACTTCGCCCTTGTTTGGATACACCACAACCAAGGTGCAGAATTTGAGAACCAGCTTCTTGCTCAACTAAAAAAATACTGTGGAATGGCCGGATCCAGAACAACTTCATACCACTCTCAGGGGAATGGCCAGGTGGAGCGATTCAATAGAACGCTGTTACAAATGTTGAAAATGCTGTCAGAAAAGTAAAAGTCAAATTAGAAAAAATTCCTGAACAAGATGCTGTATGCCTACAACTGTACTCAAAGTGAGGTGACAGGATTCTCCCCCTTCTATCTTCTTTATGGCAGATCACCAAGATTAACTGTCAACCTACTCTTTGACTTGAATCGTGATCCAGGTGCCAGTAATCACCGAGCATATGTGGAAAGATGGCAACAGGGGATGAGAGAAGCATACCAGATAGCTAGTGAGAATGCTCGGAAGTCTGTAGAGAGGGGCAAGAGGAACTACAATGACCGGGATCGGCCTGCACTAATCAGTTATTGGGCAAACTAATCAATAACATTGAATGGGCACAAATGCAATTCAAGCCCACTAAGTCAAGGAGCATCTCTATAATTAAAGGTTAATTTTAGGTTAATTAAAGGTTAACATTAATGGTGAGGCAATACCAACAGTGTCTGAGGACCCTGTGAAAAGTCTTGGGAGATGGTATGATGGGGACCTAAAGGACACAGCTCGTGTGGTAGAAGTGAGACAACAAGCAGTGCAAGGGTTGAAGAGCATAGACAGTAGCACTTTACCGGGCAAACTTAAACTCTGGTGATTTCAGTTTGGTCTACTGCCAAGGCTTCTGTGGCCACTCACTGTGTATGACAACAGTAGAGAAGCTTGAAGCGTTAATCAGTTCATACGTCAGGAAATGGTTAGGAGTTCCATGCTGCCTCAGCAGAGTGGGACTGTATGGTAAAAGGATACTGCAGCTGCCAGTCTCAGCTCTAACTGAGGAGTTTAAGTGTGCCAAGGTTCGATTGGAAATTACATTGGTAGAGTCACACGACAAATGTGTGAGGGAGGCAGCACTATGGACAATGGAGCAGTGCAGGATCAGTTTCCTCATCAGGTCAACATATGATGTTCTCCCATCACCACAGAACCTTAATCTATGGGTAGGAGAGGATCCGTGGTGTCCTTTGTATTCATCGGCAGCTACATTAAGAAACATTTTGACAGGATGTAAGGTGGGTCTTAGCCAAGGATGATTTACTTGCTGTCCTGACCAGGTGCTGCAATGTTTGGCCTTAGCTTTGGAAGACAAGCGCAGCATGACCAACAGGTTGCCATCAATTCCATCAATATATGACTGTGACAAAGAGAGAATGAATTCTTGTTTTAGATCTCCCTCCCGACCAGTGAGGGCGTTGGGGAGGAGGAGCAGACATCCCCAGGAAAGGTGGAAGTCAGCCATCTGGAAAGGTGGGACCACGGTGCGCAACGTCAACCCAGACGGGAAGCGTTGTGGCAATCGCGCATTGGTCAAAGGCGGTTGCCCTCGCTGCCCAATGGGAACGGAACGAAGCGTACAAAAGGGGTGGTGGCCCGGGGTTCTGTTCCTTCTGGCAAGGTACAGTGAGAGAGAGAGGGGGAGAGAGAGAGAGAGAAACAAAGAAATAGAATACAGATAACCAGGGGAAGGGAAATAAAAAGGAAGGTTGTGTGGCGCGGAGGTTCCTGCTAACCCCTTGTGTTTTATCCATTTATTAGAGCACTAACAGAACGCTCCGGAGCAACAAGGGAGGAGTGCTAACCCGGAAGTGCCGGACTGGTTCCGCCCTAGTCGTACTGTCGGGGCTGAGGAAGGACGGACTATTGTTTTGTTTGGGGTGTTTACGTTCTCTGTTGTTTTTGATTTTTGCACATTCCCCTGTTCCTTTCTTTTGTGTTGTGGTTGCCGGGTTACACATCGTTGTGTATCTGGGCTCCATTATTATTTTTGTTGTGGGCAAAATAAAGCCGCGCATTTTTTGTCATAATACAAAAACCCCGGACTGGTCTCTTTATTTTTCCCATCACCCACTCAGCTACCTGTCACAATGACACACAAAGAACATCATTCCTCCATCCAGGGGAGCAACCACCAAGAAAAGGTATTAAAACCGAAACTCGCCCAGGACAACTGGAAGCTGCTAGAGACTGGAAAATGCTGGCAGATGTTGGACAGCGGCTTATTTTCCCACCTGAGATTGCCACCACAAACCTTCAACCTGATATTGTCTTGTGGTCTGGATCTGTACACCTTGTTCACCTGGTAGAGTTAATAGTGCCATGGGACGGTGCTGTGGCTGAGCTGTACAAAAGGAAAAAACTTTGGAATGCTCAAGTAGCTGCTGAAGTGGAACAGCAAGGATGGAGAGTCCGGGTTTACCCAGAGGAGTAACAACCCGGTTTCTTAGAGACATGGATTCAGATGTCAAGAGTTGCGACGCATAGTGAAGAACTTATCTGAAGCAGCAGAGAGGAGCAGCAACTGGCTCTGGCTGAGACTAAAAGATTCTGGTTGGGGACCTCCATCACAGTAGAAAGAAAGCAACATCGATGGAAAGGAAGGTAAGTAAGCTGGGTTTAGCTGAGTGGGGGACGGAGGGGTTAATGCTGGGACGCCAGAATCACTGTCGAGCCCTCTTAAAGGGCTAGTCGAAGAAACACCAAGGATGGAAGGTGCCCACTTGAAGACCCCAGAGAAGTACCCTACTCAATCCAGACGGTTGTCATCTTTATTTTTATGTAGCGCCTTTCATAGTGGACCACCATCACAAAACGCTTTACAGAAGTAGGCTGTGAACTGTCTTAGATGGTGCTTATCTTGGCGAGAGCTGAGTCCAATATCAGCATGAAGTTTTAATACTCTCATGTAATGGAAATCATAAAGTTAATTCAAAACCTAATCTCCGCACAGAGTAAAAACTAGGGAGAACTAACCAAGCAAGTTGACAAGTTACATCAGTATAATGTGTATTTGAGAGATATTGGTAGTATCTGTTTCTTCTCCTGTTTGTTTGTTTGTTCAGTGGATCTTGTGATATTATAGGTAGTTCATCCAGAACTTCAATCAGAAACTCTGCACAGGTAAAAACCAGAAGAAACTTACAAAGACAAGTAACAACAATTTGTTTTAGTATTCTTAATTTGTCCTCCCTGAGGAAAAAGATGAGATTCCGTAGAAAAATGTTTTGAAAGAATTTCTTTTTCACATGTCCCTCCAGAACAATTTTAAAAAGCACCTTCAGTCAGCCACCTTTTAATGTGTCTGCACTGTTTCTTAAGCTGATAATAATCTTTATTATGGTGCATTACTGTCCAAAGTGCAACCTGTTCCAGAGAACACTCAAAGTGAAACCAACATTGCAATTTTCCATTGATAGTCGTGGCACTTTACTGTTGAGTAATTGTCTTCTAATTCAAAGCAAAATCTCCTGCCCCGCCCCATAATGAATACAAATTTATATGGGCGTGCAAAACAGTTACGTTATATTTTTAAGTAGTCACTAAGATTCATGGGATTGATGTGTCCACATAGGCAAATGTACGGTGGCCCTGAAGTGCAAAACACAACAACATTAAGGAAAACACAACAACATTAAGGAAAACGCTGCAACATTAAGGAAAACACGACGACATTAAGAAAAACACTGCAACATTAAGAAAAACACAACGACATTAAGGAAAACACAACGACATTAAGGAAAACAATGCAACATTAAGAAAAACGCTGCAACATTAAGAAAAACACAACGACATTTAGGAGAACTGTGGCGGAGTGTCCCGCCCCTATTTATTATTATTTGTATTTGTTTGCGGCGCGGATAAAAGCGCCGCGTCTTTTGTTATTGTTTTTTATATTTATATTTAAAAACCTTGTGAGGATGCATGACTGATCAGCTACTGATTATTTAACTAGCTGACAGTCATGCATCCTTACCAAACGCGTGCAGACTGTGGCCGAGGGGTAATAAGATAATTAACAACTAGTTAACCCCTCGGCCAGAGTATAAGAACCGGCAGCTGTCCGGGTTTGAGTGTTGAGTGTACAGAGGAGAGTACGGGGAGAGAGCGAGACCGAGAGCGAGACCGAGAGCGAGGAAACATAACGACATTTAAAAACGACTGCTAAACAGTCTTTGTTTATTCGTTTGGCCCTTGTGCCTTTTTGTTTTGTGTTTTGTTCATTGTTTAAATCTTTTGTTTTTGTTTATTTGATTAATTAAATACGCGGAATGCAGTAGCATTCAGCTTCACCCGCCCATCCATTGTTTTGGTTTCTGTACTTCCTGGTCCGTGACGTCATCACACATCACCACTGCAAGCCAGCCTGTCACAAGAACGCAGCGACATTAAGGAGAACGCTGCAACATTATGGAAAACACGACGACATTAAGGAAAACGCTGCAACATTAAGAAAAACGCAACGACATTAAGGAAAACGCTGCAACATTAACTTAAAACCGGAATGGGTAGGTACATAGGAAAAGGGGTTCCACATCACTGATAGGAGGAACAACCTGTCAATCACTGTGCTGTGGAACTGTGTGACGAACACAGTCTATATTAATACAATATAATTTCCCTGCGCTTTGTCCTTAATATCATGTAAGATATATATATATATATATATATATATATATATATATATATATAAAAAGATATTTGTAATAAAAAAATAAAAAAACATATTTTAGCACTTATATATATATATAATAGACTGTGTTACACATTTTAATTAATAATAATGATAATAATTAACTAGCCTATAAGTGCTAAAATATGTGTTTTTATTAAACTGGCAAGGAGGAATCGATTGATGTTGGTTAAGATGATCGGAGCAGGTTAAATGCCCCGGCAGGGTTTAACTTGGTCCGGCTTTTACCCATTCCTGTGTACACTAATATCTTTCTATATATATATATATATATATATATATATATATATATATATATATATATATATATATATATATATATATATATATATATATATATATACAAGGCAGAACAAAATTTCACAATTTAAAAAATATTCAAGTAAAAACAAAAATTCCCAGGAAGCGCCGAAGTATAGAGTATGAAGAGAAGTTCCCTGGGCTCACTGAAATTGATGAAGCAAGAAAATACAAAACAAAGAGGAAAAACCGCAGTGAATACACAACTACACTAGTCCATATGATTTAGATAACATTATAACATACCAGCCTGTATTTGGTGAAGGAAAAGAGAAAATCGTAAAAAAAAAACTCCCAAATCCACAGCTGAAAACAAAAAATGATACCATTTTAGAAAGTTGTTTTTTTTAAAAATTAAAATAAGTAAAAAATGGAAGTTTGTTTTGCTAAACAACTGTTTAATGGTGACATCTTCCACAAAATACAAAAGGAAACATTTAAATAATGGCATTTACTTTTCATTTGACATGTAAAAAAAAAAATCTATTACAATGAGCTCCAAATATTAAAGGGCACTACCAATCGATATAATGGGCCAAATTTATCTGCGTCTTTAGGCCAGAGTGCAAAGAGCACTGGTGAAGGTGTAGCCAAAATGTTATAATTTCATATAGTTTTGTTAACATTTCTGACTAGCAGTCTAGAAGATCTTTAGAACTGAAAGGGACTGACAAGTACAGTTGTTGGTGAGATGGAAGTATACTTCATCAGGGGTACAAATCGATTTGAAAATTGGTGCTAAACTGTTTTGAAAGTTGTATTGGAGGTGTCTGTTTCTTCTCGTGTTTGTTTGCTTGTCTTGTGATATTCTAGGTTGTTCATCCAGAACTTCAGAAACTCTGTACAGGTAAAAACTAGAAGAAACTAAGAAAGTCAAGTAGCTACAATTTGTTTTAGTATTATTTAGTTTGTCCTACCTGAGGAAAAAGATGAGATTCCAGTAGAAAAATGTTTTGAAAGAATGTCCTTTTCACACGTCCCTCTGGAACAATTTTAAAAAGCACCTTCAGTCAGCCACCTTTTAATGTGTCTGTACTGTTTGTTTAGCTAATTTATTTATTTATTTACATTTATATAGCGCCTTTCATCACAAGGATCTCAAGACGCTTTACAACATTCTACAATATAATACAAAATGTAAAAGGCAAAGATAATTCCTATAAAACAGTTAAAAAGACTAAAACGATATATAGTCAGTGAAAAATGATGGTAAAAAAGCATTTTTTATAAAAATGGGTTTTCAATGCTGTTTTAAAAATAGAAATATTCCCTGCTTTTTTGACTGAAGATGATAGAGCATTCCGCAATATTGGGGCTTTACAAGAGAAGACCGCACCATCTTTATTCAGTCTCGGCAGCAGTATTCTGGCGACTAGCTGTAAACGAGACACCGCACGTTTAGCAATACCAGAAAACAGAGCATTACAATAATCTATTCTGGATGAAACAAAGGCATGCATTAGCTTTTCAGTCAGGTAGAGAGGGAATGGGTCTAAGATACTTTAATCATTTTTTTAATAATTCCTCATTTCCAGTTTTAGATTTGATAAAAAACTACTGAACCTTAACTCATGCAAGTCAATGCTTTTTATTTGGTTCTGACAGCCCACAAGCATAACCTCTGTTTTGTCTGAAGTCAACATTAAAACATTCTGAGACATCCAGCACTTTATATGAGCAAGGCATGTAACTTATAGTGCCCCAGTAGAGGGGTTGCCTGGATTTACAGACAAGTACAGTTGTGTGTCATCGGTGTAACACTGGAACCTAACTCCATGTCTGCGAATAATATTACCTAATGGCAACAAATATAAAGAAAATAACATGGGGCCTAAAATAGAACCCTGAGGAACACCACACATAACTTCCGATAATACCGATTTATTTTCCCCAATGGAGACATACTGGAATCTGTTGGAAAGAAATGACCTAAACCATGATAGAACACCACCTGAGAGACCTACCAAGCTTCCAAGACGATTCAATAAAATTGAGTGGTCAGCAGTATCAAAAGCAGCACTTAGATCAAGGAGAATTAAAATGGAGGGAAAGCCAGAGTCAGAGCTTATCAACAGATCATTTAACACACTAACAAGGGCTGTCTCGGTGCTATATGTAGCTCGAAATCCAGACGGGAATTTCTCATACATGCTGTTAGTAGCTAAGAAACTTTCTACTTGGTTTACAACAATCCGCCAAGAACCTTTGCTAAAAATGGCAGATTGGAAATTGGCCTAAAGTTATTGAGATCTTTAGCCCTTTGCAGTCCATTTATTAAGTGTGTGTCAGGCGCGTCAGGTCCAATTTATTTTCACACGCGCAGTTAATTTTAGACTCGCTGTTTAAAAGTATTTTTTTTCCACAGTCAAACGGGTTTAAAAGGCCCTGCATGTCAACAAAGCACTCACTAGGCATCTCCAGCCCCGCCCCACCCTTTCGTTCGCTATAGCTTTCACATATGCTAATAAATAAATAATAATAATAATAATAATAATAATAATAATAATAATAATAATAATAGTCGTACATACCGATCAATCATCTCCTGATCACTCGTTTTATCACCAAACGCCTCAATAATGCGATCCAAGTCATTATTTTATTACTATAACATCTGAAAAAAGCTCTGCAGATGTCTGTGATATTCTCTGAGCGCTAATGCAGTCACAGCCAGCTTGTTTCCTTATGGCCGCCGTTATCTGATGCCAGGGGCAAGTATGACTATTCATGAGATACACCCTTTTTTTCGGCTTGTCTTGGCTCCTGTCGCTCCCACTCAGCCATTGAATGATTTTCTCGGCTTTTTCCGGAGAAAAAACGACTAGAAACCCATTTTTTGCGTCTTTTTGATGATGTCGGACAGGGTCCGACATTGGACCGGATAGGAATAATTGCAATGTCGGACCAGGTCCGAAATAGGACCGCAAAGGGTTAGGGTCTAAGTTTGGTTTTTTAAGTAATGGCTTTACCACCGCTATCTTGAGTGCTAAGGGAACTATACCAGAGGCAAATGATTCATTTATAATTTCTTTGATGTGTGCATTGAGAACACAAAGTACTTTTAGTAATAATTTAGAAGGGATGGGATCAAAAGAGCATGTCGTGGGTCTCACATGCAGGACTGGCTCTGTCAGGTCCTCTAAGGAAATCATTGAAAAAGACTCCATCATAGGCTTAACCGGTCGAGATGAATTAGTTAATCAAGGTTCATCCATAATAGGATGGGTCTGTATGATTTTATTTCTAATATCTAGAATTTTATTTTGAATAAACATAATGAACATGCACTCTAGAATCTTTCCATCTACGTTCCAATAATGAACATGCACTCTAGAATCTTTCCATCTACGCTCCAATAATGAACATGCACTCTAGAATCTTTCCATCTACGCTCCAATAATGAATATGCACTCTAGAATCTTTTCATCTATGCTCCAATAATGAACATGCACTCTAGAATCTTTCCATCTATGCTCCAATAATGAATATGCACTCTAGAATCTTTCCATTTACATTCCAATAATGAATATGCACTCTAGAATCTTTCCATTTACATTCCAATAATGAATATGCACTCTAGAATCTTTCCATGTACGTTCCAATAATGAACATGCACTCTAGAATCTTTCCATCTACGTTCCAATAATGAACATGCGCTCTAGAATCTTTCCATCTACGTTCCAATTTACGGCCCTCACATTTCAATTTCTGAATTTTAACTGGTGCTACAAAATCAAAAATACTAGACAAGGAGGTATTAGTAATCAATAAGGCACGACTGGGTGTGGGATATACTCTAATATCCACATGCCCCAGTTGCGTTATAAGTCACGAGGCAAATCCAAGTGGCTTTAACCGCCCAGGGCGTGTGGATATTAGAGTATATCCCACACCCTGAAGTGCCTTATTGCGCGTATAAAATGGGTCAGCTAACTAAATGAATAAAAAACAACAATGTAAAAACATGTTTTAATTTACAAAAAAGTAATTTTTATTAAATATCCTTCCGACCTAAAAAATAGTCATTAACTAAAAAATTATTATATATTTTTTTAATGAACATTGAACTGATTAAAAACAAGAAGCACTATTTATAGATGTTAAATTGAACACTGCCATTGAAACTGCAGCTTTGAAGATTTGCAGCTTTTTTTAGATGTTCATCTGAACAGTAGGTGGAGTTGCAGCAAGCGATTTCGAGCAACATGGTGTTTGATTCATGTTTGTCCTTGTCGCAGACCTTCTTTGCCAGATCTGGCCATGTTTAGTTGCACATCAAAACAAACCTCTCACAAGACCTGTGGCAGCGTCAGGTGACAGTCTTGGGGAAGATTATTATTCTTATTATTATTATTATTATTATTATTATTATTATTATTATTATTTTTTAATCGTCCTTTGTGATCCGGGAGTAGTGACAGGAGGTATCCGTGCCAAATTTGCGGTACCGTTTCCAGTGGCAACAAAGATGTTTGTATTTTGAAATACTCGGACAGTGGCATAAAAAGGACACCCGATGCCCAGGTAGTTGACTTCTGTGATTTTTTTTTCTTTTTCTTTTCCAGAAGCTGTGCTTCAGTAAGTTTAATACTAGCAATATTACTTTTTTTCACCACTTGAATAAGTGTTGGTGAAAAAAGTCTGATTCAGACTTTTGATCTTTTGGGAAACCAAACTCTAGATGAGATTTTGGTTTCCCAAAAGATCAAAAGAGATATACCTCGTAAGTCATCTTTATTGCAAATTTAAATATGGTTACCGTTGTTTTTGTTTTTTTTTCAAAATGATGTATTAAATGTGGTCAGTCATGTTTATTAATATAAATTTAAATATGGCTACCTTTCTTTTTATTAGCCTTTTTGAAAAAAGTTTCAACCCATGGGAATATGCTATAATATTCACACCCCCTATGTGACCTGTTTTGACCAATCAGGATAGAGTATTTAAAAGACCCATTTTATAATAAGTGTTAACCGACTCATCCAGTGATACTGACTCAGTAGATTAAAAGCCTCACAAAACTTAACCTCAGTTGTTGAATTAACCGCCCAAGTTTTGAATTGTGCGTTCCAGGCTTTTAGTAGCTGATGGTAAAAAAAAACAAAAACAAAAAAAACTCAAAAACAATGGCCAGATGATCAGAAATGTTAAGGTCGGCCTCCCGAGTGGCGCATCCAGTAAAGGCGCTCCGTGCGGAGTGCAGGATGTGCCCTATAGCCTGGAGATCGCAGGTTCGAATCCAGGCTGTGTCACAGCTGACCGTGACCGGGAGTTCCTAGGGGGCAGGGCACAATTGGCTGAGCGCCGCCCGGGTAGGGAGGGCTTAGGTCGGCAGTGGAATCCACGGCTCACCACGCATCAGCGACCCCTGTGGCCGACAGGGCGGCTGCGGTTCTTCAGTGGAGCCGCAAGATCTGTGTTGTCCTCCGGCACTATAGGTCTGGTGGCATTGCTGTGGATCTGCAGTGCGAAAAATGACGGCTTGGCAGGAGCACGTTTCGGAGGACGCGTGTTCCAGCCGCTGTTTCCCGAGTCGCTGGGGGTTGCGAGCGGTGAGCCGAGGATACAGATAATAATTGGGCATACTAAATTGGGGAGAAAACCGGGGTAAAAAATTGGCGATGACTAAATTTATAAAAAAAAATTTAAAAAAAAATAAATAAATAAATGTTAAGGTCAATAGTTATTTTGAACAACTAAACCAGGAGAAATGATTAAATCTAAAGTGTCCGTCTCATTCTCTGCAAGTACACAGAAAGACACCACATCAAGCAGACAAACTTTTTGGCTAATGCCTTTATCAGTGTGATGTTTGTGACAAATGGGTGTTTGTTTGTTGAGTGGATCTTTCAATGTCATATCATAATGTATGTAGTTCATCCACTTCAAACACCACTTATCCTAAACTCTCATAAACACTGCACAGGTAAAAACAAATGGAATAAACTAAGAAAGTGAAGTAACTACAATTTGTTTTAGTATTGTTTAGTTTGTCCTACCTGAGGAAAAAGATGAGATTCCAGTAGAAAAATGTTTCGACAAAATGTCCTTTTCATAAGTCCTCTGGAAATTGTTTTAAATGCACCTTCAGTCAGCCACCTCTCTTTATGTCTGTACTGTTTGTTAAGCTGATATACTTTTATTATGGTGCATTACTGTCCCAAGTGCAACCTGTTCCAGAGGACAATCAAAGTGAAACCAATTTATTATCATCAGAAATAAATTGCACATGTTGAAAGATTTGTTTTTTGTCCTTCGTAGTACAAATGTATGAAATCAGCTATTGAGATGGTGAAAAACTATAACAAGCTGAGAGAGAGAGAGAGAGAGAGATAATGGATGATTGCTTAAAAATAAAATTATTTTCAGGTACCTTGGAAAGTATAAGCGCAAAGCATTTATTTATTTATTATTATTACAAGCCCTGCTTGTAAATAAATGTATTGGGTTTATTTTATGTAAAAAGTAATGGTTTGTGTTGGTTTAAAAAGGGAATGACTTCAAATGTATTATTTGGGATTATTTAAAAACGAGGATTTGTATTATTTAAATGTGGTCTGGCAGAGATGGGATTAGCAACTCGTCCTTGCCAGATCGCTCATGAGAATGTGTTGTCAGCAGTTAATGATTACTGATAATTTGGCTGTTGGCCTGCGCAGATTAAAAACTCTCATGCAAAATGTGGTCATGTCGAGATTGATTCATTTCTTACTAATCTGGAGATGACCACCAGTATATAAACATGCCTGTTTGTGTGTTTGGGTTGGGGTTGTTGAGAGGCGGAAGGTAAGGTAAAGAGGTTAAAATAAAAGTAAAACGAAAGAGAAGGAAAGTATTACAATTGCTATGCGTGCTGGAAGCACCAGCACGGTACTTGTTGGTGTCAGTTTGTGTTTGAGATTTGTTTTTGTTTGACCATTTATTTTGCCCTGTGAGCAGTGTTTTTTTGTATATCCTTTTTATTCATTTTTGTGTCAATAAAGACGTGCACCAGTGCTTTTGACTCTTCTGGATCATGTTCCAAGATACCTCCCTCCTCTTGAGGTACAGTCCACACAAGCACACCGAAGCCTGGCATTTTCTTAGAGCAACAAATAGGCTACAAACATGATTTATATGTTTTCCAACCAGTAAGTAGCCTATCCTGTTCAGACGACTTAACAATGCAATTTAATGTAGGCCCCATGCAGTACAAATAACCAAATAGTTAAATTACGTAATTACTAGATAATTAAGCATAAACATTTTATTATTATTATTATTGGCTTAAATACATGTTTTTAAAAATAGAAATTATGCTTGGAAACAGGCTCCCCTGTTTCTTCTCCTGTTTATTTGTTTGTTCAGTGGATCTTGTGATAATTTTAAAAAGCACCTTCAGTCAGCCACCTTTTAGTGTGTCTGCTGTTTGTTTAGCTGATAATAATAATCTTTATTATGGTGCATTACTGTCCAAAGTGCAACCTGTTCCAGAGAACACTCAAAGTGAAAACAACTTGTTAACATCAGAAATAAAAGCTGCCACTGGTCTAAAGACCTAAAGGTTGGATTTGGTTTTACAGCTCTTCAGTTTTAAGTACACGAGAAGAACAGATACTTCCAATATCTCTTACACACACACTCTAGTGATGACGGCATTAGTCAAAATGTTTACCTGCATGACTTGGTTTCACACAGTTTGGGATTCTGTGTGTATTTTTGTGTTTTATGTTGTATGTTGCGTGTGTTAATGTTGGTGTATTGTAGTTGGTACACGGGATATAATGTGGGTAATGAGCACGAGTGTTTAAACTGTATAATTGTATTTAGGCACGGGGATTGCACTATCACTTCAAGTGCATTTAAAGTATTTAATATGTGAGCACGGGGTTGCACAGAATTAGTTCACGTGCTGGGATTCAAGTGAATAATTAATTGGTAATTGAATCCCAGCACAATTGTATATATAGATGCATGTCTCATTCACTCAGGGTTGTGTGTTCGTGAGTGGAGAACGGGTGTGGAGAGGAGGTAAAAACTAAAAAGAAACTAGAGAAAATAATTGCTACAACGTGCTGGAAGCACCAGCACAGTATTTGTTTTGTGTTTAGCATTCGTCCACCCTGTTTGTTAGTGTCTATTAATTTTGTTTGTCTCTTTATTTTGGCTAAAGAGCCGTGTCCTGTGTTTTGTTCAAACCTTTTATTTATAATAAACCAGCGCAAGCAAGTGCCTTCGTCATTTCATTTCACCATCCTGTGTGTGTTTCCTTTCCTGGGTCTGATGTCACCACTCAGCCAGCCTTCTGACACACCACCACATTGAAGTACTGCAGTATGAACAAAGGCAGCTTCACAAACCATGATTTAGGATGCCTTCAAACAAGTCAAAATACATAGCTACTAATTTCACCCCCTCTTTGTATTTGCAGCCCTGTGCTGAAGTTTGTGGATTAGAACCAGTTTTAGTTGGGTTAATTGTGGTTTGCTCTTAAGATTAAAATCACCTTTTGAAGTAGGAACAACTCATGCATAAACAAGGGTCATCCGCCCAAGGTCACAACTGCTCTTTGTCATAAAAATCAGTTTATTATCATGACTCTCAGACATGGAGGCACCTTTGATTGTGTGCAGAGTTACAGAGCTCCAAGTACCAGGCAACACTAGGCACTGGATTTCAAAAGCCTTAGAGGATCATCTGTTTTATAAGGCACAGGGAAGGGAAGAGAGTCCTGCAGACCGGAGTTCACATCAGCGGCCAGTAACCTGCATATTTTTCCTGTACCAGTTGGAAGTTCCCTTTCTGATTCCATATTTAAATACATAGATACAGTAATATTAATAGTCACTCCACTACTCAGAACCTTTTGCTTCCTTGCTTTCTTTCTCACTAAATATCTTGGGATCCATGAACAGATAATCATCCCCTCTTCAAACACAGGCAGTACACAAGTTTTAATGAGCAAGTGAGCCGTCTCACAAGTGCAGTGGCACCTCAGTGTTCTAATTCCAACAAATGAAAGCAAACTGATTGACTGCAAATACTGGTATCGCACAGTGTGAAGACATTAAAGACATGAAATGCTTGGCAGGCACCATTACAGAAACCCTGTACTGTACATATCTAACACATCCTGTGTCCTTTTCTCTGCAGGAGACTCCTTCACACTGATCTCCCCCTCATTGAAGGGCTGGACAGTGTTTTTTATAGTTATTCTCATACTCTTAGCTAGGGCTGTGTCTGAAGGTTAGAAGGTCCGTTCGCCTGCCAGGGCTTCGAAGATTATTTTAAATCTTCGAAGGTTCATCAGACGGGTTCACACACTTTTTTATTTTTCTCCTGTTAACAGAAATTGTTTAACAATCTGTGAATACTATAAATCACACATTAAATGTCACTCACATTCAAAATTTGATCTTTTGATTTGTATAATGCATATTATGTAAACAAATGTTGTTATTAAAATCCGCTAGCAACCTAGCGCCACTGCCGTGTATGGAGCAGGGTATTCATGATTTGCACCTGATGTCACAGGTCACGTGCCAGCAGCTTGTCAGCCATTTTGGATGTCAAAAACCTGGCATACTGACAGACTGTTTACCAGTGTTTTAAAAAAACTAAAATAGAAAAAATACGTTGTAGTAGGTGGTACAGAGGAGAGTCCAAACAAGTTTTATAAATGTAAAACATGCGTTACACAGATAAATTAAATAGTTTAATATTTCCTTGTCGATGTGGAAAATAACCTTGTTAAAACGTGATCTGGAGCCGTTGCGTTGTGCAGCCACATCAATAATAAAACTGGTTAATTCAAGGTAAGGAGCAAATAAATAAATCCATAAATAATTAATTGCCCGAGATAAATTACACTTATTAGCTTTCACTTGAGTCTGGTGGCCATGAATCTTTAAGCACTTTAATGCAAGGGAAATAGGCAGACTTGCTATAAGTAAGTAGGGTTCCCTTTCAAGTCGAAAATAACCATCAAGTATGGGATATTGCCGTCAGGCAGTAGCAATTGGCTGAGCTTTTATAGCAAAGCTGCCGATAGGCCTCTGCGCAAGCTGCCACGTAAGCCCGCCCCCTTGGGAGCTTACTATACGCAGCGCGCAGAGACTCACTTCCTCTTTGTCTTCAGCATTGGTAGCGGTAGGTCATTAGAGCTCGTAGCTGTTGTACTTTCGATAAGCTTAAAAGCTTGAGAAGCTGGTTTTGCCCCTTCTCTGGGTTTATTCAGTTACGCTTTGCTTCTTTGTTAAGGATTATATAAATTGTTTATATATTTTATATATTTTATATATTTCCTTCACGCTTTGCTTTGGCATCGCGTTGTCTTGTGGTCTCCGTCTTTCCTGTATTAATATTATTTTTTGATTATTAGTGTTGTGTTTTGGGTTTGTAAATAAAAGTGTATATATTGTCTGTTATATATATTTTGTAAGCGGCGCGCGTTGCGTTGGCTTCGACGCAGCGTATCTGCAGCCCGGTCTTGCCTTGGCTAGACCGGCGTGTGGAGCCTGCACTGCTGTCTCCCACATACTGCTTCTGCGGTGTGTAAAAAAAAAAAAAAAACAACAACGCGTGGTAGGTGTACTGTGCCCACATATTTTGTGTCCCAGTTGCTAATCACTACCATTAGTGCTGCTGCAGCGTTCAAAAAAAAAATACATTCCCATTCACTACAAAGAGGAAGACGACCACTAAGCCCAATCCCCAGCACCAGCAGGTAGGTAGTGCACAGCATCCAGGACACTGTACCAGCACTTAGCGTGTCCCCTCTGTGGGTCAGCTGACGCTTAGGCGTCTGTGCTAGCAGTCTCGCTTGGTACTCACGCTCCGGCGTGCTGCGCTTCGGCGCTTGGTGTCGGCGCTTGCCGCTTGGTGCAGCGCTTTGGCGCTTTGTGCAGCGCTTCAGCGCTTGGTGCTAGCGCGTCTGCGCTTGGGGATTCGGTGCTCGACGCTTCGACGCTCGGTGCACGCACCTCGACACTCGACGCTTCGGCGCATCGACGCTCGGTGCACGCACCTCGACGCTTCGGTGCACGCACCTCGGCGCTTCGGCGCCGGCGCATCGGCGCTTCGGTGCACGCACCTCGGCGCTCGGCGCCGGCGCTCGGCGCTCGGCGCTCGGCGCCTCGGCGTTCGGCGCACGCACCTCGGCGCTCGGCGCCGGCGCCGGCGCTCGGTGGGTCGATGCCTCGGCGCTCGGTGCACGCACCTCGACACTCGGCGCCGGCGTCGGCGCTTCGGTGCTTGGCGTTCGACGACGCACCTTAGGTGCTTAGCGCCGGCGCTTAGGCGCTAGATGCTCGGTGCTTTCGGCGCTTCGGTGCTTTCGGCGCTTCGGCGCCGGCACTCGGCGCTCGGTGCTCGGCGCACTTTCGGCGTTCGTTGAGCCGCGCTTGACGGAGATGTCAGGCTTTCATCGGTGCGTGACCTGTCAGGCAAAGCTGCCTGCCAGCGATCCGCACGATGATTGTGTGGTGTGTCTGGGGCCAGAGCACGCCGCATCTGCATTGGTGGATAGGGCTTTTTGCCATCTTTGTGCTGGTTTCCAAGCACGCACCCTCCGCCAAAGGGCGAAAAAAGCAGTGGGTGGGCACTCTCCTTCCTCCGGATCGTCCCACACCATTTCTGCCCCGCCGTCGTCGACGGCGACGCCGCCAGGGCGGCTGCAGCTCTCCAGGAGCCCGTCCTCCCAGCTAACAGCTGGTCAGAGGTCCCCACCAGGCAGCTCGGGCGCAGCCCCTCCCCTCGTCGGGTACACCCCGTCGGGAGTCTAGGTCGCACTCCAGATCGCCTCGACGTGAGCGCTCTCGCTCCCCTCGTCGGGACAGGCGATACAGAGACAGGTCGAGGGGTGGCTGAGCTAACCTCCAAAATGTCTCAATTTATGGAGGTTATGATGGGGCAGCAGTCCATCCTCATGTCCCTAGCAAATGTGGTGCCTCCAGTCCCAGAACAACCGACTGGGCCCATTGCTAGCCAGCCAGTGGCCCCTCCACAACCTGCACCGGTCGTCGCCCTTCCAGTGCAGTCTCAAGGGGAGTGGGATATCGATGCAGTGTCCAGAGGCATCTGACATCCTAGAAGGGGACAGTATAGAGGCTGAGGTAGCCTCCCAGCACTCTGAGCAAGACACCGAGCTCCACGTGCTGGATACCGATGACCCAACGTGGTCTGTGGTGGAGAGAGCAACCCGCCACTTGGGCGTCGAGTGGCCTATGGCGGAACTACCTCGGCGCTCCTTGTTTGAGTCGCCCTCAGCCCAGCCCCATCAGTCCAGGATGCTTCCGGCATTCCCAGACTTTATTAAGGAGGTGCAGTCCACCTGGGGGGTTCCGGCCTCTGCCCCTGCGACTTCTCGCAAGGCCTCGGCCTTTAACATGCAGGGGGCAAATGAAGCTGGGTTGGCGTCCTTCCCACCGGTGGATGCTGCGTTCGCCGCGTTGGTGAAGACGCCAACATTGTCAGGGCTGACGAAAGATCCTGCATGCCCTAATAAGCAGTGCAGGACCACTGAGGTACACCTCAAAAAGGGGTACGCTGCGGCCACAGAGGCGGTCAAGCTCTCTAATGTGGCCAGCACGGTCTACCAAGCGGCACTAATTAGAGACCTACCTGAGTGCCCTTCGGCGGCCCTCAGAAGCGAGTTGGGGACCGTCAGTCAACTGCTGGTGAAGCTGGCCCAGCTCAACGCGCGGGCTCAGGGCAGGAGCATTGCGTCTCTGGTGGTGGCCAGAAGGCAGCTCTGGCTCTCGCAGGCGAGAGTGCAGGAACCTGATAAGGCCCCGTTGCTGGATGCCCCAATTACACCGGGACACACATTTGGTTCAGGAGTGGAGGAGATGCTGCAAAGGCGCGGGAGGCGTTGCAGCAAATTGCGAAAATGTGGCCAAAACCGCCGTTCCAGCCGAAGCGGCCTCAGGAACATCAGTGGCGCAGGACACCGCCACAGCACCAGCCACGGCCAGGGGGTACTAAGACCTCTCCCTCAAGCACAGCAGCGCGCGGTCCACCTCCATTTTCTAGACCGCAGCATGGAGGGTGGCGCCCTAGAGGTGGTGGCAGGCCACGCCCTCGGGGCTCTGGCCAGGCCCCTCGCGAACGAGCCCAGCCTAAACAGCCCTGAGAACACCAGGCAGCTGTTAACCCGCCCCTACACTGTCTCCCAGCTCCAGTTCTGGCAACAATGCACCAACGACATCTGGGTGCACAAAACTATATCCACCGGGTATACCCTTCAGTTCCAGTTAAAACCTCCCCCCTTCCGGGGAGTGGTTATAACTGCAGTGAAGGACTCGGTTCAGTCCTCAGCTCTGAATGTGGAAATACAGGCGTTGCTCAGCAAGCGTGCTATTCAACAAGTAGACCCTGCTCTGATCGACCAGGGGTTCTATTCCAAATACTTCCTGGTGCCCAAAAAGGACGGCGGGCTCCGTCCTATTTTAGATCTGCGAGTACTGAACAAATACCTGCGGGTGTTATCATTCAGGATGCTTACGCACCGGCACATCATTCAGTCAGTCCGACACGGCGACTGGTTCACCACCGTGGACCTGACAGATGCGTACTTTCACGTTCCCATCTGCCCAGGTCACAGGAAGTATCTGCGTTTCGCATTTCAGAGCAGGGTATACGAGTTTTGTGTCCTTCCATTCGGCCTGTCACTAGCTCCTCGAACCTTTTCAAAATGTATGGATGCCATTCTAGCTCCCTTGCGGGCTCAAGGTGTCCGACTGCTGAATTATCTGGACGACTGGCTCGTCTGCGCGCAGTCGAAGGAGCAGGTGGCACAGCACACAGTGATGGTTACAGACCATCTTCAGCGGCTAGGTCTGAAGATCAATTCAGAAAAGAGCCGCCTAGTGCCGAGCCAACAGACCGAATTCTTGGGTCTGCATCTGGACTCAGTGTCCATGGAAGCGACCCTGTCGACACAAAGAGTTGCCTCGTTGGAGCGGTGTCTCTCCCTTTTCAGGTTGAGAGAAACAGTCAGCATGGAGCTGTGTCAGCGCATGCTGGGGTTGATGGCTGCCGCCTCGCAAGCCCTTCCTTTGGGCTTACTACACCAGAGGCCTCTGCAGGCCTGGTTCAATGCCTTCGCGTTGCATCCGCGGAGAGACAAACACCGCAGGTTGACGGTATCCTTAACCTGCTGGGAAGCACTGCGCTGGTGGAAAGTTCCGTCGAACATCCGCCAGGGCGTACGCTTGGGTCCCATCTTCCGAAGGGAAGTTATCACGACCGACGCTTCCAACCAAGGTTGGGGAGCAGTCTGGAACGGGACAGGGACCCGCGGTGTGTGGTCAGGACCCTGGAGGTCAGCCCACATCAATGTTCTGGAACTCAGGGCGGTAGACCTCGCCCTCCGGCACTTCTTGCCAGTGCTTCTAGGCAAGCACGTGTTAGTGCGGTCAGACAACACCACGGTTGTGGCGTACATCAACCGCCAGGGCGGCCTACGGTCCCCTTGCCTTCACCGGATGGTAACACGGATGTTGCTATGGGCACAACCGCGTTTCACCTCTCTGCGTGCGGTTCATCTGCCGGGCAGAGTCAATTATGCAGCGGATCTCCTATCCAGAGGAGGCCCTCTTGCCGGCGAATGGCGTCTCCACCCTCAAGTGGTAGAGCGCATCTGGGAGTGGTTCGGCACAGCCCAGGTAGATCTCTTTGCTTCGCAAGAGACCACGCACTGCCCCCTATGGTTCTCAGTGAAGGATCTCGACAGCCCCCTAGGAGTCGATGCACTGGCTCACGAATGGCCGCCAGGGCTCCTATATGCGTTTCCACCGATTCCGATGCTCCCCGCCTTCTTAGAGAAGGTCAGGGTAGAGCAGGCGACGGTGATTCTAATCGCTCCTCGGTGGCCTCGGAGAATATGGTTCCCGAGCCTGGTGCAGTTGTTGCACGGTCGGCCGAGGGAGCTCCCTCTGCGAGCAGACTTGTTGTCCCAAGCCCAAGGAGGGCTATGGCACCCGAACCCCAAGCTCATGCAACTATGGGCTTGGCCCCTGAACGGGAGCGCCTGTCAGCCTTAGGGCTCTCGACGGTGGTGATTTCGACCATTCAGAGTGCTAGAGCACCCTCTACTAGGTCGCAGTATACGTACAAGTGGCAGTTGTTTCAAGGTTGGTGTCTGGCGGAGGGCCATGACCCAATATCCTGCCCTATGGCAGTCATACTACAGTTTCTACAGAAACTGTTGGATGAAGGGAAATCTCCCTCTACACTTAAAGTGTATTTAGCCGCCATATCGGCTTGCCATGTACGCATTGACGGTTTATCACCAGGTTGCCATTTTCTGGCATCGCAGTTCCTGAGGGGCGCAAGACGTTTGCGGCCTCCAAGGACGACCAGTTTACCGTCATGGAGCCTTGACGTGGTGCTAGAAGCCCTTACCAAGGCACCGTTTGAGCCTCTCCACAGCGTGGACATGAAGCTTGTGTCTATAAAAACTGCGTTTTTGCTATCGGTGGTATCAGCAAAACGCGTGGGCAAGTTACACGCACTTTCAGTGCATTCATCATGTACTCGTTTCGCAGGAGACGGTTCTAAGGTCTCCATGCGTCCAAATCCGGCCTTTTACCCAAGGTCATATCCCGTTTCATATTAACCAACCAGTCGAGTTGATGGCGTTCCATCCTCCTCCTTTTCTTCCCCAGAGGAAGAACGGTTACACATGCTCTGACCCGTGCGGGCATTGAGATGTTATATTGACCGTATAACGGCTGTGAGGCAAACAGAACAATTGTTCATATGCCATGGTTCTAGGACTTTGGGTCAGCCGTTGTCTAAACAACGCCTTTCCCACTGGATAGTGGATGCTATTAAATTAGCTTATGAATCTGCAGGCCTTCCGCCACCAGGGCAGTTGAAGGCGCATTCCACTAGGGGTATGGCGACATCCTGGGCCCTCTTTAGAGGGGTGCGGTGTCTGACATTTGCGCTGCAGCCAGTTGGGCTACACCGCATACTTTCATGAGGTTTTACCGTTAAGCGTACTGGATTCCTCTACTCCATTATTTGGAGCATCTGTACTACACTCTATGATGCCTCAGGATGCGGACGTATAGAGTGGTTCACAGCATGGTGTTGAATATTCCACCTTAGGACAGGTGTCATTGCGAGCATAGACGCTGGGCGCAGCTCGCATATGCGTAGATGTATTCCCCACGCAGTTGCGTTATGACGTAAGTCTGTCCTACTGCCGAGAATCCTCCCTCGCGACGGCTTGTGTACACTGTTCCCATATTTGATGGTTATTTTCGACTTGAAAGGGAACGATAGGTTGCGGATGCAACCCCGGTTCCCTGAAAGAGAAAATAACCATCAAACCGCGTGGTCGCTCCAGAGGCCTTCACGGCCTGAAGAGCAAAAGAGGAAGTGAGTCTCTGCGCGCTGCGTATAGTAAGCTCCCAAGGGGGCGGGCTTACGTGGCAGCTTGTGCAGAGGCCTATCGGCAGCTTTGCTATAAAAGCTCAGTCAATCGCTACTGCCTGACGGCAATATCCCACACTTGATGGTTATTTTCTCTTTCAGGGAACCGGGGTTGCATCCGCAACCTATCATTGTCACCTGGCCCCACAATCTCGGGGACACTGAGACAGAACAGGATTTTAAACTTGCTGCTAAATTGAAATAAATTAACGTGTTAATTAGCCCTACACCTTTGCTAAAATGAATCCTATTGCTGAATTACTGTGCGCAACAAACAAGTCATTCTAATCAGTTCAACATACTGCCTCCGAACAGCAGAGCAATGTTACTGATTGGGAGAGTAATTTATGCGTTTAGCGATTTATTATTAACAAAGAGAAAGTAAGCGACTTTTACGTATTAATGTCTGTAAATAAATAAATAAATAAATAATTATTATAATTAATAATAATGAAATACATGAAAAGTAATATATTGTATTTATTATTATTATAATTATACCATTGTTTGCCGTGCAAGGTAATTAAGCACCATCGTTAATTTGATCGAAGGTATCGGAGCTAATTAACACGTTCTTTTCTCTCAGTTAAGTGGTCTTTTTAAAATCTTGTTCTGTCCCGGGATTGTTGGGCCAGGTGGCAACCCTATCAGTAAGCAATATTATTTTCATTTGTATTTTAAATAAAGTGCACTCCCTCAGAAAGGCGTGATTCTTACACAACAGTGTCACCCTATAATTCGTATAACTTAAAACATAACAAAACTACAACAAAAACCTCTGAATCCTTCTTTGTAATTCTGGTCTTATATTTTCTTTGGCTGTTTTAGTGCTGTCACTGTCATTGCTAGTTTATCAAGTGAAATTGAGACGTGATTACCTTAGCCATGATAACATGACGGACGCGTCCCCCTGGTATTAGCCACTGATGCAAACATGTCACCCATCCTGATACGAAATACAGGTATGCATCAAGGCTTTTGTATGCCTTGAGATCTTGGCCGGTGTACGGGGAGATGTTGTTTATTACATAGCAGAAAAACAACTTAGGTCGCACGTTGAGAAATTACCAAGCTATGTTAAGGATACAACACAATTTTTAAAAAGACTTGAATCAATAAAACACAACCTTCCAGAGAATACAATTTTATTTTGCATGGATGTAAAATCCTTGTACCCAAGTGTCCCTCGTAAAGAAACTTTAGAAGCTTGTCAAAAAGCACTAGATAATAGACTAGATAAATCAATACCAACAGCAGAAGTACTGAACATGATCAACGTAGTTTTAGAAAACAGTTATGTTACATTTGTTGATAAGAATTACAAACAAAACGATGGTACAGCAATAGGATCTAAATTAGGAATTAATTTTGCCAGTACATACATGGGGAAAATGGGAAGAACAATTACTTAGAAAATCGGAAAGAGAACCTTTAGAATACATTCGGTTTGTAGATGATATTTTTGGGGTTTGGACACATGGAGAAGAGTCTCTCTTCCAGTTTCATAAAATAGCAAATGAAATACACAGTAATATTAAGGTGGACCTTCGATGGACAAGGAAAAAAATAGAATTTTTAGATACCATAGTAAAACTTGAAGAAGGTTCAATTGAGACTGACCTCTTCTGTAAACCTACTGACATGCACCAGTATTTACACATGTCCTCTGCACATCCGATACACACTAAAAGGGCAATCCCAAAGGGTCTAGGAATAAGAATACGAAGAATATGCTCAAAAGAAAGTGACTGTAAAACAAAGAAATGTATTAAAACAAATCTTAAAAAAGAGGATACAAAGAAAGAATTATAGAGACGGAGTTAAGAAAAGTTGATAAACTAAAAAGAGATGATCTACTAGATTATAAAACTAGAGATAAAAAGGTCAAAAGAGTCCCATTAATAATGACTTACTCTAAACTTTTGCCCAATATTTCTAAGATAGTTTGGAAACACTTGCGGATTCTACATAATTCAGAAAAATTGAAAAAAGTATTTCTTAAGGCCCCAGTTGTAGCATTCACAAGAGAAGCTAATTTAGGTGATATTTTAGTTCACAGTAAACATAAAAGAATAATTGACAAAATAGGTTCTACGAACATGTGCACCAGTAGATGTAAAGTGTGTAAATACATAGATAAAAGTAAAAATATAATTAAACATAAGAACACTACATATCCACTAAAAACTAATACCTACTGTAAAAATAGCAATGTTGTTTATGGAATAGCCTGTGAAAAATGTGATGAAATCAAATATGTTGGAGAGACTGGAACTACTTTATATAAACAAATTCAGAACCACCTTTCATTAATTAGAAATAAAAAATGAATGAACCAATAGTACAGCACTTCACCAGTCAAGGACATGACATAAATGATGTAAAGTTTGTAGTATTAGAACAGCTAAAATTAGACAATGCGACATATAGAAGAATAAAAGTAAGTAAATGGATAAATAGACTGAACACAATTATGCCAGCGGGACTCAACAGAAAAGAATGAACTAATTAACTTCAATAGATATATAACATTTAAATAAATAAACAAAGTTTGTTCAAAAGTTGTGCATGCTGATGCGTTGGGGAGGCCAAATCTAGACTGATCCTCAGAGCCAGCATTGCATGATATAATAAAAATATAAATTTATATAAAGTAATGTTAATTAGAATTAATACAGATTCAAAGATAGAAGTAAAAATGATGTCACAATATATAGAACAGCATTACATCATGTAAGAATAAATCATAGATTTTAATGTAAACAATAACAAGTAGTTGTCATGCCGTCAAAAACCTATAAATACCTCCAATGTTTTGATTCAAACACAGGCTTCCTTGAGAAAGATATGTGCAACATATCGAAACGTTGGGCAGCTGGCTCTTTGAGCTAAATATATATATATATATATATATACAGTATATATATATATATATATATATATATATATATATATATATATATATATATATATATATTGTGATGCGTTAAGTCAGGCAGGGATGTAGTACTGTCAGACTTGACAACCTCAGCGAAGAGACCAGCCGGCAGCAAATACACATCATTTTGAAGCCCGGCGAGCAGAATTTTCTCGATGTATCTATCTCGATGTTCACCTCTGAGATGCCTGACTTCATTGGACAATGTCAAGTATGGTTTTTCGGACTGCATGAGTTGAAAAAAAAAAAGTGTTTTAAAAAAAAGTTCTACATCTTTGCAGGTTGTCAATAGGACGTCCAAAGCTTTTTGATGTCCAAAATGGCCGACCACACTTAAGTCACGTGATTTGGTGACATATGTGCAAATCATCAATAGTATCCAAAGCAGTGGGCTCATACCTCTAGTGGCTGTATTGCCTCAGTAAAATATGTACTGAATACGTAGTGTACAAGACAGTGTAAGAGAAGTGCTATTGTAGAATATGTTTGAAACATACAAAATATACGCTAACACTAATCATCCGCCCCTCCCCGCTCCAGCTCGTGTTATCCAGAAGCAAACCTTTAATTTCTTTATTCGCCATCTCGACAGCATAGTTTTGTATAGCGTAAGGCGTAAGCTGTATTGAAAGAAATGTCTTGAAACCCCTTTGCTGTTTGGGATTTTTTTGTTAAATGCCCAGAGGAGCAAAAAAAAGTTGAATGCAAACTGTGCAAGCAACTCATATCATGGAGGCATAACCAATCTCTGGGGTCACATGACAAGCGTAAGTTCATATTATTATTAATATTTTTAGTAGTAGTAAAATGTGACTGATAACCTGCTTGGAACGGTGACTTAAATAAAGCTTTGTCTGCTGCAGTTGGTGCTGCTGCAATGCAAAATTACTGTATAGATCGCAAGCAGGCTCAGTTACGTGTAAATAAACAAAGTGTATTTTAATTTTTATTTAAATTATAAAAACATGATTACTGTTCTATTAACGTATTTTTAAACTACATGTGAATGTTTTATTCCATTTATATGGATTACCTGTAAAATAATAGAATTTTCAAACAAATATAAATAAGTAGCTATGGTGACGTCACCAATAAATTATGCAAATGAGTACCACCGAAGGTTCGGACCTTCTTTCGGTAATGTGTTCCGACCCTTCGAAGGTCAAAATGTACCCTTCGTTGCAGCCCTACTCTTAGCATTGTGCGTCCCTGTGGCCGTGTACCACTACAGAAAGAGAAAAGGTAAGAAGTTTTATTAACAGCAGACACTGCAGAAACTTTAAGCAGTGTAATTTGGAATAGTGCAATTCACCCAGTCAATCTGTCATTGGATTTTAAACTGAAAATACTGTTTGTTTGATTTCTTTTTTTTGTGACCATGCTAATGTCACCAGGGCGTCATGGATCACACCCAACAATTGTGGTCGACTACGCCACCTGGTGGTTGTGGGCACCAGGACCCAATATAACTATTATGTTTACCAATTTTTACTTTACAAAGGTTCGTTAAAAATTGCGACAGCAGGATGCAGGATCAGAGACCAGCACACCCAGGGACAGACAGCACAAGCGTTAACAGTTTAAAATAGATTTTATTTTTATAAAATATAAAACAAATGTTTAAAAGCAAAAGATCACCACCCACATTATGACAAGGGTGGAAAAGCAGCAAATAAAAACTACACCCACTACTTTGCTAGGGTGCAAAGTACCAAAAGAATAAAAAGGAAAGTAGAAAAAAATAATATTTAGGCCACGCCCACCAAAGTAACCATTCTTCCAGGACCATGAAGGGGATTCGTGTCAGGGTGGTTCTGCAGCAGCCTGGACTGGTCCTGCGTGGCCCTCTCTATTTCTATGGAGGCAAGAGTAAAAGTGTTCAACGCAGTTTAAAAAAACAATTAACTTGCCAACCTTCCCTTTCCCTTTAAAACACAAAGCTTAACTATTTGCTGCAATATAGATAAAAAGCACATGTGAAAAATAAACAAATCATTACTAAAAACAGCACTAACATTCCATTGCCTTCTAATTAAAATGCAGGAGCTCCTTATCAAACGAGATAAAACGAAATCAAAAGCAAAAATACAAAGTGCACCAAACCCAGGGAGAGCACTGGGGGATAAAAGCTGCATGAATAACTAAAAACGGGTGATCAACAAACAGTCTGATAAGCAAAAAAACACAACAGATTAATAACTTCCCTGTATTTTTGTTAAGCTCGCCTGGTTCGCATTACTCTGCAGCTATTACTGTGCTTTGTTCCAGACTCGGATCCACGCCGCTCCCGTCCCTGTTGCTTCTGCCGTACTTGATTCCAAATACAGACCCACACCGCTCACGTCCCGAGGTTGCTTTCACTTTCACTTTCTTTTCTTTGTCCGTGCTTCCCCGTGCAATTTATTTATAGTGAGGAAAAATGAGCATTTCCTTTCCATGGTAAAGGTGCCAAGAGGGTTTACAACACAGGAGCCCCGTAGACATTTAGTAAACAAAAACAACAAACAAACAAACAAACAATAGTTACCAGTCGCTACTTACTCTCCCTTCATAGGCTTTCATATCTTGGCTGTTTAAATGTTACAGAGTCTTCCGACTACAGGTTGTGTAGCTTGAGCATATAGAGCTACGTCCCCTCTGGGCTAGCTTCACCTTGGACTGAAACAACTGCTCTCTCCATCCCATCCCCATCCCATCCCATTCCCATCCCATCCCATCCCATCCCATCCCATCCCCATCCCATCCCCATCCCATCCCATCCCATCCCATCCCATCCCCATCCCATCCCCATCCCCATCCCATCCCCATCCCCATCCCATCATCCATCCCCATCCCCATCCCATCATCCATCCCATCCCATCCATCCCATCCCATCCCATCCCCATCCCATCCCCATCCCATCCCCATCCCATCCCATCCCATCCCCATCCCATCCCATCCCCATCCCATCCCATCCCATCCCATCCCATCCCCATCCCCATCCCATCCCCATCCCCATCCCCATCCCATCCCATCCCCATCCCCATCCCCATCCCCATCCCATCCCATCCCATCCCATCCCATCCCATCCCCATCCCATCCCCATCCCCATCCCATCCCATCCCATCCCCATCCCATCCCATCCCATCCCATCCCCATCCCCATCCCCATCCCATCCCCATCCCCATCCCCATCCCATCCCCATCCCCATCCCATCCCCATCCCATCCCATCCCATCCATCCCATCCCCATCCCATCCCATCCCCATCCCATCCCATCCCATCCCCATCCCCATCCCATCCCATCCCCATCCCATCCCATCCCATCTCATCCCATCCCCATCCCCATCCCATCCCATCACCATCACCATCACCATCCCATCCCATCACCATCACCATCTTTTTTTTTTTTGCTGTGCTGCTAAGCACCTGTTAAATACTGTAACAGGGCAAGGAGCCCTGTACAGTGTTCTGTTTATTTATTTTTAGAACGGGGTTTCCCCCTCCGCCCCTGTGTTATTTTGTATTTGTTTTGTATTATTATTATTATTATTATTATTATTATTATTATTATTATTATTATTATTATTGTCGTTATGATTTAGTGTGTAAATATGACGACGAGAGCCGTGCGCTGTATGTTTTGTTGTTGTTTATTTGTATTTATGTATATGTTTGACGGCGTAGCCGAAATATTTTGTAATGTTTGATACCGTGGATGGGAAACCCCATCCACAGTAATTTAAAGACCTCATGCAGAAGGTGGCCATCTCCCGAATTAATTAGGTGATTTAATTTGTTGCTAATCAGGAGATGGTCACCTGCATAAAAGCCTGCAGCTCGCTGCACTCGGGGTGGGTGTGTGTCAGAAGCGGAGAGAGCGAGAGGAGCGAGAGAAAACTAAACTTAAAAAAAATAACCTAAAGGATCAGTGAAGGCTATTGCCCAGCCTGATCTTGTTATTTTGTGTTTCAATATTTATTTTCGCTCTGTGAGCACTTTGTTTTGTGTTAAAAATATTTATTTTATTTTTGTATTATTTAAATAAACCGCGCCGCCACGTCTTTTGTTTTGAACTGCAGTATTTGGTGGCAGTTTGTTTTTAGTTCCTGCTTCTGACCTGACGTCAGTGGGATCACCAGCGCCTCCTGGACTCAGGTCAGAGTAGGGTACTGCAGTGTGGAGTGAGGAGGAAGAAGGATGGGAGGAAAACGGAGGATAGGAAGGAGGAAGAGCTGCAGAGAGCTGTAACAACAACAGCAGCAGCAGCTGAACAAGAGGTGGTGGTCCCGGGTGCCAACTCAGTTTGGCCCCCCGGTCTGGGCAGCCGAACAGGAGCAGTGGAGGATGGAAGGGGCTCCCATGTGCAGCACCTGTGGCGAGTTTGGGCACGTCCAGGACTGCCCTTACGGGGACCCCCAGTATGAAGAGACATGGAACCAGGGTCTGGCGGGGGAAGCTGCAGAGTGGTTTTGGGCAGTAGACCAGACCCGGCCATCTCCAGCACCCAAGAGGGAGGAGCCCGAACGTCCTGTGTCTGAGTGGGAGGAGCCAGAACGTCCTGCACCTGAGTGGGAGGAGCCCGAACATCCTGCGCCTGATAGGGAGGAGCCGGTGCATCCACAGCCCAAGAGGGGGGAGTCGGTGCGCCCACAGCCCAAGAGGGGCGACTGCCCAAGGATGCCACATCCGCATCGCCTGGGGCTGCCTGCTGCTCCGCATCGCCTGGGGCTGCCTGCTGCACCAGTTACAGGGTAGGAGGGAGAAGTGGAGCTCCCGCTGCCGTCTGCATGGCCAGGGGCTCCCCTCACGAGTTAGCCTCCGAGGGTCGTTATGATTTAATGTGTAAATATGACGGCGAGAGCCGTGCGCCGTATGTTTTGTTGTTGTTTATTTGTAATTATGTATATATTTGACAGCGTAGCCAAAATATTTTGTAATGTTTGATAGCGTGGATGGGAACCCCATCCACAGTAATTTAAGACCTCGTGGCCATCTCCCGAATTAATTAGGTGATTTAATTTGTTGCTAATCGGGAGATGGTCACCTGCAGTCGGGGTGGGGTGGGGGTCTTACTAATGCATGTAAAGTTTTAACATTACTTCCCTTGATTTAAACGCTTCTCATAATATATCCGAGCATCTTGTTGGCTTTTTTTTATAGCTTCCCCACGTTGTCTAAATGAAAACATTTCTGAGTCAACATAAACTCCTAGGTCTTTTTCATAGATTCCTTCTTCAATTTCAATATCTCCCATATGATATTTATAATGCACATTTTTATTGCCTGCGTGCAATACTTTACCCTTTTCTCTATTAAATGTCATTTGCCATGTGTCTGCCCAGTTCTGAATGCTGTCTAGATCATTTTGAATGACCTTTGCTGCTGCAACAGTGTTTGCCACTCCTCCAATTTTTGTGTCATCTGCAAATTTAACAACCTTGCTTACTATACCAGAATCTAAATCATTAACTTAGTTTTGGGATGTCTGCAGAATAAACAGGCTAAACAGGCTGCAAAACCAAAAAAAGGGCTTGGTCATTGCACCTTTTACTAAATATATTGTTCATTGATTCATGATTTTGAAGCAGTGCATTTAATTAAGGAAGCTCTTCTGAGTGGCCACTGTCCTGTAATTGAGAAAATGCCAGTACATAAAGAATTGCGCCACAATAGCTCTGTGTCTTTCTGTTCATTTTTACCATTTCACATATTTTATAATATCGCTTTTCATTGCAAGTTTAAATCAAGTTTATAAATAAGTTCAGCAGTAAGGACTGCCCACTTAACACACATTACATAAATCCACTTCCTGCCTATCAAAACAAATAAAGTCTCATTCGCATCCCTCCACTCTCACCTCATCCAGCAGGCCAAGTGGTAGACCCTCAAACCAAGCTGGTTTAAGCAAACAAAATCTTCACATAATCATCAATAAAAAATGTAATTATTCAAAATGTCTGTGCTGTGAGGATTTGTCCTGTACTACTGAATGCTATTTAGCACAACAGTGCAGAGTAAGATAAGACCCACCTACATGAGATTGCAGGGGTCCAAAGAGCAGTTTCGGTTTGAGAAATATTACTCGAAAGCATACCGGTTTGGTGGTGACACATTGGGTGCGTTCACGGCACTTTTTTGCCGGCTAGATTGCAGACGGGAGTCTGCACGTAACGTGACGGTCTGTGCAGACGGAGCGTGGACAGCTTTGGTCGATGAACAACAGTTCTGAGCAGAACCAAAATGCAGGTGGCGTTGAGAGAAATTCTAATCGCAGAAGTGGATCCAATCGAAGTTCCCTTTGTGCTCCACCAGCTTCATAATTTACAGCATGATCAGAAAATGTATAGCAGAAACAGTCCCCGCTATAAAGAGATAATATACGTATGTTTTGTGATGTGAGACAAATTAATGAGTATTATAACGGGCAGGATTCCCTCCGCCCTCTCACAAAGGAGTTGTTAGACAGTACTGTATTTTGATCTGGGACAAAAATAGTTCAAATACTTGCACATAGGGTCACATATCTCACTTCAGCTAAATAACCAGCTAAAGTAGGTTATTGCCTGTCCCTGATAGCCTTTCATCAATAACCAATTACACCTGCTGAAAATAACAGAGCGGTTTTAGGTTCATTTCAACCGTTTAGCATTTTTGTTTTACATGTTTAAACCTTTAGAATAAACATCTGAATATTTGAAAAGTATAATAACTGTGTGGAAAAAGAGTCAAATCATTTTAATTTGTATTCTTAAGATAATTAATGACATGACTTGAAGGCGACTCAAACCCCCTGACTAGGTGGCAGTAGCACATGGAGTGAGGATTGTATTATTATTTATTTCTTAGCAGACGCCCTTATCCAGGGCGACTTACAATTGTTACAAGATATCACATTATTTTTTACATACAATTACCCATTTATACAGTTGGGTTTTTACTGGAGCAATCTAGGTAAAGTACCTTGCTCAAGGGTACAGCAGCAGTGTCCCCCACCTGGGATTGAACCCACGACCCTCCGGTCAAGAGTCCAGAGCCCTAACCTCTACACTGCTACCCTATGTGTATGTTGTGTATGTAATCAAAAAATCTTCCAATTTTAATAGGCACAGATAAAATCCACTCCCTTTCTACTAATTCATTTCTATACCAACAAACATCACAGATGTGTTCAATGATTATAATCTTTAATACGAGGCTGTAGTTGGATTTTTATTTGCATCACAGCTTGTTATTTAGGGTTTGGGGTTAGGGCTGGTTTGTCTTCAATTCCACTTTTAGCCACCAACTGTACCTATAGGCAACCACTTTCACTTCAATACAACTGCACCTTGCTAAAAGAGACCCATTTAATCACCACCTGTGACTACATGATAAATTGCTGTATTGTGTGTGTTTCACATATGGATGTAAATTGCTATAGATAATTTTTTAGCTGATGCTTTTATTCAAAGTGACTTGTATTTGTGCTCATTTATAGAGCTGGGTATTTTACTGGAGCAATCTGTGAAGTACCTGCTTGCTCAAGGGTACAGCAGCAGTGCCCCACCTGGGTTTGAACCCTCAACCCTCCGGTAAAGAGTCCAGAGCCCTAACCACTATTCCACATGCTGGTATATCTATGTGAACATGTCCAGGGGTGAATATACCTTATATCTAATTCACTTTGTGCATGCTGCAAATTAACAGTTTATATATATATTTTTATATATATATGTAATTTTATTTTACATCTACATTGAAATTCTAATTTCAGTCTGTATTTCATTTAGGATATGTAAATACATGGCACAAGGATATTTAGCTATGACATACAAACTTCATTGTCATATGTGCCACACAAATCCATGTTGGCCAGGTTACATGCACTTGTAGAAGGGATGATCCTTGTGGGATACTCACAGACAAAAAGCAGGTCAACATGATATGACCAAAGGGACTTAAACAAAAGGATAATCATTCAACTTTGATCAATCAATTGGCATATGAGCTTAAAGGACAGAACAAAAACTGGGATGCAAATAATATGTGACGACCTGAACTTCAGCTTGCTAGATTTTATTGCGTATACCTAGGCTAACCTATACAGACATGTAAGCATGTCAATTTTACATTGTTAATAAGATGAGAATAACACACATAATTCTTACTTTAATACGATTAAGTAAATGTAGATGGTGTGAAGCTATACCCCTATAAAAATGTACCACAGTTCTATAGTGTAGCTAGACTATTATTATTATGGTTGTACTGCATTATTGTAACACAGGGAATTGTACATTGATGGTGTAGGATACATATGTTATACAATAGAATTGTACTTTCACAGATACCATCGTACCTTGTTCCAAAATCCAGTGGTACATTTTTATAGGGTTCCGTTCTAACAGTATTATTGCAATAGAAACGAACGGATAATTGAACAATTTCCAAAGAAGCGGAGGGCAGTATATTAATCAGAGTATCAAGCAATCTTTTTAAAATACGCTGACATCAAGACCATTCCCAACAATGTTTCCACATTGTCTTTTTTTTTAACATACATTACATACCGCAAATAGTTAACGATTACTGCTTTTGTATATATTATATGGAAAAGTAAGCGCATTAATTAATACTGCCTTTATAAATGTAATGATGATTAAATGGTTTATTTAGAACGCAATGCCGATGTATTCATTATTTGAAAAACATAAATAAAATGGGCATATTACATGTTACGACATTGACAATACAGAGAAAAGTAGGTTCCGTAAATAAAAAATAAAAAAAACTTCACATGGGTGGGATCAGTGCATCAATGTGAGGATTTGGAAATTGCGGCACTGTAGAGGCGGAGTTATAAGGGTGCCAGGCTTGGGGTGTGAGGCGTGTGTCGTCCGTCTTGCAGGTATACACTGTTGGTCTTGCAGGTGTACACTGTTAGTCTTGCAGGTATACACTGTTGGCAGAAACTGCTTAGAATCTGCGCAGCATTAAGAAAATATGCGTACGTGAACGCAGCCATATATCTGAGGAAACGAAGGATGTTCTAAAAGAAACAAGAAACTGTCCAAGACGAGGAAAAAAAAGAAAATTCTTGTGTGAGTAGAGTACTACCTACCGCATATTTGATTTGGTCAGGGAATGTCTTTTTTAAATAAGTAAGACCAGTCGATTGCTTTGGACTGAGTTAAAAATTAAATTTCATTGCAACAGAGGACGAATGTATATATTTTTTTTTGGTCACACGCATTGGATTAAATAAAACGAACTGTGTATTGTTTGCGACCATGAAGGATTGAACTATTACTTTGAAAACTACACAAAAGGGAGATTTATTTTTTAAACAAAACCAACGTAAATTTTGTTTTGTTTTTAATATATATATATATATATATATATATATATATATATATATATATATATATATATATATATATATATATATATATAGTGTGTGCTAACTTCAATATATTCTTATGCTCTTATATATATACACTGCAATTGATTATATATTTATAATGTAATATATTTATACTGTATATAGCAGTCGTTATTACAGTATGTCAAAAAATAACTCTTTTTCATGGATGTTCTTTTATATGGGATATCTTTTGAGTATACTACTTGTATAACAGAAAAAAATATACACTTTTTGCATTTCATTTTAAATACATATAGCCAGGTTTCAGGGAACTATATTAAAATGTATTCTTATATGTTTAAAATACATGGTTGTTGCAGACTGGTGACATGCTGAACCCTAATGATCTGTTTAAAACCTGCATGTTGCTTTGTATCTCTACTTTTCATTCTCCAGCACGTTGTGACAATCAGGGGCAAGCTTAAGGAGACTTAGCTTTCCTTCCCCGCCAAAAATAACGGCTCTATTTTAAAAATAAACAGTAATTAAAGTTTAGGCTTAAGGAAGGGGGAGTGGCAAAAATGAGGGCACTAGTTCTTGATGGGAGTGTGCTTGGGAGATAAATAACTATATACCCAAACACATACATAAATAAACAAATAAATAAACAAACAAACAAACAAACAAACAAACAAACAAACAAACAAACAAACAAATATATAATCAGTTTTGCTTTGCACTTAAAAATGTGATCCTGACCTACTATTGGGTACTTGCCCGACGCTTAGGTGTATATTACAGAACCATGCATGTTTTGTATTTTAGTAGTATTATTTGCACTTACTATAAACTATACTGTATTTAAATATTGATTTTGCATTGTAACCCTGTACTGCCCTGCAACACCTGTTGTCGCCAAATAAATAAATAAATAAATAATAATATATAGATTTGAAAGGAGGTATAACTACAGTGAACAAAAATGAAAAAGAAGAAAAAAGTGTATTTTTTGTGTGTGTGGATGTTTTAAGATATTTGAATTATGTTCTCACATAACTCCAGACACCTAATATAAAATTCAATACACACTGTATTAAATATCATATGCTAGATCATTTATTTATTTATTTATTATTTTAGTACAAGTCTGGAAAACAAGTTTCAGAATATCACTTCACACACAGTATTAGTATCAGTATTAGTATTATTATCTAATACATTATAAAGTCCATCTGTTTCAATATGGAATATATTTTGAATATATTGCAAGAAATTATTTAATAATGCAAAAATGAATTTATGTATTGTACCATATTTGAGTTTTTCAGCAACAGCAAATCCCACATATGTTTATATATATTTCATTGGTGATTTTTCAGGAATGAAGATGGATTTGATTATTCTCCTGGCTCTAGTCGGATCTGCACACTCAGGTAAGAGAATGACCAGCTTTATAACACTGAAGCACTGGGGGCCCTATTCACAAAAAGGAGTGTTGCGTGTTGTGTTAAGGGCTGTTTTTTTTATCAAGTTTTTATTATTTCAACCAAGCTTGCAGTTCATGAAACACTTTCAAACCGTTTATTAAATTCATTTAAAATCTAAATGGAAATAAAACCGAAGTAATTTATTTGAAAAAGTACAAATGCACCATACAAACACTTCACATTATCTGGCAGCTTCTTAATTAAACTCCTTTATCATTTTTTTTTTTTTATTTAAGTCTGCTGAATATCTTTTAAGTACGTTTAACCACTTCAACTCCAGATGTAAAAATGAAACCCCTTCCCAGGTACCAGATTTTGAAAATAATAATAATAATGTTTTCAAACCTGTAATTGCTGTAAAATGTTAACATATGATGAATAAAACTCAAATAAATGACTTTAACTGTGTTTTTCATTAACCCTTTATGCTGCTGTGTACTACATACCCATATTCAATTTAGAGATAAACTTTTTTTTTTTAACAATGAAAACAAAAACGCTGCTAATAACGATAACAATAATAATCAGTAAACAGTAATTATCAAATAAAAATCAAACAACATCAAAACGTGTGCCAGTATTGACTTGCTTTGTGCCATTTATTGAAATGTTCAATCCAACAGAACCCAGGGTGGCCTTCGCAACCACTGCACATTTTTCTTGTGTCTTTTCTTTTGTTTTCATTTTCGTAGCAGACGCTGCACCTTTTTTACGGAGTCTGCTTCGCTTGTGTTGGAGGGATAGTCACAAATGCGTGTACACAGCTACATTGCACAGGCGTTGTGATGGATCTGGCTGGCGCATTGCCTGTACCCAGTGCTGTGTTTTGATAGTATTTCGTCACAGCACTGCCATTTCAAACCAAACAGCTTCCCGTTTGCAGCTGGCTTACCTGTAAAGTAGCTGCATGCTCTTCTGTTTGTACAGTTTGTATTGTTCTTGGCTTCACATCCTCTTCATCATAATCGCTGAGTGATAAGTCAGCATCACTGTCGCTGGTATTGAAATCCTCCGAACCAACTTCACTCCCATTGCTCATTATAGAAAGACCACGTATGTTGCCATGTTTAGCTTTCGCTAAAAACTATATAAACTATAACTAAACAAGTAAAACTAATAATAATTTTAAACAATATATATATATATATATATATATATATATATATATATATATATATATATATATATATATATTTGTAAAAGCTGAATGGCTTCCTGCAATTTATCTCAGTCTTCTAAATGCGCACAGCTAGATTGGAATCTCTACATGACACGCAATTGGATAAAAATGTCACCTGACCCTCCCCCAACTTTCATTGCACATTCCACAGTACTAGCACTGCTTTAGAGAATGAAACTTGAAACGCTAGACTGAGAAACCGATCATAGAATAGAATGGGAAACTTGACGTACGCAGGTATGGCATGGTACTGTAAGTGGGTTTTCAATTGACGTACGTGCGTACGTCATGGTGCTGAAGTGGTTAATGTAGCTTTTGGACTATGAGAATCTAAGTACTATATTTCAAAACATAATATTTTGGAAAATACCTCCCATTTATAAACTGAAAAATAGTTATTAATAAAACGTCTTAGAAAACTAGTATTTAGCATTTCCTTCTTTCTTTTTACTTAAAAGCAATTCAAGAAATCCAAGCATGAAGCCTTTTTTCGTTCCTTTTCACAACAGTAAAATAGAATGTTTAACTTTCACTCCTTCACAATATAAACTGTAATTCAGTTTGCAAAAGAAGTATCTTGTGTGGTACTATCTTGTGAAGTATCTCATGCATTATTATGTGTCGTAAGAGTTTTTTTTTTAACCAAAAACAACATTTAAGCAATTGTATATAAAATGTTTTATAACACCAATGTAATAACCACAGCTCATTCTTACACTATATTCCACTGCATTATTTCAAAGCTTTTTTCAAAATAGCCACTCTGGTGCACGGGGTTTGAGATCTGTCCTAAACAAAACACAAGTGCATTGGCTTTTCTGTTCCGTACCACATCATGGATCGTTATTGCTGTGTTACCTGTTTGACAATGTGGGCAATAATCCTTCCACTATTAAGTGCACTAGAGCAAACATTGTGAAAACAGCTTTGAAACAGACTTTAAAGTTATAAGTATAAAAGGTTGTCAGGATGTTAACTATGAAAAGAAAAATGACATGTGCGTTATTTAAACAGTTGGAGCAACATGTGGGTATGTGTCAAGCTATATTTTTCAGACCTCGACAGAGGTCTCTGATTTGGCTGTCTCAATTTGTACCCATAAAATGAAATAAAATTAAAGGGGTTACATCTAACTTTATATTTTTGACCCAGAATATATTTGAAATGTACCGTTAAACCGTATATCATGGGTGGAGTTTGACTAGGGCTAAACTCGCCCTGTCTCTCACCCGCAGGCAATCATCAATGCGACAAAACGACAGGAAAGGCACACATTTTGTTCCCCTTCTCCCTGATACGAATCCTGACTGCACTGTTTTGGCAGTGAACCATAAATATCGGGATTTCCTTCCTATGCATCGGGATGCGGGACATTTGTTAGGAAATTGGGACTGTCCCGACCATATAGGGACTGTTGGCATGTATGCTGTAACTGAGTATGTTTTAATATAGGCAGTGGCTATTGTTACGGGACTGTAATGGCGCGTTGAGTAGCTTATTTTACTGCACTTCCTGTTGACCATGCGCAGTACAGTATTTTGAATGAACTGCCAGAGGCATTGCACATGGCTGACGATAGCATGGAGGGCCTCCCAAGTGAAAAAAAAAAAAAAAAAAACTGTTGAGTGCAGTTTAAATGCATTCTTTTCCTGTATAAGAAAGCTACAAAAAAATGAAAATATAAACACTTACTTACATGTTTTATACACTTTGGTTAATAAAGTTGAAGTTTGGAATCCCTGCTTACCTAGTACAATAATCGCGCTAGCACCTTTATTTCTTATTCCTCCAAACGCACTGCTTGTGTCTCGTCTCATTAGTATAACTTCTCCAGACACTCAGTGAGACAGTCTTGCTTAATGTCACTCAACCTGAACAAAACTGCTCAGTGCATTATAATACACACTGATGTGTACAATTACCATTATGTATTTAACTTTTTATACCATAATCTTGAAAATATGAACCCTTTTTTGATCAGATCCAACACAACCGATCTCCACCCCAGACTTGTACCCGATAATAGTATAATACTTTCTCAAAATGTCACAAAATAACGTTTTTTTTTTTGGTTGTACAATTCACAGAGATTACATTCGGCACAAAAAAATGTCTTAGTGTTTTTAATTGTATAACTGTTTGTATGATAACACGACGGCTGCTAATATAATTTCACAATAATTACAGTAGGTATATAACTTATAGAAGGTACATCTGATACAAAATGTGTTATTATCCTCTTCATCTTTTTACAGTATGAAACTAAAGGGGTAGGCTGAATCCAGGTCAGTGTTAGAGTAGCCATTCTAAGTTTCATTATGGATAGTATGCCTTAAGATTAGTCATTAGAAGTTACCTTACTTCACTGCAAAGTAGTGAATGGAGTCAAAGTCTGGCTTGCATGTTAGTGCACATGCACAACCGGAAGGGCCATAAGATAAGCCACTCAAAGCGTGATTATGGTACCATATCAATAGCTACTGCCTTTAATATATTGCATACCGGTATACATTGACTGAGATCACAGTTTTTAATATTTTGTTAATTATCGTACTTATTTACTTATTTTGGGCAGCTTTGTTCTTGATTTTAGCAGCTCAGTAATAATACATATTTTATTGAGTCCGCTGATAATTGTGATTATTGTGATAATTTACAGCTGATAATCGATAACTGAAAATGTCATTATCGTCCAACCCTACTCGCCACCCCCCATCAGGGCCCCCAAACCCCTGAACCCCAAGCATACAGTGTGTTACCAAACGTTCAGCTGCCCCAAATGTAAAAGGTAAATCATGTTTTGTATTTTTTTTTTTTACCTCAACACTGGTTTGCATCATTAAAAAAAAAAAAAAAAAGTGTACATGTAAAAAAATCATGTAATGCAGTATGCCAATATGATACTTCAAATCTAGAAAAATAAATTTCAATTTTAATAACTTTGGTCAATTACTTTTTTATAATAATTTCAAATAATATGTAATGTTATTTTAGATTAAAATCAATAAAATGTTAATGGAAAAAGATCAAATATGTGCCAACGTTACCCCAGCTTCTTGACGGTCAATAATCAACGTTGCACCAACACTGACCCGACCTACAATGTGTTTATGTAACATTTGCCAAACATCGGCCCAACGTTGTATAATGACTTTGGCCCAAAGTTGATTGACCTGGGACCAACCAAGCCATCGACCTAAAGCCAACGTTGTCCCAACTGAAAATTGCTGTTTGGGAAGAGTGGTATAAGGATACATTTCAACTGTATTGAAGGTCGATTCCACATGGGTGGGTATTCAATATCGGACATCTAAGACAGCTTTTGGCTGTGTTTAATGTTGGCTGTCTTTATTTTCTGTTCCTGCAGCCTCCCATACCTTTAAGGCCTCTGGTTTCCCTCTCATTGTCCGGGAGGGAGAGGATGCAATTCTGCTGTGCCTCCTCTCCCCTGACACCAATGCAGAGGAGATGGAGGTGAGGTGGTACAGAGAGCTAGAGAGTCTAGTGCACTCCTACATGATCCACAGAGATGTGATCGAAGCACAGAGTGAGCAGTACAGGGGGCGCACCAGCCTGTCTCGGGAGGAGCTGAAGAAGGGGAATGTGTCTCTACAGCTGAGAGAGGTCCGGAGCTCTGATGAAGGATCGTATTCCTGCTGTGTGCTTTCAACAGGGATGCAGTGCGCAGCAGAGATTCAACTGAAGGTTGTAGGTGAGTGTTCCTTTTGTTTTCTCAATACGGGCGCTCCCCAGTATAGAATCAGAAACTACAGCTCTCAGCATGCCTGTGCACTAGCAGTACTAGTGGGGGATGATGGGAGGTGTAGTTCTTGGTCAAGATAAAATGTTTTGTTGAAGCATTAAAGTACTTTAACCCCTCAGTGTGCAGTTATCTCATGTTAACCCACTCCTGGAGTGCCTCAATGCTATTATAAATCGAATTTAAAATTACTATATTTATTTACTTTTTAAATTAACACAGCAAATAAAAAAAAATATGTTCAATAACAGTACACACAAAAATAGTTCCAGTGTAATGTAAACAAAAATTGTTTAAACATGTTTGTTTATATATATTAACATTTACAAGGTTTAATTGTAAAAATAGCATGTATTTATTAAAATGTCAATTACATTACCCTATTATACTAATTCATTAATAGCCATATATAACTTTGTAAATTAGATAAATAAGTGTAATAACACGTTTTATGTCATTTTTTTGTGCGTACTGATATTTACTGTTATTGTTATGTTCACAGCCCATTTGGAAGCTTTTATTGTGTTTTTTTTCATTTCGTTCAGGTTCGAGTTGATTTAGTTCTGTTTCTGTTATTCCAGTGTGCCGTTTTTCTTTTAAAGTAAAGTTAATTACTGGTACCGATACTTTTTCAGATTCGGGAAATTGATCTTCATACCATTCGTAAAAAGTTTTTCCATTAAAAAGATCAATATTTGATAGTGGGGCTGTCATTTTTTAATTTTTTTTTTTAAATTAATGATAATTTATAGATATTAAACATTATAGAATAATAGGGTATGAATTTAAATTCAAAGCTTTTGGTGATGCGTCTGCATTGAAAGGTTATGTGGGATTAAGGTGTGGCTGATAAAACGCAGCCAACCAATCAGAAAGCATGATTACTCCAAGCAGGTTTATAATAGCACTTAAAACACTTCAAGAGAAAGAAATAGGACAAAACTACATCTCCCAACATGCATGTGCACCAGCAGTACCAGCGAGCGCTATAGTTTAGATCAGAAGGCAGCTAAGATTGCAGGACACTTTCAACCAGAGAAGTAATTTAAATGGTTTACTCATTATTAAAAGATGAAGTCACGTGGTCTTTTTAAGATTAATTGTATTTGTACAAGTCCCAACATGACAAAGGTTTTGAGATCAATCAGCTACTTGGAACCGGGTGAGCTTAGATGGGCCGAATGGCCTCCAAAACCAAAAACACAGTTCTGGTCTCAGATATAAAAACTAGCAGCAGCAGGGTCAGGCCTGGTCAGCACTTCTTCTTGGATCAAAGATAAACATAAAAATATGTACAGTTGAGCCTGTCTCTTATCGTCTCGTTTGCACTTTGTTTTAATAGAAGGGCTCAGTTTGGCTTCACTGCTGCAGGGTGGGTTGGGAGCCGCTGTTCGATCGCAACACCACAAACACCTGAGGAGCCGCCATTGAGGGGAGTTTATAAGACTAGCTGTGTCCAGCTGCGGCACAGGATCACTGACACACGTTTTCTTTTTTATTTCCCTCATCCCAGACTCCTCATTCTCAGTGGAGGTGCCGGTGACCCTGGTCTCTGCCCGTGTGGGTGACACAGTGACGCTGCCCTGTCGTCTCTCACCTCTCAGCAGCGCAGTGTTGATGGAGGTGAGGTGGTTCAGAGAGGGGGTGAAGGCGCCGGTGTATTTCTACACACTGCAGAAAGCCATGACGAGTGTGCAGAGTGAAGAATACAGAGACAGGACGCGGCTTTTTATGGAGGAACTGAGGAATGGTAATCTGTCCCTACAGCTGGACAACACCCAAACCTCTGACTCAGGACTCTATAAGTGTTCTGTGAGTTACAATCTCAAGGAGGCAGAGGCTGTTGTTGAACTGAAGGTTGCAGGTGAGTTTCTTTCTTTCTTTCTTTCTTTCTTTCTTTCTTTCTTTCTTTCTTTCTTTCTTTCTTTCACACTATTTTGTTTTAGACAGTTCCTCTGTCTCTCTCTGTAAATATTTGTGTATAATACTGGAAATACTGAGAAGGAATTGGAATAAAACTACAGCTCCCAGCATGCATCTGCACCAGCAGTAGCAGTGAAACATGGGGTGCGTTCAATAGGCAGAGTGCTCCAGAGCATTACGTGGCGCTTTCTATTAAACGACCTGCAGGCCGAGAGCGCTTCGTAACGTTAGCTAACATTCTGAGGAGCCAGCTTACTCGGTCGGCATTTCAAAATGGCAGAGATACAATACTAGTGCGGCTGTGGTGGAACTTCCCCAAATATTGGACTTTTTGACCAAAATAATCGGATAGTTTATTTAAATTAACAGCATAATTAATGGACTTTTTTCCTTTTAAACGCAGTGAATCTGCAGTATCGCATGCAGCATTCGAAACACTCTGTTCGGTCGGCCTTACTTTAAGGAATATTTTTTTAACTGCATTTAAAAAGAAATGTAATACACAAATAGTGCTGTGTTAAAGGTGAACTATATGTAACGCTGTTTTTTTATATAGTTTTGCTATTTCTACGAGATTAGGCTTCATTTTGTATCTTGGCTGAAAAACCACAGCAGTATTATAGGCTACACTGAAAACTTCAAACCCTTTTTTCTTCGTGACAGAAAGGGGACGTTAGAGTAAGAGAGCTATCAAGGAAAGTAGGGATTCAAGGAAATGCATGCTCATGGATTAAGGAGTGGTTAACATGTAGAAAACAGAAAGTACTGATTAGAGGAGAAACCTCAAAATGGAGCGAGGTAACCAGTGGTGTACCACAGGGATCAGTATTCGGTCCTCTGCTATTCCTAATCTACATTAATGATTTAGATTCTGGTATAGTAAGCAAACTTGTTAAATTTGCAGGCGACACAAAAATAGGAGGAGTGGCAAACACTGTTGCAGCAGCAAAGGTCATTCAAAATGATCTAGACAGCATTCAGAACTGGGCAGACACATGGCAAATGACATTTAATAGAGAAAAGTGTAAAGTACTGCACGCAGGCAATAAAAATGTCCATTAGAAATATCATATGGGAGATACTGAAATTGAAGAAGGAATCTATGAAAAAGACCTAGGAGTTTATGTTGACTCAGAAATGTCTTCATCTAGTCAATGTGGGGAAGCTATAAGGAAGCTATTTAGGAGGCTGTGTGGTCCAGTGGTTAAAGAAAAGGGCTTGTGACCAGGAGATCCCCGGTTCAAATCCCACCTCAGCCACTGACTCATTGTGTGACCCTGAGCAAGTCACTTAACCTCCTTGTGCTCCGTCTTTCGGGTGAGACGTAATTGTAAGTGACTCTGCAGCTGATGCATAGTTCACACACCCGAGTCTCTGTAAGTCGCCTTGGATAAAGGCGTCTGCTAAATAAACAAATAATAATAAAAAAAGGCCAACAAGGTGCTCGGCTATATTGTGAGAAGTGTTGAATTTAAATCAAGGGAAGTAATGCATTAGTAAGACCTCACCTAGAATATTGTGTTCAGTTCTGGTCACCTCGTTACAAAAAGGATATTGCTGCTCTAGAAAGAGTGCAAAGAAGAGCAACCAGAATTGATTTTAAAATCCTTTTGCTCACCTTTAAGCACTGAATGGTTTGGCACTTGATTACTTGTATGAGTTGTTGTCCTCCTATCAGCCTCAGTGTGTGCTGAGGTCAACTGATAGTGGCCTTCTCTCTCTTCCAAGGGTTAGGCTCAGAAGGAAAGGAGAGGTTGCTTTCTGTGTTCGGGCTCCGCAACTGAGGAATTCTCTGCCTAATCATGTTAGAAGTTCACCCACATTGGCTATTTTTAAATCAAGGCTTAAGACCTATTTTTATAATTTAGCCTAATGAATTTATGTATATATGTGTGTGTGTGTGTCTATATATATATATATATATATATATATATATATATATATATATATATATATATATATAACCTATCTTTTTATATTACATTGTCTTATTTTCTTATTCTTTTTACAATATTTTCTGTAATTACTGCTTTTTGTAAGTCTGTGTGAAGCGCCTTTAACCTTGGTATGAAAGGCGCTCAACAAATAAAGTTTTTTTTAAATTATTATTATTATTATTATTATTATTATTATTATTATTATTATTATTATTATTATTATTATATGCAGTAATCCAGTTCATCCCTGAAACTTGCCTTATAGCTTTACTGATTACTAATTGATCCCTATTAGTTAAGTAGCAAAATGAATGAAAACATCCTTTAACAGCTGTTTAGGTATGCCAGCTACAGCTGTGGCTAAAAGTTTTGCATCACCTAGAATTTTAGGTTTGAGACTTAATTTAAAAAATAAAATGATATCAAAGATCTTTTATTATTTAACATCATGTAATCAAAGAAACTACAAAATGATATCGCAAGTGTCTATCGGAAGCCTTAATACTAGGGCCGTATTTCATGTTAGATTTCAAAAAGTCACATTTTGAATTTTTTGTCAGTTTTTCATTAAGTATATAGAAAACTACAAAGCGGTATATAATTCAATATGCTAACATAACATTATTCAGCAGGTTTCATCCGACTATGAAGCAAAATTAGTTGATTCTGTGATGCAAAACCTTTGGCTATAACTGTAAACTATTGGAATTAAATTAAGTTTAAATAATTTTTCGTTTCTGTAAAATAATGTAAATATTGTATCATCTTTTGGTAACACTGCTGTATAATATATAACACTATGGCGCTTGAAACTCAGGGGGACAGTCTGAATCATGTTTTGGTGTCACTGCTGTAAAATATATAAAACTGTAGAGATTGAAATTTAGGGCGTCTGTCTGAATCATTTAAATATTTTTTCTCATTTCCTGCAGCCTCCCTTACCTTTGAGGTCCCTGATTCCCCTCTCATTGTCCAGGAGGGAGAGAATGCAATTCTGCTGTGCCTCCTCCCCCCTGACACCAATGCAGAGGAGATGGAGGTGAGGTGGTACAGAGAGCTAAAGAGTCTAGTGCACTCCCACATGATCCACAGAGATGTGATTGAAGCACAGAGTGAGCAGTACAAGGGGCGCACCAGCCTGTCTCGGGAGGAGCTGAAGAAGGGGAATGTGTCTCTACAGCTGAGAGATGTCCGGAGCTCTGATGAAGGATCGTATTCCTGCTGTGTGCTTTCAGCAGGGATGCAGTGCGCAGCAGAGATTCAACTGAAGGTTGTAGGTGAGTGTTCCTTTTGTTTTCTCAATACAGACACTCCCCAGTATAGAATCAGAAACTACAGCTCTCAGCATGCCTGTGCACTAGCAGTACTAGTGGGGGGTAGTGGGAGCTGTAGTTCAGATCAGAAGGCAGGATTGCAGGACACTTTCAAGTTGTGTTTTTTCTCTGTTTTTGCTCAGCCGTGTTTGCAGTGGAGGTGCCCGCGGGCGTGGTGTCGGCTCTCGTGGGTGAGGACACGGTGCTTCCCTGCCAGCTGAACCCAGGACACAGTGCTGTGGGCATGGAGGTGAGGTGGAGCAGGGAGGGGAGTGAAGCCCCGGTGCTGTGTTACCAGAGGGGAGAGGAGGTGACAGAGGCACAGCATGAAGACTACAGACACAGGGCCCGGCTCCCTGAAGCAGAGCTGAGCAGAGGCAATGTGTCACTGCTGCTCAGCAGCACCAGAGTCACAGACCAGGGCACATACACCTGCTCTGTATCCACCCAGTCCAGGAGCCAGCAGGCAGCCATGCAACTGCAGCTCACAGGTCAGTTTGAAGGGATGTAGTTAGTAGTAAATGTTTACTACAGGAGTATACAATCTTATTTTCTCACAGGTACAAAAATGTATTTGACAAATAAGAAAATGTTGCAATAATGGAGAAAACTGGTTTCATCATTATTAAGAGGGGAAGTCTGATGTGGGCTTTTTAAGATTCATTTTATTCATACAAGACCCAATGTGTTCACTACAGCCCCAAAACAATAAATACGTGAAATCTGTGCCGCTTGTACTTGTCACATATTGCACAAAATATAGGAAAATATAGAAAATAAATTTGCATAGGAAACACAGCTGTGTGTGACCAACTTGTTTTACTCCCCCAGCCCAGGGCAGCCCCCCCTCTGTCTCCCTGCTTGAAGCCCCGGCCAGGGGGGGTCTCTGTCTGCTGTGTGTGTCGGAGGGCTGGTTCCCCCCTCCAGAGCTGCTGTGGACTGATGAGAGGGGCTCAGACTGGACAGCACACTTCAATAGCAGTGAGGAGCTGGACAGCAGAGGACTGGTCACTGTGCGCAGCCAGATACACCTCCCCTGGCAACAGGGACACGCCCCCCAGCAACAGAACACCATTACCTGTGTGGTGAGATCCAAGGATGGGCAAATAGAGTTAAAGGCTGCCTTCAGTGGTGAGTAACTTCCTGTTAATACCAAACACTGTTCTGATCTCAGACAGAAAAACTAACAGCAGCAGCAGAGTCAGGCCTGGTCAGCACTTCTTCTTCTTGGATTGTGATCTGCTCATAGATAAACTTTATAAAAAATATGTACAGTTGAGCCTGTCGCTTATCGTCTCGTTTGCACTTTGTGTGATAGAAACACTCAGCTTCGCTTCATGGTCCTAGAAAAGCCCACACAAAGTGCTGCAGGGTGGGTTGGGAGCTGCTGTTTGACCGCAACACCACAAACACTTGAGGAGCCGCCACTGAGGGGAGACTTACTTATAAGACTAGCTGTGTCAGGCCGTCTGGAGACATCTATCCTCACCTTGGACTCTCTCAAGTAGCATCCAGTATGGCAGAATGCAGCCTTTTATATAGCTTAATCCTTGATAGCTCCACCTCTGGGCTAAATTAACATGGAGGGCTAATGAAGACATTTACATAATTAAATATATATTAAAACACTGGACAGTTTCTATTGCCATTAATCAGGGTACAACCAGAAGGTTTTAATCCTCTGTTTATCCTTTAACTGTCTCACCTTGAAAAGGTACTTATCAGCCTGATTATGATTATGATTAAAGCAGTGGAAAAAAAGTTCCCTCATTGGAATCAATGGTGCTCGCTCACGAGGCTCTGTACGCGCTCTGACTCGTGCTCGCGCACCTGATTCAGTTCCTGCTAAGGACGGCTGGAGTGTTGACTTCCGGTAAATTCCAGTATCATTTTACACATTTTAACCATTTTCAAAACGGTAGTGTTTACAGCTACTATTTAACCTAGAACCATTTCAAAGAAAATGTTGCCCTTAAATTTAAATAAACTTGTCCCTATATCCCCGATTTTATTTTGGACCGGGTTGCATTTTCCCATATACTGTTTTACTGGCCCGTTTCCCCACCAGAAGACGCCCACATTCCCATTTGAATACAGGTCAGTACATATTTTCGAATTGTCCGTGTTTACAGGCAGTTCATATTAAAACAATATGGGTAATTTAGTGACAGGTAATCCGCTCCGTCACATGGTTCAAAGTGAACATGACTGTGGGACACTGCAGCTTAAAAGAACCAGCCATGAATAAAATGAATCTGGAGTAGCCCAGTAATTGTGGGGTGATTTTCTATTTAGGGACAGATTCTGGGAGCTCATCACTTCATATTGCCAGTGTAGCAGGATAGCATTAGGAAGGAGAGACTCAGAGGTTGGAAACTGCAGTTAAATCGCTGTTTGCTCACATTTATTTACAAAAACAAAACAAACAGGAACAAGAAACAAGGCACAGGGGCCAAAATAAACAGCTCAAACAAAACAAATTGTTACTTCAAAATAAATGCTTCGACTTATCCAGACTGAGCAGTGCCTTCACTGGACCTTCTTCCCCAAACAAAGGATTTTCCTCCCTTTATAATTATGTCGCCATTCCCCAATTACCACTCAATTACCTAATTGGGGAATGGCCACATTCCACCAATGGTTGTTGGCAGGGATGGATTTAACCCCATCCCTGCCAAACTTAAATTCCCATATTCCCAAACACTATTTACACCCTGCCACAGCCATTAGCACAATTTCTTCAGAAATGAAAAAATGCACCAAATTAAGTTACCAAACCAGAAATAAAAATAATTTGTTAGTAGTACTTTGTAAGTAGTCTTAATCTGATTCTAACTTTGTATTTGGTGTTTTAAAATGACTTCCACATTGTTATCTCCTTGACCTGTAAATTCATCAGCCAACTCCTTGTATCTGCTTGCACCCCCAGCCGAATTCAGCCTCCCCACAGTCAATCAGGATGAAGCCATGGGTAAAGACACGCAGTCTGGGAGCAGTGAAGAAATGGATCCTGGATCCGAGAGGATCACTGAACAAGAGAGGAGGGGAGAGGAGCATGATTATGAAAGCTGGGGCGATGAGCCTTTTTTAATCATTGATTCATTCCTTCATTTGTTTGAGTACTCTGAAGAAGGATACTTTGAAATCATGATCTGCTGTGTTTTCATAGTGGCCCTCATTCTCATTATAATGATCATCGCTGGCATTGTGTTCTTTTGTAAAAGGAAAAAAGGTAACAGAAAACAGAAAAAGATATTGTAGCTGTGATCTTTTTATCAAAGGAGTATTTTATATATACTATGTATTAACCATATTTTACTATGGTTTGCCAAGTTTTAATATGCTTTACCATACAGCTACAGTTTTAAAATGTTTACTTGTGCTTTATTACACTTTCATGTGCTTTTATTAGAGAGAAACGTATAAGTTTTTATATGCTTTACCATACCTCTCTGTGATTTACAATGCTTCCCTATGCTTTACCATACCTCTCTGTGATTTACAATGCTTCCCTATGCTTTACCAGACCTCTCTGTGCTTTGCAATGCTTCCCTATGCTTTACCATACCGCTCTGTGATTTACAATGCTTCCCTATGCTTTACCATACCTCTCTGATTCACAATGCTTCCCTATGCTTTACCATACCTCTCTGTGCTTTATTACACTTTGCTGTGTTTTTACTGTGGGGAAACTGTAATAACGTAAAGCTGCTCTTCTTTTTCTTCTTTGCCGTCAGAGATCAAGAAACAGCCCCAGAAAAAGGTAGGTTATATATAAGTTACACATATAATGTTATAAATCGAGAGGAATGGTAGTTCCTAGCGCCAAGTTACAGCGAAGCACGAGAACTGCCAGTGACTCTTTATACAGCACGGATACTTTACGTGTTTTCAGGGTATTGGCGCAGCAAAAGTAAACAAGCCAAAACACCATTCCACATTTCATTTGTAGTTCCCAACACTCTTACGTGAAATGTAGAAAAAAGTAAATACCTGTCATGCAGTAAGAGAAATGAGTCGCCAAAGGAAAGTAAAAATGTCAATTTCTCCTCCTTCTTTTTCTCCAGATTTTTTTGTAGATTTTGCAGACCCCAGGCACTTTTATCCAAGCATATGTATGTTACAGGACATCTGATTTTAGTGACAATCAACTTGTTTTGTCAACATGGAAATATACTAGAGCGCACTTATTGTGACATCTATATTAAATGATTTATTTCTGTTTTAAAATTGATCATTTGCCTGCAAAAAAATAATATTTATATAGAAATAAAAAAAAGGTCTAGTAAATGGGATTTTCAACCTACAACCTTCAGTTTGCACGCATGTTGTGCTAACTGTCAGTGCTACACGATTCGTTGAGACCAACAGTATTTTGAAAGATGAAGTCAGCCAGCTGAGAATTCTCGGACCTAAATTTTTGAGATTTTTCGAGCCATCATTCATCTTCAGCATCCTCATTCTGAGATTCTGATCTGGAGTTCTGAAAATGTTTGGTTTCCTGTGAGTGTAACGCTCATTGTGGTCCCAATTGGCACAAGGAAGTACAGTGTCTCTCTCTATACTGGTCGATGAGAGTAATGCTATTTGTGGTCCCCGCTGGACAAAAAAGGAACATAATTTCTGAGAATTAGCTATGCTGAAGGATAGCCTCTATATTTGGTAAAAGTAAAACATAAATAAATAAATACATTAATATAAATGTTTAAATAAATGAATACATAAATGAATACATAGACATTTATGTATTTATTTATTTTTCTCTATCATGTAAACAATGGCATTTAATACTGTATGAAACAAATAAATATTCAACAGTTCTTGCTCAATTGTATATTAGTGAAGATTTTTGTACATAAAGGTCATCATGCTTTCATATATTTTTTACTTTCAAATTAAAAAATATATTGTAACAACCCGGATGATTGAATGTTGCAGGACTTGTTGTCGGTTCAGTTGGTCTCGTCTGTCTTTTATATCTGAAACAAAAACACATTGGAAATGTGAAAAAAACGGCAAGTTAAGGCATTGTAATAACGTGCAATTGAAATTAATACAATAAATGTTCTAGGTGCTCCATAACATAGACAGGATCTCCAGCCCTTACTGACGAAATAGAAGAAAAATCAAGAACGAGGTCACTGTGTTTTAATTTGCTTAACTGAAACCATTTAAAGCACACAAAACTCCATCTAAGGTTTTGGTGGTCTGAATAATTCTGTAACTTTCATCTGCCTCAGTCTGCTGGTCCTTTTTCTGGCAGCTGAATCTCAGTAGCCATTTTAGCAGCAGAAGCTGTGTGTGTAACACACCACAGGTAATTCATCGTGATTACAGGTGCGTTAGGTTGATTAGACAGTATGGTTGATCAAAAGTAATTGACTCTCTACTGTAATAAGTACTGCAGAGGTAATACACTGGTATTGCAGTATAATGCAGTATTTAAACGCAGTAAAACTGGTATGGTAAAACTGTAATAAATACAGAGTTGTTTAATTAACTAGTTACAGTAACAAGTTACTTGAAATCAGATTACTTTTTGAGTAACTTATTACAGGTCGTCTACTTCAGAAATACTCACAATACTCACTCAAATACATTATCTAGTATGACTAAAGTGGTGACTAATTGACTATATTTATGAGATTTCAAATTGTATTTCTGTTCATGTTTTACTGTCAGTTCTTGTAACTCATTTAATATCTGGTTCTGCAATGCAGTAATACTGGGAATGATGTGTGTACCTTCTATAAGCTAAACTTTTCATTTTGAGTTTTTAGAAAATGTAGAAAAGGAGAAAGATGAACTTAAGAAATATGGCAAGTTTATTTATATATATATATATATATATATATATATATATATATATATATATATATATATATACTGTAGTTCCTGTCCTATTTGCCTGTCAGTTCTTGTAACTCCTATAACATTGTATAATATTGTTTTTAGAGCGTTTAGAAAAGAACGGTGAACCTACAGTGAAAAAGGGCAAGTTGTATCCTATATATATATATATATATATATATACAGTACTGTGCAAAAGTTTTAGGCAGGTGTGAAAAAATGCTGTAAAGTAAGAATGCTTTCAAAATAGACATGTTAATAGATTATATTTATCAATTAACTAAATACAAAGTGAGTGAACAGAAGAAAAATCTAAATCAAATCCATATTTGGTGTGACAACCCTTTGCCTTCAAAACAGCATCAGCAGTTCTAGGTACACTTGCACAAAGTCAGGATTTTGTAGGCATATAGTCAGGTGTATGATTAAACAATTATACCAAACAGGTGCTAATGATCATCAATTCAATATGTAGGTTGAAACACAATCATTAACTGAAACAGAAACAGCTGTGTAGGAGGAATAAAACTGGGTGAGGAACAGCCAAACTCAGCTAACAAGGTGAGGTTGCTGAAGACAGTTTACTGTCAAAAGTCATACACCATGGCAAGACTGAGCACAGCAACAAGACACAAGGTAGTTATACTGCATCAGCAAGGTCTCTCCCAGGCAGAAATTTCAAGGCAGACAGGGGTTTCCAGATGTGCTGTCCAAGCTCTTTTGAAGAAGCACAAAGAAACAGGCAACGTTGAGGACCGTGAGACGCAGTGGTCGGCCAAGGAAGCTTACTGCAGCAGATGAAAGACACATCATGCTTACTTCCCTTCACAATTGGAAGATGTCCAGCAGTGCCATCAGCTCAGAATTGGCAGAAACAGTGGGACCCTGGTACACCCATCTACTGTCCGAGAAGTCTGGTCAGAAGTGGCCTTCATGGAAGACTTGCGCCAAAAGCCATACTCCGCGTGGAAACAAGGCAGCGACTCAACTATGCACGAAAACACAGGAACTGGGGTGCAGAAAATGGCAGCAGGTGCTCTGGACTGATGAGTCAAAATTTGAAATATTTGGCTGTAGCAGAAGGCAGTTTGTTAGCCGAAGGGCTGGAGACCGTACACAATGAGTGTCTGCAGGCAACAGTGAAGCATGGTGGAGGTTCCTTGCAAGTTTGGGGCTGCATTTCTGCAAATGGAGTTGGGGATTTGGTCAGAATTAATGGTCTCTCAATGCTGAGAAGTACAGGCAGATACTTATCCATCATGCATACCATCAGGAGGCATCTGATTGGCCCCAAATTTATTCGCAGCATGACAACGACCCCAAACATACAGCGAAAGTCATTAAGAACTATCTTCAGCGTAAAGAAGAACAAGGAGTCCTGAAGTGATGGTATGGCCCCACAGAGCCCTGATCTCAACATCATCGAGTCTGTCTGGGATTACATGAAGAGAGAGAAGCAACTGAGGCTGCCTAAATCCACAGAAGAACTGTGGTTAGTTCTCCAAGATGTTTGGGCCAACCTACCTGCCGAGTTCCTTCAAAAACTGTGTGCAAGTGTACCTAGAAGAATTGATGCTTGATGCTGTTTTGAAGGCAAGGGTGGTCACACCAAATATGGATTTGATGTAGATTTTTCTTCTGTTCACTCACTTTGCATTTAGTTAATTGATAAATATAATCTATTAACATGTCTATTTTGAAAGCATTCTTACTTTACAGCATTTTTCACACCTGCCTAAAACTTTGCATAGTACTGTATATATATATATATATATATATATATATATATATATATATATATATATATATATATATATATATATATATATTATTATTCTTATTATTATTTATTTCTAGCAGACTTATCCAGGGCGACTTACAATCGTAAGCAAATACATTTCAAGTGTTACAGTACAGGTAATACAATAAGAGCAAGATAAATACAATGACAAGTTCAAGCAAGTACAAGTGTGACAAAATACAATTCAATAATACAGCAGATAAGTGACAGTGATAGTTACATCAAGATATGATTAAATACCAAATGCTACAGTTTAAACACTTGGCAGATTACAGTACTCTGAAGTACAGGATTAAATGCAGTAAAATAGGGGGCAGGTAAGAGTAAGTAAAGCAAATTTAAGGAAGGGTGAAAAGTGTCCCAGGGGAGAAACAGAGGAGTTCTACAGGTGCTGTCTGAAGAGGTGAGTCTTAAGGAGGCGCCGGAATGTGGTCAGGGACTGGGCGGTCCTGTATATATATATATATATATATATATATATATATATATATATATATATATATATATATATATATATATATATATATAATCAAGGAGAGTTCATCAAATTTTAATTACATTTTATCAGAGACTCAAACTTTCCCAACTAGCTTAATTTACAAACCTCTCTTTGTTTATTTTCTAAAATGTGGTGAACTTAGAGTAAGTAGTGTGGTTCTGAAAAATATAGCGTCACGTGTCCCCACGTGCTGCTACAACTATTTAAATAGTAACTGTAATTTTTCTTTTCATTGTTAACATCCTGCCAACTTTATACACTTATAACTTTTAAATTCTGTTTCAAAGCTGTTTTCACAATGTTCGCTCTAGTGCACTGATAGTGTAAGGATTATTGCCCACATTGTCAAACAGGTAACACAGCAATAACGATCCATGATGTGGTATGGAACAGAAAAGCCAGAAGCACTTGTTATGTTTTTTTTGTTTTTATCACTCTTCCTGAAGTGATTTAGAGCACGGTTTCTCAATCCTGGTCCTGAGAGCCCCCTGTGTCTTCTGGTTTTCGTTGCAACTATGTTCTCAATTACTCAATTGAACCCTTAATTGAACTATTCATTAGCTTAATTAAACCATTTTAATTGCTTTCATCTTTTAAACAGTTGGAGATTTCAATACAATTATACAATTATACAATTTTATAAGAAATCGGCAACTTTTTAGGAGCTGAGAAAAATTAAAAAGGTCTAAATTCCATTGTTAGTTCAATTAAGGGTTTGATTCAGTAATTGAGAACTCGGTTGGAATGACAATCAGCAGATACAGAGGGCCCCCAGGATCAGGATTGGGAAACCCTGCACTAGAGGAGCCATTTTGAAAAGAGCTTTGAAACAGATTTTAAAGTTTTAAGTGAAAAAAGTTGTCATGAGTTAACAATCAAAAGAAAAATTACAGGTTATTTAAGTTAAACAGTTGTAGCAACCACTACTTACTCTTTAAAGAGGAAAAGGGCAAGTTTTATTTGTTTGATTTTATTTTTTTTTTTACTGTATTTCCTGTCTTATTTATCTGCTAGTTCGTGTGTGTACCGTCTATAAACTAAACTTTTCATTTTGTGTTTTTAGAAAATGCAGAAAAGGGAGAAGATGAACTTAAGAAAAATGGTAAGTTGAAAAACTGTAGAGTTGTAAAGTTATTACAAGTTGTAAAAATGGCAAGTTCACGGAGCGAGAACCAGGGCTGCGAGAGGAAGGGTTTTGCAACTTCGAGCCTCGCCTCTAGAGCCGGGGAGAGAGAGAAAAGGTCAGGCCGGACTCCAATCAAGAGAGCCTTCACACGGGTGTCGAGGCTGGCCCTATCGGCCACTGGGCCCCTGAAAACGGAGAGTCGATATAGGCTCGGCCTCGCGACTGGGTCCCAGTAGCGACCCGTTTCGACCCTCAGAGTATGGAACGGCTCATACGAAGCCTGGATGTAAGAAGGAAAAGAGAATCTGAAAGAACACAAAAAATAGTTAGTTATGGGACTCAAGCACTGATGTAGGAGTTGACTGCTGAAGAGGACCAACGTCCCATGGTCTTGATCAGGTGATGGCTGATGCAGGCTGTGGCTGCTGAAGAGGCTGCACCAATTCTAAAGGAGTGTGTGGTGTGGAATTGGGGAGAAAGTCCTCCTCTGGTGACGAGAGTGGGAGGTGGGAAGAGAACCAGTGTCTGGTAATGATGCTTTTGGAGAAATCATAGGAAGTCTGGAAGGAGATGCAGGGGGCTTGTTGGTGATTCCTTGGCGTGTCAGACGTACTGCTGGGATAGTTGCTTTATTGCAGATGCGTGGAAGATGGCGAGTTTGGATGATGAAATTATGGGAAACTGATATCCAAACAATTGAAGATGAGCTGCTGGAACTTAATTCGTTGATTGTTCCAGTGTTGCAGCAAGGTGTATCGCATTCTGATGTCTTTTCTTGCTTCTGAAGATATTTACGTGAGAATCCAGGTTTTGTTTTTTTTGTTTATTTGCAGCTGAGGCCAGAGCGAGAAGCGTGATATGAATGTTCTGCCTCGGGGAATAATGCGAATTGAAGTGGCCGAGGGGGGATAACAGGTTGCGTTTAGAGACTGATTTTGATACTTGGAAATTGTTAATGAGCTGTTGAATGTATGTGTGTCTGTGACCGCGGGGCGGTGCAGAGCGTATGTGTGTCTGTGACTGCGGGGCGGTGCAGAGCGTATGTGTGTCTGTGACTGCGGGGCGGGCCGTCACTAGTCGCAGTGGCCTGCTGTAGGAGCAGAGATCTGCTGAAGCAGAGATCGTAACCGTTTGTGGTGGATTGTCAAAGAGAGCAGAGATCTGCTGAAGCGGTGATCTGTAACAGTGTGTGGTGGACTGCCGTCAACAGTGTGAAGTGGCCTGCTGTAGAGAGCAGAGATCTGCTGAAGCGGAGATCATAACAGTGTGGTGTGTGCGCTTGTGGAGAACCAAACTGCAGGCTGTCAATTAGATAAGCAAAAATTGCTGATGTGTGTGTTGGAGTATGTTAGCTAGGGCTAGGATGATGATGGGGGGGGACTGAAAAAGTACTGATTTATCATTTGGCTGGGCAGATGGTCTTGGAATGAGCATCCCGCAAAAGCTGCAAACGTGCAAAAATCTGCAGAATGAGGTGGAACATACTGAATCGTTGAAATTATTGCATACTTGCCTGGTTCCAGAAAGTTTTATAGGACGACCGTATTTATCTTTAGTTATGGTTCGCTAGGAGGGAGGAGGGCAGGAATTGGAGTTGAGATACAGTTGTTGACTCTGTGGGGTGGGGGTGGCGGTTGACGTGGATGAAGTTGCCATTGCCACTTTTGGGCACAGGTCGCATGAGTCCGCGGTGGATGCACATAACCTGCATGCGTTCACCCTGACCCACTGAAAATGCGATTAAATAAATCTATATCGGGGCTGACCAATCAACGATATGATTATCGTTTGCCAAGATAACTGCTGCTTTTGCAGAGAAAGTTTTGTGGTATTCGTAGAACATGGTGCCCCCATATCTCACTGATAGTTCTACACCGTAAAACATATATTGACCCATCTCTTGGCGGCGATGGATGGAAAATGCGAGAACTAACTCGCCAAGGGACAGATTTTTAAGCAGACGGGGGTCGTGGGATTTCAGCGTAACTGATAAATCTCCGCAATTGACGACTCTGTGATCAACAAATTTGGATGCAGTAATGAGAATAGAAACGAGTTTAATGTCTTTACCTTCGGTTATTTGCATTTGGATCAATGGGGAGAGGTTGTGACGACGTATGGCTGCTGATTGGGAGCCTGAAGTGGATGCTGTAGCCAAGTTGTATTCTGGAACGTTGATGGATGGGACTGGGGGCGGGGCTGAAGCTGCCTCGGCTGAGGTGAGCAAGGGAGCTGCTGAAACAGAAGATGCGGTGAAGGTGGGAGCGGAGATTGGCACGAGAGGCAGAAGGATGAACTGCAACAGTGGCGGAGCAATTGTCTATGCCATCCAATCGATTGTTGATTGCAGACAAGGAGTTTGCGAACGGCTGCATAAACTGCTTCATGTCATTCATGATTTTTTTGGTGCAACTTTGCCATGGAATCTTCAGCTGAAAGTAACTGCTGGGCTTCTGTTATACTTGCAGGCTCCTCTGGGGTGGTGACATCAGCGCTTGGAGCTTGTGCTGCTCAGCAAGCTGGGGTTGGGCGGCAAGTGTAGAAAATGGGTGTTGCTGAGAGAGATTCGCACAAAAGAAAAAACAATGTGGTTCGGTCGCATCCAGGTGGAATTTAGATTCTCTTATCAAATAATGCTTTTAATAGTCTGGCGAAGGGCCAGTCTTTAAAAAACTCTGGGCATGGGAGAAATCCTGCCGCCGTTTCCTTTTGGAACAGCATGGCCGGGAAAGCTTTGCGTCCGGGGCTGAAGCAATGGAGGTAGATGCCACTGGAGGGAGCGGGATGTTCGTAGATTTTCAGGGTCGGAAGAAGAGGTAGGAAAATCCATGTTCGGTGTCGGGTCCAGTCTTGGTTCAATAATCAGTCGGGTAGTTTGCTGCAAGGTCAAAGCCAAATCAGGAAGTCACACGAAAAAGGGGTCAAAGCTGGATTGGGTAGTCGAAAAAGGAGTTCTGGAGTCGAAATGGAATCGGGGAGTCAGACATGCAAGGTTTCATTCACGATAATCAATTTAATATTCTCTTTCTCTTTCTTTCTCTGTCTATACGTGCAAGAAGCAAAACACAGGAGAAAGAGTTGAGCTATGACTGGGTTTAAATAGAGAGTTGATGATAGGCAGGTGAAATTAGGAAGGAGCGAAGCCGTGGTTCACGCCCCCTGAATTTCACAAAAGTTAACATATACTGTAGTTCCTGTCCTCTCTTATAAACGAAACTTTTTATTTTGTTTTTTAGAAAGTTTAGAAAAGAAGATTAACGAACTGAAACAGGGTGAGTTCATTGGAGTGATCAAGGAGAGTTCATTACATTCCAATCCAGATTTGATCAGAAACCCAAACTTTCACAACTATCTTAACAAAGCACTCTTTGTTTATTTTCTAGAAAGTGACGAACCTCAGAAGAAAAATGGCAAGTTTTATTCATTTATATATATATATATATATATATATATATATATATATATATATATATATATATATATATAATTGTTTTCATCTTTTAAACAGTTGGAGATTTCAAGTTAACTATACAATTTCAGAAGAAATCGGCAACTTTTTAGGAGCTGAGAAAAATTCGAAAGGTCTAAATAATTGCACTGTTAGTTCAATTAAGGGTTTGATTCAGTAATTGAGAACTCGGTTGCAATGAAAATCAGCAGATACAGAGGGACCCCAGGATCAGGATTGGGAAACCCTGCTCTAGAGGGGCCATTTTGAAAAGAGCTTTGAAACAGATTTTAAAGTTATAAGTGAAAAAAGTTGTCATGAGTTAACAATGAAAAGAAAACTTACAGGTACGTTATTTAAGTTAAACAGTTGTAGCAACACGTCTGGATGTACAACACTATATATTTTCTGAACCCCGCTACTTACTCTTTAAAGAGGAAAAGGGCAAATTTTATTTATTTGATTTTTTTTTTACTGTATTTCCTGTCTTATTTATCTGCTAGTTCGTGTGTGTACCGTCTATAAACTAAACTTTTCATTTTGTGTTTTTAGAAAATACAGAAAAGGGAAAAGATGAACTTAAGAAGAAAAATGGCAAGTTGTAAAGTTTTTACAAGTTGTAAAAATGGCACGTTCACGGGGCGGGAACCAGGGCTGCGAGAGGATGGGTTTTGGAACTTAGGATTCGAGGCTCAGCCTCTAGAGCCGAATAGAGAGAGAAAAGGACAGGCCGGACTCCAATCAAGAGAGTCTTCCCTATGGTGTTGAGGCTGGCCCTATCGGCCTATGGGCCCCTTAAAACAGAGTCATCTGACTTCCCGGAGAGTCGATATAGGCTCGGCCTTGTGACTGGGTCCCAGTTAGCGACCGGTTTCGACCCTCAGAGTATGGAATGGCTCATATAAAGCCTGGACGTAAGGAGGAAAAGAGAATCTGACAGAACACAAAAAAATGTTTAGTTACGGGACTCGAGCACTAAGAGTATGAGGGCCACGTCCCAGGAGGATAGACAGAGCCTTCTTTCATGAGGCAAGATAAATCACATGAGCTGTGAATGAGAACAGTGTGGCCCCCAAAAGGATGGACCACAGGCTCCCGCTGAACCCGCACCTGTGAAGACAAACAAAGGCAGCGTGCCAATGTATAACATAAAAGCAAGAAGAGATCAAACAATGACAAACAAAATAAGTAAACAATTAAATGGTTAAGGGAACTACCTCTGGTCCTGGCAGAGAGGGCCCCCACTCGGGCATGCTAGCTATAGACTGATGTGCTGCAGTGATATCGGATGGCGATGATCAGATATAGGTGTTGACTGCTGAAGTGGACCAACGTCCCATGGTCTTCATCAGGTGATGGCTGATGCAGGCTGTGGCTGCTGAAGAGGCTGCACCAATTCTAAAGGAGTGTGTGGTGTGGAATTGGGGAGAAAGTCCTCCTCTGGTGACGAGAGTGGGAGGTGGGAAGAGAACCAGTGTCTGGTAATGATGCTTTTGGAGAAATCATAGGAAGTCTGGAAGGAGATGCAGGGGGCTTGTTGGTGATTCCTTGGCGTGTCAGACGTACTGCTGGGATAGTTGCTTTATTGCAGATGCGTGGAAGATGGCGAGTTTGGATGATGAAATTATGGGAAACTGATATCCAAACAATTGAAGATGAGCTGCTGGAACTTAATTCGTTGATTGTTCCAGTGTTGCAGCAAGGTGTATCGCATTCTGATGTCTTTTCTTGCTTCTGAAGATATTTACGTGAGAATCCAGGTTTTGTTTTTTTTGTTTATTTGCAGCTGAGGCCAGAGCGAGAAGCGTGATATGAATGTTCTGCCTCGGGGAATAATGCGAATTGAAGTGGCCGAGGGGGGATAACAGGTTGCGTTTAGAGACTGATTTTGATACTTGGAAATTGTTAATGAGCTGATGAATGCGCTCCAGTTTTTCGTGTGGGAGGCTGGCTTCGGATTTGACAGTGTCCCGAGTGATTCCAAGGAATTCTAGTCGGGTTTCTGGACCGATGGTTTTATCATCAGAGAGTGGGAAGCCTACTGAAGAAAACAGGAATCGCAAATTGGAGATTGCTTGAGTAGGGGGCGAGGAGTTATAAGGAAAAAGTCGTCTTCCCAGCAGATCCCGAACAGGTGGCGGAGGGAGGGATGAATGGGCATGACTTTAAAGCGTCTGGGCTCGGAGGAAGCAGAACGAAGATTTGCATATGAATGGGTCAGAGGGAGATTATGAAGGGGGTCGACCAAGGCTTTTAAAGTAGGGCGAGTCTGTGACCGCGGGGCGGTGCAGAGCGTATGTGTGTCTGTGACCATGGGCGGTGCACAGCGTATGTGTGTTAATGTCTTTACCTTCGGTTATTTGCGTTCGGATCAATGGGGAGAGGGTGTGACGAGGGATGGCTGCTGCTGATTGGGAACCTGAAGTGGATGCTGTAGCCAGGTTGTATTCTGGAATGTTGATGGATGGGACTGGGGTGGGGCTGAAGCTGCCTCGGCTGAGGTGAGCAAGGGAGCTGCTGAAACAGAAGATGCGGTGAAGGTGGGGACGGAGATTGGCACATGAGAGGTGGAAGGATGAACTGCAACAGTGGCGGAGCAATTGTCTATGCCATCCAGTCGATTGTTGATTGCAGACAAGGCGTTGCGAACGGCTGCATAAACTGCTTCATGTCATTCATGATTTTTGGTGCAACTCTGCCATGGAATCTTCAGCTGAAAGTAACTGCTGGGCTTTTGTTATACTTGAAGGCTCCTCTGGGGTGGTGACATTATCGCTTGGAGGTTGTGCTGCTCAGTAAGCAGGGGTTGGGCGGCAAGTGGAGAAAATAGGTGTTGCTGAGAGAGATTCGCACAAAAGTAAAAACAATGCGGCACGGTCGCTTCCAGGTGGAATTTGGATTCCCTTATCAAATAATGCTTTTGATAGTCTGGCGAATGAAACCAGCGCGCCGGAAAGCTTTGGGTCCGGAGCTGAAGCAATGGAGGTAGATGCCACTGGATGGATCGGGATGTTCCGTGGATTTTCAGGGTCGGAAGAAGAGGTAGGAAATCCATGTTCGGTGTCGAGTCCGGTCTTGGTTCACTAATCAGTCGGGTAGTTTGCTGCAAGGCCAAGGCCAAAGCCAAATCGGGAAGTCGCGTGAAAAAGGGGTTAAAGCCGGATTAGGTAGTTGAAAAAAGAGTTCAGGAGTCGAAATGGAATCGGGGAGTCAGACAGGCAAGGTTTCATTCACGATAATCCATTTAATATTCTCTTTCTCTTTCTTTCTCTGTCTATACGTGCAAGAAGCAAAACACAAGAGAAAGAGTTGAGCTATGACTGGGTTTAAATAGAGAGTTGATGATAGACAGGTGAAATTAGGAAGGAGCGAAGCCGTGGTTCACGCCCCCTCCGAATTTCACAAAAGTTAACATATACTGTAGTTCCTGTCCTCTTTTATAAACTAAACTTTTCATTTTGTTTTTTAGAAAGTTTAGAAAAGAAGATTAATGAACTGAAACAAGGTGAGTTCATTGGAGTGATCAAGGAGAGTTCATCACATTATAACCAGATTTGATCAGAAACCCAAACTTTCACAACTATCTTAACAAAGCACTCTATTTATTTTCTAGAACGTGACGAACTTCAGAAGAAAAATGGCAAGTTTTATTCATTTTTATATATATACAGTACTGTGCAAAAGTTTTAGGCAGGTGTGAAAAAATGCTGTAAAGTAAGAATGCTTTCAAAAATAGACATGTTAATAGATTATATTTATCTATTAACTAAATGCAAAGTGAGTGAACAGAAGAAAAATCTAAATCAAATCCATATTTGGTGTGACAACCCTTTGCCTTCAAAACAGCATCAATTCTTCTAGGTACACTTGCACAAAGTCAGGGATTTTGTAGGCATATAGTCAGGTGTAGGATTAAACAATTATACCAAACAGGTGCTAATGATCATCAATTCAATATGTAGGTTGAAACACAATCATTAACTGAAACAGAAACAGCTGTGTAGGAGGAATAAAACTGGGTGAGGAACAGCCAAACTCAGCTAACAAGGTGAGGTTGCTGAAGACAGTTTACTGTCAAAAGTCATACACCATGGCAAGCCTGAGCACAGCAACAAGACACAAGGTAGTTATACTGCATCAGCAAGGTCTCTCCCAGGCAGAAATTTCAAGGCAGACAGGGGTTTCCAGATGTGCTGTCCAAGCTCTTTTGAAGAAGCACAAAGAAACGGGCAATGTTGAGGACCGTAGACGCAGTGGTCGGCCAAGGAAACTTACTGCAGCAGATGAAAGACACATCATGCTTACTTCCCTTCACAATCGGAAGATGTCCAGCAGTGCCATCAGCTCAGAACTGGCAGAAAACAGTGGGACCCTGGTACACCCATCTACTGTCCGGAGAAGTCTGGTCAGAAGTGGCCTTCATGGAAGACTTGCGGCCAAAAGCCATACCTCCGACGTGGAAACAAGGCCAAGCGACTCAACTATGCACGAAAACACAGGAACTGGGGTGCAGAAAAATGGCAGCAGGTGCTCTGGACTGATGAGTCAAAATTTGAAATATTTGGCTGTAGCAGAAGGCAGTTTGTTCGTCGAAGGGCTGGAGAGCGTACACGAATGAGTGTCTGCAGGCAACAGTGAAGCATGGTGGAGGTTCCTTGCAAGTTTGGGGCTGCATTTCTGCAAATGGAGTTGGGGATTTGGTCAGAAATAATGGTCTCCTCAATGCTGAGAAGTATAGGCAGATACTTATCCATCATGCAATACCATCAGGGAGGCATCTGATTGGCCCCAAATTTATTCTGCAGCATGACAACGACCCCAAACATACAGCGAAAGTCATTAAGAACTATCTTCAGCGTAAAGAAGAACAAGGAGTCCTGGAAGTGATGGTATGGCCCCCACAGAGCCCTGATCTCAACATCATCGAGTCTGTCTGGGATTACATGAAGAGAGAGAAGCAACTGAGGCTGCCTAAATCCACAGAAGAACTGTGGTTTGTTCTCCAAGATGTTTGGGCCAACCTACCTGCCGAGTTCCTTCAAAAACTGTGTGCAAGTGTACCTAGAAGAATTTATGCTTGATGCTGTTTTGAAGGTAAAGGGTGGACACAACAAATATGGATTTGATTTAGATTTTTCTTCTGTTCACTCACTTTGCATTTAGTTAATTGATAAATATAATCTATTAACATGTCTATTTTTGAAAGCATTCTTACTTTACAGCATTTTTTCACACCTGCCTAAAACTTTTGCACAGTACTGTATATATATATATATATAATTGTTTTCATCTTTTAAACAGTTGGAGATTTCAAGTGAACTATACAATTTTAGAAGAAATCGGCAACTTTTTAGGAGCTGAGAAAAATTCGAAAGGTCTAAATAATTGCACTGTTAGTTCAATTAAGGGTTTGATTCAGTAATTGAGAACTCGGTTGCAATGAAAATCAGCAGATACAGAGGGCCTCCAGGATCAGGATTGGGAAACCCTGCTCTAGAGGGGCCATTTTGAAAAGAGCTTTGAAACAGATTTTAAAGTTATAAGTGAAAAAAGTTGTCATGAGTTAACAATGAAAAGAAAAATTACAGGTATGTTATTTAAGTTAAACAGTTGTAGCAACACGTCTGGATGTACAACACTATATATTTTTTGAGGAGAGGAAAAGGGCAAATTTTATTTATTTGATTTTTTTTTACTGTATTTCCTGTCTTATTTATCTGCTAGTTCGTGTGTGTACCGTCTATAAACTAAACTTTTCATTTTGTGTTTTTAGAAAATACAGAAAAGGGAAAAGATGAACTTAAGAAGAAAAATGGCAAGTTGTAAAGTTTTTACAAGTTGTAAAAATGGCACGTTCACGGGGCGGGAACCAGGGCTGCGAGAGGATGGGTTTTTGAACTTAGGATTCGAGGCTCAGCCTCTAGAGCCGATTAGAGAGAGAAAAGGACAGGCCGGACTCCAATCAAGAAAGTCTTCCCTATGGTGTTGAGGCTGGCCCTATCGGCCTCTGGGCCCCTTAAAACAGAGTCATCTGATTTCCCGGAGAGTCGATATAGGCTCGGCCTTGCGACTGGGTCCCAGTTAGCGACCGGTTTCGACCCTCAGAGTATGGAATGGCTCATACGAAGCCTGGACGTAAGGAGGAAAAGAGAATCTGACAGAACACAAAAAAAATGTTTAGTTATGGGACTCGAGCACTAAGAGTATGAGGGCCACGTCCCAGGAGGATAGATAGAGCCTTCTTTCATGAGGCAAGATAAGTCACATGAGCTGTGAATGAGAACAGTGTGGCCCCCCAAAAGGATGGACCACCGGCTCCCCGCTGAACCCGCACCTGTGAAGACAAACAAAGGCAGCGTGCCAATGTATAACATAAAAGCAAGAAGAGACAAACAATGACAAACAAAATAAGTAAACAATTAAATGGTTAAGGGAACTACCTCTGGTCCTGGCAGAGAGGGCGCCCCCACTCCGGGCATGCTAGCTATAGACTGATGTGCTGCAGTGATATCGGATGGCGATGATCAGATGTAGGAGTTGACTGCTGAAGAGGACCAACGTCCCATGGTCTTGATCAGGTGATGGCTGATGCAGGCTGTGGCTGCTGAAGAGGCTGCACCAATTCTAAAGGAGTGTGTGGTGTGGAATTGTGGAGAAAGACCTCCTCTGGTGATGAGAGTGGGAGGTGGGAAGAGAACCAGTGTCTGGTAATGATGCTTTTGGAGAAATCATAGGAAGTCTGGAAGGAGATGCAGGGGGCTTGTTGGTGATTCCTTGGCGTGTCAGACGTACTGCTGGGATGGTTGCTTTATTGCATATGCGTGGAAGATGGCAAGCTTGGATGATGAAATTATGGGAAACTGATATCCAAACAATTGAAGATGAGTTGCTGGAACTTAATTTGTTGATTATTCCAGTGTTGCAGCAAGGTGCATCGCAGTCTTTTCTTGCTTCTGAAAATATTTACATGAGAATCCAGGTTTTGTTTCTTTTGGGGTCTTTTTTTGCAGTTGAGGCCAGAGTGAGAAGCGTGATATGAATGTTCTGCCTCAGGGAATAATGGAAATTGAAGTGGCTGGGGGTAACAGGTTGCGTTTAGAGATTGATTTTGATACTTGGAAATTGTTAATGAGCTGTTGAATGTATGTGTGTCTGTGACTGCGGGGCGGGCCTTCAGTAGTGCGTAGTGGCCTGCTGTAGGAGCAGAGATCTGCTGAAGCAGAGATCGTAACCATTTGTGGTGGACTGTCAAAGAGAGCAGAGATCTGCTGAAGCGGAGATCATAACAGTGTGGTGTGTGCGCTTGTGGAGAACCAAACTGCAGGCTGTCAATTAGATAAGCAAAAATTGCTGATGTGTGTGTTGGAGTATGTTGGCTAGTGCTAGGATGATGATGGGGGAGGGTCTGAAAAAGTACTGATTTATTATTTGGCTGGGCAGATGGTCTTGGAATGAGCATCCTGCAAAAGCTGCAAACGTGCAAAAATCTGCAGATTGAGGTGGAACATACTGAATCGTTGAAATTATTGCATACTTGCCTGGTTCCAGAAAGTTTTATAGGACGACCGTATTTATCTTTAGTTATGGTTCGCTAGGAGGGAGGTGGGCAGGAATTGGAGTTGAGATACAGTTGTTGACTCTGTGGGGTGGGGGGTGGCGGTTGACGTGGATGAAGTTGCCATTGCCACTTTTGGGCACAGGTCGCATGAGTCCGCGGTGGATGCACATAACCTGCATGCGTTCACCCTGACCCACTGAAAATGCGATTAAATAAATCTATATCGGGGGCTGACCAATCAACGATATGATTATCGTTTGCCAAGATAGCTGCTGCTTTTGAAGAGAAAGTTTTGTGGTATTCGTAGAACATGGTGCCCCCATATCTCACTGATAGTTCTACAGCGTAAAACATATATTGACCCATCTCTTGGCGGCGATGGATGGAAAATGCAGAACTAACTCGCCAAGGGACAGATTTTTAAGCAGACGGGGGTCGTGGGATTTCAGCGTAACTGATAAATCTCCGCAATTGATGACTCTGTGATCAACAAATTTGGATGCAGTAATGAGAATAGAAACCAGTTTAATGTCTTTACCTTCGGTTATTTGCGTTTGGATCAATGGGGAGAGGGTGTGATGACGTATGGCTGCTGATTGGGAGCCTGAAGTGGATGCTGTAGCCAAGTTGTATTCTGGAACGTTGATGGATGGGACTGGGGGCGGGGCTGAAGCTGCCTCGGCTGAGGTGAGCAAGGGAGCTGCTGAAACAGAAGATGCGGTGAAGGGTGGAGCGGAGATTGGCACATGAGAGGCAGAAGGATGAACTGCAACAGTGGCGGAGCAATTGTCTATGCCATCCAATCGATTGTTGATTGCAGACAAGGAGTTTGCGAACGGCTGCATAAACTGCTTCATGTCATTCATGATTTTTTTGGTGCAACTTTGCCATGGAATCTTCAGCTGAAAGTAACTGCTGGGCTTCTGTTATACTTGCAGGCTCCTCTGGGGTGGTGACATCAGCGCTTGGAGCTTGTGCTGCTCAGCAAGCTGGGGTTGGGCGGCAAGTGTAGAAAATGGGTGTTGCTGAGAGAGATTCGCACAAAAGAAAAAACAATGTGGTTCGGTCGCATCCAGGTCGAATTTAGATTCTCTTATCAAATAATGCTTTTAATAGTCTGGCGAAGGGCCAGTCTTTAAAAAACTCTGGGCATGGGAGAAATCCTGCCGCCGTTTCCTTTTGGAACAGCATGGCCGGGAAAGCTTTGCGTCCGGGGCTGAAGCAATGGAGGTAGATGCCACTGAAGGGATCAGGATGTTCCGTGGATTTTCAGGGTCTGAAGAAGAGGTAGGAAAATCCATGTTCGGTGTCGGGTCCGGTCTTGGTTCAATAATGAGTCGGGTAGTTTGCTGCAAGGTCAAAGCCAAATCAGGAAGTCACACGAAAAAGGGGTCAAAGCTGGATTGGGTAGTCGAAAAAGGAGTTCTGGAGTCGAAATGGAATCGGGGAGTCAGACAGGCAAGGTTTCATTCACGATAATCAATTTAATATTCTCTTTCTCTTTCTTTCTCTGTCTATACGTGCAAGAAGCAAAACACAAGAGAAAGAGTTGAGCTATGACTGGGTTTAAATAGAGAGTTGATGATAGGCAGGTGAAATTAGGAAGGAGCGAAGCTGTGGTTCACGCCCCCTGAATTTCACAAAAGTTAACATATACTGTAGTTCCTGTCCTCTCTTATAAACTAAACTTTTTATTTTGTTTTTTAGAAAGTTTAGAAAAGAAGATTAACGAACTGAAACAGGGTGAGTTCATTGGAGTGATCAAGGAGAGTTCATTGCATTCCAATCCAGATTTGATCAGAAACCCAAACTTTCACAACTATCTTAACAAAGCACTCTATTTATTTTCTAGAACGTGACGAACTTCAGAAGAAAAATGGCAAGTTTTATTCATTTTTATATATATATATATAATTGTTTTCATCTTTTAAACAGTTGGAGATTTCAAGTGAACTATACAATTTTAGAAGAAATCGGCAACTTTTTAGGAGCTGAGAAAAATTAGAAAGGTCTAAATAATTGCACTGTTAGTTCAATTAAGGGTTTGATTCAGTAATTGAGAACTCGGTTGCAATGAAAATCAGCAGATACAGAGGGCCCCCAGGATCAGGATTGGGAAACCCTGCTCTAGAGGGGCCATTTTGAAAAGAGCTTTGAAACAGATTTTAAAGTTATAAGTGAAAAAAGTTGTCATGAGTTAACAATGAAAAGAAAAATTACAGGTACGTTATTTAAGTTAAACAGTTGTAGCAACACGTCTGGATGTACAACACTATATATTTTCTGAATCCCGCTACTTACTCTTTAAAGAGGAAAAGGGCAAATTTTATTTATTTGATTTTTTTTTACTGTATTTCCTGTCTTATTTATCTGCTAGTTCGTGTGTGTACCGTCTATAAACTAAACTTTTCATTTTGTGTTTTTAGAAAATACAGAAAAGGGAAAAGATGAACTTAAGAAGAAAAATGGCAAGTTGTAAAGTTTTTACAAGTTGTTAAAATGGCAAGTTCACGGGGCAGGAACCAGGGCTGCGAGAGGAAGGGTTTTGGAACTTAGGATTCGAGGCTCAGCCTCTAGAGCCGATTAGAGAGAGAAAAGGACAGGCCGGACTCCAATCAAGAGAGTCTTCCCTATGGTGTTGAGGCTGGCCCTATCGGCCTCTGGGCCCCTTAAAACAGAGTCATCTGACTTCCCGGAGAGTCGATATAGGCTCGGCCTTGCGACTGGGTCCCAGTTAGCGACCGGTTTCGACCCTCAGAGTATGGAATGGCTCATACGAAGCCTGGACGTAAGGAGGAAAAGAGAATCTGACAGAACACAAAAAATGTTTAGTTACGGGACTCGAGCACTAAGAGTATGAGGGCCACGTCCCAGGAGGATAGACAGAGCCTTCTTTCATGAGGCAAGATAAGTCACATGAGCTGTGAATGAGAACAGTGTGGCCCCCCAAAAGGATGGACCACCGGCTCCCCGCTGAACCCGCACCTGTGAAGACAAACAAAGGCAGCGTGCCAATGTATAACATAAAAGCAAGAAGAGACAAACAATGACAAACAAAATAAGTAAACAATTAAATAGTTAAGGGAACTACCTCTGGTGGTCCTGGCAGAGAGGGCGCCCCCACTCCGGGCATGCTAGCTATAGACTGATGTGCTGCAGTGATATCGGATGGCGATGATCAGATGTAGGAGTTGACTGCTGAAGAGGACCAACGTCCCATGGTCTTGATCAGGTGATGGCTGATGCAGGCTGTGGCTGCTGAAGAGGCTGCACCAATTCTAAAGGAGTGTGTGGTGTGGAATTTGGGAGAAAGACCTGCTCTGGTGACGAGAGTGGGAGGTGGGAAGAGAACCAGTGTCTGGTAATGATGCTTTTGGAGAAATCATAGGAAGTCTGGAAGGAGATGCAGGGGGCTTGTTGGTGATTCCTTGGCGTGTCAGACGTACTGCTGGGATGGTTGCTTTATTGCAGATGCGTGGAAGATGGCGAGTTTGGATGATGAAATTATGGGAAACTGATATCCAAACAATTGAAGATGAGCTGCTGGAACTTAATTCGTTGATTGTTCCAGTGTTGCAGCAAGGTGTATCGCATTCTGATGTCTTTTCTTGCTTCTGAAGATATTTACGTGAGAATCCAGGTTTTGTTTTTTTTGTTTATTTGCAGCTGAGGCCAGAGCGAGAAGCGTGATATGAATGTTCTGCCTCGGGGAATAATGCAAATTGAAGTGGCCGAGGGGGGATAACAGGTTGCGTTTAGAGACTGATTTTGATACTTGGAAATTGTTAATGAGCTTATGAATGCGCTCCAGTTTTTCGTGTGGGAGGCTGGCTTCGGATTTGACAGTGTCCCGAGTGATTCCAAGGAATTCTAGTCGGGTTGCTGGACCGATGGTTTTATCATCAGAGAGTGGGAAGCCTACTGAAGAAAACAGGGATCGCAAATTGGAGATTGCTTGAGTAGGGGGCGAGGGGTTATAAGGAAAAAGTCGTCTTCCCAGCAGATCCCGAAGAGGTGGCGGAGGGAGGGATGAATGGGCATGACTTTAAAGCGTCTGGGCTCGGAGGAAGCAGAACGAAGATTTGCATATGAATGGGTCAGAGGGAGATTATGAAGGGGGTCGACCAAGGCTTTTAAAGTAGGGCGAGTCTGTGACCGCGGGGCGGTGCAGAGCGTATGTGTGTCTGCGACCGTGGGCGGTGCAGAGCGTATGTGTGTCTGTGACCGTGGGCAGTGCACAGCGTATGTGTGTTAATGTCTTTACCTTCAGTTATTTGCGTTCGGATCAATGGGGAGAGGGTGTGACGAGGGATGGCTGCTGCTGATTGGGAACCTGAAGTGGATGCTGTAGCCAGGTTGTATTCTGGAACGTTGATGTATGGGACTGGGGGCGGGGCTGAAGCTGCTTGGGCTGAGGTGAGCAAGGGAGCTGCTGAAACAGAAAATGCGGTGAAGGTGGGGACGGAGATTGGCACATGAGAGGTGGAAGGATGAACAGTGGCAGAGCAATTGTCTATGCTATCCAGACGATTGTTGATTGCAGACAAGGCGTTTGCGAAAGGCTGCATAAACTGCTTCATGTCATTCATGATTTTTTGGTGCAACTCTGCCATGGAATCTTCAGCTGAAAGTAACTGCTGGGCTTCTGTTATACTTGAAGGCTCCTCTGGGGTGGTGACATCAGCGCTTGGAGCTTGTGCTGCTCAGCAAGCAGGGGATGGGTGGCAAGTGGAGAAAATAAGTGTTGCTGAGAGAGATTTGGACAAAAGTAAAAACAATGCGGTACGGTCGCTTCCAGGTGGAATTTGGATTCCCTTATCAAATAATGCTTTTAATAGTCTGGCGAAGGAAACCAGCGCGGCAGGGAAAGCTTTGGGTCCGGAGCTGAAGCAATGGAGGTAGATGCCACTGGAGGGATCGGGATGTTCCGTGGATTTTCAGGGTCGGAAGAAGAGGTAGGAAAATCCATGTTCGGTGTTGAGTCCGGTCTTGGTTCAATAATCAGTCGGGTAGTTTGCTGCAAGGTCAAAGCCAAATCAGGAAGTCGCGTGAAAAAGGGGTTAAAGCCGGATTAGGTAGTTGAAAAAAAGAGTTCAGGAGTCAAAATGGAATCGGGGAGTCAGACAGGTAAGGTTTCATTCACGATAATCAATTTAATATTCTCTTTCTCTCTTTATACAGGCAAAAAGCAAAACACGAGAAAGAGTTGAGCTATGACTGGGTTTAAATAGAGAGTTGATGATAGACAGGTGAAATTAGGAAGGAGCGAAGCCGTGGTTCACGCCCTCCGAATTTCACAAAAGTTAACATATACTGTAGTTCCTGTCCTCTCTTATAAACTAAACTTTTCATTTTGTTTTTTAGAAAGTTTAGAAAAGAAGATTAACGAACTGAAACAGGGTGAGTTCATTGGAGTGATCAAGGAGAGTTCATTGCATTCCAATCCAGATTTGATCAGAAACCCAAACTTTCACAACTATCTTAACAAAGCGCTCTTTGTTTATTTTCTAGAACGTGACGAACTTCAGAAGAAAAATGGCAAGTTTTATTCATTTTATATATATATATATATATATATATATATATATATATATATATATATATATATATATACACACACACACACACACACACACACACACATACACAGTGCACTCCACTTAATTGCATATTGAATAACTGCATACTCCATTTAACTGCATAGCAATTTCTGGGTACTACAAATGTGCTATTTGTTTACATTGTATTGCACTCTGCTCAAATGCATATCTGATAATTGCATAATTCACTTAATTGCATGAAAGATAACCAGTTGATTTCGTACGCGCCTGTAAAATTAGTTCTGAAAATTGCATTGATTGAGGACGACACAAATGAGTCTCTCTTTAGATCATGCAGACCCTTTACAAGATCTGCGACAGTATCAGGTGGTCGTCCTTTGTTATACAGGGAAGTGACAGGCTTTAGCCATTCCAGATTAGCGCTACAGCTTCATAGTAGTGAGAAAGATGTTTGCATTATGGAATACCCGGTCACTTCCCTGTATAAATAAATCTGACTTTGTGATTTATGGCTGGACAACGTGGAGAACAACTGGGCCCATGTTAAGAAACAATTTAAAACAATGCAGGGCACAGCAGAAGAGATGATACCATCGTACCTGGATGAATTTATGTGGGGAGGAAGGTACGGTAGAAATTGTTGAAATGCTTTTCATAAATACTCTGCATCACAAATCACACAGCTGTGCAGGTGGGGCAGGAGATGCAACAGACTGAAGGAGGAGTACAGACATACAGTAGACATGAGGCAGCAGCAACATAACATCCATTTAACCACAAAAGGCTCTTAAGAGCCAACAAAATCTTTTTTTAAAAAGCTGAACGTTTAAGATATTTAAAAAAAAAAAAAAGCATTTTCAGAAAGGGATAGGGAAACGCTGTAGTTCTGGCAGAGTTCAGGGAGAAGGGGCAGAGCAATCAGCTTGGTGAGTTTTGAATTGATTTGAATACAGTAGTCCATCGCATATCCGACTGAGGTGGGACCAAACTAAGGGCGGATATGTAAAAAGTCGGATAAATGAATCCTGTTTTTAAGGCTATTATACACAGCTGTAACAGTTACTATATACACACAATTTTTTATTTGAGATTCAGCTTTTATTAGGAGCTCCCTAAATTCCTATTTCGATAAGGTATAGGAGGCAGTATGGTCCAGTGGTTAAAGTCCAGGGCTTGGAACCAGAAGATCACTGGTTCAAATTCAACCCTACCACTGACTGACACACTGTGTGACCCTGAGCAAGTCACTTAACCTCCTTGTGCTCCATCCTGCAGATGAGATGCTAAATCAGTGTCCTATTGTTAGTGGCTCTGCATATAATGCACAGTTCACAGCATACCTCTGTAAAGCGCTTTGTAATGGTGGTCCACTATGAAAGGCTAAATAATAATATCTTTTATTATTATTATTATTATTATTAATGCTTGTGATAGGGGTAGCCGTCTGCCATGTGGGTGCATGCATTTGCTGCTGAGTGACAGGCAAGATATCGAGACTGAGGTTGAAGTTGATACACGCCCACAGGCAAGGTCTTACTAACGCATTGTAAAGTTTTAACATTACTTCCCTTGATTTAAATTCAACACTTTTCACAATATATCCGAGCATCTTGTTGGCCTTTTTATATCTTCCCACATTGTCTAATTGAAGACATTTCTGAGTCAACATAAACTCCTAGATCTTTTTCATAGATTCATTCTATTTGACTGAGCCGGTTGAAAAACCGTTTTCCAGTCCGTCGATTAAGTAACTGGTAAATCTGGATGATTCAGAAGTTTTGTGATAGAACCGAAATGTGTATGGGAGTGGAGACAGTGAGCATTAGAAAGTCACTTGGGAGCTACTGGGCAGATTGCTTTAGAGCAGTGGTCCTCAAAGTAATTTGGGCACAGTCATAAATTGATCTTAATTGACTGTTTGCAGACACGTAACTATTGCATTGGTTCTCATCCTTCCCGCGACATATACAGTGTGTGTGTGTATATATATATATATATATATATATATATATATATATATATACTGCCGTTCAAAAGTTTGGGGTCACTTAGAAATTTCCTTGTTTTGAAAGAAAAGCAAATTTTTGTCCATTAAAATAACAACAAATTGATCAGAATACAGTGTAGACATTGTTAATGTTGTAAATGACTATTGTAGCTGGAAAGCGGCTGATTTGTAATGGAATATCTACATAGGCGTACAGAGGCCCATTATCAGCAACCATCAGTCCTGTGTTCCAATGGCACGTTGTGTTTGCTAATCCAAGTTTATCATTTTAAAGGCTAATTGATCATTAGAAAACCCTTTTGCAATTATGTTAGCACAGCTGAAAACTGTTGTGCTGATTAAAGAAGCAATAAAACTGGCCTTCTTTAGACTAGTTGAGTATCTGGAGCATCAGCAATTGTGGGTTCGATTACAGGCTCAAAATGGCCAGAAACAAAGAACTTTCTTCTGAAACTTCGTCAGTCTATTCTTGTGCTGAGAAATGAAGGCTATTCCATGCGAGAAATTGCCAAGAAACTGAAGATCTCGTGCAACGCTGTGTACTACTGCCTTCACAGAACAGCGCAAACTGGCTCTAACCAGAATAGAAAGAGGAGTGGGAGGCCCGGTGCACAACTGAGCAAGAGGACAAATACATTAGAGTGTCTAGTTTGAGAAACAGATGCCTCACAGGTCCTCAACTGGCAGCTTCATTAAATAGTACCCGCAAAACACCAGTCTCAACGTCAACAGTGAAGAGGCGACTCCGGGATGCTGGCCTTCTAGGCAGAGTTGCAAAGAAAAGCCATATCTCAGACTGGCCAATAAAAAGAAAAGATTAAGATGGGCAAAAAGAACACAGACACTGGACAGAGGAAGATTGGAAAAAAGTGTTATGGACAGGCGAATCTAAGTTTGAGGTGTTCGGATCACAAAGAAGAACATTAGTGAGACGCAGACCAAATGAAAAGATGTCAAGCATGGTGGAGGCAATGTGATGGTCTGGGGGTGCTTTGGTGGTGGTAAAGTGGGAGATTTGTACAGGGTAAAAGGGATCTTGAAGAAGGAAGGCTATCACTCAATTTTGCAGCGCCATGCCATTCCCTGTGGACAGCGCTTGATTGGAGCCAATTTCCTCCTATAACAGGACAATGACCCAAAGCACAGCTCCAAACTATGCAAGAACTATTTAGGGAAGAAGCAGTCAGCTGGTATTCTGTCTATAATGGAGTGGCCAGCACAGTCACGGATCTCAACCCTATTGAGCTGTTGTGGGAGCAGCTTGACCGTATGGTGCGTAAGAAGTGCCCATCAAGCCAATCCAACTTGTGGGAGGTGCTTCAGGAAGCATGGGGTGAAATCTTTTCAGATGACCTCAACAAATTGACAACTAGAATGCCAAAGGTCTGCAAGGCTGTAATTGCTGCAAATGGAGGATTCTTTGGCGAAAGCAAAGTTTGAAGGACATAATTATTATTTCAATTAAAAATCATTATTTCTAACCTTGTCAATGACTATATTTCCTATTCATTTTGCTATATTTCCTATTCAAACTCATTTCATGTATGTTTTCATGGAAAACAAGGAAATTTCTAAGTGACCCCAAACTTTTGAACGGTAGTGTATACAGTACTGTGCAAAAGTTTTAGGCAGGTGTGAAAAAATGCTGTAAAGTAAGAATGCTTTCAAAAATAGACATGTTAATAGATTATATTTATCAATTAACTAAATGCAAAGTGAGTGAACAGAAGAAAAATCTAAATCAAATCCATATTTGGTGTGACCACCCTTGCCTTCAAAACAGCATCAAGCATCAATTCTTCTAGGTACACTTGCACACAGTTTTTGAAGGAACTTCGGCAGGTAGGTTGGCCCAAACATCTTGGAGAACTAACCACAGTTCTTCTGGGGATTTAGGCAGCCTCAGTTGCTTCTCTCTCTTCTTGTAATCCCAGACAGACTCGATGATGTTGAGATCAGGGCTCTGTGGGGCCATACCATCACTTCAGGACTCCTTGTTCTTCTTTACGCTGAAGATAGTTCTTAATGACTTTCACTGTATGTTTGGGGTCGTTGTCATGCTGCAGAATAAATTTGGGGCCAATCAGATGCCTCCCTGATGGTATTGCATGATGGATAAGTATCTGCCTGTACTTCTCAGCATTGAGGAGACCATTAATTCTGACCAAATCCCCAACTCCATTTGCAAAATGCAGCCCCAAACTTGCAAGGAACCTCCACCATGCTTCACTGTTGCCTGCAGACACTCATTCGTGTACACTCTCCAGCCCTTCGGCGAACAAACTGCCTTCTGCTACAGCCAAATATTTCAAATTTTGACTCATCAGTCCAGAGCACCTGCTGCCATTTTTCTGCACCCCAGTTCCTGTGTTTTCGTGCATAGTTGAGTCGCTTGGCCTTGTTTCCACGTCGGAGGTATGGCTTTTGGCATAAGTCTTCCATGAAGGCCACTTCTGACCAGACTTCTCCAGACAGTAGATGGGTGTACCAGGGTCCCAATGTTTTCTGCCAGTTCTGAGCTGATGGCACTGCTGGACATCTTCCAATTGCGAAGGAAGTAAGCATGATGTGTCTTTCATCTGCTGCAGTAAGTTTCCTTGGCCGACCACTCGTCTACGGTTCTCAACGTTGCCCGTTTCTTTGTGCTTCTTCAAAAGAGCTTGGACAGCACATCTGGAAACCCCTGTCTGCCTTGAAATTTCTGCCTGGGAGAGACCTTGCTGATGCAGTATAACTACCTTGTGTCTTGTTGCTGTGCTCAGTCTTGCCATGGTGTATGACTTTTGACAGTAAACTGTCTTCAGCAACCTCACCTTGTTAGCTGAGTTTGGCTGTTCCTCACCCAGTTTTATTCCTCCTACACAGCTGTTTCTGTTTCAGTTAATGATTGTGTTTCAACCTACATATTGAATTGATGATCATTAGCACCTGTTTGGTATAATTGTTTAATCATACACCTGACTATATGCCTACAAAATCCCTGACTTTGTGCAAGTGTACCTAGAAGAATTGATGCTGTTTTGAAGGCAAAGGGTGGTCACACCAAATATGGATTTGATTTAGATTTTTCTTCTGTTCACTCACTTTGCATTTAGTTAATTGATAAATATAATCTATTAACATGTTTATTTTGAAAGCATTCTTACTTTACAGCATTTTTCACACCTGCCTAAAACTTTTGCACAGTACTGTATATATATTTATATATGAGAAAAATAATACATTTTACCCAGAGTTTTAGTGGGAGTTATTCTTGGCTCAGACAGTAATTAATTTAGGCTATATAAAATATGCAATGCAAATATTTGAAAATAGCATGTTTACACAGATAACCATGAGTAAACTAAAATAAGAGAATAGATAGCGTCTCGCTTTATTATCATTATTATTATTATTATTTATTTCTTAGCAGACGCCCTTATCCAGGGTGACTTACAATTGTTACAAGATATCACATTATTTTTACATACAATTACATTATTTTTTACACATTATTTTTGCATACAATTACCCATTTATACAGTTGGGTTTTTACTGGAGCAATCTAGGTAAAGTACCTTGCTCAAGGGTACAGCAGCAGTGTCCCCCACCAGGAATTGAACCTTTGTTTCAATTTGGCAAAATTCTGTTTAAAGATCGCTCATAAAGATCGTTGATAACTAAATCTACTACGGCGTTTCCCTTGTCTGTTGAAATGAAAAAATAGAGAAAATTAAATACTAAATACTGAAATGTATTAATAACAGTCGAAGAAATTCAGTGCTTAGCCGGCATATTAACAACCCGCCTCTGCTCACGAATGATTGGACAGCTATTGAATTGCAACAACTTTCTCTAAAACCTTATCTAAGAATGGTAAGTTGGAGATTGGCCTACAGTTATTGAGGACTTTAGGGTCCAAATTGTGTTTCTTAAGCATAGGCTTTACCACAGCTACATTAAGTGCTGAGGGAACTATACTGGAGGAAAGTGAACCATTTATCATTTTTAAAATGTCGGTTAATAACACCAAGAACATATTTTAATAGTTTTGTAGGAATAGGATCAAGAGAGCATGTAGTAGCTCTCATATGTTGAATTAGCTTGGTCAGTTTCTGTAAGGTAATCAAAGAAAAAGCTCCCATAGTAGCAAAATGAAATCTAGGTTATTTCTATTGGTTTCAGTTAAATTCGAATAATATGATGATCTAACCACACAAATGTATTGGGCAATGCAAGGGAACACATTAACCTAACAATAGCCTTTGCACTCAGCTGTTCAAACTAGGGTGATTCCTTTCATTCAAATTTTTCTTCCCTGGGGGTGGGGGGGGTGCCAAAATAATTTGCACGAACAGGAAATTAGTTTGAAGTGCACATGTGCTGTAAATGAAAGGGAAAGAATGTGATTCAATAAATCAACAGGTTCATTTGTAATCTATCTTTTTTTTTCCTCCAATTTCTAATTTTGTTGCTTTGAATCAGGACCTGTATCAAATTGTAAACAGTAAGTTCAATAATAAACTAAATGCGGCAATGATATTGCGGTATATAATGCAGTACAATGAGCACAGTAACTATTCAATACAGTACAAAACAATGGGAGATTTGCAGTAGTACACTCAAGCAAAACTATCATCACAGTTTTGTGAAATACAGAGTTATTACAGAACTAGTTACTAATCGGATACATTTTTAGAGTAACTTATTACAGTAAGGTATTTTTTATAATATTGACAATTAGTAAGTAATCAGATTACTTTTTGTTACTTCGATTGGCAATCTTGCTGAAGCACTTGTGTACAAATAACATTTCCTTAAGGGTCTGATTGAGTTTTTCCTAAACTGCCTTACAGCAATAAAACTGAGATACTGGACAGTAAAAGTTATTACTGTTCCTATTATCTATAATTAAGGCTGTTTTTTAAAGACAGGTGTTTTAAAAAAAAAACAAAAAAAACAAAAGAAACTGTTTTGTGAAATAGAGTTGTTGAAGTAACTAGTTACAGTAATATGTTACATGTAATCAGATTTTAAGCAACTCATTACAATAAAGATGTAATATAGGCAAGTAATCAGATTAATTTTCATTACTTCAGTTGGAAATCCACTTACTTCATCACCTGTATACAAAAATCTTTTCCTTACTACTTTACCAAGATACTGACCAGTAAAGTGTATTCCAAAATTTAAGTTTCATGGTGTTCTTATTATCTATTATGGGAGTTGTATTATTATTATTATTATTATTATTAATAATAATAAGTAATCGGTAACATATTACTTAAGAAATTAATCAGTAATACATACCCGTCAGTGGTATATTTCATTTTTTATGTATGTTAACATCCTTGGTGAAATTGATGATTTTAGATTACAGACAACATTATATATATATTCATTAATTTGTCTTATAATTTCAAATGCATAACCTTGATTCAGTAATGTATGCAAAACACAAAATCATAATGTTGAATCTGTATCACCTGGGTATTGTTCTGGAATACAAACTAACTCTTAATTCTCTGTATTTAGAGTCACAAGGAACTGATAGCCAGCACGGTGAGTTCAGTATTAAGGGTTTTATCAAATTTCAATCGCTGTTGATCATGAATGCCAATTATTTTTAGAATTTAATGAACTTCAGAAGAAATATGGTAACACTCACTCATTTTTCCCATTTGTAATTTCAATCATTTATCATTTTTTGTTTTAGATATTATAAAAGAAGCACAAGCTTACAACGAAAATTTGTAAAACAGTTTTTTTTTTTTAAATAGAGGTGTTTTTTCCAATGATATTTTGTAAAAATTCAAAAGCAGCTTATTAAAAAAGACACCGGTATTCATTTTAAAAGAACCAATTCAGCTTTTATTAGAGCGCTAAAGTGCCTTCTATAAAACAGACGTTTTTGTTGAAACTTTTAATAATTTCTTTTCTTAGATGCTTTAAGAAAAGAGAAAAACCCTGGCAAAGTTGGTAAGTAAGGCCTATGGGGCAGTAGTGATTATAGGATATTGTAATCTCATTTAGTAGTGGAATATGGAGCAGTAATTACAGAAATGGGTTTGATCCACACACAATACACTGCAGGAAAATTCCAGTTCTGTTTGATTCTGAAAGAGTGCAGGATTTCACATTACTTAGGTCGTCACAATCAGACACAGTCACTGTAGAAAACTTTGTGAAATCTTTGTACCAAAAGAGAAATGTTTGTGTCTCTTTAATTTCTAAAACGTGATGGACTTCAGGAGAAAAATGTCCAGATGTATTCATTTAATTGTACTTATTTTTCTCTTTACCTGTCAGTTCTTGTAACTCATATAATATTGTTTCAATGTGCAGTAGTACAGGGAATATATGTGTATTACAGGTAGCAGCGAATAGTCATGTTTTTGTTAGTGATCTAGCGATCTCAATATTTCATTGTATTCAGCTGTATGAATTGAAATGGAAAGTAATTGTGAAGCATGATGATTTAGATGGACGGGAGTGCAATCCATTAACACTGAAATGACATTTTAGAACTTTAATACATAATGAATTCCAAGCAGTGTTCAAATCTAGTGACAAACAGCAAAGTGTTACAAAACTGTATATCTATCAATAGTGAACCAGGCATTGTGAAATAAATCATCATTTATTCATATTTTTTTAAAGTCACTATTTTGACCTCAGCTATTCATTCTACCCCTAGGAATGAAGTATGTACATTATATAAGCTAAACTTTTTATTTTGTGTTTTTAGAAAGTTTAGTAAAGGAGATTGAGGAACTGAAACAGGGTGAGTTCATTGGAGTGATCAAGGAGAGTTCATCACATTATAATCATCTTGTATTATTGCTCCAATAATGAATGTTTTTCTTTGCTTTTCTAGATTGTGATGCAATTCGAAAGAAATTCAGTAAGAACATCAACTCTTTTTATTTTCTCATATATTGATTAACTAGGTACTAATATGTTACATGGAAAGACAGATAGCTGATTTGGAAATGGGCAGTGCAAACCTGGAATGGTGTTTATACACACTAGTTTTGTCCCAGCCATTTCCGAATCCTGAACTATCTTGTGTCTATTTTAATTTTTTTATTGGAATAATGTAATTATTTTACCATTTGAATGGTAGTATGTATGCGTTATACAGAAAACTGTATAAAGTGATCCAATGCTGTGTGGCAGGGTGCCCCTCCCCTGTGCTTATTATGTCTTATATCTGTGTATGTAGTTGTGCACGGAGTGTGGGTTATGTAGCACAGGTGATTTAACACTAGAAGGACAGGAGATATACACAAGGAGTGCACAAAGTAGTTCACGTGCAGCTGTGCCAAATTGAATGATTGATTAGCAATCGAGTCTCGGTACAGCTGCATAAAAGATCCAGTGTTTCACGCACCGGGTTTGGTGTGTTCAGGGCGAAGGAACGAGAAACTAAAAATAATAAAAATTGCTACTCGTACTGAAGGGACCAGCACAATACTTGTCTGGGGTTCGTCCACTGTCTGTTTTGTCTATTTATTTTGGCCAACGTGCCATTTTGTTTGTTCCGGTGTTTTTTTGTGTGTTAAAACCTTTGATTTACAATAAACCGTCGCAAAAGCGCATTCACTCCAGCAACTCTGTGTCATTCAGTTCCTGGTCTGACGTCACCACACGAGCCATCGTGTCACATGCTGGTTAAATTAAGTGTATTCAGAGGGAAATGTATGATCTGGTTATTAGAATGGGAAATCCCTACAATATTCACTCAACTTGTAACACTTTATCTTCTTCCATTTAGATGCAGTGGGATATGTTGTTGAAAGAGGTAAGCACTGTAAATCTGTATTCATTCACTTACAGTAATGAGAATATACTGATTGAGTTTCTCATCCATGTTTTCATTCATTTCAGAATGGAGTAGCATAGTTAAAGATCAAGGTAAGTTTCAATTCTTAAATCCATTTGTAATGAATTCTTATTGCACATATTTCTTGTATTATTTTTATTATAAAAGCATATAGTATATAAGCAAACAATGGTGAGACTGTTTCAATTTATATACAGTGGCTCTCAAAAGTATTCACCCCCCTTGGACTTTTCCACATTTTATTATGTTACAACATGGAATCAAAATGGATTTAAATTAGGAATTTTTGCCACTGATCAACACAAAAAAGTCCATAAAGTCAAAGTGAAAAATAAAATCTACAAATTGTTTTATATTTGTAATTAATTTAGAACAATTTGTAGATTTTATTTTTCACTTTGACTTTATGGACTTTTTTGTGTTGATCAGTGGCAAAAACTCCTAATTTAAATCCATTTTGATTCCATGTTGTAACACAATAAAATGTAGAAAAGTCCAAGGGGGGTGAATACTTTACTTTTGAGAACCACTGTATGTGCATTTGAAAAACACAAATCCAAGTTTGTTTGTTTTTTAAATCAATTATAATAACCAGACAAGTGTTCAACAGTAAAAAAAAAAAAAAAACTGTAATTACTTTTCTATTTTGAAAATGCATTTCTCCCACTACCTTTTCTGCTTTAAATACATGAGAAAAAGTGAGACCTGTCTGCTTAGAGCTAACTTGAAAGACCTACTGTAGCCTTGTAATCATATATTCTGCTTTAAACATGTTACTAGATAAAACAATGCTTTCTGTTTGTTCCTTGTCTTCAGCTAAAGTGACCCTGAACCCTGACACAGCCAACCCCAGCCTCACAGTCTCTGAAGACGGCTCACAAGTGAGATTCAAAGGGGAGGGATCAGCACAGTGGCCCAGTGTGCTGGGCATGGAGGGGTTCACCTCCGGTAGGCACTACTGGGAGGTGGAGGTGGGGGAGAAGGGCTACTGGGCTCTGGGGGTCTCCTCCATACATCCTAATGAGAAGATCATACCTGAGAAACCAGAGAAGGGCTACTGGCTTCTGAGGCGGTGGAGAGGAAATACATATGAAGCTGTGAGCCAGTCCCCAGTCCTTCTCACACTGCAACACAAGCTCTATAAAGTGGGGATGATTCTGGACTATAAGAAAGGAGAGTTATCATTTTACAATGTTTATGATGGTAGCACGAGATATGAAATCCACACTTTTAACTACAAATTCACTGAGGTCTACCCCATCTTCAGCCCAGGGTCTCACGATAGAGGACCTTTGAAAATCATACGAGAGAAGTCCAATACAGCGTTATAATATCCATTCAATGAAGAAACAAGGATATACTGATACTTCCAGATGAAGTCTTTAGCCCAAATGCTTCACTTCTGCTCGAATTTCTTAGTTTCATCTTTTTACTGGGTGTAGATTGAAGTGCTGGATGAAACACCTCTAATATTGCAACCAACAAACACGAGAACAGATTTTTACAATGTATCTCTTACTTTTGCATATGGGATATCGAGGGGAAAATGTATAAAATCATTTTTTGCATGAGTGTTATTTTTTTTTATACAGCTACAAAAGTATGTATTTTTGTGTATTTAATGTGTGACCGGTCTGACCTGCTGTCTTAAAATGACATTTAGCTTTCCTATACTATAGCACACAGTGGTAGTCATGGCTAGGTGTAAAAATGTCCAAAAATGGCATGCTATGGGCCGCAGTTATGAATGCAATGAATTGAATAGGATTAAATAAATCTGATGTAAATACATATCCTGCTTCTCATCTGATGTTTAATTTGTGTGTATTTTATTCAACCTACGGTAGTTGTAAATACACGTTCACTGTTTACTTAAGGTACATCTGCGTGCACATTTAAATTAATGGGTTTCTTGTTAGCAACGCCTCTCCCATGGGTGACAGAAGTCAACAACCTTTTTTTTTTTTAAATAATTAAAAAAAAAACAACAATGGCAATAATTGTATTAATTTTGTGTGCTAAAAAGATACTTCCACAAACATTTGACAGTGGAACCCCAGCAGCCCTGGAAGCGTTTGAGGCGATGCCCCTCTGAGTTACTAAGTCAAGAAATACTATTGTGTATTGAAGACCTTAAAAGGTCAAAACTATTTCTGCCTGGTTTTTACCGTTGTTAGATTTGGCTTGTTTTGAAAGCATCTTGTGGGTAAATATTGTCTTTGGTGGTTTGGTTATTTTCGTGCATGTTTTTTTCTATTCCTTTCGATTATGAGGTCATCACCAGCACAGAACTTCAGACCACGATGCCCTGTATAGTATATCGGGTCCGGCCCCCGCTTTTATTTTTCTGGAGCTCTGCATCCAGTAAAATTACGAATCACACAAACGCGGTTATTCTTTGTCACTCTGATAGGTTGGCTCGAGTGGGGACATATCGAGACCAGGAAACTGACACAGTGGCAGGTACTTGCGGGGTTGGAAGCATCTGGATTTATTTAAACAAAAGCAAATCAAAAGGTTGCACAACAACACTCAGAGCAAAATAAAAAAGGTGTAACAAAACAAGCCTTGCAACACAAAACAAAAATACCTCTACCAAACAAGCACCATGCTGGTCCTTCCAGCACGCGTAGCATTTGTTTCCTTTTACTTCCTCCCATCTCTCTCACAGACGTTCCTCCTCCGTCTGGCAACATTTTTGTTTTATGTTTTTCCTGCCTTTATTACTTGTGTTGTGTCTGTTATTGTACCTGCTTGTTTTTATTCTTTTGCAGGTTCCTATGTTTGTTTTCAATCCCTGCTCAGTTGAGCTCCTAGTTTTTAAACTACAGGGGATCAGTATTAGGTCATCTGCTATTCCTAATCTACATTAATGATTTAGATTGTGGTATAGTAAGCAAACTTGTTGAATTTGTAGACGACACAAAAATAGGAGTGGCAAACACTGTTGCAGCAGCAAAGGTCATTCAAAATGATCTAGACAGCACTCAGAACTGGGCAGACACATGGCAAATGACATTTAATAGAGAAAACTGTAAAGTATTGCATGCAGGCAATAAAAATGTGCATTATAAATATCATATGGGAGATACTGTGGGGAAGCTATAAAAAAAAAAAAAAGGCCAACAAGATGCTTGGATATATTGTGAGAAGTGTTGAATTTAAATCAAGGGAAGTAATGTTAAAACTTTACAATACATTAGTAAGACCTCACCTAGAATATTGTGTTCAGTTCTGGTCACCTCCTTACAAAAAGGATATTGGTGCTCTAGAAAGAGTGCAAAGAAGAGCAACCAGAATTATCCCCGGTTTAAAAAGGCATGTCGTATACCGACAGGCTAAAACGAATTGAATCTATTCAGTCTTGAACAAAGACGACTACGCGGTGATCTGATTCAAGCATTCAAAATCCTAAAAAAGGTATAGACAATGTTGACCCAGGAGACTTTTTTGACCTGAAAAAAGAAACAAGGACCAGGGGTCACAAATGGAGATTAGATAAAGGGGCATTCAGAACAGAAAATAGGAGGCACTTTTTTACACAGAATTGTGAAGGTCTGGAACCAACTCCCCAGTAATGTTGTTGAACCTGACACCCTGGGATCCTTCAAGAAGCTGCTTGATGAAATTCTGGGATCAATAAACTACTAAGAACCAAAACGAGCAAGATGGGCCGAACCTTTTGTTCTATATGAACCTTTTTCCACTTAAATAAAATGACTGTATATGGTCATGAATACAACCACTCTGTTTGAACACTTGCAGTTTGGCAACCTTAAAATCAGAAATTAAAACCCAATATCCACAGAAAGGCCTCACGGAGCAGTTTCCAATGAGAACGTATTTTGTTGTGGAGTGTATACAAGCCCCACCACCCCCCAAAAAAAGTATAGTTTTTTTTTTTTTTTTTTTAAACTAAGCCAATTTTGACCCCACCAACTTATGGGTACCCCTACTTGACTACATGTGAAGTGAAATTCCTTACCTGGAAAACAGCATTTCTGGTGGTAGTGATTGCTGCACCTTGCCTGCAGTCTTTCTAAGACAGGATTGTCTGCAGGCCTAACCCCAGTTCCTACCAAAGATGGCAACAGAGTTCCATTTGGATCAGGTCATGACCTTCCCGGATTTCCACCCAAAACCTCAAACCTATAGGTGAGGCCAGATACCACCCGACATCCAGAGAGCCACAAGTTTCTACATACAGTATCAGATACCATCAGGATACTGTGTATCACTTTCAGATCACAGACCCAGGGCAAACCTCTCTCTAAACAGATCATTTCGAACTGGATCACAAGCTGCATTGAATTCTGTTACAGCTTTAAAATAGAAACCAGGTCCAGAATCCATTAAATCCCACTTGGCAAGGGGAGTGGCTACTGCATGGACAAAACTAAAATCTGTCCCAATACAGGACACCTGCAACACTGCTACCCGAGCCTCCTTCGACAGTTATTCAAGCAGTAGAATTTGGATGTGTCTTGTCAGCCTACTTTCTTACTGTTAGCTGTGGCTTATTTAGTTAACATCTAACCTACCAAACTCCTGTCTATACCTTTGGCATGGTTCACTTTGTGTGGGGAGTTAAATCATACAAGGTAAGAATATGAAGATTACCTGGAACATGATTTCTTCATAGAATGAGAAACTTCACATCTATATTCCACACTCCTTCCCCTTTTTCACTAAATTGTCTTCTAAATTTGGACACTTAATCAAGAATCACATCTGGTTTTATGGGGGTGGGTGGATGTACAAGGATCTCAGTTTGTTATCCTGACACAAGCAACATCGAGACCAGGAGCCCAAACACATCTCGTTTACTGAACTCTGTTTTATCTTGCTTTTACCCATGTGCAGTGCTGGATGAATTACCTACAATAAATCTAATCTTCTCCATATGGAGGTAGAGAAATGAGAGAAAAAAAAAAAGGAATGGTTTGCATTATTTAACAGTTTATACAATGTGGGTTTTTAATTGGACACCATTAGCGCTCCAGATAATATTTGGGATCACAGAGTATTGTACTCTCCACTGTAGACAAAGTAAAATGTATTTTAGGTGAGTAAAATGCAACATTATCATGAAGTCATGAGTAATTTCAATAAACACTGTACATCCTTTAATGCTAACTCCTAGGGTACGCATTAACTACAGCCTTACATTTCATGATCAATGTACTTTTGCCTACTGTACAAAAGTTTTGTTTTACAACAGTTTTTTTATTCCAACACTACAGATGGGATATACTTAAAAAGGCACACCCAAAATTATATATATTATGTACCAATAATGCACCCATGCTATAGCAATAACAAGCATCAACTCTCTCCATACACAGAATATTGTATTTATTATATCACTTAACTTCCAAAAATTCAGTTGACAAATTGGTACGCTAGGTTGAGGGGAACCACTTATTCACCAGTGACAAACATGCATGGAAGTCAGTTGTCCTGGCATTTCCACGATCCATTCTCCAGCTACCGCATGCAGTCTATTTAGGACTTCTGGTTTGCAGTTTTAACCGATAAACCCCCCACCCCCAATACAAAAAAAACTAGTTGCTAGCAACTATAAAGGCTTCCATCCAAGCAGTTATCGTGAAATTTAAGTGCATTGTTTATTATAGATGAAACGTTATCACCACAACGGTGCTAAATGAAATTTATAATTAAAGTTCGGGAGGAGGGTCAGACACCAATCTCCGCGTCACCAAATTGAATCATTCAATTTACACATTAGCTAATTAAATTGTTAGCACTATAAATACCCTCTTCACTTATCTCTCAGTTGCGTTTTGATTTCATCGTACATACACGCATCATGGTCTGCATTATGGATTATTCCGTTTCGACGGATGATGATCTGTTTGCTGTTTCCCGGAGCCGAGATCCACGCAACCAGTTCAACCAGCCCTTCCGGGCCAACTCCACGACAACCCGATTCGGCGGTATTACCACTCCAAACTTCTCTGCCCAGATGTCTGCTTCTCCTGTCTGCTGTGGCTCCCGCCTGGCCACTCGTTCCTCCGCAACTCCTGACATCAGAGACTGGATGATCTCCCGGCTCCAGCTTTATCTTCGTAGCAACAACATCCATTCAAATCTACAGCACGTAAGGAGAATTTGTTTACTTTATTTCATCCTTCCCGTCGCAGGCGCTATGACGTCATCACAGATCGTTGCTTTACCCAGTGTTGTCAAGTCTCATGACAAAACAGGTGTTTCTACAAATTCCAACCTGTGAAACAAGCCCAATTTCCGCTTATTATAAGCGGACTTGAAACACCTTGCCGCGCACCGACTGCATCTCCACGAAGCGCGTCTACATCCGGAAAACTCCGAAGGCGGGACCACAGCACCTGTCAATCAAAGGCTCATTCAGCAGTTCCTGAGCATGCTGGCTCCAACTATAACCTTTCAGGTTACCTCCCCTCACTACAGGCATCCAGCAGGCCCCTGCAGTGACCTCTTTGGCCACTATGGGCGTCCAGCAGGCCCCATAGTTCTCCCTTCACCTCCAACTATAACCTTTCAGGTTACCTCCCTCACTGCAGGCGTCCAGCAGGCCCCTGCAGTGACCTCTTCAGCCACTATGGGCGTCCAGTAGGCCCTCAAAGTGATTCTTTCTCTGTGAAATGCTTTTCTTTCTGCTCATCAGCAGTTTTGAGCATTTGTATCCAGAGATTTGTAATAACTTCATTGACGGAACCTGTGCTATTCCGCCTGTAACTTCCTTCATTTCCGCTCACCGTAACTCCACCACACCCAGCATCAACAGTCCCTCACGAAGATTGCTCCCTGCAATATGCAAATCGACCACGCCATATTCTTAATCAAAATTGCTGGGGAAAAACACATGACTGGCTAAAGCCAATATATCAAACACATTTAAAATCATGCCCATTGAGCCTGTCCTCAAGGGATTGTATTTTTTTATATTTCCACTTTTCTGTCCGGTCCCCCTCCTACTAAACGCAATCTGTCCCTCCTAGGCCATTTAAACTACATGGGAGCATGGGAGGATTTGCAAACAAACAATCTTGCTCGTTTTATTGTTAGTAGCTTATTGATCCCAGAATCTCATCAAGCAGCTTCTTGAAGGATCCCAGGGTGTCGGCTTCAACATTACTAAGTTGGTTCCAGACCCTCACAATTCTCTGTGTAAAAAAGCGCCTCCTATTTTCTGTTCTGAATGCCCCTTTATCTAATTTCCATTTGTGACCCCTGGTCCTGGTTCAAAAAGTCTCCTGGGTTGACTTTGTCAATACCTTTTAGGATTTTGAATGCTTGAATCAGATCACCGCGTAGTCTTCTTTGTTCAAGTCTGAATAGATTCAATTCTTTTGGCCTGTCTGCATACGACATGCCTTTTAAACCCGGGATAATTCTGGTCACTCTTCTTTATAGTCTTTCTAGAGCAGCAATATATATATATATATATATATATATATATATATATATATATATATTTTTTTTTTTTTAACGACGTGACCAGAACTGAACACAAAATTCTAGATGAGGTCTTACTAATGCATTGTACAGTTTTAACATTACTTCCCTTGATTTAAATTCAAAACTTCTCACAATATATCTGAGCATCTTGTTGGCCTTTTTACACCTTCCCAACATTGTCTAGATGAAGACATATCTGAGTCAACATAAACTCCTAGCTCTTTTTCAAAGATTCCTTCAATTTCAGTATCTTCCATATGGTATTTATAATGCACATTTTTATTGCCTGTGTGCAGTACTTTACACTTCTCTATTAAATGTCATTTGCCATGTGCTTGCCCAGTTCTGAATGCTGTCTAGATCATTTTGAATGACCTTCGCTGCTGCAACAGTGTTTGCCACTCCACCTATTTTTGTGTGGGTGTGCAAATTTAACAAGTTTGCTTACTATGCCAGAATCTAAATCATTATGTAGATTAGGAATAGCAGAGGACCTAATACTGATCCCTGTGATACACCACTGGTTACCTCGCTCCATTTTGATGTCTCCTCTAATCAGTAATTACAGTTGGGAGCGGCTGCTCCCGCGTTCCCCACCCCCCATCACTGCAGGCGTCCAGCAGGCCCCTGCAGTGACATCGCTGGCCACTATAGGCGTCCAGCAGGCCCCCATAGTGCTCCCTTCACCTCCAACTATAACCTTTCAGGTTACCTCCCCTCACTGCAGGCGTCCAGCAGGCCCCTGCAGTGACCTTTCTGGCCACTATGGGCGTCCAGCAGGCCCCCATAGTGCTCCCTTCACCTCCAACTATAACCTTTCAGGTTACCTCTCCTCACTGCAGGCGTCCAGCAGGCCCCTGCAGTGACCTCGCTGGCCACTATGGGCGTCCAGCAGGCCCCCATAGTGTTCCCTTCTCTGTCAAACGGTTTTCTACCAGCTGCGAGCTTCAACAGGGCCCCACAGCCCCCTTCTATTCCTTAGCTCAGCGGTCTTCCAAATGTAACCTTTTAGGTTACCCTCTCCTCACTGCAGGCATTCAGCAGGCCCCTGCAGTGACCTCCCTGGCCGCTATGGGTGTCCTGCAGGACCCCATAGTGGTCTCTTCTCTGAGATGCTTTTCTTCTTTCAGCTTATCGGCAGTTTATTCAAACACTTTCAAAACCATTCCCATTTCTTTGAATATCAGTCAGGGCCGCAATACTGCATACTCTGGAGGCCTTCTGTTTTCTACATGTTAACTACTCCCTAATCCACGTGCATGCATTTCCTCGAATCCCTACTGCGTTCAGTTTGATAAATTAATCTTTTATGTGGGACTTTGTCAAAAGCTTTCTGGAAATTTAAATAAACCATGTCAAGGCAGAGCTTTTATCTCCTACCTTCTCTTGATTTGATCCTTTCTGTCGATTCCCTCAACGATGTCATACTCATGGATCCTTTTTTTTTTTTCGCAAGGAACTCCGCCTGTGGGAGCTCCTACTAAAAGAAAGGAATGGCAGTACTTTTCTTTTACAACAACTGTCTCCTGCTGCACAAAGACATTCAACCGTTCAAAGATGCAGCTCCCTCTCTTGGCTTTGGAGGATACTACAAGGGAAATTGGTTTTCTGCTCCATGGCCCGACTAATTCAGCATCATTCCTATAACCGATCACTCCTCGTCATTGCACAAAATGTGTCCATTTGCTGTAGCCGCATTCCTTTTGGGGGTCTTCCTGGGCTCAAAATCCATTCTTCTCCGCTCACATAATTCACTTACAGTCTAAATCTTTAACAAGGTCATTCATTCTCCCACCATATAATGAGAATATTCAGAAGGATTACCTGTTTATCTGTTACTCATCAGTTCATTTTCAGAGCTCAACACATTCTCGGCCACCTGAATATAATCGATTCTCTTTCTCGTTTCCAAACGCAGAGATTCAGAGCATTAGCTCGAAGACGACCTCCTGCCAACTCAGATTCCTCCTTTTCAGACCTGACATTCATGTGAGCCACCTGCTGCATTCCCTGATTCTGCAGGCTCAAGAAACAACTCTTCTCAGCATCACTTCCCCCTCTCTGCAAATGTACTGGTCATCCTGGAATTGCTTTAAAATTTCACTTTGCATTCAACATTCCTTTCCATCATTTTCAGTGCCCGGAGCGTCATCCTATATTATGTCCCTTAAGAATACAGCTATAAGATTTGAATTTCCAGCATCCAGTTTTTCTACAAACTCAACTCAATTTCAGTGTCCCAGCTCTACACTCTGCAACTCACAAATTTCACTAATCCTAAAAGGGCTTCAACTATCAGAATCTCTTTCTCCCCCTGCTTGCCTACCTATCGCCATCAACGTACTCTCTTGGTGCCTTTCATCTGCTCCAGCTACTCCTGCCTGTTTTTAGATAAAACCTTAAAGCTCTTTCTTTTAGCCTTCTTGGGTTCCCACAGGTGCTCAGAGTCTACATCGCTCTCAAATTCAACCCCCAGATTCACCCCTTAATCTCTGTCCTAGCAATCACCTCATCTGATACCCTTTCCTTCCTGCTCAAAAGAAGTAAAACTGACCAGGAAGATTAGGGAAAGCTTTTCAATTTGTTTATAAATTAAACTCCCATGTTGGCCCATATGACCCCTTTCTCTCTTATCCATCTCCATCTTTCTCAGGGCGCATCACCCTGAGGCCCGCTGTTTATTAACGAAAACTGAACAATCGTCACCCAACATTTGTTCTTCTTTTACCTTTTCACCTGATTTATTTCCAGGACCGGATTTGCAGCTGAGCTGTTTTCCGGTCATTCCTTCAGAATCGTAGCAGCTTCTTCCCACGGAGTTCCAGACTCTCTTATCAAACGGTTAGGTTGTTGATCCTCCAGTGCTTACCAAGTTTACATTATAACAAATATTACGGAACCTAAAAATGCTTTTACAGAAATGTGCTCTTAAGTGTTAGTAGCCTGCCTGGAGGAAGGGCAATCGAGTCAGCCATGGATTCCCAGAGGTTTATTTCCCAAAAATGGGTTTTGTTTTCCTCTCCTGCGTGCTGATGATCATTTGTTAAAGGTTGGCTAAACCTTCAAGTGGGCTATATTCAATTCTAATTGTGGCATTGAGACCGGCTTGTTCTTTTTGGGGGTCTCAGCCTCGTCCAGTCGGCCAGGCAGCGAACCCTCAAACCAAGTTAGGTTTGATGCCAAATGAATGTGTATATACAGCATACTTTTCTGTAAAATTGCATACTCCGCATTCTCTACAATAAATATTTGTACTATAACATTTTGTGATTGGTGTTTGTCCCGAACTACTGAACTGTCAATTTTGGCAGAAATATGAGAAGACACTCAAATTGCAGGAAATTGTCATTAAATCCAAGATGGCTGCCACACCATGTGACCAAAGGCCGCCATATTTACCATGGCACAACATCCGATAGTACTCTACATCCGTGTCAAATTTCATGCATTTTGGTGCAGCCGATAAGTTATAGGCAGTTTTATAGCCAGTTACGTATGTTGATGTCATGCATCACCGTTTAACCTTTAGGAGAGGTCAGAGGGCACGGGCGATGACATTTTTTCATAGAGCAGATATGACTTCCTATACGCGTTCCATTATAACTATGACCCTGTCAGCACGCCCTAGGAGTTAATTTCAACATAAATTCCAATATGGCCGCCGCAGTGTGTGAACAATCTGTTTCAAACTTCAGCAGTTATTACTTTGCAATGGTCTGTGCAATTGTGTTGACATTGAAGAGCATAAGTGCAATGGTGTTCCTGTTCTGGGTTGCAAAAGTTTTTTTTTTTTTTTTTTTTTTTTTTACAATTATCAATATGGCTGCCAAACCATGTGACCAAAATGTGTCATTTTCATATCACCAGTACTTCACGCGAGTCACTATGGTCATATAAAGTTTCATGACTGTAGTGTATTGCACTTTGATTTATGCATGAATGTATGAAAACAGAGCCGCCCTGAAACGGTTATTTGCGCGCCGTGGCCATGTTTTGTAACGAAAAAGCGTGGATTTTACAAAACGGTAGAAAGGACCTGGTCATGAACATGCATGCCAATTTAGGTGTCGATTGACGTTGCGGTTTAAGAAAAGAAGATTGTTGAATTGACCTCAATTGAACATGTGTTTTTTTTTTTTTTGTTTTTTTTCTTCCTTCATCTGCTGCCATTGTCATAGTTCCACCTTAAATTGTTTTTAACGGCAAGAGTTTTGAAAAATTCCCAACATTTCCACGAGATCCAATATGGCAGTCAAACCATGCGACTTTCATTTGGGGACACCAGTCTGGTTGTCCAGCCATAGTCATCAGGGGGATAGCCAATAAACACTGGAAAAACTGTTGAAGTGGTTAATCCAGTCACGTTGACTTTACCCTTTTCACATTTAAAAAAATAAAACCTACTACAAAAATAATATAGTTCCCTGTGCTGCTGGGCAATGTCCCGCCTTCCTGACTTGTATCTATCTGAATACTCTAAACCCGCCCCCAACTGAGTGACATGTTCCTATTGGAGATTACAAATCAGGATGGGATGGAGGCTTGTTAGCGAAATTTAAAACTGTATTAGTTAAGACATGGAGGATTTAAAAACAGAAATGTGGCAAAATATACAAAAATGCCTACACACAAAAACCCCAGAAGAATGTGCCCGTGACCAGAGGGATTTAATTGTAGAAGACAAAAGAAAGAACGTACAACTTAAGTGTGCAAGTACTGTCAAGTTACTACACATTGACCAAAAAAAAAAAAAAAAAAAACACTTTTTGGAAAGTAACCGAACACACTAAATTTAATACAGTATATCAAAAACTAAAGCCCCGAAAAAAAACCTGGATTTACATAAAACGTGAAAATAAGCACCAAAATACAATTAATAAAACTCAAAACACAGAAGCCCCAAGCATATTTCACAATTGACCACCAAGACGCACATACCCAACAAAGTACAAGCTTGATAACATTGGCGCTCAAGCTGTGCAGTAAAACTGCTCAGTGTATTTCTTTATACATTACATTCAATTCATATTGTTTCAATGTGTAAAACACCCAGTGTGCAGCTTCTCTGTAGCCCTGGGCACTGTTCAAGCCTGGCTGGTGTAACTCAACAGGAATATGTAGCTTTTCATACTAGGGAGAGAAATATCAATTGATAAATATTAAAAACCCAACCATTAAATAAATTTTAGAATGGCTTAAAAGCCATTAAATAAAGACAGGAGGTGTTTTTTTTGTTTGTTTTTTTATTATTAGGAACATGGTTGGTAGATATGAGAGGTTACACTGTGTCTGTTTCGCCGATATCTCAGTGTGAATTGCATGCCAAAGATGGCCAGGCTGACCCCCAGCAATGACACCGACACTATAGAAAGTGCACTGGCCCGTCGGACTGACCAAGCTTAGAAAAAAAAAATAAAAACAAAATGTTAAACATAAAAATGTATTAAAGCAAGTGACAAACTGAATTATTATTATTGTTTATTTCGCAGACATCTCACCCGAAAGATGGAGCACAAGGAGGTTAAGTGACTTGCTCAGGGTCACACAGTGAGTCAGTGGCCAAGGTTGGATTTGAACCTTTTCTTTAACCACTGGACCACACAGCCTCCTATATATAACTAGTAAGGTTTAAACCACGACGGGCCTTGCAGTTCCCAGGCCTTTAACCATCCCAGAAGAGGTATATAAAATCAACGGAACCGCACGGCCCAAAGTGGTTTATACCGCTTATAATAAAATAAATTTAAAAAAAAAAAAAAACACACCACACACACACAACCACCAAGCCACCACACACACAGCTACCTGTCATTTGGGGGATGAAAAATTAGAATGAACACATTTTAAAATTACTACAAAAACCAGAAACTTGTGTACACATCCGCAGTGCAAGTGTCCCAAGTTTACTTTATTGTTCGCTTATTAAATAAAATTGCACATGTTCGTTTATTGTGAATTTCTGCATCGAAAGTGCCATCTCACTAGAAACTAGAGGACCACGAGCTGGGATAATGGGCGGCGTTTCAAAGGACACTAGGAAGTAAAAGCAGCATTAAGACTGAAGCCGGATCTTGAAGTGAGTTTGTGAACTTGTTATATGCGAGGCACACATATTCTAGTACGTTTTCATCCTTTTGGATCTCAAAATATGTTTGTTAGTTGCCAGACACCCTCACGTCCAAGTCGTGGCAGATTAAGTTGACGATCGAACCAGGATTTTCACTCTCCAATCCAACCACGGTGTCAGGGGACAGTACCTCAGTTTCCCGCAGACACTTCAAATCCAGGCCGGTAATTCGGGGGGTGGTGTCTGGCCTTGTTTTTACCTGCTTTTCTAAGAGTTTTCCTGACTGACAGGAATACATTATTACTGGTTTTAAACTCAGTCAGCAGAGATGTTAAAACCTCTACCGTTAAATGTATTTAGTCCAGCGTTACTGGAGACTGAATACTGGTCCCCAGTTGAACTTCTTGCACTGGCCTAAAATTCCCTTATGTTGATTTTTTTTTTTTTTTTTTTACTTCTTTCCATAAAATGAACGTCCATATTTTTCTTCAAGTACATTAACCACCCCATGCTGTATTTGTTTACAATCTTTTTTTCTTCCATTTCATTTAGCTGTTCCTATACTGTTGTGTCTACTCTTGCTGGTGCACTTATTTAAATATACTCTTTCAGTTGCACTGCTGTGTTCACTCAGAAAGTTGGTGTTGTACCAGTTGTGGAGTTTCATCCCCAAATATATTAAAGGAAATGGGTCATTTTTGGTTGTGGTTTTGTAACTAACATAAAATGGCAGTTTGTCATGGAATTTAGAATGTAGTGGTGCATAGGGATTTATTCAGTGTGAAGCAGCTCTCAGTATGCAAGCAGTGCTATACGCTAGATACACGGTCATGTGATGCTGTTTAACCAATCAATGGTTGTTTTTCCAAGCCATGTTATAAGCCCAAATATAGCAGGACAGTCTGACCCTTGTGGTTTTACACCTCACATTACTGTAATCTGAAAATTCTCAGTAACCAATGGTTCCTTTTTCAGACCACCAACAAAATGCAGTACCAAATTACATTTTAGGTGAAAACTACGGTCACAATTTAAGGACTACGGCTAGTGCATAAAATCAGAGTGCTTCAACACCGCAAGTAAAACCCGACACGTCACATGAACGTGCTTTTCATATCGGCTAGAAAATGGCAGAGGAAATGAAAGAGTGGATTAGATAGCCGGATCTAATTTCAAGCTGCAGTCTGACCAGAACAAACCAAAAAAATGTTACTGTGAAATTTGGTTCAACTAACTCGTAACGGATTACTTTTAAAACCGTTACTTCCAAACCCTGTACATGGGTTACATGCTAGCAAATGTCCACTTTGTTATTGTAACCAATTTATCAACCAACATGTATTAAAAAAATTCCAATAACATTCTCTAGGTAAGGATATGTAGTGTGCAGATTAGTTTGTTGGTATTTAATATATCTTAGTATATTAAAACTAACAATGAACAAAATGTAAAAAGGTGTTGGACTTCAATATCGTCACAAATTTATCAAACTGTACCCATACCGTGTCCCTGCCAGTTCGGGTTAAGATTGTTTGTTTACCTGGCCTGTGGTCGAGCTGTGAGCGTGTCGTTCTGTGGTTGCTACGGCGATGAGTGGAGCGGACAAATCTTATTGAGCCTCGTGATGACACCACAACTGAACTCTTTTGGCTGCGAGATCGCTTTGATAATCTTCGTCTTCTCGACCCTGTGTGAAACAAATACAGCATTCAAGGAGATCAGATTTATAGCAGAACATTTCAAGACTCAATATAAATGCAGAATTAGTAAATGTTTAATGCAAACCCTTGTTTGGGCATATTATATAATGTCCTTGTATACAATACTAAGCAGCCAAATGAACAAGGTGTGCCTTGTCATTTGTAAACTATGTTCCAATAGGCAAGAAAAATTAGTCTATACTACATCTCCTTGAATTCCCACCCATACTTTAGTGCAACAAACCCCTGTCATTATGTTAAACATATTTGTTGATAAAGGCAGTACCGACATTTCCTGTTTGTTATGTATACTGTGTAAACTATTAAGTGCTAAATAGTATTTACAGTGCTGCACAGGACGGCTCACAAGTGAGATTCACAGGAGAGAGAGATCAGCAGAGTGGCCCGGTGTGCTGTGCAGGGAGGGGTTCACCTCCAGGAGGCACTACTGGGAGGGTGAGGAAGAGAAGGCTGGGTCACACTTACTTGCTAAACTGCTGCAGTTCGTTTGGCAGCTCAGATCTCCTGCTGGTGAACAGAGCACTGCACTGCAGTGGATATACAACTGTGGATATAGAACAAATGCATTGAAAAACAGTGTGGGACATATGCCCTGAATATGATAATACATGAACGTGTATTAGAAATGCAACTGGATTCATTAATGAAACCGTGTGTCTTGAGAAACAGGGCGAACTGCTGTGTCTTGAGAAGGTGGGCTCTGGCTTCCACACACACACTGACCTGTGACCGGTGCCTGGACTGGATTAGGCAGAGCGGACAGTTGAATTATGTACAGAATTCACACATGCAACAATCGTTTTGACACAAGGAAGACAAACTAGTGATGGCCCAGTGGATAAGGACATTAAAAACATCAAAAAGGACAGTTTATAAAAAAAAAAAAAAAAAAATGGATCTCATGAAAGTAGCTAGTTAGCAAAGTGAAAGACTATACATATCCAAGCAAAACTAAACATTTTCCACTCCACATCAAATACTAAACAAGGTGCTGTCACTCTGCTAAGCAAAGCTGCAACTCCAGGACTCTGCCTAAAATGGACCCAAGCGAGTCACTACAACAAGCAACGAGACAGAGGCCCGGCTGGAGGACTGCTGTAAAATTTAGAGACTTATCAGACAAACCAGTCTGGGTCTATTGTACACCTAAAACCACAGTATTCAAAAGAAACTGTGCCCTGCTACCGGCATAGCTAAAGATTCAGCAAAGAGGACAGAGTGGACGGGTGCTGTTGTGGATCCTATACCAAGAACTGAAGACTGTTGCAGCTGTTTGTTGATTCTATCGAGAATTTAAAGTGTTGTTGCAGAGTTTGATCCAATGTAGGATTGAAGACTCCTTGCTGAGAGGAGAGCTTTTTGTACTGGACACTTCAACAGATTGAGTTTCCAAACCAGGAGGACCAAAAGTCCAAGCTTCAAGGAACCATTGAGGAGAATTCCAGTTGTATATTCCTTTCATGGAACTAAATTAGTTAATTGTAACACAGGAGGCTGTGTGGTCCAGTGGTTAAAGAAAAGGGCTTGTAACCAGGAGGTCCCCGGTTCATATCCCACCTCAGCCACTGACTCATTGTGTGACCCTGAGCAAGTCACTTAACCTCCTTGTGCTCCGTCTTTCAGGTGAGACGTAATTGTAAGTGACTCTGCAGCTGATGCATAGTTCACACACCCTAGTATAAGTGGCCTTGGATAAAGGCGTCTGCTAAATAAACAAATAAAAAAAAACATAGGAATTGAACTGTTAATTTAGTTTGCACACTGCGTGTGAAACTTGATGCAGTAGCTATAATCTACCTCATTCTATGAAATTTAAATAAAACTTGCCATACCATTAATAAGCTTAATGTGATAGTCTAAGACTGTCTGCATCATCTCAGCTGAGGCTGTGCTTGTATGTGGGTGTGTGAGCAATTTAATAGCTACATCACAGCTTGCTTGAGCTGCTGCTTGTGTGAGGAGACAGGTGGTGTCATATTTCAATTGCCAGCACGAGTGCAGTGAGAGCTTTTCAATTGTGTTTTGTGCCGAGACCAAGAGCTTTACTTTGATTTCAGTTTATTTTATGTACTTAAAATACTACTACTGATTAAAACATCCCTTGTGTCTGCGTGTGTGTTCATAGTAAATCCTCAATCTTTGTAACATGTCAATTAAAGATTAAGAACTAAATCAACCCAGGTTCACATTAAAATTACACTTACTGAATTGTTCTACAATAAAACATGTATTTAAAATATGACATCCATTCAGTAGCCTTGTACCATGAAACCGGGTCGACTAGACAGTCACTTCTATTAGTTTAGTGAGGAGACAGTAGTCGTAGCATGAGACAGGGAAAGGGGGTCGACTGGATCAAGTCTCACCTGCCAGTTGAAGGGGATGCCATTGGTCTGGTTGACGAAAGTGAATGTTTTCAACTCAAATCTCTTGTTGTGCAAGGGGAACTTCACGTCTGCTTTCAATGCGACTTCGTGCAGCACTGTCTGGTAATTATCACTCAGAAACGGGCACCTTTTCACAAGTGTGAAAACACAGAATACAGGAAAGAAAGAAAGGTCCCACAACCCTGTTCAGTTTGACAATACAGTTCCTCCTTGGTGTCCATTTACTACACATTCTTCTAGTGCAGTGGTGCACAAACTTTATATGCTGCCCTCCCTCCCCCCAGCACTTTTGTACTAGATAAGAAATTAAAAAAAAAAAAAAAAAAAAAAAGTCCAGATTTAGCTCAATACATAAATTTAAAAAAAACAAAACAATTTACAAGTTATGAAAATTGTACTTGTATAATTTATAAAATGTTACAGTAAAATTCAACATTTAAAAATCAGTCTAAATCTTTTTAAACTTGGAGTCAACATTTAGCCGAGTTAAACCCAACACACACTTCAAAACTTAATGGGTCAGGGGGCTCCCGAGTGGCGCATCCAGTAAAGGCGCTCCACGTGGAGTGCAGGATGCGCTCTATAGACTGGACGTTGCTGGTTAGAGTCCAGGATATTCCACAGCCGACCGTGGACGGGAGCTCCCAGGGGGTGGCGCACAATTGACAGAGTGTCGCCCGGGGGGAGGGAGGGTTAGGTCGGCCAGGGTGTCCTCGGCTCACCGCGCACAAGCGACCCCTGTAGTCTGGCCGGGTGCCTGCGGGCTTGCCTGTAAGCTGCCCGAGAGCTGCGTTGTCCTCCGACGCTGTAGCTCTTGGGTGGCTGCATGGTGAGTCTGCAGTGTGTAAAAAAGCGGTCAGCTGACGGCACACGCGTCAGAGGACAGTGTGTGTTCGTCTTCGCCCTCCCGAGTCAGCGCAGGGGTGGTAGCGGTGAGCTGAGCTTAAATAACTGGCCATTCTAAAAAATTGGGAGAAAATAAACTGGCAACAACTAAAATTTATTAAAAAAAAAAAAAAAAAAGGGTCGATTGCAGCGTACCAAAGTTAGTCCACTTGATGCGTTTAACTAGTGGATTAGCAGGTTTAGTCCACTTGCTTTGACTGACTACTAGAAGTTTGTATAATTACAGCATACCAGACAATAAAATCACCACAGGTGGATCATCCCCAAAATCGGATTAAACAAGATCATGATTGCAGCGTAGTAAAAATCGGATGCAAGATGATCCTGTTCAGGACTAACTTAGTACTATGAATTATGAGACTAACTTAGTACGCTTGCTCGTCCGACATTTGTAAGCACATTTTAAAACAAAGACAGCGCCATTATTCACTTCACTAAACTAGTGAAGTGAAAAATGAAGCCTTTTGAACATCAGTCTGCACCCTTTAAAACATTTGGTTCAGTAAGGTTCGCTCGCAGTCACAGAAATATCCTCAATAAAAAAAAAACGACAATTGCACTATGCAAAGATATAAATGTACCTTAATATATTTGTTTTTATTAATATCAAAAGAAAATAAAGTACCGCACAATTAGATCATGTGTATTTAAATAATAAAAAGCAGCTTGTTTGATGTATTCAAATTTAACCTGAAATGTCAGTGTAATGTGCATTAAATATAAACATATTTATAACTTAACGTTCAGTGTCAAACGCAAGTATGATCCGTGTGCGGAATGTGGATTAAGAGACATGTAGGAGGCTACAATTATATTATGAATACAGGTGCTTTTACTTAAATGTGTTGGCCCGAATCACACCCATCGTAAAACACTTTATCATTAATATATTTGATTTTTTTTCGCCCCCATACCTTTGACTTTTGCCGGTTCAATATCGGCAGACACCAATTATATATATATATATATATATATATATATATATATACACACAGTACCGTGCAAAAGTTTTAGGCAGGTGTGAAAAAATGCTGTAAAAGTAAGAATGCTTTCAAAAATAGACATGTTAATAGATTATATTTATCAATTAACTAAATGCAAAGTGAGTGAACAGAAGAAAAATCTAAATCAAATCCATATTTGGTGTGACCACCCTTTGCCTTCAAAACAGCATCAAGCATCAATTCTTCTAGGTACACTTGCACACAGTTTTTGAAGGAACTCGGCAGGTAGGTTGGCCCAAACATCTTGGAGAACTAACCACAGTTCTTCTGTGGATTTAGGCAGCCTCAGTTGCTTCTCTCTCTTCATGTAATCCCAGACAGACTCGATGATGTTGAGATCAGGGCTCTGTGGGGCCATACCATCACTTCCAGGACTCCTTGTTCTTCTTTACGCTAAAGATAGTTCTTAATGACTTTCACTGTATGTTTGGGGTCGTTGTCATGCTGCAGAATAAATTTGGGGCCAATCAGATGCCTCCCTGATGGTATTGCATGATGGATAAGCATCTGCCTGTACTTCTCAGCATTGAGGAGACCATTAATTCTGACCAAATCCCCAACTCCATTTGCAGAAATGCAGCCCCAAACTTGCAAGGAACCTCCACAATGCTTCACTGTTGCCTGCAGACACTCATTCGTGTATGCTCTCCAGCCCTTCGGCGAACAAACTGCCTTCTGCTACAGCCAAATATTTCAAATTTTGACTCATCAGTCCAGAGCACCTGCTGTCATTTTTCTGCACCCCAGTTCCTGTGTTTTCGTGCATAGTTGAGTCGCTTGGCCTTGTTTCCACGTCGGAGGTATGGCTTTTTGGCCGCAAGTCTTCCATGAAGGCCACTTCTGACCAGACTTCTCCGGACAGTAGATGGGTGTACCAGGGTCCCACTGGTTTCTGCCAGTTCTGAGCTGATGGCACTGCTGGACATCTTCCGATTGCAAAGGGCAGTAAGCATAATGTGTCTTTCATCTGCTGCAGTAAGTTTCCTTGGCCGACCACTGCGTCTACGGTCCTCAGCGTTGCCCGTTTCTTTGTGCTTCTTCAAAAGAGCTTGGACAGCACATCTGGAAACCCCTGTCTGCCTTGAAATTTCTGCCTGGGAGAGACCTTGCTGATGCAGTATAACTACCTTGTGTCTTGTTGCTGTGCTCAGTCTTGCAATGGTGTATGACTTTTGACGGTAAACTGTCTTCAGCAACCTCACCTTGTTAGCTGAGTTTGGCTGTTCCTCACCCAATTTTATTCCTCCTACACAGCTGTTTCTGTTTCAGTTAATGATTGTGTTTCAACCTACATATTGAATTGATGATCATTAGCACCTGTTTGGTATAATTGTTTAATCATACACCTGACTATATGCCTACAAAATCCCTGACTTTGTGCAAGTGTACCTAGAAGAATTGATGCTGTTTTGAAGGCAAAGGGTTGTCACACCAAATATGGATTTGATTTAGATTTTTCTTCTGTTCACTCACTTTGCATTTAGTTAATTGATAAATATAATCTATTAACATGTCTATTTTTGAAAGCATTCTTACTTTACAGCATTTCACACCTGCCTAAAACTTTTGCACAGTACTGTGTATATATATATATATATATATATATATATATATATATATATATATATATATATATATATATATATATATATATATATATATTTTATATATATCCATCCATACAGTGCCTTGCAAAAGTATTCAGACCCCTGACCAATTCTCTCATATTACTGAATTACAAATGGTATATTGTAACTTCGTTCTGTTTGATATTTTATTTAAAAACACTGAAACTCAAAATCAATTATTGTAAGGTGACATTGGTTTTATGTTGGGAAATATTTAAGAAAAATAAACTGAAATATCTTGCTTGCATAAGTATTCAACCCCTGTGCTGTGGAAGCTCCCAGTTTACACCGATGAAAGAAATTGCCCTTACGAAGACACAATTACCTTACCATTGGCCTCCACCTGTGAACCATTAAAGTTGCTGTCACATTTTCTGGATAAAAACCCCACTGTTGAAGGATCTTTGGTCAGGCTGTGAATCTGAAGGAAAATGAAGACCAAAGAGCATTCTACAGAAGTTAGAGATAAATTAATACAAATGCATAGATTAGGGAAAGGGTACAAAATAATATCCAAAGTGTTTGGATATCCCAGTGAGCACAGTTGGATCAATAATCAGGAAGTGGACGCTGCATCACACCACCCAGGCACTGCCAAGAAAAGGCCGCCCCTCAAAACTCAGCGCTCAAACAAGGAAACTTGAGAGAAGCCACAGAGGCGCCAACAATCACTTTGAAGGAGCTACAGAGTTCAGTGGCTGGGAGTGGAGTAATGGTGCACCAGTCAACCATATCAAGAGCTCTGCATAACACTGGCCTGTATGGGAGGGTGGCAAGAAAGAAGCTGTTACTCAAAAAGTACCATCTGAAAGCACGTCTGGAGTTTGCCTGAAAGCATGAGAGTGACCCAGCTGCGATGTGAGAAAAGGTTTTGTGGTCAGATGAGACCAAGATAGAGCTTTTTGGCCAAAACTCAAAGCGCTAATTGTGGGGCAAACCTAACACTGCCCATGCCTCAAGACACACCATCCCTACAGTGAAGTATGGTGGTGGCAACATCATGCTGTGGGGATGCTTCTCATCAGCAGGGACTGGGCATCTTGTTAAATTGAAGGAAGAATGGATGGAGCAAAATACAGGGAAATACTGCAAGAGAACCTGCTTCAGTCTGCTAAAAAACTGATGCTTGGGAGGAAATTCACCTTTCAGCAGGACAATGATCCCAAGCTCAAGGCCAAAGCAACATTGGAGTGGCTCAAGAACAAAAAGGTGAATGTCTTACAGTGGCCCAGTCAAAGTCCTGATCTCAATCCCATTGAGAATCTGTGGCACTATTTGAAAATTGCGGTCCACAGGGTCGTCCAACCAACCTGAACAACCTGGAGCAAATCTGGCAAGAAGAATGGGCCAAAATCACTCTGACACTGTGTGCAAAGCTGGTACATACTTACCCCAAAAGACTTAAAGCGGTTTTTGCAGCGAAAGGTGGCTCTACCAAATATTAATGTGTGGGGGTTGAGAGAATTGGTCAGGGGTCTGGATACTTTTGCAAGGCACTGTATATGTAATTTTTATATATTATATATTACACACACACAATTACCCATTTATACAGTTGGGTTTTTACTGGAGCAATCTAGGTAAAAGTACCTTGCTCAAGGGTACAGCAGCAGTGTCCTCCACCTGGGATTGAACCCACGACCCTCCGGTCAAGAGTCCAGAGCCCTAACCACTACTCCACACTGCTGCCCGAGTTTGCCTTTACACTTTAAAACTGAATTTCCATCCGCATTTGTAATTGCTTATGGGTTAGTCCTCTTTAAAAAAAATAAATAAATAAATAAATAATCAGTCTAACTTGTGCAGGTCAGCTAAACCAATATTCATGATTAGCTGTTTGGTACACTGCAGAATCAGGACTAACTTAGTACAGAGCTGCAGGATTTACCAGACCGCATTTTAGTCCACTTGATGTGGACCAAGTCACTGGTACGTTGCAAATCGACCCAATGTGTTTAACATGCAAGTATTAAGATAAATCAGTACTTTTTGTTGAATCCAGGTTAGTGCTGCATTATATATATATATATATATATATATATATATATATATACACACATATATACATACACATACACTACCGTTCAAAAGTTTGGGGGTCACTTAGAAATTTCCTTGTTTTCGAAAGAAAAGCAAATTTTTTGTCCATTAAAATATCAAATTGATCAGAAATACAGTGTAGACACTGTTAATGTTGTAAATGACTATTGTAGCTGGAAACGGCCAATTTGTAATGGAATATCTACATAGGCGTACAGAGGCCCATTATCAGCAACCATCAGTCCTGTGTTCCAATGGCACATTGTGTTTGCTAATCCAAGTTTATCATTCTAAAAGGCTAATTGATCATTAGAAAACCCTTTTGCAATTATGTTAGCACAGCTGAAAACTGTTGTGCTGATTAAAGAAGCAATAAAACTGGCCTTCTTTAGACTAGTTGAGTATCTGGAGCATCAGCAATTGTGGGTTCGATTACAGGCTCAAAATGGCCAGAAACAAAGAACTTTCTTCTGAAACTCGTCAGTCTATTCTTGTTCCGAGAAATGAAGGCTATTCCATGTGAAAAATTGCCAAGAAACTGAAGATCTCGTACAACGCTGTGTACTACTCCCTTCACAGAACAGCGCAAACTGGCTCTAACCAGAATAGAAAGAGGAGTGGGAGGCCCCGGTGCACAACTGAGCAAGAGGACAAATACATTAGAGTGTCTAGTTTGAGAAACAGACGCCTCACAGGTCCTCAACTGGCAGCTTCATTAAATAGTACCCGCAAAACACCAGTCTCAACGCCAACAGTGAAGAGGCGACTCGGGATGCTGGCCTTCTAGGCAGAGTTGCAAAGAAAAAGCTATCTCTCAGACTGGCCAATAAAAAGAAAAGATTAAGATGGGCAAAAGAACACAGACACTGGACAGAGGAAGATTGGAAAAAAGTGTTATGGACAGACGAATCTAAGTTTGAGGTGTTCGGATCACAAAGAAGAACATTCGTGAGACGCAGACCAAATGAAAAGATGCTGGAGGAGTGCTTGATGCCATCTGTCAAGCATGGTGGAGGCAATGTGATGGTCTGGGGGTGCTTTGTTGGTGGTAGTGTGGGAGATTTGTACAGGGTAAAAGGGATCTTGAAGAAGGAAGGCTATCACTCCATTTTGCAACGCCATGCCATACCCTGTGGACGGCGCTTGATTGGAGCCAATTTCCTCCTACAACAGGACAATGACCCAAAGCACAGCTCCAAACTATGCAAGAACTATTTAGGGAAGAAGCAGTCAGCTGGTATTCTGTCTATAATGGAGTGGCCAGCACTGTCACCGGATCTCAACCCTATTGAGCTGTTGTAGGAGCAGCTTGACCGTATGGTACGTAAGAAGTGCCCATCAAGCCAATCCAACTTGTGGGAGGTGCTTCAGGAAGCATGGGGTGAAATCTTTTCAGATTACCTCAACAAATTGACAACTAGAATGCCAAAGGTCTGCAAGGCTGTAATTGCTGCAAATGGAGGATTCTTTGACGAAAGCAAAGTTTGAAGGACACAATTATTATTTCTAACCTTGTCAATGACTATTTCCTATTCATTTTGCTATATTTCCTATTCAAACTAATTTCATGTATGTTTTCATGGAAAACAAGGAAATTTCTAAGTGACCCCAAACTTTTGAACGATAGTGTAATTATATATATATATATATATATATATATATATATATATAAAATAGTACATGTCGCACCCCATACGAAAGTTTACAAACGAGAGGGGGCCATTCGACCCATCTTGCTCGTTTGGTTGTTTGTAGCTTATTGATCCCAGAATCTCAAGCAGCTTCTCGAAGGATCCCAGGGTGTCAGACTCTCACAATATTCAAGCCACATTCCAGCTCTGTTCACTTTAGTTTCACCCACACTTCAATTTCTCCGGTTCAAGCACGAGTGTGATTGCCAACGGCTTATTTGAAAGATAAGAACTTGGACTAAGTTAGCTGTCATTTATGTATTTATTAAATGTCTAAAAAGATTTATATTATCTATCCATCCATCCATCCACAGACCTGCCTCTCTAGTCAGTCACACCCCCCTTACTGACTCTCTGCACCCCCCTAGGGGGGGGCGCACCCCACACTTTGTGCACCACTGCTCTAGTGTAGTTTCATTAAAGCTGCAGACACACAAGTTTGACAATATAAAATGTCTGCTAGTATAAGCCATCTAGAAATATCTTAACAGGAAATTTAGGGGAATAAACAAACTGTACTAATATTTCCAAAGCTTTGGCGCCACCAAGTGGATTTTTATATCACTGCAACCTATGAGTATTAAACTACAGAAGGAAAGAAGTCTGTCACCTGTCCCTCAGTAGCGGCCACTGCGCCCCTTGCCCTGGTTTGGGGTCGGAGGTTGCCCAGCAGTTGTCCAATAGCAGCTCGAGACTGGGGTCCTCTCTGTCAACGATTCGGACCTCCACAAAGACAGGGTCTAAAAGCACCCGCACCAAGGGAAACTCCGAGAGGGAGACCCAGGAAGAAAAGGAGCTGTCTGGGGAGAGGAGACACATATAGGGGTGAAAGACTTGGATAGCACTCATTGAGGGACAAAGAATGTTGCTAGTGCCAATAGGAGGCAAGAGAATAGATTTTAAAAGATGGTCACTGCTTTAAAAAAGGGAGGGGCAGTGAATGTTCATAAAGCCAATAAGAGGCAAGAATTGATTTCAAGGAAGCCTTTATTAGCAGCGATAATGCAAGTGTTGGGGACTGTGGTTGACCTGCCTTTTGCGATGCGCAGCTCCAGTCTCACAGTTCCCAGTTCAGAGATGGGTTTGAAGGCGGGTGGGGGGTTGACTATGGTCTCGAGTCTCGCGGCCCCGCTTGCCCTATACACACAGCGCACACGCAGCCGGAACCCACTGTCACGACTGATAGCGTAGCTCAGCGCAGTCACAAGCTCCCGATCAGCAACGATCTCTGTCTCGTACAGGACAGAGTCTCCTACGAGCTGGGGAGAAGAATGTATTACTACAAACAGAATTGACTTACAGGTTCAAGTGTCCTATTAGCCAAGAAAGGAGGGGGGTTTGTTACCTCGTACAATATTGAGTCTCATGTGCTGAAGAAAGGCTGGAGGGGAGAGGAGATGGCAGAAGAGTTGAATGGGGAGGGTTAAACCCCCAACCCCCCCCCCCAAGCTCACTTTAATGACTAAACATAATACACAGGTGCAGTCTAAATTGACTAGGATTAGAAAAATAAGCTGTGGCAAGGCCGTATTGGTAGACTGTCAAAAACACAAATCAGATCTAACAGATTGTCTATCTGGAGGCGGGACACAGAGCGAGTGCTCTGGCAATAGGTCAGTGTTAAGGTTATACGATTGCTCTGCTGGCAGATGTGATGCCAGCTGATGGTAAATTTAGTATTTAAAAAGTACACTTGCACCAGGACCCAGTAAATCCTAGCGCTGTACTGACAGACCAGCACACACAGGTACAGATGCTTTACAAAGAAACCAGTTTTACCAGTTTTCCACTCCCACAATCACGGACCGGGAAGTGGAACACTGCCAGGTCAGAGGTCATCCACTTCGGCTGGCACTGTGACCCTTGACCCTGTGACACATGTGCTGTTGTCAGTCTAAGGGGCGGGGTCGTGGAGCTGCTGTTGACCATGATGACAAAGTGACCCGACTGAGAGCAGCCTAGAGAGAGAAAATCCTCATTCTAGTTATTTGCCACTTGCCTATAGAGCTGTTAGAACATTTAACACTTTCATCGTGCATTAAATAAATCATCCTCATATCAGGCTATCATGTACTTGCATCTTCTAAAAATGTCCCCATATATAGCTCTTGCCAAAAGTTTTGCATCACCCTCTATATAGAATGAACTAATTTTGCTTCATTAAGTCAAAAGAAACCTGCTGAATAATGTTACATTAACTATTATGGCTTCTGTAGACTTATGATATATCATGGTCTTTAATTTTTAATCCTCCCCCAAATCTGTCAACATACATGAAGTGTCAATAAAATAAAATGTAATAATTTGCATCAGTATTGATTTATTTTCTTTTTTCCCTTGGTGCTGTGCGTGTGTCTCTGATCTTGGTTAACACAGATAAATAGTTAACCCAAGACACTAGTTCAAATTCAGCACAGGGAACAAGAGGGCACAAGTAGAAGCAGAGTAAAAAAATTAGAACAGATTGGAGGGATCTTGGTTAACACAGATAAATAGTTAACCCAAGACACTAGTTCAAATTCAGCACAGGGAACAACAAGAGGGCACAAGTAGAAGCAGAGTAAAAAATTAGAACAGATTGGAGGGATCTTGGTTAACACAGATAAATAGTTAACCCAAGACACTAGTTCAAATTCAGCACAGGGAACAACAAGAGGGCACAAGTAGAAGCAGAGTAAAAAATTAGAACAGATTGGAGGAATCTCCCCCCGGCTGACCTGTGTATTTATAGAAACAGGGGGGGCTGTGGTGCACGGAGTCGAAGGCACAGCCCAGACGGATGCACTCGGAGGCAGGAACCCCATCAGCCCCGCACTGCAGCCCCTGGCTCAGGGGCCGGAGCTCTGTCACGCTGGGCAGCTCAGTCTTTATCTCCCAGACTCCTGCATCTGGGGTCACGAACCTGACCACAGGGGGACCTGGAGAGAGAGAGAGAGAGAGAGAGAGAGAGAGAGAGAGAGAGAGACTGCTTACCGGAAACACAGAATTAGAACTACAGCTCCCAGCATGCCACTATCAGTGAGGGATGATGGGAGCTGTAGTTCTTTATTCAGTGTTCAGGTGGCTGTGAAGCCAGGTTTGACAACAGTATCACAAGATCCACTCAAACATCAGAAGACAGACACTTCAAATATCTCACACTGACAGACATTCGCAGAAACGCTAGTCTGCTGCTTGACTTAGTTTCTTCCTTTGCAATGGAAGTTCTAGACCTAGAATCTCAAGATCCACTCAACAGATCACCTCAGTCATCACCTGCAGTCTTCTTCAGCTCCCTGATGTGGATGGGCCAGATGTTCTCAGTAAACACTACTGGAGTCTCCTGGGGACAGAGATTAAGAGCTTCACAAAATATTGTATAAATGGAAACAAGTGTGATGTTGGGTTTGTTGAGGGAAGAATGGATTTTAAAGATAGTCAGCACTCCTTTAAACAGGGAGGGACCAGTGATAATGTTAATAAAGCTAGTAAGAGGCAAGAGAAAGCCTAAACTACCCCACCTTGTCTCTCTTTGCTGCGGTTGGTGATGCTGTGAATGTGACATTAGCGGCTCCCCAGATGTTTCTCGTCGTCTTGGCAACCGCCCAGATGTTTATGTTGCCACCGGTCTGTGGGCTCAGGCCCGCACCGCGGCGGCATGTCACTGGCAAGAGAGCGCCCTCTACCTGCAGCACGAAACTGAACCAGCCTTTACTCTGGGAGGGAACAGAAAAGATGCAGAAATGTGCTCATTTATTGTTCGCCATTTTTATGCAATACCCATTTGCCGGTGTCTCCCCCTTGCCAAAATTATTTAGTATCAAGTCGAGTCTGAAAGGATCCCAATGATTCATCATAAACGACGTGGCTGGGTAGCCCAATCCACATTTCAGTAGCGTCTCCTTCTTTCCTAAATCTGTCTCCACTTCATTGCCACCGTGTCCTCTGGGCCTGCTTTCTATACTTCAACAGTCACATGACTCGCCTAGACACCAGGATTTTCATTAAAGAATTATTTTAAAAGGAACACTTAATATTAACACTCTGGATGAGAAGTATAGGAGGCTGTGTGGTCCAGTGGTTAAAGAAAAGGGCTGGTAACCAGAAGGTCCCCGGTTCAAATCCCGCCTCAGCCACCGACTCATTGTGTGACCCAGAGCAAATCACTTAACCTCCTTGTGCTCTGTCTTTCGGGTGAGATGTAATTGTAAGTGACTCTGCAGCTGATGCATAGCTCACACACCCTAGTCTCTAAGTCACCTTGGTTAGCACTCCTTTAAAAAAATGGGAGCATGATGTTGCTAGAACAGATAAGAAAACTGCTTTTACAAGATGGCCAGCACTCCTTTAATGGAGGACAGGCGAGTGTTAAAGCCAACAATAATTTTTTAACACTGGTTAGCCATTTTAATATAGCAGTGTAATCCTAGATGGATCCAACAGATGGCGCCAGTGTGCCGCGAGTCACCTGCTCATGGACGTAGCAGCTGTAGTAGGTCGTTCTGAAGACCAGGGTGTTGTCCCAGCCTGACGACAGCGTGTAGCCACACTTCGTGGCGATTCTGTGGGCATTCAGGGCATATCCGTGCTCATCTGCAGACACAACATGCATCATGACTTATTAAAACAAAGCAACGCTTTTTACATCTAGCATCTGAGTACATGTTTTACATCTAGGTCATTCGTTTGACAAAGTTGCTCACAAGTATGACAACAATTTTTTTTTTTCAATCTTGAAGTGACCAAATAAAATTACTTTATAGCTTTTCATTTCTGTTTAAATTTATCCTAATGCTTAATTGCAAAGCATTATGTGAACATAGGTACGCACAGTAAAAGTAGAACCACCTCAACCAAGCTACCCCTTTACCCGCCAGCAAAACCGCGAGAAAAACTACAACGCCCATCATCCCTCACCGGTACTGCGGGCGCACAGACTAGTTTGCACTTAAATGATCTTTTGCAGAACAGATACTGTAGTCAAACCTGGACTGTACGCTTGAATTTGAATTTGCGCTATACAGAGAATTACAGCTCCCATCCTCCCTCATTGGTGCTGGTGATGCGGAGGCATGGCGGGAGCTGCGCTAAGATACAACCTAAACCTTTTAAACCACCATTAAAAACTAGGGATGCGCCAAATCCAAGTATTTGGGATTCGGCCGAATTCGAACCCTGCTCAAAAAGTAGTTTCGGTGCATCCCTAAAAACCCAAGACTATGTGCACAAAGATATATTAAACAAATCTGACCGATCACTTTAATTGGAGACGTGATGAGTTCTCTCGGGATACGAACTTCTACGTAATCCGCTTCGCATTCCACCACCACGACGTCGGCCGTAGATCCTTGGGCTGGAGTGATAAGAGCTAACCACAAGAGAGCGACCAGGCAGCGTTGGAGCCGATCAGTCGACCCCGCCGAGGCTGAGCTATACGTAGCAATTGGGCTTACCATGTTTGTGATTAATAAAATATACCAAATAATCACAACAACAACCGTAAATAGTCGAACTGGATAACCAGGGGTTCAGGGGAAAGAATAGACTAGTCGAAGGGCATTTAAAGCCACCGCCCTAATTAGTAAACTAATTAAGATTGTGCTCTTAACGGTATTTGACCACACATTGAGTGAATGGAGGTACTTAACAAATATCTGCCATTGTCAATTTCGTTTAATACAATTAAAGTGATTGTTAACACACAACCGTGATTTTTTAAATTATTGGGTTGGTTTTCATGTAAATGTAACCCATATATATATATATATATATATATATATATATATATATATATATATATATATATATATATATACACACACAAAGCATTGTTTTTACGTGTCAGATTTTAGTGCTTTTTTACATTGTGAGAACCAGTTGCTCACAAGTATCTGGAGTAGAACTTGTCTACAGCTACCACCATGTAGGTTTTCAGTTTAATTATCTCTCTACAGGTGTTGCACTCGACTGTTTATAAGCGTTGTACGTTGTATAAAAAACATTTGTGCATATATAATTGAAAAGAAAGCAAAAATAAAACTGCTATGTTGATGTTTTGAATAATTTTTTTCACAAAATAGAAGCAGCATGTGTATTTATTTTAGAACATAAGAACATAAGAAAGTTTACAAACGAGAGGAGGCCATTCGGCCCATCTTGCTCGTTTGGTTGTTAGTAGCTTATTGATCCCAGAATCTCATCAAGCAGCTTCTTGAAGGATCCCAGGGTGTCAGCTTCAACAACATTACTGGGGAGTTGGTTCCAGACCCTCACAATTCTCTGTGTAAAAAAGTGCCTCCTATTTTCTGTTTTCAATGCCCCTTTATCTATCTCCATTTTTGACCCCTGGTCCTTTTTCTTTTTTCAGGTCGGAAAAGTCCCCTGGGTCGACATTGTCTATACCTTTTAGGATTTGAAATGCTTGAATTGTTTTGTAAGAGGCCAAACAACTTTATAATTTTTATTTTATACTATAAAGAAAAAGCACTTGACAGTATTATAATTTGTTTAGTCAGTATCAAAATTGACATTAAAAAGGAAATTAAACGTGAAGCTATGTACATTACTAGCAACCATAAAAACACCCTAACATCAAATACACGTTTCACATCCTGTTTGCACCTTTTTATAACAGAAATGTGAGGGCTGTAAAGTCATGTCAATACATGTTGACTGAAGGTGGTTTGTTGTCATTTTGGTCATTTTGTGGCGTGTATTGTCCAAAATGTGGGCCTGAGTCTAAAACCACAAAACACTTGCATGTCATGTTCAAAATAAAAAGTTTCCGTTTTTTTTTATTTATTTTTTTTTAAGAGAGATCTGTATATGGTTAAGAAAAATAATGGTTTTACAGTTCTGACCAATATACACTCGTGTGCAAAAATATTAAATGTGTATAAACTAACAATGACCTCCCATAGGATTTTTATATCGACCAACCCTACAGCTAGGGCCAAAAGTTTTGCATCACCTACAATTCTAGGATTGAGACATATATATATATATATATATATATATATATATATATATATATATATATATATATATATATATATATATATATATAAACTATATGAACATAATTTAGATATTTTATTAATCATGTAATCAAAGAAGCTACACAATGGTATCACACGAGTCTACTGGAAGCCATAATAATAGTACAGTATTAGATTAGTAGCAGAAGTAGATTTTCGAAATGTCACATTTTTCAATTTGTCAGTTTTTCATTAAGCATATGGAAAACTACAAAGCCGTATGATTCAAGATTTCCAGAAAGATTAATTCTCAAACTGAACGCAGTAGGGATTCAAGGAAATGCATGCACATGGATTAGCACGTGGTTAACATGTAGAAAACAGAAAGTACTGATTAGAGGAGAAACCTCAAAATGGAGCGAGGTAACCAGTGGTGTACCACAGGGATCAGTATTAGGTCCTCTGCTATTCCTAATCTACATTAATGATTTAGATTCTGGTATAGTAAGCAAACTTGTTAAATTTGCAGACGACACAAAAATAGGAGGAGTGGCAAACACTGTTGCAGCAGCAAAGGTCATTCAAAATGATCTAGACAGCATTCAGAACTGGGCAGACACATTGCAAATGACATTTAATAGAGAAAAGTATAAGGTACTGCACACAGGCAATAAAAATGTGCATTATAAATATATGGGAGATACTGAAATTGAAGAAGGAATCTATGAAAAAGATCTAGGAGTTTATGTTGACTCAGAAATGTCTTCATCTAGACAATGTGGGGAAGCTATAAAAAAGGCCAACAAGATGCTCGGATATATTGTGAGAAGTGTTGAATTTAAATCAAGGGAAGTAAAGTTAAAACTTTACAATGCATTAGTAAGACCTCACCTAGAATATTGTGTTCAGTTCTGGTCACCTTGTTACAAAAAGGATATTGCTGCTCTAGAAAGAGTGCAAAGAAGAGCAACCAGAATTATCCCAGGTTTAAAAGGCATGTCATATGCAGACAGGTTAAAAGGATTGAATCTATTCAGTCTTGAACAAAGAAGACTAGCGGTGATCTGATTCAAGCATTCAAAATCCTAAAAGGTATTGACAATGTCGACCCAGGGGACTTTTTTGACCTGAAAAAAGAAACAAGGACCAGGGATCACAAATAGAGATTAGATAAAGGGGCATTCAGAACAGAAAATAGGAGGCACTTTTTTACACAGAGAATTGTGAGGGTCTGGAACCAACTCTCCAGTAATGATGTTGAAGCTGACACCCTGGGATCCTTCAAGAAGCTGCTTGATGAGATTCTGGGATCAATAAGCTACTAACAACCAAACGAGCAAGATGGGCTGAATGGCTTCCTCTCGTTTGGAACTTTCTTATGATCTTATGTTCTAACATAAAATTATTCAGCAGGTTTCAATCGACTTTATGTTGTAAAACATTCTATAGGTGCTGATGTAAAACGTTTGGCCAAATCTGTATGTATCTTCGGTATTGCAGTGCTGTGCTATAGGTAGATCATCCAAAACTTCAATCACAACTTCAATCCAAAACTGCACAGACAAAGACTAGACAAACTGAGAGAGTCAAGCAGCAGACTAGCATTTCTGTGAATGCCTTCATCAGTGTAATGTGTGTGTGTGTGAGAGATATTGGAAGTGTCTGTTTCTTCTCCTGTGGGTTTGTTTGTTTGTTTGCTCAGTGGGTCTTGTGATATAGGTAGTTCATCCAGAACTTGAAACACAGCTTCAATCAGAAACTCTGCCAATCTTCACCAAACTATAGATGTTTTATATTGTATTTGGCTATAATCCGATAAACTCTCAATTTTTATAGAAAGATGTATAACCTTTCAGGTACTGTGCGATTATGAGGACTCTAGGTGATAGACACGTTTGTGAGAGCTCTATTGAGGCTGCAAGGGTGCTTTAAACTTTTCCAAAAGTCCATAGGATGTGATTCTGATGCAAAGTAAACAACAAGAAGAATACATGAAATCAACCTCCATTCACTGCAAAGTACAGTTTCCAATCTCCAGTTTGGAAAGTGAATATGATATATTTTGATTTTAAAACATCTGGTACTACACAAGGTTAAAAGGTTTGTGCTGTGCTTGCCTTCCAGGAAACCTGTTAAACTTGCACTTCCTAGGTCATTTCAGCGCAGCAGTGTCTTCTGGGTCGCTAGTGGCTTCAAGCAATAGTAGAAGCAGCTGGTTGGTTAATGAGAGGAAAGAAGGCCCTGAAGGTGGGTTCAGTTTCTCACTGCAGTTGACCCAGTAAGTGCAATGCTATCTGGTAAGCAAAGCCAGCAAGCAGTGGTTTCTTTAACCTAGTGTAGTACCATATATCATGTTTAAAAATGAAAATGCATACAATACTACACACTTGAAACCTATGTAGTGAATGTGCGTGTGGAATTTGTAGGATTATTTTGTTGGCTTCAATCACTTAAGATTTGAAAGTAGCCTGTGTTTCATAAGAACATAAGAAAGTTTACAAACGAGAGGAGGCCATTCAGCCCATCTTGCTCATGTGGTTGTTAGTAGCTTATTGATCCCAGAATCTCATCAAGAGCGACCAGGCAGCGTTGGAGCTGGTCAGTCGACCCCGCCGAGGCTGAGCTATACGCAGCAATTGGGCTTACCATGTTTGTGATTAATAAAATATACCAAACAATCACAACAACCACCGTAAATAGTCGAACTGGATAACCAGGGGTTCAGGGGAAAGAATAGACTAGTCGAAGGGCATTTAAAGCCACCGCCCTAATTAGTAAACTAATTAAGATTGTGCTCTTAACGGTATTTGACCACACATTGAGTGAATGGAGGTACTTAACAAATATCTGCCATTGTCAATTTCGTTTAATACAATTAAAGTGATTGTTAACACACAACCGTGATTTTTTTAATTATTGGGTTGGTTTTCATGTAAATGTAACCCATATATATATATATATATATATATATATATATATATATATATATATATATATACAGTACTGTGCAAAAGTTTTAGGCAGGTGTGAAAAAATGCTGTAAAGTAAGAATGCTTTCAAAAATAGACATGTTAATAGTTTATATTTATCAATTAACAAAATGCAAAAGTGAGTGAACAGAAGAAAAATCTAAATCAAATCCATATTTGGTGTGACCACCCTTTGCCTTCAAAACAGCATCAAGCATCAATTCTTCTAGGTACACTTGCACACAGTTTTTGAAGGAACTCGGCAGGTAGGTTGGCCCAAACATCTTGGAGAACTAACCACAGTTCTTCTGTGGATTTAGCAGCCTCAGTTGCTTCTCTCTCTTCATGTAATCCCAGACAGACTCGATGATGTTGAGATCAGGGCTCTGTGGGGGCCATACCATCACTTCCAGGACTCCTTGTTCTTCTTTACACTGAAGATAGTTCTTAATGACTTTCACTGTATGTTTGGGGTCGTTGTCATGCTGCAGAATAAATTTGGGGCCAATCAGATGCCTCCCTGATGGTATTGCATGATGGATAAGTATCTGCCTGTACTTCTCAGCATTGAGGAGACCATTAATTCTGACCAAATCCCCAACTCCATTTGCAGAAATGCAGCCCCAAACTTGCAAGGAACCTCCACCATGCTTCACTGTTGCCTGCAGACACTCATTCGTGTACGCTCTCCAGCCCTTGCGAACAAACTGCCTTCTGCTACAGCCAAATATTTCAAATTTTGACTCATCAGTCCAGAGCACCTGCTGCCATTTTTCTGCACCCCAGTTCCTGTGTTTTCGTGCATAGTTGAGTTAAGCTTGGCCTTGTTTCCACCGGAGGTATGGCTTTTGGCCTAAGTCTTCCATGAAGGCCACTTCTGACCAGACTTCTCGGACAGTAGATGGGTGTACCAGGGTCCCACTGTTTTCTGCTAGTTCTGAGCTGATGGCACTGCTGGACATCTTCCGATTGCGAAGGAAGTAAGCATGATGTGTCTTTCATCTGCTGCAGTAAGTTTTCTTGGCCGACCACTGCGTCTACGGTCCTCAACGTTGCCCGTTTCTTTGTGCTTCTTCAAAAGAGCTTGGACAGCACATCTGGAAACCCCTGTCTGCCTTGAAATTTCTGCCTGGGAGCGACCTTGCTGATGCAGTATAACTACCTTGTCTTGTTGCTGTGCTCAGTCTTGCCATGGTGTATGACTTTTGACAGTAAACTGTCTTCAGCAACCTCACCTTGTTAGCTGAGTTTGGCTGTTCCTCACCCAGTTTTATTCCTCCTACACAGCTGCTTCTGTTTCAATTAATGATTGTGTTTCAACCTACATATTGAATTGATGATCATTAGCACCTGTTTGGTATAATTGTTTAATCATACACCTGACTATATGCCTACAAAATCCCTGACTTTGTGCAAGTGTACCTAGAAGAATTGATGCTGTTTTGAAGGCAAAGGGTGGTCACACCAAATATGGATTTGATTTAGATTTTTCTTCTGTTCACTCACTTTGCATTTAGGTAATTGATAAATATAATCTATTAACATGTCTATTTTTGAAAGCATTCTTACTTTATAGCATTTTTTCACACCTGCCTAAAACTTTTGCACAGTACTGTATATATATATATATATACACACACACAAAGCATTGTTTTTACGTGTCAGATTTTAGTGCTTTTTTACATTGTGAGAACCAGTTGCTCACAAGTATCTGGAGTAGAACTTGTCTACAGCTACCACCATGTAGGTTTTCAGTTTAATTATCTCTCTACAGGTGTTGCACTCGACTGTTTATAAGCGTTGTACGTTGTATAAAAAACATTTGTGCACATATAATTGAAAAGAAAACAAAAATAAAACTGCTATGTTGATGTTTTGAATAATTTTTTTTCACAAAATAGAAGCAACATGTGTATTTATTTTAGAACATAAGAAAGTTTACAAACGAGAGGAGGCCATTCGGCCCATCTTGCTCGTTTGGTTCTTAGTAGCTTATTGATCCCAGAATCTCATCAAGCAGCTTCTTGAAGGATCCCAGGGTGTCAGCTTCAACAACATTACTGGGGAGTTGGTTCCAGACCCTCACAATTCTTTGTGTAAAAAAGTGCCTCCTATTTTCTGTTCTGAATGCCCCTTTCTTGTGCAGTTCCTCTACAGCTGGTACTGCTGGTACAGCAGCAGTGCTTTGGGTACATGACTGCATTTCCGTTCGCAAGTCTATTTAAAAAAAAAAAAAAAAAAAAAAAAAGTCTCTGCAGTGTTTCCTGTAACCAGGGCTTGAAACTTGAGCTCTGAGCTTCTGCAATGAGCTGTTTAAAATCACCGTCTGTGTGTGTGTCTCTCTCGTGTGTGTATGTGTGTGTGTGTGTGTGTGTGTGTGTGTGCCTGTGCGTGTCAGTCTGTCTGTCTCTGTGTGTGTGTGTCTGTGTGTCTCTGTGTGTGTGTGTGCCTGCGTGTGTCAGTCTGTGTGCCTGCGTGCGTCAGTCTGTGTGTGTGTGCCTGCGTGTGTCAGTCTGTGTGTGTGTGTGCCTGCATGTGTCAGACTGTGTGTCTGTATGTGTGTGTGTGTGTGTGTGTGCCTGCCCATGTCAGTCTGTGTGTGTCTGTTTCTGTGTGTGTGTGTGTGTGCCTGTGTGTGTCTCTCTGTGTGTGTGTCTGTGTGTGTGTGTGTGTGTCAGTCTGTGTGTGTGTGTTTGTGTGTCTGTGTGTGTGTGCCTGTGTGCGTCAGTTTGTGTGTGTGTGTCTGCTTGTGGCAGTCTGTGTGTGTGTGTGTGCCTGTGTGCGTCAGTTTGTGTGTGTGTGTGTCTGCTTGTGGCAGTCTGTGTGTGTGTGTGTGCCTGTGTGCGTCAGTTTGTGTGTGTGTGTCTGCTTGTGGCATTCTGTGTGTATGTGTGCCTGTGTGTGTCAGTCTGTGTGTCTGTATGTGTCTCTGTGTGTGTGTGCCTGCCCATGTCAGTCTGTGTGTGTCTGTTTCTGTGTGTGTATGTGTGCCTGTGTGTGTCTCTCTGTGTGTGTGCTTCAGTTTGTGTGTGTGTGTCTGCTTGTGTGCGTCAGTCTGTGTGTGTGTGTGTGTATGTCAGTCTGTGTGTGTGTGTGTGTCAGTCTGGGTGTGTGTGTGTATATATATATATATATATATATATATATATATATATATATATATATATATATATATATATATATATAAACCTCACAACCAAATATGGACATAAAGTGTGAAAACAGCAGATGAAAACTAAACTCACCCAACTAGGGTTGATAATGTGTGTTCGCTGGCTCCCTCTGATCATGTTGAGAATGTATCGTCTAAAATTATAAACCTTAAGAAAGACCCCTCGTGAAACGTTCAACATTGAATTGAAGTTTCTTTTAGTTTAGTACTAGTAATTCAGCACTATTGAGTGTTTAGTAGTTATGGATGATGGCAGGAGAAATAATGTATGTTTCAGCTTTTCATCTGTTTTTTAATGTGTTTCTAAGTGTTCGCTCTGATCATGTTGAGAATGTATTTCATTCTCTTGCACTCTGCTGTGTCAGGGAAAGTACACTCTCAACATGATTAGAGGCAGCCATTGAACACTTAAGCATATTATAAATCATTCAATCTAATTTTAAAACACACACAACCCTGATATTAAGCTGTTTCATGTTTTAATAGAACCTGTTGTGGTTAACGATTCGAATGCTTTGTCGTTGACACTCTGAGTGCAGATCTACACGCTCAGAGATATTATAAGTGTAGCTGCTAATAGGTTCCAGTGCAGATGTGACTTACAATGGTGTTTTATGTTATTGATTTTGGGCTAACACAGGTCCCCTTGTCTCATATTTTTTCTTCCATTGATTCCAACGTTCTCCCTAGTCAGTCAGTCTTTCTCTCTTCTTTTGTTCTCTGTCCTGCCAAATGAGAGTGGGCTCAACTGACTTTCCAATGCCCAGCTTAAAGATGAACGAGGGGTTATAGTGTCACACATCCCCATTTAAACAAAGTACCTGTCATTTTTCTTTTTTTATTGTTAACAGCCTGACAACTTTTTACACTTATAACTTTAAAGTCTGTTTCAAAGCTCTTTTCAAAATGCCATCTCTAGTGCACTGGGGTTTGAGATCTGTCCTCTAAATCACAGCAGGAAGAGTGATAAAACAAACATAACAACAAGTGCTTCAGGCTTTTCTGTTCCGTACCACATCAAGGATCGTTATTGTTGTGTTACCTGTTTGACAATGTGGGCAATAATCCTTACACTATCAGTGCACTAGAGAGGCCATTTTGAAAAGAGCTTTGAAACAAACTTTAAAGTTATAAGTGTAAAAAGTTGTCAGGATGTTAACAATGAAAAGAAAAATTACATGTGCGTTATTTAAACAGTCGGACAACTGGTTCTGTAGCTATAGGTGTAAAAATGTGACATACAGACAGCCAGTCAGTCTCCATACACCCCCATATTCTGATACTCTCAATAACTTGTGCTAAAGAAGGTTCTTGGCAAGTTTCATCACAATTGGAGAAGTGGTTCTCGAAATATATATTTTAAAAAGTAAGTCAGACAGACAAGTAGACACACAGACAGTCAGACAGATAGACACAGACAGGGTCAGACACACAGACAGACAGACAGACACAGACAGGGTCAGACACACAGACAGATAGACACAGACAGGGTCAGACACACAGACAGACAGGCAGATAGACACAGACAGGGTCAGACACACAGACAGACAGACAGATAGACACAGACAGGGTCAGACACACAGACAGACAGACACAGACAGGGTCAGACACACAGACAGACAGACACAGACAGGGTCAGACACACAGACAGTCAGACAGATAGACACAGACAGGGTCAGACACACAGACAGACAGACAGATAGACACAGACAGACAGTGTCAGACAATCAGAAAGACAGACAAGTGTTTCTCGAGCTATATTTAGGTGTAATCATGTGGGTTTTTGCTGCGTTTAAATCTGTCATCACCAAAACGGAGTCACTGAATAAAAATTAAAAGTTTTTTTTTTTAATTCCGTCAAAAGAGAGAACTTAAAACCACAACCCCTAAATGGCAACTCGACTGAAACACTCACAGCGGTATGAAACCGCTGACCTTTGTCCGCCATGGCGGATCTTGCCGCTCTATACGTTATCCATTATGAGTCCATATTGGAGCAACAATGGAGCCAGTTTCCTAATGCCGCCCACCATCCTCCACTTCCCTAAAACGTGGACGCGCATCTTTGCAAAAAAAAAAAAAAAAAAAAAATTCTACCGGCTTAAATTTCGTCAGCGTACTGTACTAAAAGAGCATCTCAAGCAAATCCAACACTCTCTCTCTCTCACACACACACACACACACCCACACACACAGGGACAACAGCCATACACATTAAAACCGACATACCGGCAATGCGTTATTAAATTACAGTAGACAGAATTACCTTAGCATTGATTGTTGCATTGCTGATAGAGAGGTACTGTACACTGGAGTGCATCTTACGCAATGATAGAAAGGAAAGAATGCATTGCGTTAGACCGGGTAGTAATAATAATAATAATAATAATAAATGTGCTAGGGAATACAGATTAGCAGGACCTTAATTACATGAGCATATATTGTAATTATACAACCCCGTTATGCATTTCATTTTTCGCTTTTAAATACAGAATATAGACGGGCAGGATTATTTTTTGTTCGAGGTCGATAATGCTAGCACTAGACTTAATTAAAACGCATTAGATTTATTAAATTTCAAGCATTTTTTTTTCCTTTTAAATTTTAAATAATATATAATAATACTAATGATAATAAATACCCGACCCAACAGGATATGTCTTTATGTTATATTATATTGTTAGTTAGTAGCGGTAGTGTATCTTTATAAAATCAATCGCGGTATTGGTTTCTGGTCCGAATATTATGTGCAGCTCATCCCAAATTCAGCAGGAGATTTGTATTTTATCTTGTGGTATTTCCAACCCGTTCCCGTGAATTTGGCGTTATGGCTTGCAGTAAACCCTACGTGGAGGTGACGAAGGAGGTGCTAGGTAAGTTATTGTGTTATTAGTATTAATATTAATATTATTATTATTGTTGTTGTTGTTGTCGGGAATATTTCAATGGTTACGCGACTGTATGCAAAAATATACTGCGCATGTAGAAATGGTGTGCAATTGATAACGGGTTTATTTATTTACATTACAAACTGTTTAGCATTTTATATGTGGAAACATTGCATCTATATATGTGTCTGTTCAGTACATGGAAAAATATATATCCTGGATATATTAGTCGTGTACTGTATCAATAATTGATATAGAACAATGCCAAATACATGTGCTTCTGACTATATATATATATATATATATATATATATATATATATATATATATATATATACACACACACACAAAAATACAATAGTACAATAGAAAATGGGGGGAATGAAAGCAATAAATATATGAGATATATGAGATTAAAAATGTAAATATTTTTCAGTATTTGAGACTAGGCTCTTTTCAGGAATTCCGAGATGTTTAGTGAGAGAGAAAGAAAATAAAGAAAGCTAGGAAGCGAGGTGTCAGAGCGGGTTGTTATTCATTTTTTTTGTAATATTTAAAAGAAAGTTGCACCGCCCTGTTCCAGACAGACTTTGATAGAGCGATTGGTTGGCAGGTGATTCCTTCCTTCCTTGCATATCCCAGACTGAACAAAAAAATGACAGTCCCATGGTGGACACCCTGAATCAGTACCATGGTGGACACCCTATTGACAGTGCTATGGCAGGTGAATCAGTCCCATGGTGATTTAGATTCTGGTATAGTAAGCAAACTTGTTAAATTTGCAGATGACACAAAAATAGGAGGAGTGGCAAACACTGTTGCAGCAGCACAGGTCATTCAAAATGATCTGGACAGCATTCAGAACTGGGCAGACACATGGCAAATGACATTTAATAGAGAAAAGTGTAAAGTACTGCACGCAGACAATAAAAATGTGCATTATAAATATCATATGGGAGATACTGAAATTGAAGAAGGAATCTATGAAAATGAGTTTATGTTGATTCAGAAATGTCTTCATCTAGACAATGTAGGGAAGCTATAAAAAAGGCCAACAAGATGCTCGGCTATATTGTGAGAAGTGTTGAATTTAAATTAAGGGATGTAATGTTAAAACTTTACAATGCATTAGTAAGACCTCATCAAGAATATTGTGTTCAGTTCTGGTCACCTTGTTACAAAAAGGATATTGCTGCTCTAGAAAGAGTGCAAAGAAGAGCAACCAGAATTATCCTGGGTTTAAAAGGCATGTCGTATGTAGACAGGCTAAAAGAATTGAATTTATTCAGTCTTGAACAAAGAAGACTATGTGGTGATCTGATTCAAGCATTCAAAATCCTAAAAGGTATAGACAATGTCGACCCTGGAGACTTTTTTGACCTGAAAAAACAAACCAGGACCAGGGGACACAAATGGAGATTAGGTAAAGGGGCATTCAGAACAGAAAATAGGAGGCACTTTTTTACACAGAGAATTGTGAGGGTCTGGAACCAACTCCCCAGTAATGTTGTTGAAGCTGACACCCTGTGATCCTTCAAGAAGCTGCTTGATAAGATTCTGGGATCAATAAGCTACTAACAACCACACGAGCAAGATGGGCTGAATGGCCTCCTCTCGTTTGTAAACTTTCTTATGGTCTTCTTATGTTCTTATCTACACCCTATTGACAGTGCTGTGGCAGGTGAATCAGTCCCACGTTGTACACCCTATTGACAGTGCTATGGCAGGTGAATCAGTCCCAGCTTCTAGGATTGATTATTGTAATGGTCTTTTCATTGGGACTAGCCACAACATTATTTCTCACCTTCAACTTCTACAAAATACTGCTGCTGTAATGCTCGGGTCAAGAGGCGAGAGCATATCCCTCCATGCTGGCATCCTTGTTTGGGCTCCCTGTTAGTCTTAGAATAGATCTTAAGGTGTTGCTGTTAACTTACACACTTTAAATGGTCTTTCGCCTCCATACCTTAAAGATCTTTTGGAATCCTGTGTCCACAATCGCCCGCTCCGATCACTGGATGCTGGGTTACTGTCTGTACCTATTATTCAGAAAAAAAAACCTCTGGTGGTAGAACTTTTAATTATATGGCACCTAAATAATCGAACAACTTGCCTATCACAATTAGAGAAGCCCCTTCAGCCGATGCCTTCAAATCTAGATTAAAACCCAGTTTTTATAGCCTGGCATTCTCCTCTAGATTAGGTGATATTCTCTTGTCTCCCTATTGTTCCCACTGTTGCTCTTTTTAAAACTAGATTAGAACACATTTTTATAATATAGTTTATATATCATAATTTTTTTTCCTTTTTTATGTTTTACTATTTTTGTTTTTATTTTGTTCTTTTTTACTGCTTATTGTTGTTTTTGTAATATGTATTGTTTTTATCCTTGTAAAGCACTTTGTGGCGACCTGTTGTGAAAGGCGCTATATAAAAATAAAATTGATTGATTGATTGATTGATGGTGAACACCCTATTGACAGGACTATGGCAGGTGAATCAGTCCCATGGTGTGCACCCTATTGACAGTGCTATGGCAGGTGAATCAGTCTTTACAACAGATAAGAATTAGGGGCTTAATTGAAGTCTTTAAAATCTTAAAAAGATTTGATATGGTTTATCCTGAACCAATACATGAAGAGCAGCACAGAATGGTTGCTGATGCTGAATCACTGGGATCCTTTTAGACCCGACTTCACAAAGTTCTGAGATCAATCAGCTGCTCGGAACCGGACGAGCTCTGATCGGCCGAATGGCTTCTTGTTCAGGAATTTTCTTAAGTTCCTATTTTTTTGTCCAGCATCTGATAAATGGACTGACAGCAGTAACTGGAATCGATGGGAGCAATCTCCTCAAATTGCTCCTAATTGGCTTGTTAACGAAGGCTGAGTAATTAATCTCCACGATCCCCTCACTCATTCGATTAGACGGCTGAGCTCTGCATTGTTTAATTTCCCCTGATTGGGTTTTAATACTCGGGGGATTAGCCCTGCAGAGACTATGAGAATTAACTAAAGAGGAGAATGTGAGAATTAAAGGAGTGCTAGCCAAGGCTTCTTTAAAATCCATTCTCTTAGCTGTTATTATAGCAACATTATCACATCCACCCTTTACACTTTGCTAACCAAAACTTCAAATCAATGTCCTTATTGGCACTATTACTGTTACATTATCAGTGACACTGTGCTGTGCTTTTACCAGGAGGATCCGAAAGCAGTAAACTTTGAGAAGGGGGCTGGTTCGTTATCTTCTCTGTGCTTTACTACCCTGTGCTGTGCTTTTACCAGGGGGACGCTAAAGCAGTAAACTTTGAGAAGGGGGCTGGTTCGTTATCTTCTCTGTGCTTTACGACACTGAGCTATGTTACTATAGTAAATGTTTCAAATTGTAAACAGGTACTTGTGGTACACTGTTCTTTAAATAAATCAGACAGCCATGTGATTTGTTGATGCTCTTTTCAGAATACATTTAGAAACTTCAGCTCTTCCTCTTTTTAACTGAAAGGTCAAACTTTCAATTTTCCATTTTTTACCTCTTTTAGCTACTCCCTTAAAGGCGTGCTAACCAAGGCTTCTATAAAATCTATTTTCTAAACTCTTGTTTTTTTTGTTTTTTTTACAGACAGTGTGAAGAAAGTTTTGGATAAATCTTCAATCAAGATCATTCGGAGCATCAAACTTCAACTGAAAAATAACAAGTTTGAAGATAAGATTCTGGTGAGTTCTAAGTGTTATTTCTTCTTAAAAACACAGACAGACACACACTGACACACACACACACTGAGAGAGACACACACTGACACACACACACACTGAGAGAGACACACACTGAGAGAGACACACACTGACACACACACACACTGAGAGAGACACACACTGAGAGACACACACTGAGAGACACACACTGACACACACACACACTGAGAGACACACACTGAGAGAGACACACACTGACACACACACACACTGAGAGAGACACACACTGAGAGAGACACACACTGACACACACACACACTCAGAGAGACACACACTGAGAGAGACACACACTGACACACACACACACTGAGAGAGACACACACTGAGAGAGACACACACTGAGAGAGACACACACTGACACACACACACACTGAGAGAGACACACACTGAGAGAGACACACACTGACACACACACACACTGAGAGAGACACACACTGAGAGAGACACACACTGAGAGACACACACTGAGAGACACACACTGACACACACACACACTGAGAGAGACACACACTGAGAGAGACACACACTGAGAGAGACACACACTGACACACACACACACTGAGAGAGACACACACTGAGAGAGACACACACTGACACACACACACAATGAGAGAGACACACTGAGAGAGACACACACTGACACACACACACACTGAGAGAGACACACACTGAGAGAGACACACACTGACACACACACACAATGAGAGAGACACACACTGACACACACTCACACTGAGAGAGACACACACTGACACACACACACACTGAGAGAGACACACACTGAGAGAGACACACACTGACACACACACACACTGAGAGAGACACACACTGATCTCTCTCTCTCTCTCTCTCTCTCTCTATATATATATATAGGGGCGGATCTAGCCTTGTAGCTTGACTGGTTTACTTAATTCTTCAAGATACACAAAATCCTGTGACCCCTCCCCACCTCAACACATTTATAACATAGATTGAGTAAATGTTTCTTGCAGTGCTGTTTGGAACACATTTGCAAGTACATTTCAGTAACATACTAAGAGTGAAAATAAAATATGAAAATAGTGTTTTAAAATGTTTAAAGCTTCTGCCTGTTTTTTTCCACTTTTTTCTATAAACTGAATTCAACTGTTTTAGTTTGTTGCATCACAGATACGAAATCACTGGCAAATATTACTGCTGCTTGGTGGAGTGCTGGTTTCTCTTGATGGTCTTTCAGTTTTGTGACTGCTGAACCCCTGTCAAGTTTCTCTGCATTTTTTCTCTTTTACTACCAATAAGCCTTCAGTATTTACAGTAAGCTGAACCATCAACTGCTGATTAAAGCAACCAAGAAAACTGTGTGACTCAACGTTGCTGTCTGATGTCATGGACTTTGGGAATTCATATTTCTCATGAGGCTGCATCTGACAGACTCTGTGTTCAAACAATATACTCATTTGAGTGGCTGTTCACAGCAGCATCTAATTCTGCAAAGACAAGATCATTTTATTTTTCTTTTCTTTTATTATAAACTTCTTTTTTTAAAACATTTTACAACTCTTGTCCTCATCTAACCCTAACCTGGGCTGTTGTCCCCATGATGGCTATCTGGAACAGTGGTCCTGGTTTGATACCCTGAGGGCTTTTTTTTGGGTAGAGGGAAATATGCTTTCTCTACACTATGAGATTTACAGTCTGTATTTTATTGTTTTAAATAATATTAATACAATGTTGTACAGATAGCCTAATCTCATATACAGTGCCTTGCGAAAGTATTCGGCCCCCTTGAACTTTGCGACCTTTTGCCACATTTCAGGCTTCAAACATAAAGATATGAAACTGTAATTTTTTGTGAAGAATCAACAACAAGTGGGACACAATCATGAAGTGGAACGAAATTTATTGGATATTTCAAACTTTTTAACAAATAAAAACTGAAAAATTGGGTGCAAAATTATTCAGCCCCTTAAGTTAATACTTTGTAGCGCCACCTTTTGCTGCGATTACAGCTGTAAGTCGCTTGGGGTATGTCTCTATCAGTTTTGCACATCGAGAGACTGAAATTTTTGCCCATTCCTCCTTGCAAAACAGCTCGAGCTCAGTGAGGTTGGATGGAGAGCATTTGTGAACAGCAGTTTTCAGTTCTTTCCACAGATTCTCGATTGGATTCAGGTCTGGACTTTGACTTGGCCATTCTAACACCTGGATATGTTTATTTGTGAACCATTCCATTGTAGATTTTGCTTTATGTTTTGGATCATTGTCTTGTTGGAAGACAAATCTCCGTCCCAGTCTCAGGTCTTTTGCAGACTCCATCAGGTTTTCTTCCAGAATGGTCCTGTATTTGGCTCCATCCATCTTCCCATCAATTTTAACCATCTTCCCTGTCCCTGCTGAAGAAAAGCAGGCCCAAACCATGATGCTGCCACCACCATGTTTGACAGTGGGGATGGTGTGTTCAGGGTGATGAGCTGTGTTGCTTTTACGCCAAACATAACGCTTTTGCATTGTTGCCAAAAGTTCGATTTTGGTTTCATCTGACCAGAGCACCTTCTTCCACATGTTTGGTGTGTCTCCCAGGTGGCTTGTGGCAAACTGTAAATGACACTTTTATGGATATCTTTAAGAAATGGCTTTCTTCTTGCCACTCTTCCATAAAGGCCAGATTTGTGCAGTATACGACTGATTGTTGTCCTATGGACAGAGTCTCCCACCTCAGCTGTAGATCTCTGCAGTTCATCCAGAGTGATCATGGGCCTCTTGGCTGCATCTCTGATCAGTCTTCTCCTTGTATGAGCTGAAAGTTTAGAGGGACGGCCAGGTCTTGGTAGATTTGCAGTGGTCTGATACTCCTTCCATTTCAATATTATCGCTTGCACAGTGCTCCTTGGGATGTTTAAAGCTTGGGAAATCTTTTGTATCCAAATCCGCTTTAAACTTCTCCACAACAGTATCTCGGACCTGCCTGGTGTGTTCCTTGTTCTTCATGATGCTCTCTGCGCTTTAAACGGACCTCTGAGACTATCACAGTGCAGGTGCATTTATACGGAGACTTGATTACACACAGGTGGATTCTATTTATCATCATTAGTCATTTAGGTCAACATTGGATCATTCAGAGATCCTCACTGAACTTCTGGAGAGAGTTTGCTGCACTGAAAGTAAAGGGGCTGAATAATTTTGCACGCCCAATTTTTCAGTTTTTATTTGTTAAAAAGTTTGAAATATCCAATAAATTTCGTTCCACTTCATGATTGTGTCCCACTTGTTGTTGATTCTTCACAAAAAATTACAGTTTCATATCTTTATGTTTGAAGCCTGAAATGTGGCAAAAGGTCGCAAAGTTCAAGGGGGCCGAATACTTTCGCAAGGCACTGTATAAGCATTTTATTTGTATCATTATAAACATATTTGTAAAGTAGCATTGAAATCTAAAAAATATGTTAAAAAAAACAAAAGAAAAACCAAAAAAAACCCCAAAAAATATATATATACAAGATGCTCGGATATATTATGAAAAGTGTTGAATTTAAATCAAGGAAAGTAAGACCTCGCCTATGGGACGTTATCAACTTCAACCTCCGTCTCGATCTCTTGCCTGTCACTCGGGCTACCCTGTCACAAGCATTAATAATAATAATAATAATAATAATAATAATAATAATAATAATAATAATAATAATAATATATTTATTTTTATATAGCGCCTTTCATAGTGGACCACCATCACAAGCTCTTTACAGAGGTAGGCTGTGAACTGTGCATTATATGCAGAGTCACTTACAATAGGACGTTGATTTAGCATCTCATCCACAAGGAGGTTAAGTGACTTGCTCAGGGTCACACAGTGAGTCACTCAGTGGCAGAGGTGGGATAAGAAAAAAATTGTCCTGAAATGCTAAACAGTAATTATTATTATTATTATTATTATTATTATTATTATTATTATTATTATTATTATTATTATTATATCCCAACTGTGTCTTTTTTAGTAACTTTACTAGATTTATGCATTTAAATGTCAGGTTCATTTGTTAAGAAAGTAATACGACTTATTTGGTAATTTATTAAAATGTAAATGATACCTTAAAGACGCGAAGAAGTTTAAAAGATTAATCGGTGCCTTGCCAGGGGCTCTCTTGGCAGCCCGTTCTGTTTTTTTTTAACCAACAGAAGCCAATAAGAAGTGATAGGGATGGGACCTAAACACTCCCTTAGCTGTCTCGGAAAGAAGAGGCTTATTAGAGGATTATTATTAATAATCACTTGTCATTATTAATATTAATAATAATGACAAGTGAAACAAAGCACCAGAGTAGTATAGTTTTTAGGAACGCATCACGTCGGGATTATTACTTTATTTTAAATAAATAAATACGAAGTCTAAAGTATGGATTGATATTTGTTTTTTGACTGGTTCACATGAATGGATCTGAACTGGTCTGAATCCACACCTTTTATAGATATATGGGGCAGCAGTGTGGAGTCGTGGTTAGAGCTCTGGACTCTTGACCGGAGGGTTGTGGGTTCAATCCCAGGTGGGGGACACTGCTGCTGTACCCTTGAGCAAGATACTTTACCTAGATTGCTCCAGTAAAAACCCAATTGTATAAATGGGTAATTGTATGTAAAAATAATGTGATATCTTGTAACAATTGTAAGTTGCTAAGAAGTAAATTATATATATATATATATATATATATATATATATATATATATACACTTCAGGTTCAAAAGTTTTAGAACAACCCCATTTTTATTGAAATTTATTGAAGTTCAAGTCCAGTGAATAGCCTGAAATGGTACAAAGGTAAGCGGTAAACTGCCAGAGGTTAAAAAAAGTTTAGGTTACCAAAAACTGAAAAATAATGTACATTTCAGAGTTATACAAAAGGCCTTTTCAGGGAACAAGTAATGGATTAACAACTTACAGCTGTTCTGCAGCAATGGAAGTAAATTAAGCCTTGAAAGTTGATGCTAACAATTCCTACAGGTGTCCCAACTTTTGTTGATTACTTACAAACCCTCTGTCTGTATAAAAGCAGTGTTGGAACAGGCTGTGTTACTACACCCTCTTAAGCATTATTTGGACAGTATTGTACTGCAGGAAGTAGTATATTGCTATCATAATGGCGAGAAAAAGGCAATTAACAAAGGAAGACAGACAGACCATTATAACCCTTAAAAGTGTAGGTCTTTCCTTTATAGAAATTGCAAAGAAAGCCAAGGTGTCAGTGAGTACAGTTTCCTACACTATCAAAAGGCACATCGAAACTGGAGGAAACTCTGACAGGAAGAGGTCTGGCAGACCCAAAGCCACAACAGAATCAGAAGACAAGTTTCTGAGAGTCAACAGCTTGCGTGATAGGCGGCTCACAGGACAACAGCTTCAAGCACAGCTTAACACTGGTCGAAGTAAGCAAGTCTCAGTTTCAACTGTGAAGAGAAGACTTCGAGCTGCAGGTTTGACAGGTCGAGTGGCAGTAAGAAAGCCATTGCTAAGATGGCAAAATAAGAAAAAGAGGCTTGCCTGGGCCATGAAGCACCGCCAGTGGACTACTGAAGACTGGAAGAAGGTCTTATGGACCGATTAATCCAAATTTGAAATCTTCGGTTCATCACGCAGGGTTTTTGTACGCCGTCGAGTAGGCGAAAGGATGGTTCCTCGGTGTGTGACACCAACTGTCAAACATGGAGGAGGAATCGTGATGGTCTGGGGCTCTTTTGCCGGATCCAGAGTCGGCGACTTGCACAGAGTGAGTGGCACCCTGAACCAAAACGGCTACCACAGCATTTTGCAGCGCCATGCAATACCCTCTGGTATACGCCTAGTTGGTCAGGGGTTCATCCTACAGCAAGATAATGACCCAAAACATACCTCCAGGCTATGTCAGAACAACCTTAGAAGAAAAGAACAAGACGGTAGGCTTCAAATCATGGAATGGCCAGCACAGTCTCCAGACTTAAACCCCATCGAGCTGGTTTGGGATGAACTGGACAGAAGGGTGAAAGCAAAGCAACCTACAAGTGCAACACATTTGTGGGAACTTCTGCAACAATGTTGGGAAGAACTTTCCGAACAATATTTGATTTCCATTGTAGAAAGAATGCCACGAGTGTGTCCGGCTGTTATATCTGCAAAAGGTGGCTACTTTGATGAGTCAAAAATTTAGATTAAATTTTGTTAAACAAAACGATTCCATGATTTCTTTTTTTTATCTCCAATTGTTTATTTGTTCTATGCTTTAATTTCAGAGTACATTGAGACATTAAACTGCGTAAATTTCAATAAAAACTGGAAAAATTGAGGTGTTCTAAAACTTCTGACCGGTAGTGTGTGTATATATATATATATATATATATATATATATATATATATACACACACACAGAACTGTGAAATGTCAAGTGCTGCGATATCCAGATTTAAATAATTAAACTGTTAATTGTTGCAGTCTGACTGAGTGAGTAGAGGTGGGTCTGGAGATATTTCAATTATTGAAGCCCCATTAGCACCCCCCCTCCCCCCTCCTCAAAGACAGGCTTTGAAATATTGATGAGCTTTTCAAAGCAGAGTCTATGCAGTCATATTCAATATCACACAGTAAAGAATAATCCTGAGGTTATGTTTGCTGCATTCTTACAGAGTTTAGTTATATTAAAGCTACAGACAGACAGACCCCCACAACCCTGTTCAGTTTGACACTACAATATAATTCCTTCCTCTTGGTGTCTGTGTTAGTTTACTGCATTCTTCCAGAGTTTACTTTAATTAAAGCTACAGACGTTTGTTTGCTGTAGGGACACAAACTTCCTCCCCCCTTAAAACCTGCCTGCCCAGTATTTGTTGCAGTCATATAGGAGGTTAGAAGAGAAATGTTATCTTCAAGCACTGTTATATTTCAGGAGGAAAAACTAACAGGGTTTTAGAAAAAGGGAATCGTCTGCCCCTCCCCCCGCCCCGCCCCCCTCAATTGCCTTCTCTCTAACCTCCCCTCTTCCCTCTTTCTTTCTTTCTTTCTCCTTGTCACCTCTCATCTCTTTCCCTCTCAGCCCCTGGGAGGAGTGAATCCAGACACCGCTGCCCTCCTCTCTCTCCCCTCTTTCTTTGTCTTTCTGTCTGTCTCTCTCTCGCTCTGTCTCTTCTCGTTTGTGCTAGACTCCTGCCTTCTCCTGTCTAACTTTTTCTCTCTCTCTCTCTCTCTCTCTCTCTCTCTCTCTCTCTATATATATCTATATATACTATATATATATATATATATATATATATATATATATATATATATATATATATATATATATATATGTAGAATAATACAGTGCCTTGCATAAGTATTCACCCCCCCTTGGACTTTTCCACATTTTGTAGTGTTACAACCTGGAATTAGAATGGATTTAATTAGGATTTTTTGTCACTGATCTACACAAAATATTCCATAATGTCGAAGTGGGGAAAAAAATCTACATATTTTTCAAAATTATTTACAAATAAAAAACTGAAAAGTCTTGATTGCATAAGTATTTATTTTTAAGTATTTAGTATTTAGAGCATATCTAAACAAACAGCATCATGAAGACCAAGGAGCTATCAAAACAAGTCCGGGATAAAGTTCTGGAGAAGCACCAATCAGAGTTGGGTTATAAAAAAAATATCCCAAACTTTGAATATCCCCCGGAGCACAGTTAAATCCATTATTAAAAAATGGAAAGAATATGGCACAACCGCGACTCTGCCTAGAGAAGGGCGTCCACCAAAACTCAGTGACCAGTTAAGGAGGGCATTAGTCAGAGAAGCAACCAAGAGGCCAATGGTAACTCTGAAGGAGCTGGAGAGATCCACAGTTGAGATGGGAGAAGCCGTCCATTGGACAACTATAACCCGGACGCTCCACAAAGCTGGGCTTTATGGAAGAGTGGCAAGAAGAAAGCCATTGCTGAAAAAAACCCATATCAAAACCCGTTTGGATTTTGCCAAAAGGCATGTGGGAGACACAGCAAACATGTGGAAAAAGGTTCTCTGGTCTGATGAGACCAAAATTGAACTTTTTGGCCTTAGCGCAAAACACTATGTGTGGCGCAAAGCCAACACTGCTCATCACCCTAAGAACACCATCCCCACAGTGAAGCATGGTGGTGTTATGGAGATGCTTTTCATCAGCAGGGACTGGGAAACTGGTCAGGATTGAGGGCAAGATGGATGGAGCCAAATACAGGGAAATTCTAGAGGAAAACCTGTTTCAGTCTGCAAGAGACCTGGGACTGGGGCGGAGGTTCACCTTCCAGCAGGACAATGACCCTAAACACACAGCCAAAGCTACACTGGAGTGGTTTAAAAACAAGAACCTGTCTTAGAATGGCCCAGTCAAAGCCCAGACCTCAATCCAATTGAGAATCTGTGGCAAGACTTGAAAATTGCTGTTCACCAACAGGACCTGTCCAACTTGACAGAGCTTGAGCAATTTTGCCAAGAAGAATGGGCACAAATTGCAGGATCCAGATGTGCAAAGCTGGTAGAGACTTACCCAAAAAGACTCACAGCTCACAGCAAAGGTGCTTCTACCAAGTATTGACTCAGGGGGGTGAATACTTATGCAACCAACAAATGTCTTTTTTTTTGTTTAATTAATTTTTGTGTCACAATAAAACATATTTTGCACCTTCAAAGTGTTAAGTATGTTGTGTAAATCAAATGGTAAAAATCCCAATTAAATCCATTTTAATTCCAGGTTGTAACACTACAAAATGTGGAAAAGTCCAAGGGGGGTGAATACTTATGCAAGGCACCGTAGATGGGCTTCAGTGAGTTACAGGAAAATAATTCCATCTAGGGTTTCTGTGACGTCATAAATTATGAGACCGAAACCAGAGATGGATTTGTTTTCCTGTAACTCACTGAAGAGTTCCATCTGTTATTATTTATAATACATGGATACCTTTGTGATGCTAATATTAAAGAAGACGAGGTTCAGCAGTACAGTTGGGTTATTTTTTTGTTTCAGTGCTGTACAGATGTTCTATGTCGTTATCCGTTAGTGCTTCAGCTTTATTTAGATGATTGCCTTTACCGTGTTTTAATTTCCCATTCATAAGAACATAAGAACATAAGAAAGTTTATAAACGAGAGGAGGCCAGTCGGCCCATTTGCTCGTTTGGTTGTTAGTAGCTGATTGCTCCCAGATTCTCATCAAGCAGCTTCTTGAAGGATCCCAGGGTGTCAGCTTCAACAACATTACTGGGGAGTTGGTTCCAGACCCTCACAATTCTCTGTGTAAAAAAGTGCCTCCTATTTTCTGTTCTGAATGCCCCTTTATCTAATCTCCATTTGTGACCCCTGGTCCTTGTTTCTTTTTTTCAGGTCGAAAAGGTCCCTTGGGTCGACGTTGTCAATACCTTTTAGAATTTTGAATGCTTGAATCAGATCGCCGCATAGTCTTCTTTGTTCAAGACTGAATAGATTCAATTCTTTAGCCTGTCTGCATATGGCATGCCTTTTAAACCCGGGATAATTCTGGTCACTCTTCTTTGCACTATTTCTAGAGCAGCAATATCCTTTCTGTAGTGAGGTGACCAGAACTGAACACAATATTCTAGATGAGGTCTTACTAATGCATTGTAAAGTTTTAACATTACTTCCCTTGATTTAAATTCAACACTTTTCACTATATATCGAAGCATCTTGTTGGCTTTTTTTATAGCTTTCCCACTTTGTCTAGATGAAGACATTTCTGAGTCAACATAAACTCCTAGGTCTTTTTTTTATTCCTTCTTCAATTTCAGTATCTCCCATATGATATTTATAATGCATATTTTTATTGCCTGCGTGCAGTACTTTACACTTATCTCTATTAAATGTCATTTGCCATGTGTCTGCCCAGTTCTGAATGCTGCCTAGATCATTTTGAATGACCTTTGCTGCTGCAACAGTGTTTGCCATTCCTCCTATTTTTAGGTTGTCTGCAAATTTAACAAGTTTGCTTACTTTACCAGAATCTAAGTCATTAATGTAGATTAGGAATAGCAGAGGAACTAATACTGATCCCTGTGGTACACCACTGGTTACCTCACACCATTTGGAGGTTTCTCCTCTAATCACTACTTTCTGTTTTCTACATGTTAACCACTCCCTAATCCATGTGCATGCATTTCCTTGAATCCCTACTGCATTCAATTTGAGAATTAATCTTTTATGCGGGACTTTGTCAAAAGCTTTCTGGAAATCTAAATAGACCATGTCATATGCTTTGCAGTTATCCATTGTCGATGTTGCATCCTCAAAAAAGTCAAGCAGGTTAGTTAGACACGATCTCCCTTTCCTAAAACCATGCTGACTGTCTCCCAGGATACTGTTACCATAGAGGTAATTTTCCATTTTGGATCTTATTATAGTTTCCATAAGTTTACATAAAATAGAAGTCAGGCTTATTGGTCTGTAGTTATCTGGTTCGGTTTTGTCTCCCTTTTTGTGGATCGGTATTACGTTTGCAATTTTCCAGTCTGTCAGCACAACCCCTGGGTCAAGAGACTGTTGCATGATCTTGGTTAGCGGTTTGTAAATAACTTCTTTAATTTCTTTGAGTACTATTGGGATGATCTCATCAAGCCCAGGGGATTTGTTTATTTTAAGAGCTCCTAGTCCCTTTAACACTTCTGCCTCTTATGCTAAAGTTATTTAAAATTGGATAGGAACAGATCGACATGTGGGGCATGTTGTCCGTGTCCTCCTTTGTAAAAATTTGTGAAAAGTAATCATTTAATATATTTGCAATTTTTTTCTCTTCATCTATGATTTTGCCATTTGTATCTGTTATACCCCTTTTCCACCTGCACACCTGAGCCGAGCCGGTGCCAAGACGAGCCAGCCTGGTACAGCTCGGGTAGCTTGAGTTGCTTTTACACTAGAGAAAGGTGAGCCGAGCTGAGAGACGTCACGCATAATGAACCTGCTGAGTTGATTAAATTACATTGCACAGACTGCAAAAATAGAAGCATTAATTTAATCAAATATTTTTTACCATGGATTTTTATTTATTTTTTTATTGTGGAGAAGTAATGAAAATGCGCGTGTGTGTGGTGGTGGTGGTGGGGGGCGTTGAAATACAATTCCCTATACAATATTTCTACAGTAAATACAGTACCGGTGTTCAAACTGTAAACCACTTATCAGTGTAACTTCCGTTTCTGTCTCTCCCTTTCGAAACAGTATCTGAACTGAACAAAAGCTGCACTGGCACTTTGTAACACAGACATCTTATTCAGCATTCATTTTATAACTAAATAAATATTAGGTCTATTACGTGGTTATCTTTCCTAATGTATTTACTTTTTTGCTGTGAGAGGAGCTGCAGCTTTCTCCGGGAGAGAAGACACTTCAGCCCCTCTCTGGCAGCCGAACCTGGAGCGAGCCCATTCCCTCTTCCCCTCGCCCGACCCGCTCTCCTTCTCGCACTTTGTTGGTTTGGTTGTCTGTTGCTTCGAACTGAACTCCCGACCGCCATTTAGCCAGGCTATTTATAGTTTAAAAACTGATTTAAAATGATCCTCGAGTGGGAATGTTACCTTGTTTTGTAAAAAATATAGTGTTGAGTACATTGTGCTTTATGCATGGTTAATTCACGGAAAGTTACATTTTTGATTCACTATATGCGTATTATAGAGAGGGAGTTATTTTATTTAGTATTTTAGTCAGATGTGTGTTGTTATGTGTCCTGTGGAGTAAAGGTAAGGAGTTAAATAAACATTTACCGGTTGTGGTCCTGGGGGTTGCCACTTTTTCTTGTAATGACGCTTGAGCGTGATGATGAAATGCAGTAACCCCGCCCACAGCCTGCTTCGGCCCTGAGCCAGATTCAGAGATGTTGCAGGGCTGGAGTTTCACGGCTTGGTTCCGGCTCGGCTCGGGTATTTGCTAGTGTTAACACACCTGTACCGTGAGGGCGTGGAGCTCTCACGGTACGGGTGTGCTAGTGTAAACGGGGTATTAGACATTTTACCTCCTCTTTGAATGTTCTCTTGCTGTTATAATATTGGGAAAATTTTTTGGAATTGGTTTTAGCCTCCTTGGCAATATTGATTTCTATCTCTCTCTTGGCCTTTCTAACTTCCTTTTTGACTTGCGTTTGCAGTTCCAAGTACTCTTTCTGTGTACTTTGTTTTTGGTCCCTATTAACACTCTGTAAAGTGCCTTTTTTCTCTGGATATTTTTTTAATTGATCTATTAAACCATTTTGGCCATTTTGTTTTCGATTTGGATTTGTCTACTTTTGGAATGTAATTGTTTTGCACCTCTAGTACTACATTTTTTTCAAAAGGCATAATACCACAGTAGTGACATTCCTCTCCAGTTTCCCTGAGATACGAATGTACCAGCTTCACATCATTTTTTTTTTAAAAACATATTCTCATTTTGTTGATCATTAATGAACATTTCTGTTCTGTGGGTGTTGTCGTGATTGAAAGCAAGACATTTTGTGTTTGAATTGAAAGTGATGGTCTCGAGGAGTCGAATGGGTCAAAGTTCAATTATATTTTCCACACAGTATATTTTCTGGCACAGGATGCAAATATAGCCTTCATCCATGTATTATATATATATAATATATAATCTCTCTCTCTCTCTCTCTCTCTCTCTCTCTCTCTCTCTCTCTCTCTCTCTCTCTCTCTCTCTCTCTCTCTCTCTCTCTCAAATTCAAATTCAAATTCAAAAATGCTTTATTGGCATGACGAGAGCGCTCAGGTATTGCCAAAGCTTTTATAATACAAAACAGAAATAATAAAACAGAAATAAAATTACAGAACATAACAAACACAAAAGCCATTGCCCCCTTTCCTTTGAACAATATAACTCCCTCCCTCCTCATCACCAGTAACTCATGGTCGTGTATGCAGGGTGTCACACACTGTCCCTCAGGTTGTGGCAGGCAGACACATACTGTGCTGCTAGATTTGCAGTTCGCTCTTCCTCTCCTAGAAGGATATTCTGCCAGGGTAAATTCTTTTTTTAGGTCCAGATAGCATTGTAATTTATTGTGTGATTCAATTTCATTATTCCAATGTAGTTTATAATTTTTTCCAGATTTAGATTAATTTGTTTCATTTTTTGTGCTGGAAGTTTTTTGTTGGTGGTGTTCTGAAGCTCGCTGGTGTAATTTGGCTCAATTGGCTGAGGTTCAGTACCATTCTACTGAGGGGATTCTCTTGGGGGGACTGTGTGCAGCTCCGCAGTGCAGTGTGGTGGTAGGACTGCGGATCAGCCTGCTGTAGATGGACCCAGTAGTTGAGTGCTCATTTCTGTATGGAGTGGAGTAAGGGGAACCAGCCCAATTCAGCCCTGCAAGCGCTATTGGCTGCACTCCTGTGAACCTGCAGGAGGTGTTTACAGAATTCAAGATGGAAATTCTCTATGGGGCTTTGATCCCGTTTTTTATAATCGGGATTCATATGGGGACCCCAGACTTCACTGCCATACAGAAGGATTGGCTTTATTATGCTGACGAAAATTTTTAGCCAAATTTTTATTGGTGGTTTAATTTTGTATAGCCAATTCTTTATTGCATAAAAAGCCCTGCGCGCTTTATCTCTTAATGCATTTATAGCCAGGTTGAAGTTCCCAGACACACTGATTTTTAGACCCAGGTAATTGTAGCTGGTGCTTGGTCCAGTGTGTTGTTTCCCAGGGTGAAGCGGTACCTGTTTCCCTGAGATCTGGCTTTCTTCTGGAATACCATAACTCTGGTCTTGTCCAGGTTTACTGTCAGTGCCCATTTCTGACAGCACTGCTCTAGCAGTGTCAGACTCTGCTGCAGCCCCTGCTCTGTGGGCGACAGCAGGACCAGGTCATCTGCATAGAGCAGGAATTTCATTTCTTTGTCGTATAGAGTGAGGCCAGGGGCTGCAGACTGCTCCAACACCGTAGCCAACCTCGTTGATGTAGATGTTGAACAGTGTTGGACTCAGACTACAACCCTGTCTCACTCCATGCCCTTGGGTGAAAAACCCTGTTCTTTGGTTTCCAATTTTCACACCACACTTATTTTCTTTATACATTGACTTAATGATGTCATAAACTTGATCCCCTACACCGCTTTCAAGAATTCTAAGGAATAGACCTGGATGCCAAATTGAATTGAATGCTTTTTTGAAGTGTATAAACCAAGCAAAGACTTTCCCTTTATTTTTTTGGTGGACATGTTTGTTGATTAGGGTGTGTAGGGTGTAAACATGGTCAGAGGTGCGGTAATTTGGTAAAAATCCAATTTGACTCTTACTCAAGACATTGTGTTCGGTAAGGAATGCGAATGATATTGCAGAACACCTTCCCCAGATTACTGCTCACACAGAAGCCTCTGTAATTATTGGGGTCGAATTTGTCTCCACTTTTGTGAATTGGTGTTATTAGCCCTTGGTTCCAGATGTCAGGGAAACAGCCCGCAGCCAGGATGAGGTTGAATAATTTGAGCAGGGCCTCCTGCATCCTAGGGCTGCTGTGTTTCAGCATCTCATTGATGATGCTGTCGGGCCCGCAGGCTTTCCTGGGCTTGAGGGCTTGGAGCTTTTCTTTTAGCTCTGGTCCTGTTATTGGGAAGTCCAGTGGGTTTTGATTGTCCTTGATTTTGGTTTCCAATTCGTTTAGTTTTTTTAATATTGAGTTTTGGTCCATATTTAATGAGTTTTTGTCCAATTCTTGGTAAAGTTTATTTAAATAATTTTTCCAAGTGTTACCATTTTTGATTGCCAATTCATGATTCGTTTTGTATGTGTTTAATTTGTTCCATAGTTCCCAAAAGGAATTTTGCTTTATGGATTCTTCTATTTTGTTTAATTGTTTGGACACGTGTTCTTCTCTTTTTTTGTTGAGAAGATATTTGTAATCTTTTAGAGCCTTTACCTGGCTTTGAGCTACTTGGTGCTGCTTTGAGCTTTTCTGGAGAATCCTAAGTGCTGGGAACTGAACAGCCTTCCTCATTCCATTCACATCATGTGAAAGTGTGGCCTTTCAACTCTGCCAGCCCCACCTACTCTCTGTGTGTATATACCAATGGTGGCCAATACACCAAACACTGCGATCCATTGTGGTGGATCTCAACGGGGTCCACCAGTAAGCTATGACCAACAATTATTAGCAGGATTTAATATAATAGTGTCCAATATATAATAGCAATAATAAAACAAAACAACCACAACAACAAAAACGTAACAAACGCTCTACACAAACTTTTTTAGGCACATGTGCGCCTAAGTTTAAAAAAAAAAAGACGCACACTGAAAAATTTAGGGACACACACACACAAAAAATAATAATAATAATAATAATAATAATAATAATAATAATAATAATAATAATAATAAAATTTTTGCTCAAATGTATTGTTAAATATCTACAGATCTTTTGTCCCTTCCTTTCTTACATAGCACTTGTGCAGTTCAATACTTTTAGATCAACAAAATTAAAATGGACAACTTTTTTTTTAACTGCCTGCTCGCATGTTCCTCAGAATGTGCTGCTTATGGTAGTGGGATGGTTTGCCTCTCCGCACATTGCGTGCCGTTTTGAAGCACTGTGTTAAATATATTTTCATGTTTGAACTTCTTGCTCCCTTTTAAAAATGCAGCCTTGCCTGCCACCAGTTCCCCTGCATCCTGATAAAACGTGCAAAACATTGATTTTTTTAACATTGTCAAACTTAAGCCAAGGAAAATCTTTTAGCCACTGTTGGTTGAACTTGTATTTTACAACTGTGAACACGCTGTAACTAGCTCGAAGTTCCCTGTTCGCTTTCATCTTCTGACATACCCGCATTGCTCATCTTGTAAAGACACCGACATATATGAATTTGTTATTTTCCTCATCTTGGAATGACAAACTATCTGGAAACTAGTAGCCATCGCACTGACAAAGCAGTGAAATTGCTGGGGTATGGGATTTGTAGTTTTTAATGTGTGATTAACAGTGGGCAGTGGACACCAATAAACTACATTCCCAGAGTGCATTACGATTGAGTTTAGATGAGTTTAGATCTGACTGTGAGTTTTTTAAAATTTTATTATTATTCTTTTTTTTATACTTTTCAGCTGAAAAAGTAAATCACGTTTATTGTTTATAGTCAACCTTTAGGAATTTCTATTTGCATACGTGCGCCTAAATTAAAATCTATGTTCGCTCAAGCATTTTGTTCGTCTCATATGCAGAAACTGTTGGGATATTTTCATCTGTGCTACTGGACGACACAGAAGACTCTGCCCATCAGCCGAAAAAAAAGAATTGTTATATGCTTATATGCTACTGCTTGTTCTGATTTGTCCCGAGATCCACCGAAAATCTTTTGCGATCCACTCGTGGATCATGATCCACGTATTGGCCACCACTGGTATATACCGATGGAGCTGATAAATGATCAGACGATTATTCCAGTTCCAATCCTCCTCTCTCTGGTTTTGTGTAGGTTCTGACGTCATGGAGATTGTACCTCTTGGCTGCCAGAGTTCCAACAAAGGTGAGGCTTTTATTAATATCAACTGTTAGTAACTTGCAGTCATTCTGAGTGTGTACATAGTGTGTGTGGGAATGTAAGGCTGGCAGGGATGGGGTTAATTCTGTCCCTGCCAACAATCCCAGGTGTGGCCATTCCCCAATTAGGTAATTGAGTGGCCGTCTGTTTGATCTATGTGTTTGAGTGTGTTTGAGCTATGTGTTTGAGCTATGTGTTTGAGCGTGTTTGAGCTATGTGTTTGAGCGTGTTTGAGCTATGTGTTTGAGCGTGTTTGAGCTATGTGTTTGAGCTATGTGTTTGAGCTATGTGTTTGAGCGTGTTTGAGCTATGTGTTTGAGCGTGTTTGAGCTATGTGTTTGAAAGCGTTTGAGCGTGTTTGAGCTATGTGTTTGAAAGCATTTGAGTGTGTTTGAGCGTGTTTGAGCGTGTTTGAGCTATGTGTTTGAGCTATGTGTTTGAGCGTGTTTGAGCTATGTGTTTGAGAGCGTTTGAGTGTGTTTGAGCTATGTGTTTGAGAGCGTTTAAGTGTGTTTGAGCTATGTGTTTGAGAGCGTTTGAGTGTGTTTGAGCTATGTGTTTGAGTTTGTTTTGGTGAAGGCGAATGCCCAGCCTATGTAATATTATATTGTTTTATTTGACCTTATATTTTGGCCCTTGTGCCTGTTTTGTTTGTTCCTGTGTTCTTGTGTGTAATAAATGTGCTCAACAGCGCTTCACTGCAGCCTCTGTCTCGGAGTCTCTCTTTCTGCCAGTAACAGCTTGGGCCGTGACACTACCCTGCCACACTGAGCGTATTGCAATTACTCAAATATTGCGTTTATTATTTATAAGTCTGGACAGCTTTGACTGTGAGTTCAGGAGCTACTCTTCAGTTCTAGTTACCTGTCACAGACTTATGTAACATGGGCTTTATATTTGTGGTAGCGCCAGTGCACATCTAGTGTATTGTCTGCAAAACAAAGTGGTAGGTCACTAAATGGCGCTGCTGGCTCTTCTGTAAAGACACTTTGGCTGATCTACACATGTTTATGGCAGTGCAGCAGAACTGAAGAGCAGCTCCTGAACTCAATATGAATGCTGCTTGTGCTAATGAGAGTTAGGAAATGGATTCTGAAGTATTCTTGCTTAGTGCTCCTTGAAAGGGGAACAGTGATAATATTGTAACAATAAGAGGTAAGAGAATGGATTTTAAAGATGGTCAGCACTCCTTTAAAGAGAGGGCCAGTGATAATATTAATAAAGCTGCTAAGAGGTAAGAGAATGGATTTTAAGCCAGCCTAACCCACACTCCTTATATATATCAGCTTCCTCTTTCTATTAGAATCGTCTCGATGGAGACAGGGATCAGGTCAGTTTAGTTTATTTTTTGAAATCTCTTGAAGCAATAGGCCCCCCCGTCCCATCCCGTCCCGACCGATCTGTTAAAATAAGAGATGCTGTTGTGTCTGTCTGCTGTTCCTTGACAAACCTGTGAACATCTGTGTACCAGTGAAGTTAACATGACTTGACAATTGCTTGACTAAGCACACACGTTTTCACAAAGACCTCCAGGGTCTCATAGACTGAATATCTAGTCTAGTACGAATGATCAAGATAAGAATATCAGCGTGTTTTATAGTCCTGGGTGTCTGACAAGCCTGTTGTACACGGTTATAGGATGGTTGTGTATGTGGGTAATATCGGCTCAAGTAGAAGTGAACAGACTGGGAGTGCTAATATAACACAGTCCTTTAAATATATTATACACTGCTGTAATATTAATACAAAAGTTCAAAATCCAGCTATATTTGTTTTCTAGACATATCTAACCTTTATTTAGTCAGTTGTCAGTTTGATTGAAGGAAGGGGTTGATAAAGAGAATACCATTAAGTGGCGAGGTACTCGATTGTGATGTCATCATTTTGATGACTTTGCAGTTGAATGGAATTCTGAGAGGTGCCTCCGGGATGATTTTATAAAGCAGGAGACCCAGTCAGCCGTGTTTATGTGCAGAATACAGCACGGTAAAAACGGAAAGCAGTGTGGCTGATCTCGTGAATAGGATTTCTCCCTGAGGTGTCGTGGAATACTGAAGCTGAAACATGCGTTCTGATTGGCTGAGAAATCCAGAGCAGTCTATAATATATTTTAAAGCTTGCACATGCTTTGACAAACTCATTGAAACAATAGCAATTGGTCATGCCAACCTGAATGGATGACTTGTATTTAAACTAAACGTTTCTTTACTAAACATAATGTTTTCATTTTATTCATGTATTCAAAAATACATATGTATTTACACTGGCATTCTTTGCCCGTTATGTCCCACTTACACCACGTGCTTACAAAATATCTTGATATCCTTGAATAGCTAATCATCTTTAAAAATATGCATTTTATTGATCAAGCCATTGGTACAGCTACAATGGGGTGAGGCTGGTAAAATAGGATTAAATTATGTTAACTATACCCTTCGCAAATGATCTTCAGTGTCTCTTTCTTTCTTTCTTTCTTCAGGTTGATATAACCTTTAATGTTTTGGAGATCCGAAGTATCAGCACTTCAGCAGAAAACCAGGTGAGATTAACTGTGTTCAATAGACAAACTGAAAAGGTAATTGTAGCTCCATGTACACCCATCCATTATGTAGGTGTGTGACAGGCGCAGAGGTTATGGGGAGCAAGAAGACACAGAAGACCAGGGGTTTTGGTGCTGAAATGCCAATCTGGCACAATTGTATTGAATACAGACTATTAGAAGTGTTTCAGCTCAACTGGGTGATTTATTTGTTGTCTCTTTGCTTTACAACAACAAATGAATTATTTTTTTCTCTTGAACCAATGAAAAGAACAGAAAACAATAACTGTGAAAAACACTATTATTATTATTATTTATTTCTTAACATACACCCTTATCCAGGGCAACTTACAATTGTTAGTAGATATCACATTATTTTTACATACAATTATATTATTTTTTACATACAATTACCCATTTATACAGTTGGGTTTTTACTGGAGCAATCTAGGTAAAGTACCTTGCTCAAGGGTACAGCAGCAGTGTCCCCCACCTGGGATTGAACCCACGACCCTCTAGTCCAGAGGCCTAACCACTACTCCACACTGCCGCCCTAACTATGAAAACAAAGGTGAATGTGGCTGGTTTAACACGGTAACTGTCCCACATCATAGGTATAGCGGTTTCCCTCACTATACTTGTTTTATCTTCACTAAGCTTTTTACTACAACCTTAACAATATGTTCACTTTTCATTTTCTCACCATGCCCAGAGTCACCCATTCCTTTCAACAAAATGGCCCCCAAATCTGTCTGAGCACTTTTTATATCCTCCCACCTGATCCTTGATTAATTTAATTCCCCTCCTTTCCTACTGAAAGCATGGGATTTACAATTACCCAGTTACTTGTATCAGCTTCCTGCAGTCCTTCCTCAGGTTTTTAACAGCAGCCAGGCTTTGTTCCTGGTCCACTTTGTTTACTCTGCAATAACCACTGCCTGCCCTACTGTTACAAGGTCTCAAATGTGTAGTTTTGAAAGAAGCACGTGTTTTAGTAAACATGTATTGTACTTTTAAAACATTTGGTACTACACTAGGTTTAATAAATCTCTGTTTGCACAAGACATGCTTTCAGATAGTGTTGCACTTCCTGGGTCACTTGGAGGGTGAATTGTCCCACCCCTTCCCTGGCTTTTTTTTTTAGCCAATCAGCTGCTTCCCCCATTGACTGACATGCTTTCAGCCTATAATGACCAAGAAGACACTGCTGAAGTGAAATGACGCATAAATGTAAAACTTATGCCAAAACTGTGTATTTTTTTTGTAGGTTGTCATAGAAACAGAGAAGTCCACCTACTGCCTTCGATTCCAGCCATTGGACGATGTGGATCACGTGATCAGCCACGTGAACTTTGCCCTCTCTAAAATCTTCCACAGCTCAACTTTTGCGTGAGTTGAAATAAGAATAAAACTTTCTTAGCAGCTAGAGGGCGCTGTGGGGTCTGGAAGAATCTTTATCCAGCTCCAGCACCATTGCCATTGTTAAGCTTCATTTAAAAGGTTGCAGTAATAACCAAACAATTTAAAATGCATTCCTACCCCTCTTCCTCTCTCCCCTTCTCTCCCCTCTCTTTCTCCCCCTCTCTCTTTTTCCCCCTCTCTCGCCCTCTCCCTCGTCTCTCTTTTCCTCCTCTCCCCTCCCTTTGACCCTCTCTCTCTCACTCAGCCCCTCTATTCGTCTGGGTGATGCTGAATTGTCGGATGGCGGTCGGAAGTTTTCCCCAAATTCTGACACTTCACTGGAAGCAACGCAGGGAGCGTGTGGTGAGTACAGACAGAGACAGACAGACAGACAGGCAGGCAGACAGACAGACAGGCAGACAGGCAGGCAGGCAGGCAAGCAGACAGACAGACAGGCAGGCAGGCAGGCAGGCAGATAGAGAGACAAACAGACAGACGGAGAGACAGTGTGGCTGATATGGTAACTTAATATTGATTAAATTAAGTAAACCACATTTGTTAGTATATATCATTTTTTATGTTTGTGTATATAGCTAATTTAATATTTTAAACACTACTGCCCATTAACTTAATAGGTGTGATTTCTAACAGTACTTGATTAACATTCAAAAATCAGACAACTCAGTTTAAAAGCAAAATTACTTTTGTTTATTTCAAGTATCAGTATAGGGTTTCCAATACCTAACTTTGTAATTAGTTAAGTGTGTTCGGAAAATGATTGATCGTATATTTGATAAGAATTTTAAATATGTGACCTGCTCTCACAAAATCAGTCACATATGATCCCTTGATAAAAAATGAGTTATATATCCCACACAAAATGACATATTCAGCCCTTTCAAATGTTACCAAGTTTATTGAAATATCTAAAATTACCCAGTTATAACATTTTAAAGTCGCACATACCAGAGACCTAATTTCAAGAAATTCATGAATTACAGCAACAATCCTATGTCCTTAGCAACGCATATTCAGGTTTGTGCTAGATACTTCAAATTTGGCAGGCTGTTAGAGATTTGTTTAGGCCAGTGGTCCTCAAAGTGGTGCCCGCGAAGCCAGGCCATCGTGCCCGCGGCTGCTGTTCTTAAATTATGGGTCGTGAACACATTTCATAGCGGGTCGTAGCGTGGGAAAATAAATAAAGTTTTAAACACGTTTTCCATGTCTGTTGACAGAGCTGCTCGCTTATGCTGTGCTTGTACGTACTCAACATATTTTATTTCCCTGAAGGGCCTCTGCGATACGATCAACCAATTGAATATCTGCATTTTCTCTGCGGTAGCCCAATCATAAGTTAGCTGGGTGGGACATAAACTGTGTCTGTTTCAGTTGCAGGTACTGACAGTAAGTTTAACCAATAGGAGAGTCAGATATCTGCCAAGTTTTATGCAGCTGTCCAATCATAAGCAAGCAGAGGCCGTTCACGGTATTCTGCATGAAAATTGAAGGCGAGTGAGTAGCCAATCATTTGTGAGCAGAGGCGGGGTGTTAATATGCTGGGTAAGGACTGAATTTCGCTGAATGTTATTGAGAAAAATACATTTCAGTATTAAGAAATACATTTTCTCTATAGATATATTTTAATTTCACCAGACAAGGGGAAAAACCCTAGTAGATTTAGTTACAAATCCAATTTCTCTGAATAATTGTACTAGAGATCTTTAAAACAGAGCAGTGTTGACAAATTTGCCAAATTGAAACAAAGTGAGACGCTATCTATCCTCTTTTATTTTAGTTTATTCTGGTCGTCTCTATAAACATGCTATTTAAAAATATTTGCATTGCGTATTTTATATAAATTATTTTAAGAATAAGCGCAGCGCGCACAATTACTGCCAGAGGCGTGGCTTTATCAGAGTGAGCCAAGAATAACTTCCACTAAAACTCTTAATATATATATTATATGTTATACTCTCTGTGATTAGAATTTGTATGTTTTTAATATATATATATATATATATATATATATATATATATATATATATATATATATATATATATATATACTGTACATGTAGTGGGAAGACAAACAGACAATCAGGATCAATTTATGCTGGTCTAGGCTATTACATATTTAATTTTGAGAGTGAGGATGTCATGTATTTTTATTTTATTACCTTACAGCCCAGTTAGATTATTATTATTATTATTATTATTATTATTATTATTATTATTATTATTATTATTATTTTATACAAATATTTGCTTCTTGTTAAACGGTTTGAGGAATGTTAGTAAAAATAAATAAAAAATAGAAAACAATAAATTACTTAGTTTCAGATTTTATAATATTTTATAATATTTTATTTTCTGATCTATTTTGTATATTTTTGGCAGTCTGTTTTCCGCCAATTGCTTGACTATGCTGTCTGCTCCCTCTTTTGAGGGTGTCATTTTGCAGATCCTGGTTTTGTACATGCTGTTTGTTAAACATTTGCAGCAGACTTGTCGCCTTCATCTTGCTTTTCCCCCATCAGCAGATTCTTATCTTGGAAACAAGGTCTCTTGATTTCTCATCACAGAAATCACGGATGTTGTTTTACAGGTAGCTCTGTCGTTTGACATCTAGTCCTGGTGGAGGTATTATTGGTTTGGTGGTCAGGACATCAGACTTTGGAGAACGCAGTAGTGTGAACCTCTTCTCTGTTGAATCGGCATAGATCTTTACAAACACAGCACCAGGCTCATTAGAAGTGAAGTGGAAATGTTGGTAAGACTTGATGCTAGGGAGTGTGTTCAACAAAGGGGGAAAAAATGCTTGCTGGTCGCAGCATGCAACAAACATGTAACCATTTTCAGAACCAACCTGCTGTGCAGTATTCACTCTAGTTACAGTACTGGTATTAACTGTGTTTATTATGTCCTGCAAACTTGACACAGGCGTACGCTGGAATTTCTGTTTAAACAACCCAAAGCACCAGTCTGATGCAAATTTTGAATGGCCGGTGATGGGAAAGTTCACTGTTTTTGTTTTGTTATAACCATATGTTCGGTAATCTTCCAAGAGAAGGGTAATGCTGATGTTCAGTCTTTACTGGTAATGATTAGGGACTAGAGAATAATAATGACAATGATAATAATAACGAGTAAACAATAGAATAGTTAACATAAGAACATAAGAACATAAGAAAGTTTACAAACGAGAGGAGGCCATTCAGCCCATCTTGCTCGTTTGGTTGTTAGTAGCTTATTGATCCCAGAATCTCATCAAGCAGCTTCTTGAAGGATCCCAAGGTGTCAGCTTCAACAACATTACTGGGGAGTTGGTTCCAGACCCTCACAATTCTCTGTGTAAAAAAGTGCCTCCTATCTTCTGTTCTGAATGCCCCTTTATCTAATCTCCATTTGTTTTAAGCCTGGGATAATTCTGGTTGCTGTTCTTTGCACTCTTTCTAGAGCAGCAATATCCTTTTTGTAACGAGGTGACCAGAACTGAACACAATATTCTAGATGAGGTCTTACTAATGCATTGTAAAGTTTTAACATTACTTCCCTTGATTTAAATTCAACACTTCTCACAATATATCCGAGCATCTTGTTGGCCTTTTTTTATAGCTTCCCCACATTGTCTAGATGAAGACATTTCTAAGTCAACATAAACTCCTAAGTCTTTTTCATAGTTCTCTTCTTCAATTTCAGTATCTCCCATATGATATTTATAATGCACATTTTTATTGTCTGCGTGCAGTACTTTACACTTTTCTCTATTAAATGTCATTTGCCATGGGTCTGCCCAGTTCTGAATGCTGTCTAGATCATTTTGAAAGACCTTTGCTGCTGCAACAGTGTTTGCCACTCCTCCTATTTTTGTGTCGTCTGCAAATTTAACAAGTTTGCTTACTATACCAGAATCTAAACCATTAATGTAAATTAGGAATAGCAGAGGACCTAATACTGATCCCTGTGGTACTCCACTGGTTACCTCGCTCCATTTTGAGGTTTCTCCTCTAATCAGTACTTTCTGTTTTCTACATGTTAAGCACTCCCTAATCCATGTGCATGCATTTCCTTGAATCCCTACTGCGTTCAGTTTGAGAATTAATCTTTTATGCGGGACTTTGTCAAAAGCTTTCTGGAAATCTAAATAAACCATGTTGTATGCTTTGCAATTATCCATTGTTAATGTTGCATCCTCAAAAAAGTCAAGCAGGTTAGTTAGACACGCTCTCCCTTTTCTAAAACCATGCTGACTGTCTCCCAGGATATTGTTACCATATAGGTAATTTTCCATTTTAGATCTTATTATAGTTTCCATAAGTTTACATATAATAGAAGTCAGGGTTATTGGTCTGTAGTTACCTGGTTCGGTTTTGTCTCCCTTTTTGTGGATCGGTATTACATTTGCAATTTTCCAGTCTGTCGGTACAACCCCTGTGTCAAGAGACTGTTGCATGATCCTGGTTAGCGGTTTGTAAATAACTTCTTTCATTTCTTTGAGTACTATTGGGAGGATCTCATCCGGCCCAGGGGATTTGTTTATTTTAAGAGCTCCTAGTCCCTTTAACACTTCTGCCTCTGTTATGCTAAAGTTATTTAAAATTGGATAGGAACAGGTCGACATGTGGGGCATGTTGTCCGTGTCCTCCTTAGTAAAAACCTGTGAAAAGTAATCATTTAATATATTTGCTATTTTTTTTCTTCATCTATTATTTTGCCATTTGTGTCTCTTAGACATTTAACTTCCTCTTTGAATGTTCTCTTGCTGCTATAGTATTGGAAAAACATTTTGGAATTGGTTTTAGTCCCCTTATCAATATTGATTTCTATCTCTCTCTTGGCCTTTCTAACTTCCTTTTTGACTTGTGTTTGCAGTTCCAAGTACTCTTTCTGTGTCTTTGTTTTTGGTCCCTTTTAAATGCTTTGTAAAGTGCCTTTTTTCGCTGAATATTATTTCTAATTGATCTATTAAACCATTTTGGCCATTTTGTTTTAGATTTAGATTTGTCTACTTTTGGGATGTAATTATTTTGCGCCTCTAGTACAACATTTTTAAAAAACAGCCGTCCTTTTTCTGTGGATGTTTTCTCTATTTTACTCCAATCTACTTCTGTTAGTCTTTGTTTCATACCTTCATAGTTTGCTTTTCTAAAATTGTAAACCTTAGCTTTAGTCATTACTTTTGGGGTTGTTTTCTTTGTCCAGATTTAACACCTGGACTTCAAGACTATTTCTTATGTATAGCGCTACCCCTCCGCCTCTTGTGTCCTCCCCTTCTTTCCTATACAGTGTGTACCCACTAATATTATATTCGTCTCCATCACTCTCAGACAACCAAGTTTCTGTAACACCTATCACATCGTAGTTACTTGTTAGTGCAGTAGCTTCAAGTTCTAACATTTTGTTTCTGAGATTTCTAGCATTAAGATAAATACATTTAATAGTTGTCTTACCTGAGTTGTTGCTCTTGTTTTGATGTGGTCTCCCTTCTGTTTTTTTTGTTTTCTCTCTTTGTTTTCCTTTCTAGTTTAAATGCTTCTGGACCTCCTCAAGGATCCTTTCTCCGAGTAGATTGGTTCCCTTTCTGTTTAAGTGCAGTCCGTCCCACCTATATAGATAGTCCTTGTTGTAGAATGTGCTCCAATGTTTAAGAAAGGTGAAGCCTTCCTGTGTGCACCACGATTTCAGCCATGCATTTTGATTTTGTATTTCCAGCTGTCCATATGGTCCTCTGCAAGGTGCCGGCAGTATCCCAGAAAATACCACAGTTTTGGTCTTGTCTTTTAATTTCCTTCCAAGCTCTCTGAATTTGTTTTGCAGGGATCTTGGCCTGTCTTTTCCAATGCTGTTTGTACCGATGTGGACGACTACTACCGGGTCGTCTCCTGTTCTTTCTAGGAGCCTGTCCACATTCTCAGTGATGTGCTTGACAGAGGCTCCTGGAAGGCAGCACACTGTTGTAGTAAGGGGGTCCAAACTGCGAACTGAACTTGCTGTGTTTCTCAATATGGAGTCTCCAACAATCATGACCTCCCTTCTTTTTGCTGCTTGGCCAGCACTGTTTATAGGGTCCTGCATGTTGTTTCTTTCATTCTCTTGATGTTGGTTTTGGTCATCTAAATGTTGAAGTGGCTCAAATTTGTTGGATGTTGGGATTTTTACTGGCTGTGTTTGACGAAGTTTCTTTTTTCCCTGCTTCTGCCTATCTGAACCCAGCTGTTTCGACTCTCTTCCATCTCCCTGGTGGCTTTCAGTCTGCTAGGGGTGCAGACTTCCATGAATTGTGGGTGTGTCAGCTCCTCAAGCTCCTGTTGCTGTCTCATTTCCTCCAGCTCCATTTCTAATAGACTTATTCGTTGAAGCAAGTCCTGGATCGTGCGGCACTTTACACACACTTGGTTGAGCTCTGTTGGGTTTTCTCGGATTTCCCACAGCATGCAGTTGCCACAGATTACTGGCTTGAAGACCTTGTTTTATTATTTTTATTTATCTTTTTTTTTTTGGAAGTTCAGTTTAGCTTCTGCAGCTGTCAACCTGCTTTCAAACTGCTTCTAACTGCGCTGTACTTGTCCACGACTACTTCTCCCACGCTGACACATCCACACGCTGTCGCTCTGAACACTGGCTGCTTTTTGTTTGTTTCTGCGTTGTGCTGCGGGCTCCGCCCCTCCCCGGTGTCTCAGAACGGCGTGGAATTTGAATCAGCTGCTCCAAGTTTCAGCTTGTTATCAGAAAAAAACACAGCTGTTAGACTTTAAGCTGCAATGTTTTCTGATTAAAGCAATTTGTTGAATAGAGACAGGGAGCCAGACAGAGAGACAGAGAGCCAGACAGACAGAGAATGTGTTGAGTAGAGACACACAGATAAAGGGAGAGGCACAGTTAGATAGAAACAGGCAAGTAAATAGGAGCACAGTGACAGGAGAGAAAGGAGACAGACAGACTTGTCCCTCGTGTTCCTTTCCTCCCCACTCACGGTTTCTCTCTCTCCATCTCTCTCTCTCTCCTCTCTGCTCTCTCTCTTTCTCTTCTCCCTCTCTCACAGGTGGTTTCTCTGAGACGTACGCTGCACTCTGTGATTACAATGGGATTGGCTGCAAGGAGGAAGTGCAGTGGGTAAGAAAATACATTCAAACACAGTCTAGAACAGCATGCATACAATATACACACAGTCTAGAACAATATGCAAGAAGCCAGTAACAGTGTACAGCGATGGCCAAAAGTTTTGCATCACCTAGAATTGTAGGGTTGAGACATAATAAAAAGAAAATAACTATATGAACATAATTTAGATATTTTTTATTTAACATCATGTAATCAAAGAAACTACAAAATGGTAAGTCTACCAGAAGCCATAATACTAGTACAGATTTTCATGTTACATTTCAAAATGTCACATTTTTCCATTATTGTCAGTTTTTTTGGTCACATATATGGATGTATATACAAAGCGGTATGTAATTCAATATGTTAACGTAACATTATTCAGCAGTTTTCATTCGACTTTATTAAGCAAAATGTGTTAACTCTATATAGAGGGTGATGATGCAAAACTTTTGGCCAGAGCTGTAGAACATAATCAAGAACAATCTCCCTCCCCTCTCTCTCCCCTTACCTCCCTCGCCCCTCCCTCTCGCTCTTTCTCTCCAGGATGTGGATACGATCTATCACTCTCAGGACAATCGAGAATTCAACCTGCTGGATTTCAGTCACCTGGACAGCAGGTAAGAGGCGGGGTTAGAAACTGGCTCACATGGCATGACATTTCAGATCAAACTCTTCTGTAACTTAACGTGGTACCTGGTACCTTATTAACGGTTCCCAAGGTAAATTTGCACAGTCTTCCCACATGCTTTTTCCATGTCTATACTTTACATTTACCATAGTTTTCCATGTTTTAATATGCTTTACCAGACCTCTCTGTGCTTTACAATGCTTCCCTATGCTTTACCAGACCTCTCTGTGCTTTACAATGCTTCCCTATGCTTTACCAGACCTCTCTGTGCATTACAATGCTTCCCTATGCTTTACCAGACCTCTCTGTGCTTTACAATGCTTCCCTATGCTTTACCAGACCTCTCTGTGCTTTACAATGCTTCCCTATGCTTTACCACACCTCTCTGTGCTTTACAATGCTTCCCTATGCTTTACCAGACCTCTCTGTGCTTTACAATGCTTCCCTATGCTTTACCAGACCTCTCTGTGCTTTGCAATGCTTCCCTATGCTTTACCAGACCTCTCTGTGCTTTACAATGCTTCCCTATGCTTTACCAGACCTCTCTGTGCTTTACAATGCTTTACCTGTGCCTTATTATACTGTGCTGTTACTATTTGACTTTTCTAAGGGGTGTTTTGAAGGCATGAATGATAAGCCAGCCTCTCTCTCTTTCTCCCGTCTGTGTTTTTCAGGGACCTGGCTGTGATCGTGGCATCGATGGCCTACAACCAGTGGTTCACTAAACTCTACTGCAAAGACGTCAAGATGGTGAGAGGAGAAAACACACCGACTTCTAGTTTTACTGTCTTTCTGTCTGTCTGTCTGCCTTTCTTTCTTTCTTTCATTCTCACTTTCTTTCTTTCATTCTTTTCACATTGTGCTAACTATACCCTTCCCAAATGATCTTCAATGGCAATAATGGTTCTCTATTATACTGAGGGGCAATGGTAGCACAAGTATAGGGCAGCCACTTTTTCTTTCTTTCTTTCAACCTTTCTTTCTTTCAACCTTTCTTTCTTTCAACCTTTCTAGTGCATAACTAAACATGATTGTGTGAGACTGAATGCAGCTTTGAACAACCACATGTTAAGGCCCTGTGAAAATCGCTGATATTTTCTTTAAAATTCACAGCAGTGTCACGGGTAAAGTATCGTATTTGGCGGAGTGTGCACAGAAATATCTTATAAATTACGTGTACAGATTATTATAATTTTTTTAAACAGCAAATATAGAGATGCATGCACTGACATCAAAAATAACATCAAAGTTATTCAAGCACTTTACAATAGCTTGTGAAACGGTGTTGTAATTAACAGCCTGTAGGTAAAGTGGATCTGCAAGGACAGCTTTCAGTTCTAGTACGTCAGGTGCATGTTCACCATTTAGGTCTTGCAAAACAAATACAATAACCCATACTGATCTTGTGCATCAGTCGACTCACCAGTGTCACCACTGACAAGCAACCAGACTGTTTTACCAATTCCATAATCTCCTGCTTGTGATACTCGGCAACTTTAGGTAAGTATTCACGTCTCAGCTGGGCTGATGAAGGAATCTCTCCACCATTTGCTACACTCTGTCTGAAGAATTTCCGTAACTTTTGGTTGTCCAATTTTTCAAAAAGGATATTTGCGCAAACAAACGCCTCTATGTCAGGTCCAAATTTAACAAGTGCACTTTTGGGATATGGAAGTCACTGTTTTTTGTTTCTTTGCAAACAAAGCAGTCGCAGTACTGCTCTGGATTTCCGCCTTTCTCCTTCGGTGAATACTTGCTGTCAACAGACAAGTTTCTGTAGTGATCTACAGTAACATTGCAGGACGTACAGAAGAGCTTACCTCCATCGCTGTGTAAACTCCTGCGAATATTACACGCAGGCAAAGAGCAGAGCTGTACAGTTTCATTAATGTGATTTATTTTTGTATGAAATACAAATAATTATGAAATCATTTTTATTTCTTAAGAATATTGTAAAAATCGCGGTATTGGGCTAATTTCATGATTTCCGCACAGCCCGTAAAATCGTGATTTTCACAAGGCCCTACACATGTTGCAGTGACGCTAAATTCCACTTGGTGGCACCAAAGTATTTTTTCCAAGTATTTAAGACCTGGTATTCCAGGCATTTTAATAGGACAGCACCTGGTGTGTTTGATATTCAGTGATTGTGGCAAAGTGGATACAGGTGCAGGAGTGATGCAGTGCGTGATTAAACAGACAAGAGAGTTATAATCTGGTTGGAAAAGGGATTTTATTATATACAGATCTGGTGACCAAATAATAGGACCCCGGCAATACACAACAATGTGTATTGCACGGCAGTCCCAAACAATAAACACAAAATATCCGCCCCACAGTAATACTAACACGGTCACCAGTCCTGGGTGCGTGCAGTAGTGCTTGTGGTGGGTGATACAGTTTATTAGTGACAGTAGTGCAGTGCTGTTCCGGCTTGTGCTGGCCCTTGGCGACAGCTCCGGAATCGTGTTAGCCGTCTAGTAATTTACAAACAAGACAAATTACAAACTACAAAATACTCATGATACTGTTATTTCTCGCGGGGTCTCTCACAGTCCTTCCAGGTTCAAAAGTCAAACCAAAGCGAAGGAACAGATTGCGTTTCTCCGTCCCCTTTTATGCCGTCACACATGACCCCTTGGTAAACGAGTGCAACCGCTCCTCCAATCTGCGACGCAATGGAGTCCTGCCCCCTTTCTAGCTGGCCGACTTCCCTTGAACCCTGGGAAAGAATTGTCAGGCCAGTCCATCCAGGGAACTTTGTTCTCACTGCTTAGCGCCCTTACAGGTCGGGAGGGAGATTTACTACCAAGAATCATTGTATTTCTGTCACAGTGAGGAGTAGTGGTTAGGGCTCTGGACTCTTGACCGAAGGGTCGTGGGTTCAATCCCAGGTGAGAGGCACTGCTGTTGTACCCTTGAGCAAGGTACTTTACCTAAATTGCTCTGTATAATGTGAAATAATGTGATATCTTGTAACAATTGTAAGTCGCCGTGGATAAGGACGTCTGCTAAGAAATAAATAATAATAATAATAATAATAATAATAATAATAGTGATGTTGTGTTGTTTCTGCTGCAGGGGTCAGAGGTCACAGAGCAGGTTCTGCACACGCTCAGTAAGTCCAGCAGTCTGGAAGAGATCACGCTGGAGAACTCAGGACTTAAATCGTGAGTAAAGAAAAATATAAACCAGAGAAGAGTATGAAGATAGAGAGGTTTTTGATATGTGTGTTCAATTCTCACTGTATTTTATGTATTGTGTAGTTAAATTCTCATTGTGTGATATTGTGTGCATTGTGTTGTTGTAATCTGGTTGTGAGTTGTTAGATTGTGGTTGCGTCTCATTGTGTGTTGTTAGATTGTGATTGTGTCTCTGTGTGTTTGTTGTAAGATTGTGGTTGTTTCTTATTGTGTCTCAGTGTGTGTTGTTAGATTGTGGTTGTGTCTCAGTGCGTGTTGTTAGATTGTGGTTGTGTCTCAGTGTGTGTTGTGTGTTGTTAGAGTGTGATTGTGTCTCAGTGTGTGTTTGTGCTTTGCAGTGATTTTGCTCAGAAGCTGGCACTGGCTCTGTCTGAGAACCCCGTCTGTGTGGTGCACTCGCTGAACCTGGCTCACAACCAGCTGGATGATAAAGGTACTGAAACACAACACACTGACACATAACACACAACACACTGAGACACAATACACACACTGAGACGCAATACACACACTGAGACGCAATACACACACTGAGACACAATACACACACTGAGACGAAATACACACACTGAGACGAAATACACACACTGAGACGAAATACACACACTGAGACACAATACACACACTGAGACACAATACACACACTGAGACGAAATACACACACTGAGACGAAATACACACACTGAGACACAATACACACACTGAGACGCAATACACACACTGAGACGCAATACACACACTGAGATGAAATACACACACTGAGACGAAATACACACTGAGACGAAATACACACACTGAGACGAAATACACACACTGAGACACAATACACACACTGAGACGAAATACACACACTGAGACGAAATACACACACTGAGACACAATACACACACTGAGAATCAATACACACACTGAGACGAAATACACACACTGAGACTCAATACACACACTGAGACGAAATACACACACTGAGACACAGTACACACACTGAGACACAATACACACACTGAGACACAATACACATACACAGAGACACAATACACACACTGAGATGCAATACACACAATGAGACGCAATACAGATACACACACTGAGACACACATTCACTGAACCTGTCTCACAACCAGCTGGATGGTAACACAGCACAGCACAACATAACACAACTCCTTCTCCCTCTCTCCCCCTCCCCCTCTCTCTCCCCTCCCTTTCCCTCCCTCCCTCTCTCTCCAGGAGTGTCCTCTCTGGTTCAGCAGCTCTGTCGTTCTCCAAAGGGACTGAGACTCCTCAACTTCTCCAAGACAGCCATCACCTCCAGGGGTGAGAAAGAGAGAGAGAATGGAGGAGAAAAAGGAGAGGGGGGAGAGATGGTGAAGAGGGAGGAGAGGAGGGGAAAGGAGAGGAGGGAGAGGGGGGTGGGTGGGAGAGAGAGAAAGAATGAAGGCAGGGAGAAAGAGGAGAGAGGAAGAGGGAGTGTGTTTGTGTCTCTGCATCTTCTCTTTCTCTGCAGTTCTGGTGTCTCTCCTGTGTTCAGGTCTGCTCTCAGAATGTATTTGTCTCTCAAATTCAAATTCAAATTCAAATTCAAATTCAAAGATGCTTTATTGGCATATAATGCAGAAGTATTACCAAAGCAATTACAAAATAAATAATAATCAATAATCAAAAATAAAAACATCATACCAAATGATTACAGAAAAATAAATCTATATTAAAAGATACAACAATATTTAAATACAACAGACACATATGAAGATACTTATTTGTACAAACATGTACGATGGAAGGGAGTTTTTGTAATGGAAGTGTAATGGGAGCAGATAGCCCCTAATGAAGTCTGTTTAAACATTGAGGTGTAGGTTCCTAAAGTCTTGCCCTTGTTGCAATAGTCGCAAACCAGTTGCAAATGAGTCGGAAGTCTTGGGTGAAGTGTACTAGACAAGCGCAATGCTTTTTGCGACTTTTTTCTGAATTGATGGAAGAATTGACAAATTCATTTCTGAATTGGTGGACAAATGGACGAATTAATCTATGAATTTGTGCACAATTTGATGAATTCATTGACAAATTGATGAATTGACTAATTAATTGATGAATAGTTTTGGCACAAATGGCCCTCCATATTAAACACAATTGTTGCTGGCATTTCCCAGTCTGACTTTTCTCGTCCATTGCCAGTTGTGCTCAATGCATTTTTTAGGTGAACAGCCAAATACCTATTTTTCCCTAAAAGCAGGGTGTACTTACAAGCCTTGAAAACAAATGTCTATGACATTTCCGGTTTCCCCAATGTGTTGAGATCAATAGACTGCACACATGTGTCGCTAACCCCTCCGGCTCATTCTGAGCATCTTTTAGCACTGCACCACTGAATAACTTAAATAAAAGCAGACAGTATGCATTTGGCTTATAGGCGACTCATGATTATACAAATTAGTGTATCGTAACTTGTCAATGCGGCACCATGATCTATTTTGTGTTAATTGTCTAGACTTCCAAGTTAATAATAATAATAATAATAATAATAATAATAATAATAATAATAATAATAATAATAATAATTATACAAAATTAAAAAAAAAAAACTAAAATCATTGTTTCAATTTAAAATAATCTTTTTTTCGCATTGTACACCAATGTGTGCAGTGCAGCAGCATGATTTATTCTGTGTTACCATACCGGTAGCCTACGGGCTAAAGTAAAAAGAAAGTGTGCTAGGTATTCATTTGATTTTACTACTGTACTGTACTGTGTAGATGTACTGTACAGATTTATATATTTGTTCATAATGTGCAGCCTACCCAAAACACACTAGTGTTATTTCAGTGCAATGATTTATTCATTTAAAATACATTGAGCACTATGAACTTATGTGTGTGCGATTTTATTGTGTTTTTTAAAACCCGGCACCTCGTAATGTTGGACACACATGTCCGGTTTAGAACATAAGAACATAAGAAAGTTTACAAACGAGAGGAGGCCATTCAGCCCATCTTGCTCGTTTGGTTGTTACTAGCTTATTGATCCCAGAATCTCATCAAGCAGCTTCTTGAAGGATCCCAGGGTGTCAGCTTCAACAACATTACTGGGGAGTTGGTTCCAGACCCTCACAATTCTCTGTGTAAAAAAGTGCCTCCTATTTTCTGTTCTGAATGCCCCTTTATCTAATCTCCATTTGTGACCCCTGGTCCTTGTTTCCTTTTTCAGGTCGAAAAAGTCCCCTGGGTCGACATTGTCTATACCTTTTAGAATTTTGAATGCTTGAATCAGATCGCCGTATAGTCTTCTTTGTTCAAGACTGAATAGATTCAATTCTTTTAGCCTGTCTGCATATGACATGCCTTTTAAACCAGGAATAATTCTGGTTGCTCTTCTTTGCACTCTTTCTAGAGTAAACCTACCCCTGAGGCTTTATTGGTCCTGTCTCAGCTCAGGACACTGTCTGATATATTCAGCAGCTGTGAGTGCAGTGTTGCTGTTCTCACCCAGAATATTTACCATCTTATCCTCTACCTTCAGTGTCTTAAAGTTAGAGATCTTTTGGGAAATCTTTGTAAAGAACTGGTCTCTTATCTTGGTAAGGAAAGTGAAGGAAATGCTCCTCGTCACACTGGCCACACAGACTTCTCTCCACGGGTTTCCAGATCTGTTGGTGTCGGCCTGTTTCTATATCCAGGTTGTGTGCTTTCTCTCTCTCTCTCTCCCCCTCTCTCTCTCTCTCTCTCTCTCACTCTCTCTCTCAGTGTTACTCAGTGTGTATTTATTTGACTCTCCCTCCCTCTCTGCAGGTCTGGTGTCTCTCTCTCAAGCTCTCTGCTCCAGTAATGAGTTCTCCTCTTCACTTCTTCACCTGGATCTCAGTAAAAATCCTGGGATCCTGTCTGGGGAGGAAGCAGCAGTGAGTCCACGCTTTCATTGCTTACACTTCAAACTTTCAAAGGCTACTAAGCTATTTATCATGCCACTTATAAAGTAAGTCATTGTAGGTAACATTGTAAAGCAATTTCACCCATCTATTTCTCTCTCTCATTCTCTCTTCCTCTCTCTCAGAATCTCTACCTGTTTCTCGCCCAGCCTAACTGTCTGGTTCACTTGGACCTGTCTGGTACTGACTGTGCTATTGACACTGTGAGTATCACTGACTGCGCTATTGACACTGCCTGCTACTTACAGACTGCTTTACCCAGCTTAGGAGTGCTGTCGTGGCAGCTGGATAAATCGAAAGTGGATTTAAAGAAGTATTGGTCAACACTCCTTTAAAGGGAGGGGCCAGTGATACTGTTAATAAAGCTAATAAGAGGTAAGAGAATGGATTTTAAAAAGCCTTGTTTAGCACTCCTTTAAGAGGACCAATAATAAGTTTGCTTGTGCTAGTAAGAGGTAAAAGAATGGATTTTAAAGATGGTTGGCACTCCTTTACAGTGGACAGTGATAATTATATTAAAGCTAATAAGAGAATGGATTTTAGAGATGCCTAGGCTAACACTCATTTGAAGTCTGTTTCTCTCTCTCTCTCTCTCTCTCTCTCTCGTTCTCTCCAGTTGTGCGGTGCATTGCTTCGTGGGTGCTGCGCTGATCTCTCCTACCTCAACCTCTCCAGAAATGCCTTTTCACACAAGTATGTCTCTCTCAACTGTGCATGTTACACCAGCCTTTAACACTACAGCTCCCAGCATGCCTCTGTGAGGTATATTTTAAGATTCAAAGTTCAGTGTTTTGGGGTAAGTGATCTATGTTTTAGATGCACTCTGGTTACTATACAAGTCATTCGTTTTTCTAAGAAATTCATTGTTACCCCAGTACACATTGAAAATGGATCGCGGAAGAAGCATGACAGCAAAGCAGTGTTTGGAATTACTTCAAAGTTTACCAAACAACAATGCTGATGCAGATGCTGCTTCTGAAGCAGACTGGTTTTGCGAAGATGAATCCTCCATCAGCAGTGACAGTGAGGAGGATGCCAGCGAAGTGTCAGGACCGAGTGCGCGAAAAGGGTGCAGGAGATCTTGTGGGAGAAGAAGCAATCCTCTGGCAGCCCCTGCAAGGATGCCAGCCACTTCACCTGCATCAGCCCCTGCAAGGATGCCAGCCACTTCACCTGCATCAGCCCCTGCACCTGATCCAGCCGCTACTTCACCTGAGGCAGCCGCTTCTCTAGCGATAGCCCCAGCACCACCTGGCACTCAAGAGCCTGGTAATGATGGCACTGTAAATCCTGGTGTTGAAGCTGCAGGTAGATGGGGTGAACATAATATTTTGATGGAAGTTCCAGGGCCCACGGCATATGCAAAACGCAACATTGATGAGAGCGCTGAGTGCTTTTCGCCTATTGATTGACATACATACGCTTCACCACACACAGCATTGCACTGAACCAGAAGCACACCGACAACTACAAGATGATCCCTGGTCAATGCCCTTGGAGGAATTAGAAGCTTTCATTGCACTAGTATATGCCCGTGGAGCATTTGGTGTCAGAAGCCTGTCACTGTACAGTTTGTGGTCCAGTAAGTGGGGAGTTGCTTCTTTTTTTCAGAGACAAAGCCACGGAATCGCTTTTGTGAAATTTTGCGATTCCTGCATTTCGATTTGAAGCAAACCAGAAGCGCCCGACTTCAAAATGATACATTTGCCCAGGCATGTGAAATTTGGACCCACTTCACTGACAAAAGCATTCTCTGCTACAACTCGGGACAGAATATTACAGTGGATGAGCAGCCAGCCGCAAGAGACGACAATGTGAGATTGCAAAATGTAATGGCAACAAGACTGCTGATAGCTGTGCCAAATGCACAAAGACAGTCTGTGCACTGCATATGTTGCAGTCTGTGCACTGCATATGTTGAAAAGCGCAGGATCTATGTGATTTGTGCCAGCACTTAGACTTTGTAAACGATTGTAAATGAAGCCCTTTCAAATATTTGTTCATTTCATTTTTCACTGTTTTTTGAGGTGGCGCTAATATGTCTGTATATAAACACATTTCTGTTCAAATGTCCATTTATTTACAAAGTTTTGGTTGTGTAGATGATTTATATGACGTTCCTGAATAAAACTGTGACTTATATTCAATTGCTTGTCCTTTCATTATAATATTTATCTTGTTTTTCATACGCCGGTCAAATTGACCACTCATGGTTATTCTAGGTATGCCTGTAAACACGGTCTTTCTAGTGCCATGGCTCCGCCCCCTTCTCTGGAAAAAAAGCTTTCATTTTCAAATTTTAAAAGGAAAAGTTTTTAATTCTTATCACTCTTGCTAAGTATTTTATTTTTTTATTTAGAATTTTAGTTTCGATCTACTGAAGAAATATTTTACATTTACATACCAAATATGTAAACGTGTGTTTAATGTTCACAATGTTAACACCTGTCTTTAGGGTCTAACAATTGTATTAAAGGTAAATTCCTGTAATTGTTGGTGAATACAAGAGTGCTCTTCTCACATTTTAAATTTGTGAAGTTTTTAAATCCAATGTTCTGAAAAATTTTAACAAGGTTCTCTTTGACTGTTAAAATGAAAATGGAAAAATTATTTGATTTTATTTCATTACCCACCAGAGGGTGATACGATTCCTTGATACGTGATACGATTCCTTGTTTGGATGGACAATTAATTTGGCAAGTAATTAATTTGGCCTTTTAGAAATCCTATTAAAATTGACTTATATATATTTAAACATATTATAAATTGCTATTTCCTTCACACCTCTGCACCCACAGTACCAGTGAGGGCTGATGGGAGCTTTAATTCAACACCAGCACATGGTAACAGAGTTCTGGCAGCCTGTAAGAATACTTGTTCTCTCTGGGTCTTTGTTTCAGGAAGTCTAAAGAAACGCTCCCCTCCTTCAAGCAGTTCTTTAGCTCTGCGTTCAGCCTCAACCACATCAGTCTGTCTGGAGTCAAGCTGCCTGCTGAAGCCCTCAGGTAGGACATTGTGGCTCAAGCACGGAGCCAGACTCCTGTTTTGAGCTCTGAGGGCTGGAGCCAAGATGGCTGCCACAAGGTGCAGTTTCCTACAATGTCCAGCAGACCAGCATTTGGCTAAGTAGTTAATAGCTGTACCTCTCACTGATGAAGGAATTAGTATGTTTGTCTGCTGCTTGACTTTCTTATTTGCTTCTAGTTTTTACCTGTGCAGAGATTAAGATTGAAATTCTGGATGAACTGCCTATATAACTGCCTCTTATACTATCACATGATCCACTGAACAAACACACAGGAGAAGAAACAGTCGCTTCCAATATCTCTCACACACACATAACACTCATGAAGGCATTCACAGAAACGCTAGTCTGCTGCTTGACTTTCTTAGTTTCTTCTAGTTGTTAACCTGTGCAGAGTCTAAGATGGAAGTTATATTTGAAGTTCTGTAATAATTAAACTTTTGTCTCCCCTCCCTCCCTCCCTTTACCTCTCTGACCCCCTTTCCTTACTCTCTACCCTCTTCCCCTCCCTCTTTCTTTCTCCCTCCTTCTTCCTCCCTCCCCCTCTCCTCCTCTCCTCCCTCTCTCAGAGCTCTGTTTCAGGGTTTGTCTTCCAACGCTCACCTTAATGATGTTCACCTGGATATCAGCGCCTGTGAGGTAAAACTGTGTGTCTGTCTCTGTTTCCCTCATGCTTTTCCCATGGTTATACTATGCATTTGTCATCATTTTCTATGATTTGCCATGTTTTAATATGTTTTACCATACCTCTGTGCTTTACAATGCTTCCCTATGCTTTACCAAACCTCTCTGTGCTTTTCAATGCTTGCCTATGCTTTACCATACCTCTTTGTGCTTTACAATGCTTCCCTGTGCTTTACCACACCTCTCTATGCTTTACAATGCTTCCCTATGCTTTACCATACTTCTCTGTGCTTTACAATGCTTCCCTATGCTTTACCACACCTCTCTGTGCTTTACAATGCTTGCCTATGCTTTACCACACCTCTCTGTGCTTTACAATGCTTCCCTATGCTTTTCCATACCTCTCTGTGCTTTACAATGCTTCCCTATGCTTTACCATACTTCTCTTTGCTTTACAATGCTTGCCTATGCTTTACCACACCTCTCTGTGCTTTACAATGCTTGCCTATTGCTTTACCAGACCTCTCTATGCTTTACAATGCTTGCCTATGCTTTACCATACTTCTATGTGCTTTACAATGCTTCCTTATCCGTTACTATGCTTTCACTGTGCTTTATTAAACTTTGCTGTGCTTTTATTATGGGAAACTTTTATAAGGGCATAATTATTAAATATTAAATATTGCAAACAATATTTAATAGGAACATCTTTCTCTCCTCTCCCCTCCCCCCTACCCCCCTCAGCTGCGTTCTCAGGGCGCCTCTGTGATTCAGGAGTTTCTTTCAGGCACTTCCTGCATCTCCACTCTCGACATCTCAGACAACGGTGAGCCTGTCTGTCTGTCTGTCTGCCTGTCTGTCTGTATGTGACAGGATGATATCACTGGTCAGGCTGTTTCGACCAGGAAGGAGACTCAGACTCCAGAAAGCTGCAGGTTTAAACATGAATCCACACTTTTAATTATAACACAACTAACAAAACAACAGCGGCACGACGGCCAAAACAAACAGGTTAACAAAAAGAATATCTATCATTTTAAGGACCGTGGTTGTAGACCAAGCCCCGCGCTTTCAATACACCACGTCTTCACAAACTCCCCTGCACCCCAACGATAACTATTTATATATTTACTCACAGCACACAAAACCCTCAGCTTCAGCAACATGAATTCTCACCATCACTAATTCTCACTAACACCCGTGTACACCTTTTATAACCCAGTAGCTGGAGCTTTAATTAATCATTTAAACATGTATTTAATTGCTGGCTCCAGCCACATTCCCACGTGTGTTTGCAGGGAGGATTTTAACTCCCTCCCTGCCACCCAATGCTCCCCACACAACACACACCCTGCCGTGCTGCCACACACCTGCACTAATAATACAAAATACATTGAAATAATAACAATAGTAATACTAATAATAATAATAAATACACAAATAATATAAATAAACACAGGAGTTGGGTGTACCCCGTCACACTGTAATATAATTTTAACAATGGACAAGACAAGCTATCTGCTCAGATAAGTGATGAATCAAGAAACTGTGGATTATTTGAACACCACCGATAACCTAAAAAAGATCTTTGTATGTAACAGATCTCAATAGCACCCTGTGGCGCGGTAGCTTCACAGCCCAGATGGTATTGGCAGGCAGAGAGACTCAGACACAGAAAGCTGCAAGTTTAATGCGTCAATGAACAGTTTAATTAACAAATAAACACGGACAAAACACTTGATAAAACACAATGAACAAAATAAACGGCACAAGGGCCAAAACACAAGGTTCTACAAAAACGCACAAATGTAACCATAAGACGGGACAGCACAGCACCTCCACCTCTATCACTAACATTAATTCTCAAACTCTCACTAACACCCGTGAACACCTATTTTATACACCTGTGGCTGGAGCCTAATTAATCATTTAATCATTTATTCAGTTGTCGGCTCCAGCCACCTTCCCACGTGTTTTGAGATTGTGGAACTCATTTCCCTTTTCTATTAGAGATGCTGCTTTGGTCAAACACTTACTTTTATAGTTTGGGGGCTTTTTAACCTGACTTACAAACACAATTGCTGACTACAGACGGACGGGCTGTCTGGTATTCTTGATGGCGTGTATTCATTTCTTGTTTAAGCAATGCAATACACAGTGTTTGGTTTTGGTACAGTTCCCGTCCCAGTAGTTCTTGTTCTTGATATCCCTGTGATGCCTGTCTTTGAATCTCCCTGCAGGCTTTGACTCTGATCTGCTGACTGTGATTCCAGCGCTGGGGCAAAACAAATCCCTCAAACACATCCTGCTGGGAAAGAACTTCAACCTGAAGAGCAGGTAGGCATGGTGGCACGGAAAAAATATACAGTACGATGTAATACCGGCACTGGCCAGGAGGGCCAAACAGGTTCCATTGAAGCCACTTGGTTTCCTGAAACCCTTTAAGGACCATGATGGTGTAAACATGATCAGCCTGTGATCGGGTAAATGCGATAGAATACGCACTTTCTTTCTTTGACTTGTTGGGCCACCATACTTTGCACTACAAATTGCAGACGCATATCATTGGATAGGGGAGGGGTTGGACCAAAGGATGTTCTTTTGCACTTTCACGATGTATTCGCGTGACAACGTTAAACAGTCATGACCGTAGAGGCGATTTTCACGTGTAAACCCAGCCAATGTCTTGTAATTTGTCCAAACATGAATATTTTTCAACAAAACTTTCAGGATGTATTGTAAGGTCCCTCAGGTCATAGAATAACGTGTTTTTATACATGTATATCTACATGTAATAATAAAAACATGCTTGAAGTTAAAAAACTAAATTAAATTGTGATGGAAAAAAAGCGAAAAGTTTGTATGGTTTCTGAAGTACTTTTTTTTCAGAGCGTTCTAAAAAAAAAGACACCAATTCCAAGATGCTACTGTAAAAAACTAGATTTTCTCATCCTGTTCTAGGATGCTGGAGGACGTCTTGCAAAAGATAGTTCACTTGATCCAAGAGGAGGACTGCGTAAGTACAGCCTGTCGTTGGACTGTGTGTCTAGACCAGCTTGGAAGGGGCTAACGAGAGCAATTTTCTTGTTCAAGTGATTGTACAGGAATGGAAATAAGACTCCTATTGCATAGCAGTTTCACCCATTCCAAGTTTTACTATGAGCTTGGTTAGTTTGTATCGGTTATAAGCTCGGGTGTGTCTTGTTAAAATTATAGTAAACCCGGGAATGGATCAAACTACTATGCAATGGGAGTCTTGCTTCCAACCCTGTGAAGATAACCAGCATTATTTCTGCAGGGATGGAAATAAGACCCCTTTTGCATTCTAGGTTTTACTAGGAGCTTTGTAGGGATTGGGTAGCACTATCTCTCTGGCTATGCAATCACTCACCATCTACTACTACCTTGTAAGGTTAAAGAACGAACCCTAAAACACATATTTTCTTCTCTGCAGGTCAGCTACATTCCTGACTCGCTACATGTATCCTCCCCTCTCACTCTTTTACACAGAGTCAGCATTCTTGTACATTTTAACCCCTCAGCTTGATTAGCCACAGCGTGTCTAGGTAACAAGCTCAGGTGTGTCTTATTATTAAACTCATAGCAAAACCAGGAATGGCTCGAACAGCCTTATTTCCATCCTTGTGATGATAACCAGCATTACTATTGCAGGGATGCAAATAAGACTCCTATTGCAGAGCAGTTTTGCCCATTCCAGGTTTTACTACCAGCTTGATTAACCTCAGTGTGTATAGGGAACACGCTCAGGTGCATCTTATTATTAAACCAGGAATGGATCACACTGCTGTGCAATGAGAGTCTTATTTCCATCCTGTTGTAGGTAATGAATAGTTCCTTACATTATCTCCGCCATGCACATCCAATCACTATATAGGTCTGTGGCAATGTTCCCTGCCCCTGTGTGCATTTGTGTTATATGTTGCGTTTGGTGTGTTATGTGTTGGTGTATAGATATTGCGGCACGGGATATAAATGGGTGTGCTGTAGCACAAGTTATTTAAAATGTATAATTGTATTTAGGCACGGGGATTGCACTTCACTTCACATGCATTTAAAGTATTTAATATGTGAGCACGGGGTTGCACAGAATTAGTTCACATGCTGGGATTCAAGTGAATAATTAATTAGTAATTGAATCCCGGCACAACAGTATATATAGCACTCACTCGGGGTTGTGTGTTCAGGGTGAAGGAACGGGAGAGAGTGAGGAGGTAAAAGAAATAAACCATAATAATCAATTGCTATGTCGTGCTGGAGGACCAGCACAGTGCTTGTTTGTTTAGTGTTCGTCCCTGTTTGTTAGTGTCTGTTCATTTTGTTTGTCTATTTATTTTGGTTGCAAGTGCCATATTCTGTTTTTGTTCAGCATTTTATTTTCTGTGTATCATTAAACGCACTGAGAACACCAGCGTCTCTGTTTCACTCACCAGAGTACTGCCTGTCTGTGTGTTTCTTTCTGGCCTGACTTCATCCCTGCAGCTAGCCTGTCACAAGGTCTCATCTGCTTTATTTTCATTTTAAAACATGATATCTGGTTCACTGCTTCACTGGGTTAAAGAAATTTGTTTACAATCCTTATAAAAGTCTCCCATAGTAAAAGCACAACAAAGTGTAATAAAGCATGGTAAAGCCTAGGGAAGCATTGCAAAGCACAGAGAGGCAGAATAAACATGGCAAGCCATGTTAAACTATGGTTAATTCATAGTATAACCATAGAAAAAGCATGGAGGAAAACTGCTAAAATACAGTACAAAAATACTGTGCTGAAGTTATATACTGTGCTGAACTTGAAAACCCAACTGTATAAATGGGTAATTGTATGTAAAAAATAATGTAATTGTATGTAAAAAATAATGTGATATCTTGTAACAATTGTAAGTTGCCCTGGATAAGGGCGTCTGCTAAGAAATAAAAAAAAATAAAATAAAATAAGAGAAGCCATGTTTTCAATTTGTGTTGCACTTCCTGGGTCACCTGGAAGTTGTCCCCACTGACTTCATTCTTGTCAATAAACAATCAGCTGCTTCCCCTGCTGACTGACATGCATTCAGACAGTGACCCAGAATACACTACTGAGGTGACCCAGGAAGCAAAGCAGTAAAAGACTTCCTGGAAGGCAAAGCAAGCAAACTGAGCACTTCGTGTAGTACTAGATGAATGTTTTTAAATAAAAATGCATGTTTGCCTTAGCATGTGTTTCTTTCAAAACTGCACATGTGGGTCCTGTTTAATGAGTGGAGTCCCAGTCTGTACCCTTGTCCTCTCCCAGTCTCTCCAGTCCCTGTCCCTCACGGACTCGCGGCTCAAGTCTCGCACGAGTATCCTGGTGAACGCGCTGGGCAGCAACACCTGCCTGCGCAGAGTGGACCTGAGTGGGAACAGCATGGAGGACATTGGGGCAAAGATGCTGGCCAAGGCCCTGCAGATCAACAGCACTCTGAGGTACAGAGCTATCAATATACATATCTATCTATCTACCTATCTGTGTGTCTATCTCTCTATCTACCTATATATCTACATATCTACCTATCTGTGTGTGAGAGTCTGTGTGTGTCTGTGTGCAGATCAACAGCACTCTGAGGCACAGAGCTACTGTATCTACCTATCTGTGTGTCTATCTCTCTATCTACCTATATATCTACATATCTACCTCTGTGTGAGTCTGTGTGTGTATAGGCACTGCAGATCAAAACCACTCTGAGATAATTATGTATCTGTCTATCTATCTATCTATAGATCCTGCCTATACAGCAGTGACATGACCATACAGGTTTAGTTCAGTGTCGTAACCAGAGCTGACATTCTACCGAGGTCAAACTTAGGTCTCATGCTATAGCTGCAGTATTGATATGACTGCCTGGTATTTACTATTCAACCTCCAAATCTATGTTACGCAGCAAACCAACAGAGAAAATGAAGGAGTCTTTTGTACTTCATCAGAATTTTTACATGAGCATCAGCGTTGATGATGCAAAAAAACAAGCGAGGACACGACCTCTGAGTCCTCATAGCTAGTTACGGCCACGGTTTAGATGTTGTATTTCAATACAGTACAATCACCTGTCTGTCTGTGTGTGTGATGTCCATACTATCAGTATTCAGTCATGTTGGGTGTATGAGTGATCATTCCAATCCTCTCTCGTCTCCTGCAGGACTGTCACGTGGGACAGGAACGGCACCAGTGCTCAGGGATTGCTGGATGTGGCGCGTGCTCTGGACCAGTGAGTTACACCGCAAGTTTTATTTCATTTTCCGTTTTTTTTTTACTGACCCTTCTAAGTGTTTTCTCTCTCCTTGTGTTTCTGCAGTAACTTCACTCTGCAGTTCATGCCTGTGCCACTCAGTGATGTCACTCAGGCCTACCGTAGCGCCCCCGAGAGGACAGAAGAGGCATTACACAAGGTACCTAAGGAGTGAACTCACTGTGTGTGTGTATGTGTGTCTGTCTGTCTGTCTCTCTGCAGACAGACAGGAATGAGAGGCTAGTGAATTAATTAGCACACTATATGTCAGTCTGTCTGTCTGTGCCACCCTAGCCCCCCAGATTGGAACCCAGACCTCCAGAGAAAGGTGAAAGGCAGGCATGAGAGGCTAGTGAATTAATTAGCCTGCTGTCTGTCTGTCGGTCTGTCTGTCTAACGTCTAACTGATCTTTTGAAATGCTTTTCTTCCCTTGTCCTGATTGGGTTTCTCTGGGTTTCTTTGTGTTTTAGATTCAGAGGAGTTTGCTTCGGAACAACCAGAGCCAGCGATTCTCTCAGCAGCAAGCCTTCCGACTGCACCAGGGCATTGTGACCAGCACTACCGAGCAAGTAAACACTGAATAAACACTGAGTAAACACTGAGTAGAGACTGAGTAAACACTGAGTAAACACCGAGTAGAGTGAGTAACCACTGAGTAGTTTCAGGTTTACGTTTATTCTCTAAGAAACTCTTAAACTCAGGGGAGGCGTTTAGGAGGGACATAAAGGATAGTTGGTGTCCTGGCTCACAGATAATAACATACTCAGACAACCGTTAATCAATCAAGAATAATCACACAGACTCAGTTCATTCGATGTTTAATGTATCAGTATATATGTGTATATATACAGTACTGTGCAAAAGTTTTAGGCAGGTGTGAAAAAATGCTGTAAAGTAAGAATGCTTTCAAAAATAGACATGTTAATAGATTATATTTATCAATTAACTAAATGCAAAGTGAGTGAACAGAAGAAAAATCTAAATCAAATCCATATTTGGTGTGACCACCCTTTGCCTTCAAAACAGCATCAATTCTTCTAGGTACACTTGCACAAAGTCAGGGATTTTGTAGGCATATAGTCAGGTGTATGATTAAACAATTATACCAAACAGGTGCTAATGATCATCAATCCAATATGTAGGTTGAAACACAATCATTAACTGAAACAGAAACAGCTGTGTAGGAGGAATAAAACTGGGTGAGGAACAGCCAAACTCAGCTAACAAGGTGAGGTTGCTGAAGACAGTTTACTGTCAAAAGTCATACACCATGGCAAGACTGAGCAGAGCAACAAGACACAAGGTAGTTATACTGCATCAGCAAGGTCTCTCCCAGGCAGAAATTTCAAGGCAGACAGGGGTTTTACAATGTGCTGTCCAAGCTCTTTTGAAGAAGCACAAAGAAACGGACAACGTTGAGGACCGTAGACGCAGTGGTCGGCCAAGGAAACCTACTGCAGCAGATGAAAGACACATCATGCTTACTTCTCTTCGCAATCGGAAGATGTCCAGCAGTGCCATCAGCTCAGAATCGGCAGAAAACAGTGGTACCCTGGTACACCCATCTACTGTCCGGAGAAGTCTGGTCAGAAGTGGCCTTCATGGAAGACTTGCGGCCAAAAAGCCATACCTCCGACATGGAAACAAGGTCAAGCGACTCAACTATGCACGAAAATACAGGAACTGGGGTGCAGAAAAATGGCAGCAGGTGCTCTGGACTGATGAGTCAAAATTTGAAATATTTGGCTGTAGCAGAAGGCAGTTTGTTCGCCAAAGGGCTGGAGAGCGGTACACGAATGAGTGTCTGCAGGCAACAGTGAAGCATGGTGGAGGTTCCTTGCAAGTTTGGGGCTGCATTTCTGCAAATGGAGTTGGGGATTTGGTCAGAATTAATGGTCTCCTCAATGCTGAGAAGTACAGGCAGATACTTATCCATCATGCAATACCATCAGGGAGGCATCTGATTGGCCCCAAATTTATTCTGCAGCATGACAACGACCCCAAACATACAGCGAAAGTCATTAAGAACTATCTTCAGCATAAAAAAGAACAAGGAGTCCTGGAAGTGATGGTATGGCCCCCACAGAGCCCTGATCTCAACATTATCGAGTCTGTCTGGGATTATATGAAGAGAGAGAAGCAACTGAGGTTGCCTAAATCCACAGAAGAACTGTGGTTAGTTCTCCAAGATGTTTGGGCCAACCTACCTGCCGAGTTCCTTCAAAAACTGTGTGCAAGTGTACCTAGAAGAATTGATGCTGTTTTGAAGGCAAAGTGTGGTCACACCAAATATTGATTTGATGTAGATTTTTCTTCTGTTCACTCACTTTGCATTTTGTTAATTGATAAATATAAACTATTAACATGTCTATTTTTGAAAGCATTCTTACTTTACAGCATTTTTTCACACCTGCCTAAAACTTTTGCACAGTACTGTATATATATATATATATATATATATATATATATATATATATATATATATATATATATGAAACAAAACACATTGGAAATGTGACAAAGCATAAGTTATCAAAAGTGCCCAACCATTTAAAGTGGAGATATCAAAAACACAAGCCAAGTTTTCAGAGATCAAGATCGGAATCTCAGAATGATGACGATGATGATGATGATGATGATGATGATGATGATGAAGATAACTAAAAAAAATCTTCAAAATCTCGAGTCCCCCGAGAATCTCGGATGCCCTGTAATATACATATGTGTGGATAAAAGTATCTGGGGTCTGCAAAAAAATACGTTGGGAGAAAAAGAAGGACATTTTTACCTTACTTTGGCGACTTATTTCTCTTACTGTATGACAGGTATTGAAGTTTTTTTCTACATTTCACGTAAAGGTGTTGGGAACTACAAATGAAATGTGGAATGGTGTTTTTGGCTGGTTTACTTTTGCCTCGCCAATACCCTGAAAACACGCAAGCTATCGTTGCTGTATAAAGAGTCTTTGGCAGTTCTCACGTTTCACTGTAACTTGGCGCGAGGAACTACCGTTCCTCTCAATGTACTCTTTCTGTTTATTACATGCTTAAAAATGGATCAGGTGGTTACAGACCACGTCAGAGACTAGCTCATAGACAGTCTGGGCGACAAAGCAGACAATGGCATGTCGTATGTAGACAGGCTAAAATAATTGAATCTATTTAGTCTTGAACAAAGAAGACTACGCGGTGATAGACAATGTCGACCCAGGGGACTTTTTTGACCTGAAAAAAGAAACAAGGAGCAGGGGTCACAAATGGAGATTAGATAAAGGGGCATTCAGAACAGAAAATAGGAGGCACTTTTTTACACAGAGACTTGTGAGGGTCTGGAACCAACTCCCCAGTAATGTTGTTGAAGCTGACACCCTGTGATTTAAAGAATCTGTTCTTATCAATCAGTCCAGCCTTGGTCTAAAATATATTTCCTTGTCTTTAGATTAAAATAAACAGCAACTTGATTTAAAATATAGTTTCTAGTATGAAAAGAATCCCAGCACAGTTACAGATAAAAAGTAAGACTGCCTTTGGCTGGAGCTACTTTTTGCTAATAAGAAACTCGTCTGTGAGCACATTCCTTAGTTTATTGAATTAGGTCATAGTTTTGGTAAATTGTCTCATTTTGGGCTAACAAAAGCTGCTGCACTTAATAACTTGCAGATAAGAAGAGGCATATGTCTTTAAGTCTGGTTATTTCTAATGATGAATATGCATTCCATGGAAAGATGCACACAGACACGTTCTTTAATCTTAGAACAGTGCCTGCTCAGTTTGTTGGTTATTATTATTATTTGTTTATTTAGCAGACGCCTTTTTCCAAGGCGACTTACAACTACATCTCACCCGAAAGACGGAGCACAAGGAGGTTAAGTGACTTGCTCAGGGTCACAGAATGAGTCAGTGGCTAAGATGGGATTTGAACCGGGGACCTGCTGGTTACAAGCCCATTTCTTTAACCACTGGACCACACAGCCTCCTTGTATTCTGCTCACAATTTGCTGCAATAGTATTTCTGCTGACTTAATATCCTCTAAACACAGTACACAGTTTTACAAGATTCAATAATATCATTTGCCGTCAACAGTGTTTATAGTCAACAAAGAGTTCTTTAATATCATTCTCCAAATGTTCGCTTGCTCCCAACATGTCTGGAAATCTGCTCCAGGTTCAGCTCTCAGTGGATCTGTAAAAGCGATTATAGGCTTCTTTATCCATTTCTGCGCTTCGCAGATGTGTTCTTGAGGGCTTGATACCTGCAAAATACTTGAAACCTGTTAGCCAGGCTCCCATCTTTGCATTCTCATCTTTATTTCGTGGGCACCAAGGGCCATACATCTCTGCCACATATACTTTCCACTCAAAGGGTGCAAGTACCTTGCACAAGGAAGGAGGGGTTTTGGGGTCACTTGTGACAGTAGAGACTAACCACTGAGTAACCACTGAGTAGATACTTGAGTAAATAGTGAGTAACCATTAAGAAACACTGAGTAAACACTGATTAACCAATGAGTAACCATTAAGTTAACACACAGCAAAACTGAGTAAGCCATGTAAGCAGTGACTAAATACAGAGTAAAACAAAGCTAGCCTTAGGTAATGTTTTAGTAAACGGTAAGTAAATATTGACTAAACACAGTGGAAGCAGTAAATATTGAGTAACCTCTGAGTAAAGTGACGCTGTCTCCCAGGTGCTGGAGCGTCTCTGTGTGAAGGTGCAGGACAGTGTGAGAGTGCTGAGGAGTTGCCCTGTGGAGTCAGTCAGGGAGGACCTGCAGAGAGCCAGAGACACACTGAAGGAGGCGCGCAACTCCAGAGCTGTGAGTAAAACACTACTACTACGCTCACACTCACATACACACACTCACACACACATGCACACACACACACACATTTTCCATCACATTCACTCTCACATTCAAAATGCTCATTCAAATGCTCTCAGCTCCAGAGCATTTGTCAGACTGTTTTACTGTAGACCCTGCCTGTCTCACAGTGTCTCTCTGTCCTCAGCTCTTCCCCAGTCTGTTTGAGCTGGGACATGTCCTCGCAGTGGACGGTCCAGTGAGACATCGTCTCGAGTCAGTGGCCAGCGATGTGTCCAAGGCTGTGGACAAGGAGCTGCAGGTACACTCCTCATCTCTCTCTCTCTCTCTCTCTCTCTCTCTCTCTCTCTGTCTCTCTCTCTCTCTCTCTCTCAAATTCCAATGGTCTTTATTGGCATGACAAGTCATAGAAGCAGTGCCAAAGGTAATACAGCAAATGAACAGAAAATGAAGAGTTCTATTGACACATATATACATTGTCCTGCATTTATGCACCTACCTGCTTAACTACAGGCAGGTGTCCCTCCTGGTTTACCCTCCTGGCTCTAATTTCAAACCCCAAGGCATTCTGGGGGATATAGTCCTGTATCAATCCCTGGACCACATGTTTTCTCATCTTCCCCCTACTCTGCCACAATATATATTTAGATGTCTATGTAAAAAGAGTATAACAGTATGGTGCTTCTAGAAGATGTTTTAAAAAGCCTCTACTCTTTTTCCCCAAATGGCTTTTTCATCAAAAAAACTCCTTTTCTCTCCCCCTCTCTCCTCCTCTCCTGTCCCCAGGTGATTCTGGAGTCCATGTCCTCTCTATCTCAGGAGCTCTGTCCCCTGGCTGTGTTCCAGGCCGAGTCTCACAATAAGATCCTCTCCTCTGTCTCCGAGCGTGTCACCATCCCTCGCTCCGTAATCAAGGCTGCCCTGGTGGAGAGAGCAGGGCAGGACATCCAGAACAAACTTGAGTAAAACACCTCCCATCTGACTGTCCGTCCAGCTGTGTGTCTGTGTGTCTGTCTTTGACTTATGTAATCGGATTTATCTGTATCTGTCTGTCTGTCTGTGTGTGTCTGTGTGTCTCGTCTGACTCCTCTGCTCTTATTCTCAGTGAGGTGAAGCTCGACGTGGTCACCTATCTCACCAACTCTATTGTGGATGAAATCCTGCAGGAGCTCTACTCCTCTCACAAGAAACTGGTGAGGCAATACACACTGAAGAGGCTCAAGAACTACAGGTCCCAGCATGCCTCAGTACCCACTGTAACAGTGAGGGGTGAGGGGAGCTATAGTTCAGGTGTCTGACTGTAGTATAAATGCATGTGTTCCCTGCAAAAGGAAGAATTGCAAAACAGCAGCTCAATATGCCTCAGCACCTGCAGTAATAGTGGGGGATGATGGGAGCTGTAGTTCTTTATAGAGTGAAAATACATGAGGCTGTAGGCTTTACTGCATACATTTGTATACAAAACTACAGTTTCCAGCATGCTGTTCCATCAGCAGTCCCCGTGAGGGATGATGGGAGCTGTAGTTCTTTAGAAAGGAGGTCTGTAAAGCCAGGTTTAACTGCAGTATATGCTTGTAATTTTGGGGTCCCCCGCCCCCCACAGACTCGTCACATCTCCCAGCTGAGGCGTCTGGCCGAACAGGAAGCAGGATTTCTGGGAACGCTGCAGGATCGAAGCTCCAGGAGAAAACATCGGAATTCTGAGGACATCACAGACGAGGAGCTTTACACCAGCATAGTGCGTCTGTGTGTGTGTCTGAGTGAGAATCAGTGTGTGAGTGTGAGAATCTGTGTGTGAGTGTGACTCTGTGTGTGTGTTTGTGTGAGAATCAGTGTGTGTAAGTGTGAGAATCTGTGTGTGAGTGTGACTCTGTGTGTGTGTGAGTGTGAGAATCAGTGTGTGAGTGTGACTCTGTGTGTGTGTGAGTGTGAGAATCTGTGTGTGTGAGTGTGAGAATCTGTGTGTGAGTGTGACTCTGTGTGTGTGTGAGTGTGAGAATCTGTGTGTGAGTGAGACTGTGTGTGTGTGTGTGTGTGTGAGTGAGAATCAGTGTGTGAGTGAGACTCTGTGTGTGAGTGTGACTCTGTGTGTGTGTGAGTGTGAGAATCTGTGTGTGAGTGAGACTCTGTGTGTGTGTGTGTGTGAGTGAGAATCTGTGTGTGAGTGAGACTCTGTGTGTGTGTGTGTGTGAGTGAGAATCTGTGTGTGAGTGAGACTCTGTGTGTGTGTGTGTGAGTGAGCATCTGTGTGTGAGTGTGACTGTGTGTGTGTGAGTGTTAGAATCTGTGTGTGTGTGTCTGTGAGTGTGTGTGTGTCTCTTTAAACTGTATATTAACATCTGTCTATGTGAACTGTTGACTATCATTATCTGTGTGGTCCAGTGGTTAAAGAAACAGCTTTGTAACCAGGAGGTCCCTGGTTCAAATCCCACCTCAGCCACTGACTCACTGTGTGACCCTGAGCAAGTCACTTCACCTCCTTGTGCTCTGTCTTTTGGGTGAGACGTAATTGTAAGTGACTCTGCAGCTGATGCATAGTTCACACACCCTAGCCTCTGTAAGTCGCCTTGGATAAAGGCATCTGCTAAATAAACAAACAATGTACACGAGCATTGTGGGTCTGTGTGTCTGTCTCATTAAGAATGTCTCTCTCTCCTCCTCTCCCACCTCTCTCCCCTCCCTCTTCCCCCCTCTCCTTCACTCAGGACACCATTGCTATTCGGAAACAGACCTCTACTTTTCATTAGAATCCGGCCAGTCTCGACCTTCATGAGTGAGTGGGGGGGGGGGGTTCAATCATAAATAAATCATTTTTCATACATTGAAATATTGAATTCTATGTTCTAATCCCTCTCTCTCTCTCTCCCTCCTCTCCATCTTCTCACCTCTTCTCTCCCTTCTCTCTCCTTCCTTTTCTCTCCTCCCTTTTCTCTCTCTCCTCTCTCCTCTCCCCCTCTCCCCTCCTCCCCCCCTCTCAGGCCTGTCAGAGCCCCGCTCCTCTTCTCCCCCTCTCCACTCCTCCCTCAGCTTCGCTCCTCTCTCTCTTTCTCAGAGCTCGTCCTGTGAGGGCCTGGACGCCCTGCCTACCCAGGGTGCACCTCTGCAGCACTTCACCCGGGTCAGGCCACGCCCCCCACGGAGACACCCCCGGCAACCGCTGAGCTCCGCGCCCCCCCCCCCAAACAGCGTGAGTACACAGACCCGTCTGTCTATCTGTCTGTCTGTCTCTCTGTCCCACTTTCTGTTTCTCTCAGTCTGTCTGTGTCTGTCTGTCTGTGTGTCTAATGTCCATGTTAACAGTATTCAGTCAGTATTGGGTATCAGTGATTAGATGGGCTCGCTTCATTACAATCACCAGCACTCATTAGAAAACACTGTCTATCTATCTATCTATCTATCTATCTATCTATCTATCTATCTATCTATCTATCTATCTATCTATCTATTATTTGTTTATTTAGCAGATGCCTTTTTCCAAGGTGACTTACAGAGACTAGGGTGTGTGAACTATGCATCAGCTGCAGAGTCACTTACAACTACATCTCACCCGAAAGACGGAGCACAAGGAGGTTAAGTGACTTGCTCAGGGTCACACAATGAGTCAGTGGCTGAGGTGGGATTTGAACCGGGGACCTCCTGGTTACAAGCCCTTTTCTAATTGTTGTTACAGAGGAAACTGTTTTTAAGATTAATAATCTCTCTCTCTTGCTCTACAGAACAGTGACGGGGGTGAGGGGGGAGTGAGCCAACTAGACGAGGGGCTGCCTGACTTCTACAGCAAGAGAGTTCTACCAGACAGGTACACTGACAGACAGACAGTCAGACACACACTGACACACAGACACACACACTGACAGACAGACAGTCAGACACACGCTGACACACAGACACACACACTGACACACAGACCACACACTGACAGAAAGACAGACAGACACACAGAAAACACACAGACAGACAAACACACAAGCACCCACAGACACAGACTGACATGCAGACACACTGAAACACACACACAGACAGACGGACAGACACACTGACACACACATTGACCAGACGCACTGACACACACACACTGACTAACAGACACACAGACAGACACACAGTGACGCAGACACACACTCAAACACACACATGCACGCACACATAAAAAAAGATAGACACACACACAGACACACTTAGTTTGCCAGTATTTTAACAGTATTGTTAAATATTACCAGTTTTTATGTTTTCAGTTTTTTAATATCTTCTTTCTTTCTTTCTTTCTTTCTTTCTTTCTTTCTTTCTTTCTTCCAGCCAATCCTCGTCCAAATCCCAAACTCTGCCCTTTAATCAGAAGAAAAGAAAAAACAAACGTTCCATCTTCACATTCCGGAGAAATCGAACGCACTGCCATTCCGACCAATCAGAGCTCAGAGAAGGTGCCGGGGGGCGGGGACTGTGGGGAGGAGTGTAGGACTGTGGTGACATCATCACCAGTCCCCACCTCCTCTTCCTCCTCAGTGTCACTGCGCCCAGTGCCCTCTAGCTTTTCCTCCCTGTACTGCACAGTGAATTACAACCCCAACACTGCCAACACTGCCCACACAGACCCAGAGGCTGATGGGATTGAGGAGGTCCCTCAGAGGAAGGCACAAGGGGGACTGGTGGAGGCCAAACCAGTTCAGGGAATCCTACTGCCTGGAATGGGATTACTAGGAATGGGGTATCCAGTGAAACAGGTGAGCCATTAAACAAACAAAATAAATCTTTTAACAGATAGATAGAGAAGTGATCTAATCACTGACACACAGTAATGACTGAATACTGTTACCGTGGACATTACACCCAGGCAGACAAGTAATTGTACTGTATTGAAATACAACATCTAAACCTGTAATTTGGTGTAGTCGGTAGGATCTATAGACAGATAGATAGATAGTTTTAAAAATGTTTAATAACCTTTATTATCAATATGTTCAGCAATCATATAAAACATTACATATCACAATCATAAGCAGAAATCATATTAAACGTGACCTTTCTTTGCATGAATTAAATAAATCTATTCATAAATTAAATACAAAAAATAGCAAAATAGAAATAGACAATGTAAGCCCTTCAAAAAAGACCTGCACATGTTATCTACCATCCCATCCTCAGCTCCCCCTCCACCACAGAGCACACCACCCCTCTGTTCCGCACACCTCCTAGAACACTGCAATCTTAGTCTGGATCATGGGCACCTAACTTTGTTTATAAGTTTGCTAACGTTAGCCACAGTGCAGACCTTGGATCAAACCAATATGTTCTTATCTTATGGTGATTGTTTAACTCAAAACATTAATATCATGACTATATCACTGCTATGTCATCTGCATAGGCCACCACTTTGAATGACTGATTTGGTATATTTGGAATAGAGAGGCCATGTAAGAGCTGCCTCAATAAGGGGTTCAATGGAGAGGGAACATTATTATTATTATTTGTTTATTTAGCAGACGCCTTTTTCCAAGGCGACTTACAGAGACTAGGGTGTGTGAACTATGCATCAGCTGCAGAGTCACTTACAATTACATCTCACCCGAAAGATGGAGCACAAGGAGGTGAAGTGACTTGCTCAGGGTCACACAATGAGTCAGTGGCTGAGGTGGGATTTGAACCGGGGACCTCCTAGTTACAAGCTCATTTCTTTAACCACTGGACCACACTGCCTCCTATATAACTTGGTGGATCCCTCTCTGCACTGGGAAAGGACAGCTCAACACACCATTTACCTTCAGCACAGTGAAAACGTTATTGTAGAGCAAGTGAATTTTCTCCACAAAATTGGGGCTAAAACCAAATTCCCTGAAAATATTAAATAAATATTTTTAGTCTACCTGGTCAAAAGCTTTTTCTTGATCCAGGGAAATTAGACCAGCTTTACAACCAAAGAGCTTGGAGGCTGCTATTAAAAACACATTATCAAAGATAGATCTGTTTAGTAAACAATATGATTGAGATGCACAATAAGGTCCATGACAGTTCTCAGGCAGTTGGCCAATGCCTTAGACAGGATTTTATAAACGGAGCAAAGGAGGCTTACAGGACGGTCAAGTTACATAGGTCACCTTTTTTGGCAACAAAGTCCACAGAGCGCGCCTGCAGCTCAAAGGCATTTCTTTTTGCTGTATACTTCCCTCGAAGACTTCAAAAAGGTCTATCCCCATATGAGAGCAGAGCGCGTTAAAGAGCTCAACTGGCAGTCTATCAATGCCTGGCGCTTTTCCATTATTGAGTCCCTTTAGAGCCTCACTGAGCTCCTTGTCCTCCTCGGGAACCTGGGCCAGACCCTTGAGGAACTGCCGGGCCTCCTGGGACTCCTCTACAACCTCCGCCGTGTACGAGTCAGAGTAGAAAGCCACAACATGCCTCCGGATCACCTCAGGCTCCCTCAACTCCTGACCAGTCGGGGTCTTTAGACAATGGATCAGCTTATGCTGAGCTGCCTTTTTCTCCAACCCAAAAAAAGTATTGAGTTAAGGCATCCACCTGTGAAAGATTTCGAATCCTGGAGCACACCAGCACCCCCCTGTACCCGTGCATCCAACAGATCTGTCAGTTTTTGTTTTCAAGCATTCAATCAGCCTGTTGTCATAGCCAGACTGCAGAGCTCGGTGTAGCTCAGTGATGTCCTCCTCCAGCTCTCTCATGACTATAGCAGTGCTCTGTGTAGCCTGTTCAGTATACTGTTGACACATCCCACCACTTCCTTAGTGAAGAAAAGTCATGTGGCTCCATCTTTCCCAAAAAAAACCTACAACATTTTAAAAAGTGCATCTTGTAACAGTTTGGTATTAAAATGCCAGTATGATTTATACACTCTTGTGAGGGAATAACAATTTTCAGATTGATCATACAATGATCTGAAAAGCCAAATGAATGAATAGAACAATGTGTAACTAAATTTAACTGGTGCTTAAAACTATAAAATGTATCTAATCTGGCCAAAGATACCAGCCCAGGAGCCCCTTTTGCCCATGTGTACTGTCTATCATTAGGGCGCAGATTCCTCCAAGTATCCACCAGTTCATGTAGTGTTAAAACAGCGTGCAGCTCCCTGACTGAGCTGGGGTGAGGCTGTGAGCTGTTCCTATCTAATTGCTCATTTTCAGTGCAGTTGAAGTCGCCAGCCATTAAGAACATAAGAACATGAGAAAGTTTACAAACGAGAGGAGGCCATTCGGCCCATCTTGCTCGTTTGGTTGTTAGTAGCTTATTGATCCCAGAATCTCATCAAGCAGCTTCTTGAAGGATCCCAGGGTGTCAGCTTCAACAACATTACTGAGGAGTTGGTTCCAGACCCTCACGATTCTCTGTGTAAAAAAAGTGCCTCCTATTTTCTGTTCTGAATGCCCCTTTATCTAATCTCTATTTGTGATCCCTGGTCCTTGTTTCTTTTTTCAGGTCAACAAAGTCCCCTGGGTTGACATTGTCTATACCTTTTAGGATTTTGAATGTTTGAATCAGATCACCGCGTAGTCTTCTTTGTTCAAGACTGAATCGATTCAATTTTTTTAGCCTGTCTGCATACGACATGCCTTTTAAACCCAGGATAATTCTGGTTGCTCTTCTTTGCACTATTTCTAGAGCAGCAATAGAACAATCTCCTCAGACTGTTAAGCAGCACTCCATTCAGGGTTTGAAAAAAAAAAAAACCCTCTCTCTGCCATTTTGGAGCATGAATGTTGATAAAAACTAAAGTTGTATTTCCCACCCATACCTGAACCATTAATTATCGTCCTTTAATTACTTCTGTTACTTAAAAAAAAAATGTTGGCAATAAAATGGCACTAAAATTAGAGCCATGGCTGAGAAAGGCTGACCCCTTCCACTCACTGACCCAGGCTGTGTGATTATTATCATCAGTGTGTCTCCTGGAGGAAGCCGACACTTACCCTCTTTTGAACTAAATACTCAAAAAGAGCAGCTCCTTTTACACGCATTCACATTCACAGTCCCCAAACTAAGGGTTTGCTTTGAGGGAGCATAGAGAGATCTATAAGGGTTTGCATTGAGGGAGTGTAGAGAGATCTATAAGGGTTTGCATTGAGGGAGTATAGAGAGAGCTATAAGGGTTTGCATTGAGGGACTGTAGGGAGATCTATAAGGGTTTGCATTGAGGGAGTGTAGAGAGATCTATAAGGGTTTGCATTGAGGGAGTATAGAGATCTATAAGGGTTTGCATTGAGGGAGTGTAGAGGGATCTATAAGGGTTTGCATTGAGGGAGTGTAGAGGGATCTATAAGGGTTTGCATTGAGGGAGTGTAGGGAGATCTATAAGGGTTTGCATTGAGGGAGTGTAGAGAGATCTATAAGGGTTTGCATTGAGGGAGTGTAGAGGGATCTATAAGGGTTTGCATTGAGGGAGTATAGAGAGAGCTATAAGGGTTTGCATTGAGGGAGTGTAGAGAAAGGAGAATTAGAAAGAAAACCAAGTAAACAGGAAAAAGAAAAAGTACTTGAAGGTGCTTAAACATCATTTTTTTCAGAGTAGCGCACACTTTACTTCACGTTCACGTTCTTCAGTCTATCTCTCTCTTTCTTTTCTATCCCTAAAGCTTCAGCGTTGCGCGTCACCTGCTGAGCCAAGCTCAGAAACAGCTGGAGAACGAATTCGCTCAGCACTGTGCCCTCCTCTCAATTGCTGACTAGCTGACAGCTCGCAAGTGAAAGAGGAGTCAGTGTCCCTGCCTTCCTCATCACTCGCCGTGCTGTCTTCAATCACACGTCTCAGCTCTCTGATTCCCTGGTCGGGCACCGGGCCCTCTCTCTGTGCTCTCAGAAAAGTGCCTGCTTTTTGCAGCAGGTGCTTCGATTTCTCTTTCCTCTTCCCGTTGGCGAATATAAATTCTGCTGTGTCCTTATTTACTCCCCCCCCCTCCTCTATCTCATCCCCTGAAACCCCCACTCCCTGATTTCTGCTCTGAGGAGTAACCTGTTCCTCTACCACTTCACCCCCTGTGTGTCTTTCTGTACAGCAGTTTTAATCTGTGCTCCCATTTCCGCTAACACTGCCTGCTCTGTCTCCCACAGCGACTGAACTATTCTGACTTGCCGGCTCCCTGGCTCACCTCCTCCGCCCCCTGAGGCTCATTGTCCTTGCTGTTTTCCCCTTCAGCTCCCAAATCCTCAGCCATATTGTCTGCTTGCCCGACTCCCTGACAGGGCATCTCTGCAGTACCTTCAGCAGGATTGCTCTCCCAGAGGTCCCTTCCCCTGCAGTGCTGATTTCCCCATCACCTTGCTTACAGTTTCTGCTTTATGCCCTTCACGACCACATTTAAAACATTTCATTAATCAGAAGACGCAAACACAATGTCTTCACTCCCATCTACTTGAAACTGTAGTACAATGTTTAGATCTCCATTAATATCGTTCAGCAGCATATAGAGCTGGAGATTTACAGCCTAGAGGGATCATTGAGATTCCTGACATAATCTGTCCGTGTCTGCTCAACTCTCTAACAGTGAGGTCATTACTCAGAAACGGCAGAACATTTGAAACTGTTACTTTTCTAGCAGAGACTGCAAGTGGCAAAATAGAAACCAGAGCTCCGTCTATCACTAATCCCTCTTGAACTCTCCTCAGCACCAACGCTTCATCATTCATAAATCCGACAGCTTTATTCATCCTTGACGCTGACCTGATATTTGCACATCCTACAGCTTTACCAAGTTCAGCAACACATTTTTCAACAGAGACACGGGGATCTACTGTCATTTTATTCTGTGTCGCCGAGCAAGATTAGCGGACGTCATTTTATTAAAGACCCAACTCTTAACCCAATTTTTTAACACCAACAACATAATTAATTAATTAATGAATTAATTAATTAAAAAAGGAAAGAAAAATGGGAGAATCCCCACACTCACTCTGAGCTCCGCGCTCCACACACACGCCACAAGCACTCCGACAGACATTGCGTGCAGCAGCACCAACAGGTAGATAGATAGATAGGTAGATAGATAGATAGATAGAGAGATAGATAGATAGATAGATAGATAGATAGATAGATAGATAGAGTTTTGAAAGATTTGATTTGAATGGAATGAGGAAGGCTGTTTAGTTAATGTTGGTTGTAAAACCATGAAGTGAAATACAATTTAATTTGGCAGACAGATAAATGGATGGTGCTTACTGATATAAACATTGGCTGATCTAGCCGGTGTTACACATGTCTATGGCAGTGCAGCTAGAACTGAAGAGCGACTCCTGAACTTGGACTCAGAGCAGCACAATCATTGTAATAATTTGTTTTTTTTGTAATAATTAGAAGCACTGTGAAAGATTGCAAACATCATAAAAAGGTAAGGGAGACAGTTAAATTAAGACAATGTCAATGTCTTTACCATCAACCTGCCCCCCCACCTCCTCCCCTCTCTGCAACACTCTGCCCCCTAGTGGATGGAAGAAATACACCAGTATTTCAGATAGAACAGATGCAGTATATCTTCCATCCACAAGGGGGTAGTGTATTGCAGTGTTCAGGTTAATGGTTCCAGCCGTACTGAGAAACATGTTTGAGAGCTTTATTGAGGCCACAGTCAGACTTTAAACTTCTTTTAACTTTTTTGATTTTTCAGAAAAACAATTCGGAGAAAACCAGTGAGGGGAAACAAACAGTCAGACAGGAACCAGTTCAGACTTGTTTCAAACCACAGCCTCCGCCCCAGTCTCTGAAACCCAGTTTAGCCTCCTTCAGGCAAACCAGAGTCTCGGAAACATCTGGTGAGACTTTAAAAACATCTTCTGAATAGGAGTGAGGGGAGAGAGATAGGGAGAGAGGGGGCGATATGGGGAGATAGAGGAGAGAGAGAGAGATAGGGAGGGAGGGAGGGAGCGAGGGAGGGATAGATAGAAAGGGATGTGGAAGGGAGGGAAGGAGAGGGAGAAAGGGAGCGAGCGGGAGAGATGGGGAGAGAGGGAAGAGATGGAGAGAAAGCGATAAATAGAGGGGAGAGACTGAAGCCAAGACTTAATTAGACTTGTATAGAATCAATTGCGTAAAAAAACTAGAGAGAGGGAGAGGGGTAGGGAGGAAAAGAAGAAGAAGAAGAAGAGAGAGGAACTATTTAACATGTTTCTGATTGAAAATAAATTGTTGCGGTCAGCATTTAGCAAAGACATCGTCGTTTGTTTTTTTAAGTAGCTACATTTTATCTGGAGAATGAAACCGCTCAGGATGGAGAGGATGACATGGAATCAGCAGAGGAGGAGAGAGAAAGGGAGAGGGGGAGCGAGGAAGAGCAGAGACAAACGACAAACTTACCAGAAACAGTGAGTAACGATTCTTCTAAATGAAAACATGATTCAGACAGTACCCCTGAGTTTCAGACTCCATAGTTTTCTATGTGATACACTGTTTGAGTCACTGCAATAATGAGCATTACAAAAATGTAAAGGGGACAATAAAAAAAAAACGAACAAAATTGTATTTTAAGCAACTTGTTGTTTTTGCTTTGGTTTGGCCATCAGAATGCCGATAGCGAATCAAATTGGTCACAGAACCCCCAAGCCCCGCCCCTGCCACCTCACCCTCTGACATCATCTCAGGAGGCGGCCAATGAGAAGCAAGTTCCTCCTCCTGTCCCGTCCCCTACCTCCAAGCCTCTGTTTCAAAAGAGAGAGAGCGAGACTTCGGGTAAGATATTGAACTAAACTTCATCAGTGTAACGTGTGTGAGAGATATTGGACGTGTCTGATTGTTGCCTTGATCTTGTGATATTATAGGTAGTTCATCCAGAACTTAAGAAAGTTTACAAATGAGAGGAGGCCATTTGTCCCATCTTGCTCGTTTGGTTGTTAGTAGCTTATTGATCCCAGAATCTCATCAAACAGCTTCTTGAAGGATTCCAGGGTGTCAGCTTCAACTTAAAGGGTTTATAAGGACCTTTTTTTAACATTTTGACCACTTTTTAAAACCCAGTTCGTGGCCTGTCATTGACAGAGTGTGTCTAGTTATACTATCTCGCCAGGTTTGAAATTGCTGGCTGTGAGCAGTGGCACTGGAACAATTTTTAGAGTGGGGGTGCTGGAAGCCATTGAACAAAACTGTAACCCCTATATGTGATGGAAGCCATGCAAAGCTAAGGGGGTGCTACTGCACCCCCAGCACCCCTTGTTCCAGCGCCCTTGGCTGTGAGCACCCAAGACGGCGAGCCACAGTACGCTGCTCTAGGCCAGCCTCCAACATGCCGATTGCGCAAGGCTGCTCTCTTGACAGACGTGGCATATTGTTTTTATTCTGTGATTTTGTTATTGCTTTTATTCAAGCTTGCAATTCAAAAGCTGAAATCACTCCATATCCAGTGTCCAATCAACTGTCTCACAAATTAGGTGATTAAGTGCATATGCTTCAGTCATAGTCACTCAAGCATGTCGTGGTCAAGGATGAATGATCGAGTGATTAAAAAGAAACCAAAAACATTTAGTGACTGTCCATCATTTATATACCTTATTTTTTTTTCGAAAATAAATGTGTTAGAATAGTGATAAGTTTCTTTTGGTGCTCGGTTCCTATAGGCGCTATATATACAGTGCCTATAGGAAGTATTCACCCCCCTTGGACGTTTTCACAGTTTGTTGTGTTACAACCTGAAATCTTGATGCATTTAAATTGATTTTCCTTTGATTTACACAACCTACTTAACACTTTGAAGAGGCAAGAGAATTTTTATTGTGAAACAACAGTTAATAAAAAATAAAAAAACTGTGAGCAGGGAGAGGGTTAAATTCCTCCCTGCCTAAAAACATGTGCGTATGCACGTTTTGTTTCATTGTTTAATTGATTTTATTGTTAATTATCCCCTGCACCTGGAAGTAATTGTAAATTAGAACCAGGTGCAGGGTATTTAAGAGGTGCAGTCAGTCTGCACGGGGCTGCTGAGTAGAAGGAAGCAGAAGAGGTGTACTAAACCTTTAAACCTGTGTGGTTTGTTTGTTTTGATGACAGGTAAACGGCTTAGCCGTCCTGCAAGCTAGTCAGGGACCTGTCTGTGTAGTCAGTGCTCCAACACGGAGTTAGGATTTTGTTGATTTCATTTTTGTGTATTAAAAATAGCGCGTAAGCGCTTAAAAATCAATGTCTGTGTCCAGGGTCTCAATCATAGGGGCAAACGGACGACTATTCTTTGCAAAAAAACTTTGTTAATGCATCAGTTAGGGTTGGTATTAAAACGTCAAAAGGAGGGAAATGCGATGCTAGGGTTTTTAACCCTAACTCTGCATTCCCTCCCACCCCCTTACAAGCAGTGGAAGGGGCATGGCAACACAAGCAACCACAGACATCATCAGTTAAGACAAACAACATACAACTCTCTGCAGATAACACAAGAGACATCCATCATCATGGTCCACTAGGTGTATGACCTCTAAGTGCTCCCTAGAGACCTACTGGGAGCTGCCGAGGTTGTCAGGGAATGCACACTGCATAAGGATGGATATTTACAGAACGCATGTGTGTGCTATCTGCCAACATAGTCCTAAAACATACAGAACATACTGGTATTACTGCACGACGTATTCAGCCCAGCCATCCCATTAAACTGTATTCTGTTGCTCATCCAGTATGACATTGAAAAAGTCTTGGTTGATCCGTGTTGTTGGTGCTGCCCTCTCAAACTGACATGACACAGCACATTCCATGTTACTATGAATGCTAATGCCAGCCCATCACCCCTTCCCCCCCTTGCAAAAGACTGATTTATGCCATTGAACAGTTCCATACAACAGAAAGTTATGCTAGGACGTAGATTGATGTTACAGCACTATTGGTAGTCCTACTGTCATGGAACTGTGTCTCATGATTTATCATCATAGATATACACTCCCCTTCATGTTCCCCACCCCCCACCAAACAAACTGATGCACATCAAACATGTGGATGCCACACTAGACATTGGTTATGGCAGTGGAATTCATAGAGGTACAGTGTGATGTTGGTGCCACTATTATGCATATGTCTCCTACTAGACCTGCATAAGCAGTGCCCAGCCATACACAACCCCCTAACACACTGGCATGACAGTAGACTTCATGCACCTAGTAGACCGTGACAATGGATGTCTCTTGTGTTATCTGCAGAGAGTTGTTCGTCTTAACTGATGATGGCTGTCTGTGGTTGCTTGTGTTGCCTTGCCCCTTCCACTGCTTGTAAGGCTTAAAAACCCTAACATCGCATTTCCCTCCTTTTGTCATTTTAATATCAGCCCTAACTGATTTGCAAAGAATTGCCTTTCTTTTTGAGAATATATATTGATAGCTAGAAAGCCTGTATATTCTATTATAGAGCACTAAAAGTAAGAGGCTATATTTGTAAACTTGATCTAACACGTCACATATGTTAAACACTGGCACAGGCTTATATATAATACACATGATTAGTTTTTCTTCACCTATTCACACCAAGTGTTTAGCTTTTCAATGCTTCAGCGTGTTTAAATTACAATCACTGTATAGTTTAATATGTGTTTAGAAAATAAACATCAAGCCACGTTTATTATCTGTTGCCTGCAGGCATTTCATTTTATGTTTCATTCTTAATTTCTACAGTGTAAGTGGTTCTCTAGATTCAGTTTAATCATGTGTATTTGTGGTTTTCATAAGAGTCGGTAGAGACGGACACTCCATACACCCCCATATTCTGATACTCTTAATAAAGAATATTGTAACCAGGTTTCATCACAATCAGAGAAGTAGTTCTCTAGATACAGTTCCCAGTGTTTCTCAATCCAGTCCCGGAGACACACTAACGGTCCAGGTTTTTGATCCAACCTGCACTGCTTTACGTTCCTGTGGCAGTGTGCCCTGCCTCTGTGTGGATTTTATGTTTATCTTTTGTATGTAGTGTGTTAGTGCTGGGGTATGTATAAGTGCATGGGATATAATGTTGCACACGTTTTGTAATAACATTTTTGTTCAACCTGTTTGTTTTGTCAAAGTGTTTTGTCTGTTCAAGTGTCTGTTCATTTAATAAACGAGCAAGCAGCACATTTTTCATTTCCCCAATCTGCTGTGGATGTTCTCTTCATTTCACTCGCAGTGCTGTGTGTTTGTTCCGGGTCTAACGTTACCGCTCAAGCCAGCTTGCCACAGTTCCATTTAAAACACTCACGTGTTCTGGGACCTAAATAGATTGTGTGAATTATTAATTGTGCTGCGTGCTCCACCAGTCTACTATTTTCCCCCCTTTTGAAACAAAATAAAACAAACAAAAAAAAAAAGATATACAGTACTGTGCAAAAGTTTTAGGCAGGTGTGAAAAAATGCTGTAAAGTAAGAATGCTTTCAAAAATAGACATGTTAATAGATTATATTTATCAATTAACTAAATGCAAAGTGAGTGAACAGAAGAAAAATCTAAATCAAATCCATATTTGGTGTGACCACCCTTTGCCTTCAAAACAGCATCAAGCATCAATTCTTCTAGGTACACTTGCACACAATTTTTGAAGGAACTCGGCAGGTAGGTTGGCCCAAACATCTTGGAGAACTAACCACAGTTCTTCTGTGGATTTAGGCAGCCTCAGTTGCTTCTCTCTCTTCATGTAATCCCAGACAGACTCGATAATGTTGAGATCAGGGCTCTGTGGGGCCATACCATCACTTCCAGGACTCCTTTTTTTCTTTACGCTGAAGATAGTTCTTAATGACTTTCGCTGTATGTTTGGGGTCGTTGTCATGCTGCAGAATAAATTTGGAGCCAATCAGATGCCTCCCTGATGGTATTGCATGATGGATAAGTATCTGCCTGTACTTCTCAGCATTGAGGAGACCATTAATTCTGACCAAATCCCCAACTCCATTTGCAGAAATGCAGCCCCAAACTTGCAAGGAACCTCCACCATGCTTCACTGTTGCCTGCAGACACTCATTCGTGCACGCTCTCCAGCCCTTTGGCGAACAAACTGCCTTCTGCTACAGCCAAATATTTCAAATTTTGACTCATCAGTCCAGAGCACCTGCTGCCATTTTTCTGCACCCCAGTTCCTGTGTTTGTTAGTTGAGTTGCATGGCCTTATTTCCACGCCGGAGGTATGGCTTTTTGGCCGCAAGTCTTCCATGAAGGCCACTTCTGACCAGACTTCTCCAGACAGTAGATGGGTGTACCAGGGTCCCACTGTTTTCTGCCAGTTCTGAGCTGATGGCACTGCTGGACATCTTCCGACATGGCGGGAAGTAAGCATGATGTGTCTTTCATCTGCTGCAGTAAGTTTCCTTGGCCGACCACCGCGCCCACGGTCCTCAACATTGCCTGTTTCTTTGTGCTTCTTCAAAGAGCTTGGACAGCACATCTGGAAACCCCTGTCTGCCTTGAAATTTCTGCCTGGGAGAGACCTTGCTGATGCAGTATAACTACCTTGTGTGTTGTTGCTGTGCTCAGTCTTGCCATGGTGTATGACTTTTGACAGTAAACTGTCTTCAGCAACCTCACCTTGTTAGCTGAGTTTGGCTGTTCCTCACCCAGTTTTATTCCTCCCACACAGCTGTTTCTGTTTCAGTTAATGATTGTGTTTCAACCTACATATTGAATTGATGATCATTAGCACCTGTTTGGTATAATTGTTTAATCATACACCTGACTATATGCCTACAAAATCCCTGACTTTGTGCAAGTGTACCTAGAAGAATTGATGCTGTTTTGAAGGCAAAGGGTGGTCACACCAAATATGGATTTGATTTAGATTTCTTCTGTTCACTCACTTTGCATTTAGTTAATTGATAAATATAATCTATTAACATGTCTATTTTTGAAAGCATTCTTACTTTACAGCATTTTTCACACCTGCCTAAAACTTTTGCACAGTACTGTATATATATATATATATATATATATATATATATATATATATATATATATATATATATATATATATATATATATGTTATGGACCGATGCCGAAATTGGGCAGTTGCCAAAATGCCCGGGCAGATCGCCCAGCAAAGTGCCCAGCTGCGGTGGGCAGATGCTGAATTAGCATCGCATTTTATGTTATTTCGGCATCTGCCCGGGCAGTTCGTCAACTGCCCACAGCTGATGGCAAAGAAAGATTTTTAACAGATACAATATACTACTAATAGAGAGTGAATTATCTCTGTTGCCTTTAAGCGCAAAAGTGCACCACCATCGAGCCACCCATTGCCATGTTTATTTAACATGTTTATTTAACTAACTTAAATACTTTCTGAACGCTAGTTTAGAGCAATGGTACTCAACAAAATATCAATGCACAAGGTTAGTTTCATTGTGGGTTAGATATAGACGTTAGAGCAATTGGCGGGGAAAAAACGAGTCCAGAATAAAATGCAACAATATTTTATTGTATTCTTATTGTCAGAAGGAGGGACTCAATGTGTTGCAAAGGGTCATGAAAGATAAGCTTGCAACATTGAGCAGAGCTGAGCCGACGCTACAAAGGAAACGCTACAAAAACTTTTATAAAGACCCATTCAAATTTGTAAAGAAGTTATTCACCAGTGAGAAAAATGGCACACTAAAATCATCTAAGATTGAGCTGGAGAGATATTTGGAGGAAACACATACAGATTCAAAAAGGCAGGAGCCTATGTCAATTCCTTCAGACATCCCACCTATCAATCCACCAGAATACCAAATGGAGGACTGTGCACCTAAGTAGAAAGAAGTAGAGCAAGCTGTGAAAAAAGCCAGGGCTTCATCATCACCAGGGCCTAATGGAGTTCTGTACAGAGTGTACATGAGTGCTTCAGGAGTTCTACGAATCCTGTGGAAATTGATGAAAGTGGCATGGGAAAAACAGGTTGTACCAAGAGCATGGCGCCGAGCAGGTGGAGTCTTACCTATTAAAGAACTGCTTCATTGACACTTCAGCACAAAAAGCGGGCATTCCAGGTTTCCCAGGATGCTTAGAACACATCAGCATGATCTGGCAACAAATTCAATCAGCTAAAAAGGAGAGGAAGGAGCTCCATGTGACATTCCTGGATTTGGCTAATGCATATGGTTCAGTGCCACATGAACTTCTTTGGGCAGCATTTGATTTTTTAAGAAAGAACAAAAGAACATAAGAAAGTTTACAAACGAGAGGAGGCCTTTCAGCCCATCTTGCTCGTTTGGTTGTTAGTAGCTTATTGATCCCAGAATCTCATCAAGCAGCTTCTTGAAGGATCCCAGGGTGTCAGCTTCAACAACATTACTGGGGAGTTGGTTCCAAACCCTCACAATTCTCTGTGTAAAAAAGTGCCTCCTATTTTCTGTTCTGAATGCCCCTTTATCTAATCTCCATTTGTGACCCCTGGTCCTTGTTTCCTTTTTCAGGTCAAAAGTCCCTGGGTCGACATTGTCTATACCTTTTAGAATTGTGAATGCTTGAATCAGATCGCTGCATAGTCTTCTTTGTTCAAGACTAAATAGATTCAATTATTTTAGCCTGTCTGCATAAGACATGCTTTTTAAACCCGGGATAATTCTGGTTGCTGTTCTTTGCACTCTTTCTAGAGCAGCAATATCCTTTTTGTAACGAGGTGACCAGAACTGAACACAATATTCTAGATGAGGTCTTACTAATGCATTGTAAAGTTTTAACATTACTTCCCTTGATTTAAATTCAACACTTCTCACAATATATCCAAGCATCTTGTTGGCCTTTTTTATAGCTTCCCCACATTGTCTAGATGAAGACATTTCTGAGTCAACATAGATTCCTTCTTCAATTTCAGTATCTCCCATAAGATATTTATAATGCACATTTTTATTGCCAGTGTACCGATGACAATAACAAATTTAGTGAAAGCCTACTTTGGAGATTTGCAATTTTGTTTTTCAACTTCAGAATTCAGCACTACATGGCAATGCCTAGAAGTTGGAATAATGGCAGGATGCACCATTTCTCCACTGGCTTTTACCATGGCAATGGAAGTAATCATTAGGGCATCAAAATGGTTAGTGGGAGGAGAGCACTTGGCTTCTGGAATGCAACTACCACCAATTCGAGCTTACATGGATGACATGACAACTATGACTACAACAGTAGCCTGCACTAATCGGTTATTGGGCAAATTAACCAATAACATCGAATGGGCACAAATGCAATTCAAGCCTGCTAAATCAAGGAAACATCTCTATAATTAAAGGTAAATTAGTAGACAAATGGTTCTACATTAATGGTGAGGCAATACCAACAGTATCTGAGAAGCCAGTGAAAAGTCTTGGGAGATGGTACGACAGGGATCTAAAGGACACAGTTCATGTGGGAGAAGTTAGACAACAAGCAGTGCAAGGGTTGAAGAGCATAGACAGCAGCACTTTACCGGGCAAACTGAAACTCTGGTGCTTTCAGTTTGGTCTACTGCCGATGTTCCTGTGGCCATTGACTGTACGACGTTTCTGTGACAACAGTAGAGAAGCTGGAAGCTTTAATCAGTTCATAATCAGGAAATGGTTTGGAGTTCCACGCTGCCTCAGCAGAGTGGGACTTTATGGTAAAGGAATACTGCAGCTACCTGTCTCCGCTCTAACCGAGGAGTTTAAGTGCGCCAAGGCCAAATGACATTAGTAGATTCAAGTAACAAATGCGTAAGGGAGGCAGCACCTGTGTTGAAAACTGGAAGAAAGTGGGCGGCAAAGAAAGCCGTGGAAGATGCAAAGGCTGCCCTTCGAATTGCTGATATCATGGTGCAAGTTCAGCATGAACGAGGGGGTCTTGGTCTCAGTTCAGCTCCTCCTACATGGCAAAGGCAACCCCAGCTCAACGGAGGAAGCTGGTAGTCAACGAGGTGCAAAAGCAGGAGGAGAGGATGAGGTGTGTAAAGGCCATTTTCCAGGCCAAGCAGGGAGGATGGATGGGATGGAAGAGTGTGGAACAACGCAAGATCGGCTGGCAAGACCTATGGACAATGGAACAGAGCAGGATCAGTTTCCTATCAGATCAACATATGATGTTCTCCCATCACCACAGAACCTAAACCTCTGGGTGGGTGAGGATCCCTCATGTCCTTTGTGTTCAGCACTTCTTTTTTTTTCACTATCTGGAGCTACCGTGCCACAATTAGAGAGAGAGAGAGAGTATTCAAAAGTTTGTCAACAGCAAATGATTTGCAGCAAGATTAGGGGTGGGGTTTGTATTGCCCATTTTTCCTCACTCAGACTCCTTACTAAATACCCTGGTATCTCTGAATAGATAATCGTCTCCTCTTTAAAAATATGCTAAATATTTTAATGAGCAAGACATATATGTAACATTTTGAAATCTAACATGAAATACTACTGTATTACTACCAGTATATTATTTGATGAAAAACTTTTGGCCACAGCTTTAAATGTTTGTCTGTCTGTCTGTCTGTCTGTCTGTCTGTCTGTCTGCAGCTCAGGATATTCCTAAAGGCTGTGCTCCAGTCAAACCTCATCGAACCCGACGCACTTACTCTACTGAGAATGAGACTGCCGTGACCTCACCCCCCTGTAACCAAGGTAACCAACCACACCTGCCCATCCCCATGACTTTATCTCAATATCTGCCACTTTTGATCAAGTTTGTTTTGCTGGCAATACACTGGCTGTGCACTAGATGATGCTGCATTCTGGTATAGAAATACTAAAGGAAATGTAATAAATTCAGTGCTTTGACTCAGAGTTCAGGAGCTGCCAGATATATGCAATTTAGTTTAGATCAGCCTGCTGAAACTCTGACAGCCTTAACGCTTGATAAATGATTATATTTTTTTTAAAAAAAAAAGATGTTTCTTGCAGGCCCTCAGAAAGACACCCCTGCTCCACAAACAAGACCCCCAGACAGGAAGCCTGCAGTGAAAGCAAAACCTCCAATGAACTGCCCACTAGTGATAGAAACAGGTGAGAGAGGGGAGGGGAGGAGAGAGAGGAGGGGTGGGGACAGGCAAGAGGAGAGACGGGAGGGGAGGGGATGGGATATAGGGGAGAGGGAGTGGAGGAGAGAGGGGAAGGGATGGGAGAGAGAGAGATAGAAAGGAAGGCAAAAACTAGCCATTCAACTTTCTTTTAGAGGGAATGTTAAACCCAGTTTTTCTCGTTTCATTTTTTTAGGCGATGACAATCAGACAGAAAGAGAACTTCAATCCTGACCATCTCAGAGGCAGCAATCAACAATCCATCTGGAGAAATAATACAAATATATATATATATAGAGAGAGAGATATTTAAACAGTGTGCACACACCCAGGGATATAGAAACGGTACAGGGTGATTAACCAGAACTTCAGAATAACAACAAACAGGGTACAGGAAAGAAAGAAAGAAAGAAAGAAAGAAAGAAAGAAAGAAAGGATATAATCAAGAAAGACAAAGAAAGAGAATCGTTTTTCTAAAATCCTGTGTTAATTTTCCTCCTGAGTTATAACAGAGTTTGAAGAGTTTCTCTTCTAACCTCCTATACTACTTTAGTACTAGCAGGAGCATGCATGTTCTGTTCTATTCTATTCCATTCTATTTTATTCTATACATGTATGTCTGTATATAGTCACAGTGTCATGGCATTGTACAAAACCACAAGAATTCAAAAATCCCAAATTTAAAACAATCCCAGAATAGAACTTATATGTTATAAGAAGAAAAAATAAACTTTTACAGAACTCAAAACTGTCTCTTCAAATCCTTTTTATTCTGTATAAAAAATGATTTTTACAAAAATGTAGACAGAATTCTATACAGAATTAGAACTTCATATAGACACCATGTTGGGTAGCTGCTGCAGTTCTGTACAGGGTTTTATATTAGTGTTATATAGTGTGGTCCCGCCAGCATTGCCCTGTGTACATTACAGCACAGAGAAGTTATTATATTTGCATATATATATATATATATATATATATATATATATATATATATATATATTGAAAGTTGCCATTAAGATTAATGTTTTTTTTTAAGTATGTATGTAAAATACTTTATATATATTAAGATAAATAATAGCAGACTGGCTATAATTCTAAATATGTGCGTTACTCTAATTTAGAGTTTGGGTTATAAAAAATTACAATGTAGAAACTTGCTGACTTTAATAAAATGCAATGCCCATCGAATACTCTAGATGGCAGCCTTTCCATGCCAAGACAATACTATAGCCATGCTGTATATAACACAAGCAGATCCGAGCAGATCACAATCCAGGAAGTAGGACTGATTTCAGTGGCAGACAGACAGTGCCAATAATGGTTCTGTATTATACTGAGGGACGATGGTAGCAGAAGTACAGGGCAGCTACTGCAGAGATTTTTCACAGTAACACTTTTTCGAAACTAGACGTCCCAGCGCTGCTCAGATTGCTCATGCTGCACCCGCAGAGAGAAAAACCCATTAGTCAGGTATATACTGACAGCACTGAGAGCGCAGCAGTTTCAACTTGATCGATATTCATTCCAGGGTTTGCTGAGGCCAGCATTAAAAGCAATTTCAATTTAAAAAGACTAAAAAGAAGCACTTGCGAATACTGTACAGACACATGCACACCTGCTTGTGATGACACTGCCCCACCTATAGGGGGCAGACTGACATGTTTGTACCCCATTATAGGTGTGATTCCTACAGTATTCTCTGTTACACGCCCCTTGCTATTTTATGATGTTTGCAAACATTCTGAGTGCTTCTGGGTTTCTCCGATATCGAGTTATTATCACTTGTCTCTAAACCTGCCTTTACCTGGCTTTGAGCTTCTCTGGAGAATCCTAAGTGCCAGTGCCAGCCTTCCTCCTTCCGTTCAGTCATGTGACAATATCACCTCTCAACTCTGCCAGCCCCGCCTACTCTACATGTAGACAGAGAGTAGGTGGGGCTGGCAGAGCTGTCACATGATGTGAATGGAATGAGGAAGGCTGCTCAGTGCCCTGCTCGGTTCACCAGGTAAAGGCAGGTTTAGAGATACGATGATAAGAAGTAATGCTTCTCTGTTGTGTATTACCATCCCTTAAAATAGTTTCCCATCGTAAATGCAAAGTGTAATCAAGCACAGTGAAAGCATGGTAAAGCACAGAGAGGTCTGGTAAAGCATAGGGAGGCATTGTAAAGCACTGAGAGGTACGGTAAAGCATAGGGAAGCATTGTAAAGCACAGAGAGGTCTGGTAAAGCATAGGGAAGCATTGTAAAGCACAGAGAGGTGTGGTAAAGCATAGGGAAGCATTGTAAAGCACAGAGAGGTGTGGTAAAGCATAGGGAAGCATTGTAAAGCACAGAGAGGTACGGTAAAGCATAGGGAAGCACTGTAAAGCACAGAGAGGTGTGGTAAAGCATAGGGAAGCATTGTAAAGCACAGAGAGGTACAGTAAAGCATAGGGAGGCATTGTAAGGCACAGAGAGGTATGGTAAAGCATAGGGAAGCATTGTAAAGCACAGAGAGGTGTGGTAAAGCATAGGGAAGGATTGTAAAGCACAGAGAGGTGTGGTAAAGCATGGGGAAGCATTGTAAAGCATAGGGAGGCATTGTAAAGCACAGAGAGGTACAGTAAAGCATAGGGAAGCATTGTAAAGCACAGAGAGGTACAGTAAAGCATAGGGAAGCATTGTAAAGCACAGAGAGGTCTGGTAAAGCAAAGGGAAGCATTGTAAAGCACAGAGAGGTCTGGTAAAGCATAGGGAAGCATTGTAAAGCACAGAGAGGTCTGGTAAAGCATAGGCAAGCATTGTAAAGCACAGAGGTCTGGTAAAGCATAGGGAAGCATTGTAAAGCACAGAGAGGTGTGGTAAAGCATAGGGAAGCATTGTAAAGCACAGAGAGGTGTGGTAAAGCATAGGCAAGCATTGTAAAGCACAGAGAGGTCTGGTAAAGCATAGGGAAGCATTGTAAAGCACAGAGAGGTCTGGTAAAGCATAGGGAATCATTGTAAAGCACAGAGAGGTATGGTAAAGCATAGGGAAGCATTGTAAAGCACAGAGAGGTCTGGTAAAGCATAGGGAAGCATTGTAAAGCACAGAGAGGTCTGGTAAAGCATAGGCAAGCATTGTAAAGCACAGAGAGGTGTGGTAAAGCATAGGCAAGCATTGTAAAGCACAGAGAGGTCTGGTAAAGCATAGGGAAGCATTGTAAAGCACAGAGAGGTCTGGTAAAGCATAGAGAAGCATTGTAAAGCACAGAGAGGTATGGTAAAACATAGGGAAGCATTGTAAAGCACAGAGAGGTCTGGTAAAGCATAGGGAAGCATTGTAAAGCACAGAGGTGTGGTAAAGCATAGGGAAGCACTGTAAGCACAGAGAGGTCTGGTAAAGCATAGGGAAGCATTGTAAAGCACAGAGAGGTCTGGTAAAGCATAGGGAAGCATTGTAAAGCACAGAGAGGTCTGGTAAAGCATATTAATAAACATGGCAAACCAGGGTAAATGATGGGAAATGCATGGGGGTAAACTGCAAAAATAAACTTTTGTAAGGATCACTTTATAAATTTCACATTTTCGTGTATGAATGAGGAACACATAATAAAACACAAAAATAGGAGGAGTGGCAAACACTGTTGCAGCAGCAAAGGTCATTCAAAATGATCTAGACAGCATTCAGAACTGGGCAAACACATGGTAAATTACATTTAATAGAGAAAAGTGTAAGGTACTGCATGCAGGCAATAAAAATGTGCGTTATAAATATCATATGGGAGATTCTGAAATTGAAGAAGGAATCTATGAAAAAGACCAAGGAATTTATGTTGACTCAGAAATGTCTTCATCTAGACAATGTGGGGAAGCTATAAAAAAGGCCAACAAGATGTTTGGATATATTGTGAGAAGTGTTGAATTTAAATCAAGGGAAGTAATGTTAAAACTTTACAATGCATTAGTAAGACCTCATCTAGAATATTGTGTTCAGTTCTGGTCACCTCGTTACAAAAAGGATATTGCTGCTCTAGAAAGAGTGCAAAGAAGAGCGACCAGAATTATCCCGGGTTTAAAAAGCATGTCTTATGCAGACAGGCTAAAATAATTGAATCTATTCAGTCTTGAACAAAGAAGACTATGCAGCGATCTGATTCAAGCATTCACAATTCTAAAAGGTATAGACAATGTCGACCCAGGGGACTTTTTCGACCTGAAAAAGGAAACAAGGACCAGGGGTCACAAATGGAGATTAGATAAAGGGGCATTCAGAACAGAAAATAGGAGGCACTTTTTTACACAGAGAATTGTGAGGGTTTGGAACCAACTCCCCAGTAATGTTGTTGAAGCTGACACCCTGGGATCCTTCAAGAAGCTGCTTGATGAGATTCTGGGATCAATAAGCTACTAACAACCAAACGAGCAAGATGGGCTGAAAGGCCTCCTCTCGTTTGTAAACTTTCTTATGTTCTTTGTTCTTTCTTAAAAAATCAAATGCTGCCCAAAGAAGTTCATGTGGCACTGAACCATATGCATTAGCCAAATCCAGGAATGTCACATGGAGCTCCTTCCTCTCCTTTTTAGCTGATTGAATTTGTTGCCAGATCATGCTGATGTGTTCTAAGCATCCTGGGAAACCTGGAATGCCCGCTTTTTGTGCTGAAGTGTCAATGAAGCAGTTCTTTAATAGGTAAGACTCCACCTGCTCGGCGCCATGCTCTTGGTACAACCTGTTTTTCCCATGCCACTTTCATCAATTTCCACAGGATTCGTAGAACTCCTGAAGCACTCATGTACACTCTGTACAGAACTCCATTAGGCCCTGGTGATGATGAAGCCCTGGGATCAATAAGCTACTAACAACCAAACAAGCAAGATGGGCTGAATGGCCTCCTCTCGTTTGGAAACTTTCTTATGTTCTTAGGATAGTTCTTGGTATAACAATTCCAAACATTTCATTTCATTTAAACTAGAGCATTTTAAAATATACATCCTGAAGTTTAAATAGAAAGGAATAGTAGATCTTTAACTACGCAGTAAATTACATCACAAACACATGAATGTATTTAAATAGAAATATATTTCTCCTGCAAAAGACTCTTCTAAATGCTGCTGTTTAGTACCAGGGAAGGCTTTGTAAGATATTTGGTTTTCTGACACATCTCAAGTTAAGTACATTTCTGATTCTCAGCAGCGCAAGGATTTTATTAATCTGCTGTGGCAGTAAAATATTCAAATCCCCCGAAGAAACACAACTGACAAAACACCTCTCTGAAAACGACAGGAAAACAGCAGCTTCATTTAATATGGATTAATGTGTGTGAGAGTGTGTGTGTGTGTGTGAGAGATAGAGAGAGAGAGTGTGGGAGTGTGTATGTTCGTGTGTCGTGTGTGTGTGTGTGAGAGAGAGAGTGTGGGAGTGTGTATGTCTGTGTGTATGTCTGTGTGTCTGTGTGTGTGTCTCTGTGTATATGTGTGTGTGTCTCTGTGTGTGTGTGTCTCTGTGTGTGTGTGTGTCTACGATTTTAAAATTACTTTCGAGAAAACTTTTAATAACCTAGTTTTCTTTCAGATCCATTCTCTTGCCTCTTATTAGCACTAGCTGCACTATCATATTGAAGACAATGAAAAATACTTCTAGTCGAAATGTTTGTCATTGAATTTATAAAGTTTATTGTAATAGTTTGAAATAAAAATAAATACAAATTGATCATTTATTAAAATAGAAGTTCTTTATCAACCATATTGTCACACTCTGCTGGAGAATCTCTTTTTTGAAAGTACATTTGGACCTGTGTTTTTCTCCCTCTCAGTTTAACACGAGGCTCCATTTCGAACCGCACGAAAAAACATCAAACCCTAAATTGCCGCAAATCCTCCCCCCAGTCCGGTCCTTCGACAGGAGCCTGAATAATTGATGGAGATGACACTGAGTGGCTTATTTTCAATATTTCAACGTCCGTTTTCCATTCTACTGAAGACCCACAGGCTCCATAAAAGCATCTTATTACAGACAATCATACTTTATTATTGACTTAATCATGTACATACCACACTGCAGGTTTACAAATCCATTCTCTCCCCTCTTATTAGCTGTATTAGCATTATCACCGGTCCTCTCTTTAAAGGAGTCCTGACCATCTTTAAAATACCCCTTTTTACCTTCATTAACCTTGTCACTGCCCTTCTTTAAAGGAGTATTAACCAAGTTTTTTTGTTCAGTCCCATGGTGTACACCCTATTGACAGTGCTATGGCAGGTGAATCAGTCCCATTTTGTACACCCTATTGACAGTGCTATGGCAGGTGAATCAGTCCCATGTTGTACACCCTATTGACAGTGCTATGGCAGGTGAATCAGTCCCATGGTGTACACCCTATTGACAGTGCTGTGACAGGTGAATCAGTCCCATGTTGTACACCCTATTGACAGTGCTATGACAGGTGAATCAGTCCCATGTTGTACACCCTATTGACAATGCTATGGCAGGTGAATCAGTCCCATGTTGTACAGCCTATTGACAGTGCTATGGCAGGTGAATCAGTCCCATGTTGTACACCCTATTGACAATGCTATGGCAGGTGAATCAGTCCCATGGTGTACACCCTATTGACAGTGTTATGGCAGGTGAATCAGTCCCATGTTGTACACCTGTGATAAGCTGGCTTTAGTGGTTATGTCAGACCAGAAAGGCGTACACAGACAGACTGTAATTGGTAGTGAATCTGAGGCGCTGCTGCGCTCAGTGTTTTATTAACACACAGAAAATAAAAAGGTTGAACAAAACAGAAGACAGGACACTTTACGCCAAAATAAAAAGACAAACAGAATGGACTAACACTTAAACAAACGATGGACTAACAGACAAACAAACACGGTGAGTAAAAATAAACAAAGTATCGTGCTGGTCCTACCAGCACGCAAGAGCAATTGTTAATATTCTCACCGAACATCCAACCCCGAGTGAGTGAAACGTGGATCTATATATACTGTTGTGCGATGCGGAGCAACAGGCAGCCTCAGGCGATGCGGAGCAACAGGCAGCCCCAGGCGATGCGGAGCAACAGGCAGCCCCAGGCGATGCGGAGCAACAGGCAGCCCCAGGCGATGCAGAGCAACAGGCAGCCCCAGGCGATGCGGAGCCCCAGGCAACCACAGGCAATGCGAGGCTGGCATCCTTGGGCGAAGCGAGGCTGGCATCCTTGGGCGAAGCGAGGCAGGCATCCTTGGGCGGCGAGGCTGGCATCCTTGGGCAAGCGAGGCTGGCATCCTTGGGCTTAAGCGAGGCAGGCATCCTTGGGGGAAGCGAGGCAGGCATCCTTGGGCGGTGCGAGGCAGGCATCCTTGGGCAGTGCGAGGCAGACATCCTTGGGCGGTGCCAGCAAGTATTCACCCTCTGCTGGTGGAGGTGGGAGGGGCAAGCAGTCCTCCCACAACGGTGAAGGTGGAACCAGCAGGTATTCACCCTCTGCTGGTGGAGGAGGCAGAGGCAGCTCCTGCTGCTCTGCTCCTGGTGGAGGTGGTGGAGGCAGAGGCAGCTCCTGCTGCTCTGCTTCTTGCGGTGGAGGTGGTGGAAGCAGAGGCAGCTCTGCTCCTTGCGGTGGAGTCAGAGGCAGCTCCTGCTGCTTTGCTTCTGCCGGTGGAGGTGGTGGCAGCATGTAGTCTCCTGGCGACGGAGGTGGGAGCAGCGTGTAGTCTCCTGGCGACAGAGGTGGGAGCAGCGTGTAGTCTCCCCCTGTTGAAGGGGACTGGTGCGGCTCTTCCTCTCTTGCAGGGGACTGATGCGGCTCTGAAGGCGCAACCAGAAAGTGGAGATGGGGACAGCAGGCATTCTTCCTCTAGCCCAGTAAGGGTGCAGGTAGGCGTGGTTCCTCCTACTTGGAATTCAACCTGCTGGGGCAGTCCCATATCGGCAGCCAAGTAATTGATCACCACGGCTGCCGGGTTCACAAAGGGCACTGGGGAGTAGTGTTGTTCCCAGCATTCCCAATGTTCCCCATCTCTGGCCCACAGCAGGTCAACAACCTTCGGGAGGTCCTCTCAGTTCCACTCCAGGTCCGACACCCAGTCCAGCATCTCCTCAGAGGATGGGAAAGGCACTGTCTCCTCGATCCTGGACTATGGATGCTCTGGTCCTCTCTCCATTCCTGCTTTTGCTGTCTTCTGCCGTGTTTTCCCATTTTTTTTTTTTAAACAAACAGTACTCTTTCTAGCCTGAGTCTCGGAGGCGCTGTTATCCCACTACTGACACCACGTGTGACAAGCTGGTTTTAGTGTTTACGTCAGACTAGAAAGGAGTACACAGACAGACAGTAGTTGCAGTGAATCTGAGACGCTGCGGCGCTCAGTGTTTTATTAACACACAGAAAATAAAAAGGTTGAACAAAACAGAAGACAGGACACGGCACTTTACGTCAAAATAAATAGACAAACAAAACGGACTAACACTTAAACAAACGATGGCCTAACAGACAAACAAACACGGTGAGTAAAAATAAACAAACAAGTATCATGCTGGTCCAACCAGCACACAAGAGCAATTGTTAATATATTAACTTTATTTCTCCTCCTCTCTCTCCCGTTCACTACTCACCGAACACCCAACCCCAAGTGAGTGAAACGTGCATCTATATATACTGTTGTGCCAGGATTCAATTACTAATTAATTATTCACTTGAATCCCAGCATGTGAACTAATTATGTGCAACCCCGTGCTCACATATTAAATACTTTAAATGCACTTGAAGTGATGAATCCCCGTGCCTAAATACAATTATACATTTTAAACACTCGTGCTCATTAACCACATTATATCCTGTGTACCAACTACAATCCACCAACATTTACACACTACACGCAACATATAACACATAAATGCACACAGGGGCGGGGCACATTGCCACAACACCGTATTGACAGTGCTATGGCAGGTGAATCAGTCCCATGGTGTACACCCTATTGACAGTGCTATGGCAGGTGAATCAGTCCCATGGTGTACACCCTATTGACAGTGCTATGGCAGGTGAATCAGTCCCATGGTGTACACCCTATTGACAGTGCTATGGCAGGTGAATCAGTCCCATGGTGTACACCCTATTGACAGTGCTATGGCAGGTGAATCAGTCCCATGGTGTACACCCTATTGACAGTGCTATGGCAGGTGAATCAGTCCCATGGTGTACACCCTATTGACAGTGCTATGGCAGGTGAATCAGTCCCATGGTGTACACCCTATTGACAGTGCTATGGCAGGTGAATCAGTCCCATGGTGTACACCCTATTGACAGTGCTATGGCAGGTGAATCAGTCCCATGGTGTACACCCTATTGACAGTGCTATGGCAGGTGAATCAGTCCCATGGTGTACACCCTATTGACAGTGCTATGGCAGGTGAATCAGTCCCATGGTGTACACCCTATTGACAGTGCTATGGCAGGTGAATCAGTCCCATGGTGTACACCCTATTGACAGTGCTATGGCAGGTGAATCAGTCCCATGGTGTACACCCTATTGACAGTGCTATGGCAGGTGAATCAGTCCCATGGTGTACACCCTATTGACAGTGCTATGGCAGGTGAATCAGTCCCATGGTGTACACCCTATTGACAGTGCTATGGCAGGTGAATCAGTCCCATGGTGTACACCCTATTGACAGTGCTATGGCAGGTGAATCAGTCCCATGGTGTACACCCTATTGACAGTGCTATGGCAGGTGAATCAGTCCCATGGTGTACACCCTATTGACAGTGCTATGGCAGGTGAATCAGTCCCATGGTGTACACCCTATTGACAGTGCTATGGCAGGTGAATCAGTCCCATGGTGTACACCCTATTGACAGTGCTATGGCAGGTGAATCAGTCCCATGGTGTACACCCTATTGACAGTGCTATGGCAGGTGAATCAGTCCCATGGTGTACACCCTATTGACAGTGCTATGGCAGGTGAATCAGTCCCATGGTGTACACCCTATTGACAGTGCTATGGCAGGTGAATCAGTCCCATGGTGTACACCCTATTGACAGTGCTATGGCAGGTGAATCAGTCCCATGGTGTACACCCTATTGACAGTGCTATGGCAGGTGAATCAGTCCCATGGTGTACACCCTATTGACAGTGCTATGGCAGGTGAATCAGTCCCATGGTGTACACCCTATTGACAGTGCTATGGCAGGTGAATCAGTCCCATGGTGTACACCCTATTGACAGTGCTATGGCAGGTGAATCAGTCCCATGGTGTACACCCTATTGACAGTGCTATGGCAGGTGAATCAGTCCCATGGTGTACACCCTATTGACAGTGCTATGGCAGGTGAATCAGTCCCATGGTGTACACCCTATTGACAGTGCTATGGCAGGTGAATCAGTCCCATGGTGTACACCCTATTGACAGTGCTATGGCAGGTGAAATTGCAAGTGCTAATTACAGAATGTAACGAAAGAACTCAAGGCTGATTATCCTGTTACCTTGGAAACCAAGGGACCCAGACAATTAACAATTGCAATACAGGTGCTGATTAATTCACTAGCCTCTCATTCCTGCCTTTCACCTTCCTTTGGAGGCCTGGGTTCCAATCTGGGGGGCTACGTGGCACAGACAGACAGACAGACTGTGGGCAGATTAATTCACTAGCCTCTTATTCCTGCCTTTTAAAGATGAGTTTGGAAATACTGCATTCTTTAGAAAAGAAAGAGGTGTCAGGAGTCTGTGCACAGTATATTGCAGTCTGCAGCCTCCTCATCAGAGTGCAGAGTGAAGGCCTTTCAATACATCAGCTCTGTTAGTATTGATGTTTTAGATTCACTTCACTACATTTTGAATTTGAGAGGGAGACGGGAGAGGGGAGAGAGGGGGCATTGATAGAGGGGAAAGAGGGGAGAGGGGAGAGATAGGGGAAAGAGAAAAAAGGGGAGAGAGGAGAATGGAAACGGGAAAGGGCTACATAAAAAGGGGAAGGGAGGAGAGAGGGGAGAAGAATGAGGGGAGGGAAGAGAGAGGGAAAGGTAGAAAGGCTAGAGACAAGGAGTGAGATGGGGAAAGAAGATTGGGAAAGGGGAGAGGGGAAAAACAGAGGGAGGAAGGGGAAGGAGAAAGGAGTTATGAGGATGGAGCGAGGGACAGTCGGCAGGGAGGGAGGATAGGAGAGAGAAACAGTGTGTGACACAATTACTGTTGTGCAGAGAGGGAGGGAGGAGAGAGAGAGAGAGAGAGAGAGAGAGAGAGAGAGAGAGAGAGAGAGAGAGAGAGAGAGAGAGAGAGAGATACTGTTTATTCAATCCCTGACTTGAAAGCGAGCACTAGCTCTGAAACAGCTTAACAAGAATTTTTCTTCCTGAATCTTCCTGGTTGAATAGATTCTATAGATTATACACCCATCCCTATAGCCACATACATTATTTTACCTTCACAATTGAATCCTTCGCTGGGTTGGTGCTTTTTCTTTTCATTCTTCCTTCCTTTTCTTATTTTCTTTTCATTCCTTCATTCAGGAAAAAAAAAAACATTCCAAGACTCGGAAGAAAGAAGATGCAGATTGAATTTTAGGAAAAAAGGCAAATTTTGAATCTTTTAAACATTGCAGATCGGACAAGCACATACTAAAGGTAAGTTTATCAGCTATAAGTTTATATGCACAGTTAACCCGGTCTCTTACATCAGTTAATATATCTGGTCGACCCCGTCTCTTATATCAGTTAATATGTCCAGTCGACCCTGTCTCTTATATCAGTTAATATGTCTGGTTAACCCTGTCTCTTATATCAGTTAATATGTCCAGTTGACTCATATGAGTTAGAGGGGAATGGGGCAGTGAGAGAGAGAGGGGCAGAGAGGGGAGTGGGGCAGTGAGAGAGAGAGGGGCAGAGAGGGGAGTGGGGCAGCGGGAGACAGGGGTAGAGAAGAATAGGGGCAAATATAGTCTCTGTGAACCCGTTGATAGATCAGATCATGTCTCTGTGAAGCCGTTAATTTTTTGAATGTGTTAAGGATTTCACATTAGAAACAGCAATCAATGGGGATAGCAATATCAAGGGTGTGAGGCTTCATTAAAACCCAACTCTTATTAGCTTTATTAACATGATCACTGGCCCTCCCTTGAAAGGAGCGCTGACCATCTTTAAAATCCATTCTCTTACCTCTTATTAGCTTTATTAACAGTATCACTAGCCCTCCCTTTACAGGAGTGTTGACCATCTTTAAAATCCATTCTCTCACCTCTTATTAGCTTTATTAACATGATCACTGGCCCTCCCTTGAAAGGAGTGCTGACCATCTTTAAAATCCATTCTCTTACCTCTTATTAGCTTTATTAACATGATCACTGGCCCTCCCTTTAAAAGGAGTGCTGACCAGCTTTAAAATCCATTCTCTCACCTCTTATTAGCTTTATTAACATGATCACTGGCCCGCCTTTGAAATGAGTGCTGATCATCTTTAAAATCCATTCTCTTACCTCTTATTAGCTTTATTTACATGGTCACTGGCCCTCCCTTGAAAGGAGTGCTGACCATCTTTAAAATCCATTCTCTTACCTCATATTAGCTTTATTAACATGATCACTGGCCCCTCCCTTTAAAAGAGTGCTACCAAAACTTTTAAATCAATTTTCCAATGCTAACCTTGGTTCTAGAATTTCTTTGCCAAATTTTGCCTCAATTGGAGAAGTTAAAGAAAACAACAGTTTTCCTCTTTAATAACAGTTCTCTTCAGTTTGTGGTTCCTAATTGCTATGTGATGTGTGGAGAGTCTCCTCTAACAGCAATAATTTCACCCTGTAACAACAGGAGACTCCCCACTCACCAAGGATTACATTATAAAAGGCAATCTGGACCAATTTGCTCTTTTTAAAGATAGGCGTTGCAATTCTGAAATGTCATACTGCCAGTCCAAATGCAATGTTTATTGCTGGGTTGTCATCCCTCCTTCCGACCCCCCTCCCTGAAAACAGCTGCTGCTGTGACTGAGAAAGGGGGGTGGGCAAACCCCCCCCCCCAGAGATAACATTACCCCCACACACACACCCCCTCTGGTTTACAAATTAATACAATTACTGTGAAATGTCTTGCTGAGACCTCGTCAAAGAATACAAGAACACACACTCCACTAGACAAGAGGAGAAAGGCCATGATGAGCAGCTATTATCACAGAGGGAGGGAGAGGGAGAGAGAGAGGGGGGAGAGAGGGGGAGAGGAGGGGAGAGAGGGTGAGGGAGAGGGGAGAGGGGGAGGGGGAGAGACAGGGAGATCCTTATGAAAGTTTGCCACTGTAAATTTGCAGGGTAATATCCTTTTCCCATGGTTTACCATAGTTTGACATGTTTCTTTTTAATGTTTACATGCTTTACCATACCTCTCCGGGCTTTACAATGCTTTTGCTGTGCTTTTACAATGGGAAACTTTTAGAAAGGGAGTGGTAGAGAGGGAGAGGTGGAGAAAGGAGAGAGGTGTAAAGGAGGGAGTGGGGGAGAAGGGAAAGAGAGGAGAGGGGTGGGAGGGAGAGGGGTTACACTACATAGTTTATGATAAAGAAGGTGCTTTTAAAGTTTCATCATAATTGTATAAGGGGTTCTCTAGTTATCTAGTAGTCAGTTAGACAGACAGTCTCTACCCATCTGATTCTAGAGTTAGGGTTATGGTCTGGGTTTGGGTTTAGTGTTAGGGTTAGGGGTTTATGGTTTAGTGTGATTGTCTGTCTCGACAGCAGAAGGATGACGGACAGCAAGGACAGCCAACCCGTGGCTCTGGGAGCGTCGAGGGTGGAGCTGCGGGTCTCCTGCAAGAACCTACTGGGCAGAGAGACACTGAGCAAGTCAAACCCATGTGTGCTCATCAAACTGCTGAACGAGGGGGTCTGGAGTGAGGTGAAACACCCCCCTTCTTATCTTCTCTCCTCTCCCCTTTTTCACACCCTGTCTCTCACCCCCTCTCTCCTCTCTCCTCTCTCACCTCTTTCTCTCCTCTCTCTTCCCTCTCTTTCATCCTCTCTCTCTTCTCTTTCACCCCTCTCTCTCCTCTTTCCTCTCTTTCACCCCTCTCTCATCTCTCCTCTCCTCTCTCTCACCCCTCTCTCCTCTCTCTCATCCCCATCTCTCCTCTCACCTCCTTCCTCTATTTCACCCCTCTCTCCTCAATCCGCTCACTCATCCCTGTCTCTCCTCTCTCATCACCCTTTCTCCTCTCTCCTCTTTCTTCTCTTTCACCCCTCTCTCTCCACTCTCTCATCCCCATCTCTCCTCTCTCCTCTCTCTGCTCTGTCATCCCCCTCTCTCCTCTCCTCTCCTCTCTCTCACTCCCTCTCTCCTCACTCTCCTCTCTCTAGTAGGGCAGGGCAGAGGTGATGAGGAGCACCCTCTCTCCTCTCTCACCCCTCTCACTCCCTCTCTCTCTCACCTCTCTCTAGCTGGGCAGGACGGAGGTGATGAGGAGCACCCTCTCCCCTCTCTTCTCGAAGGTCTTCTCTCTGGATTATTTCTTTGAGGAGATGCAGGCTCTGCTGATCGAGGTGTTTGATGTGCAGGAGGGGGAGGGGGAGGGGGAGGGAGAGGGTTTCGAGGCACGCAGCGATGACTTCCTGGGGTCAGTAGAGTGCACACTGGGACAGGTGAGTCACAGACAGACACACACACACAAACACACAGAGAGACACAAGACAGAGAGACAAACAAACAGCCACACAAACACACTGACAGACAGACAGTGGCACTATTGGCATTGGCATTTAGACATTGGTAGACTATACCCTTCTCAAATGATCATCAATGACAGACAGACAGACAGTGGCACTACAATGGCAATAATGGTTCTGTATTATACTGAGGGGAGATTGTAGCACAAGTATAGGGCAGCTACAATGGGGCAAGGCTGGTAGAATGGGACCACAGTATGCTAACTATACCCTTCCCAAATTATCTTCAATGGCAGACAGACAGACACACAGACATACATTTTGTGCCTTCATCAGTGTAATGTGTGTGTGAGAGATATTGGAAGAGTCTGTTTCTTCTCCTGTGGGTTTGTTCAATGTAATGTGTGTGTGTGTGAGAGATATTGGAAGAGTCTGTTTCTTCTCCTGTGGGTTTGTTCAATGTAATGTGTGTGTGTGTGAGAGATAATGGAAGTGTCTGTTTCTTCTCCTGTTTGTTTGTTGATGGCTTCCTGTTCATTCCAGATCGTGTCACAGACAAAGGTGACAAAACCTCTCCTGCTACGCAGTGGAAAATGTGCCGGAAAATCAACAGTGACGGTAAGAACACAGCTGTGGATAAAACAATTCATCTTGTACTGTGATTTGTACAAGTGTTGAGGGTCTACCGTATATTAGGAGTGTGCTGATACTTGTAATTACCTTTAAGAAGTATTTATTTATCGACAGGTATTAATTAAATCCACTCATCACCATGTTGATTTCCAAACAAGAAAAGTTGTCCTTCCCTCACCTTTACAACTGGGTACCAATCCATGACGCTTAACTTACCGCAGTGTTTTAAAAGACGATTGGAAGTGAATTTCTCTCTCATCCGGGGAGCTGACATTTTTATAAAATATTTTCATTGTCAGTTTACGGCAGTAAAGCTGTCAGTGCCCTGGATGAGAGGAGAATATTCTTCCAATCGGCTAGTATCTGATTGATTTCAGAACTTTTCAAGTTGGGGCTTAAAGGATCCCAGTGATTCGGCATCAACAACGTGGCTAGGTGACCCTTGGTAACCATTGATAGCTCTTGGTAGCCCTTGATAACCCAACCTTTGGTAACCCTTGGTAGCCCATTCCATCTCCCCTGTCTCCTCAGTTCATTTCCACTCTGTGTGTCTCTGCTCCTGTCTCCTCAGTTCATTTCCACTCTGTGTGTCTCTGCTCCTGTCTCCTCAGTTCATTTCCACTCTGTGTGTCTCTGCTCCTGTCTCCTCAGTTCATTTCCACTCTGTGTGTCTCTGCTCCTGTCTCCTCAGTTCATTTCCACTCTGTGTGTCTCTGCTCCTGTCTCCTCAGTTCATTTCTACACGGTGTGTCTCTGCTCCTGTCTCCTCAGTTCATTTCTACACGGTGTGTGTCTCTGCTCCTTGTTTCTAGACTTAAAGTATTGGCTATAGGGTTTGTCAACTCTTTAGAGATTTTAATGAGTTTAATCAAGCCCCTCTGAATTCTTCTTTTATCCCAGGCTAAACAGATTCCTAAATGTCTGTGTTTCTCTTCAGATCATCGCAGAAGAAGTTTCAGGAACCAATGATTTTGTCGAGCTGTCGTTTTGCGCCCAAAAACTCGACAACAAGGTAAGATCCGGTTTTTGTTTTGTATTTTTTTTGCGTTTGTGATTTGCTCTATATGCAAAAATAACTTGGAAAATGACTTTTTTTTTTTTTTAAATCTCTGCATTTTTTAAAATCAATAAGTAGTTGGCAATCTGCCTAGAAAACAATCATTTGATGCCTGTTGTGTGCAGATCTGTCCTGCAGCATTGTAACTTGAAACTTGCCTTTAACATTGGGTCTATGGGGAGAAAACAGCTATAAGACTCTTCCAATCTTATGCTATTAGCTTTTTGCATTACTGTTTGAGAATGTTTGCAATCATTCTGAGTGCTTCTGGGTTTCTCTGATATTGAGTTCTTATCATTGGCCTCTAAATCTGCTTTTACCAGGCGTTGAGCTGCTTTGAGCTTGTCAGGAGAATCCTAACTGCAAGAGAACTGAACAGCCTTCCTCATTCCGGTGCACAGGGATTCCCTTCCTTTTATACAGGGGCTAAGTGTATACAGGTTCAGGTAATTGAGCAGCCCAGAGTCAGCGCAATGCTAGGAGTTTATGTTGACTCAGAAATGTCTTCATCCAGACAATGTGGGGAAGCTATAAAAAAATCCAACAAGATGCTCGGATATATTGTGAGAAGTGTTGAATTTAAATCAAGGGAAGTAATGTTAAAACTTTACAATGCATTAGTAAGACCACATCTAGAATATTGTGTTCAGTTCTGGTCACCTCGTTACAAAAGGGATATTGCTGCTCTAGAAAGAGCGCAAAGAAGAGCGATCAGAATTATTCCAGGTTTAAAAGGCATGTCGTATGCAGACAGGCTAAAAGGATTGAATCTATTCAGTCTTGAACAAAGAAGACTACGCGGTGATCTGATTCAAACATTCAAAATCCTAAAAGGTAACAAATCATTAATGTAGATTAGGAAGAGCAGAGGACCTAATACTGATCCCTGTGGTACACCACTGGTTACCTCGCTCCATTTTGAGGTTTCTCCTCTAATCAGTACTTTCTGTTTTCTACATGTTAACCACTCCCTAATCCATGTGCATGCATTTCCTTGAATCCCTACTGCGTTCAGTTTGAGAATTAATCTTTTATGCGGGACTTTGTCAAAAGCTTTCTGGAAATCTAAATAAACCATGTCGTATGCTTTGCAATTATCCATTGTCAATGTTGCATCCTCAAAAAAAATCAAGCAGGTTAGTTAGACACGATCTCCCGTTCCTAAAACCATGCTGACTGTCTCCCAGGGTATTGTTAACATATAGGTAATTTTCCATTTTGGATCTTATTATAGTTTCCATAAGTTTACATATAATAGAAGTCAGGCTTATTGGTCTGTAGTTACCTGGTTTGGTTTTGTCTCCCTTTTTGTGGATCGGTATTACGTTTGCTATTTTCCAGTCTGTCGGTACAACCCCTGTGTCAAGAGACTGTTGCATGATCTTCTTTCATTTCTTTGAGTACTACTGGGAGAATCTCATCCGGCCCAGAGGATTTGTTTATTTTAAGAGCTGCTAGACCCTTTAACACTTCTGCCTCTGTAATGCTAAAGTTATTTAAAACTGGATAGGAACAGGTCAACCCTTGGGACATGTTGTCTGTGTCCTCCTTTGTAAAAACCTGTGAAAAGTAATAATTTAATATATTTGCTATTTTATTTTCTTTGTCTATGATTTTGCCATTTGTGTCTCTTAGACATTTAACCTCCTCTTTGAATGTTCTCTTGCTGTTATAATATTGGAAAAACATTTTAAACGCTCTGTAAAGTGCCTTTTTTCGCTGATTTTTTTTTTTAATTGATCTATTAAACCATTTTGGCCATTTTGTTTTATTCTGTCTTCGTTATTTGAAAAGACTAAATCAAGGCATTCCTCCCCTCTAGTCGATGCCTTGACAAATTGCGTTAGGAAGCAGTCATCTGTCATTTCCACCATTTCAGTTTCGTCCGTCGTGCTCCCCACTGGGTTTTCCCATTTTATATGGAGGAAGTTGAAATGCCCCATTAGTATGGCTTCTCCTTTGCTATCCACATTTCTAATGTCATTGTATAACAGATTATTTTTATTCGGCGTCTGAATTTGGCGGTCTATAGCATGCTCCTGTTATTATGCCCTTTGAATTTTTGTCCATTATTCTGACCCATATTGATTCGGCATGGTTTTCTTTGTCCAGATTTAACACCTGGGCTTCAAGACTATTTCTTATGTATAGCGCTACCCCTCCACCTCTTTTGTTCTGCCTGTCTCTCCTATACAGTGTGTGCCCACTAATATTGTATTCGTCTCCATCACTTTCAGACAACCAAGTTTCTGTAACACCTATCACATTGTAGTTACTTGTTAGTGCAGTAGCTTCAAGTTCTAACATTTTGTTTCTGAGACTTCTAGCATTTAGATAAATACATTAATAGCTGTCTTACCTGAGTTGTTGCCCTTGTTTTGATGTGGTCTCCCTTCTGTTTTTTTGTTTTCTCCCCCCTTTCTAGTTTAAATGCTTCTGGACCTCCTCAAGGATCCTTTCTCCAAGTAGATTGGTTCCCTTTTTGTTTAAGTGCAGTCTGTTCCGCCTATATAGATAGTCCTTGTTGTAGAATGTGCTCCAATGTTCAAGAAAGATGAAGCCTTCCTGTGTGCACCACGATTTCAGCCATGCGTTTTGATTTTGTATTTCCAGCTGTCCGTATGCTCCTTTGAAAGGTGCTGGCAGTATCCCAGAAAATACCACAGTTTTGGTCTTGTCTTTTAATTTCCTTCCTAGCTCTCTGAATTTGTTTTGCAGGGATCTTGGCCTGTCTCTTCCAATGTTGTTTGTACCAATGTGGACGACTACTACCGGGTCGTCTCCTGTTCGTTCTAGGAGCCTGTCCACATTCTCAGTGATGTGCGTGACAGAGTCTCCTGGAAGGAGTCCCCAACAATCATGACCTCCTTTTTGCTGCCTGGCCAGCACTGTTTATAGGGTCCTGGATGTTGTTCCTTTCGTTCTCTTGATGTTGGTTTTGATCATCTAAATTTTGAAGTGGCTCAAATGTGTTGGATGTCTGGATTTCTGGTGGTTGTGTTTGACGAAGTTTCTTTTTTTACCTGCTTCTGCCTATCTGAACCCAGTTGTTTTGACTCTCTTCCATCTCCCTGGTGGCTTTCAGTCTGCTAGGGGTGCAGACTTCCATGAATTGTGGGTGTGTCAGCTCCTCAAGCTCCTGTTGCTGTCTCATTTCCTGCAGCTCCATTTCTAGCACACTTTCTAGTTTAAGCAAGTCCTGGATTTTGCGGTGCTTTACACACACTTGGTTGAGCTCTGTTGGGTTTTCTCGGATTTTCCACATCATGCTGCAGGTGTCACAGATTACTGGCTTGAAGACCATGCTCATTTTTTTTCTTTTTTGTTTGGAAGTTTAGTTTAGATTCTGCAGCTTTCAAACTGCTTCTAACTGCTCTGTACTTTTCCACTTGTACTTCTCCCACGCTGTCGGATCCACACGCTGTCGCAGGAAGAAATGCCTCGCTTTATTGTGTTCTGTTTGCAGCTGGCTCCGCCCCTCCCCCATGTCTCAGAACAGCGGCGAATTTGAATCAGCTGCTCTGAGTTTCAGGTTGTTATCAGAAAAAGACACGCAGCTGTTAGACTTTAAGCTGCAGTGTTTTATGATTAAAGCAATTAAAGATGTAATATCTGCTTATCCGCATCCACACGGATTGAATGGAATGAGGAAGGCCGTTCAATTCCTCGGCAATTAGGATCCAGACAAATCAAAGCAGCTCAAAGCAGCTCAAAGCATCACAAAGCAGCACAAAGCATCACAAAGCAGCTCAAAGCAGCTCAAAGCATCACAAAGCAGCACAAAGCATCACAAAGCAGCTCAAAGCAGCTCAAAGCATCACAAAGCAGCTCAAAGCAGCTCAAAGCATCACAAAGCAGCACAAAGCAGCACAAAGCAGCTCAAAGCTGGTAAAGGCAGGTTTAGAGAAAACTCAATAGTGGAGCACCAGAACCCAGAATCGCTCTGAATGATTGAAGCGAAAACTATAACATAGTAACCCTAACCCCAACCCAGAATCGCTCTGAATGATTGAAGCGAACACTATAACACAGTTACCCTAACCCTAACCCAGAATCGCTCTGAATGATTGAAGCGAACACTACAACATAGTAAGAAAGGGAATGAAGAAACATAAACATGACATTTGAAACTCCTAACTCTTTAATATACAGACAGACAGACACAATCATATATCCGCTGATTCTGATACTCTCAATACATTGTGCACAGGAATGCCCGTACCAAGTTCTATTACAATAACCATTCACATGAACCCCCTCCAGCCGATAACATTTCACATGAACCCCCTCCAGCCTGATAACATTTCACATGAACCCCCTCCAGCCTGATAACATTTCACATGAACCCCCTCCAGCCTGATAACATTTCACATGAACCCCCTCCAGCCTGATAACATTTCACATGAACCCCCTTCAGCCCGATAACATTTCACATGAACCCCCTCCAGCCTGCTGCCCCACAGTCAGTCTGAACCAGTGCTGTAAAGCAGCTGTAGGAAGGACACTGAAGATCCTGTTTGTCTTTGAGCTGCGATCCGTGCTTTCCGATCCCAGGACTGTTTGAAGTGTCTGAAAGTTGTTTAAAGTTTTATTCTTTCTCACAGGATCTGTTCAGCAAGTCAGACCCATTTCTGGAAATCTACAAACTCAACAGCGATGGCACTGAGCAGTTAGTGCGACGCACAGAGGTGAGCGCGGGTATCTATTATTACAATTATTGAGCCGCAGTACCGCGATGTTCCTGTATATAGTGGGGGGGTGCTATCTCTCTTAGTGCTACCACCTCACTTACCTAATGACATTTCTTATTCTACACTCTTCTGTACATACTGTAGATATACATCATTCTGATAGCTCTGGTGTTGGATTTTTACAGCTGGAGGATGGATGTTAGTAGTAGTAGTAGTAGTATTAGTATTGTAGCTGCAGTTCCCTGCTGTGCCTGCTAGTATTAGTATTGTAGCTGCAGTTCCCTGCTGTGCCTGCAGTCACGTGGGGGAGCTGTGTTTATTCCTCTCTCTTTTCTCTGAAGGTTGTAAAAAACAATCTGAACCCGCAGTGGGAGCCGTTCAGAGTGTCTCTCAACTCCCTGTGCAGCTGCGACTTTGATAAGACCCTCAAGGTAACACTGCAAGAGAGAGTCACAAAAACATTGCAACATTATTCCACAAAGATTTTAAGCATGTTGCACAAGTTATGAATCACCCTGTATAACTACCTGACCCAGATTTTAAAGATGTACCTACATGATTTTATCTGGATTATAAAGACATATTGTTTCAACAAAATTTCTTGTGTATTTTGTTCTTGCAGCTCCTTGTCTATGACTACGACTCGAGTGGAAAGCATGACTTCATAGGAGAAATCTACACGACCTTCAATGACATGCACTCAGCTAGCACAGGAGCAGAGGTATAAAAGAGGGGAGAGAGGAGAGGAAAGGAGAGAGAGGGGAGAGAGGAGAGGAAAGGAGAGAGGGGGAGAGGAGAGAAGAGAGAGAGAGAGAGGGAGAGGAGAAAGGAGAGAGAGGGAGAGGGAGAGGAGAGAGAGAGAGGAAAGGGGAGAGAGGGAAGAGGAGAGTGGAGGAGAAGGTAGTTAGATGCTACAGTTCTTTCTTGGTGTATGATAGTTTACTACATTCTTCCGTTTCATTAAATCAGCATACAGACAGACAGACAGACAGACAGTCAGTCAGTCAGTCAGTCAGTTAGGATCCCTCACATGTGTCTGGTCTCTCTTGCAGGTGCGGTGGGAATGCATCAACCCCAAATACAAAGCAAAGAAGCGCAACTACAAGAACTCAGGGACCCTCATCCTGACTCAGTGCAATGTAAGGCGCCAGGCAGCCGACCCACATCCCAAGCCTGTGCTTTTAACACAGTAATGTCAGTGACACAGCCCCTGTGCTTTTAACACAGTAAGGTCAGTGACACAGCCCCTGTGCTTTTAACACAGTAAGGTCAGTGACACAGCCCCTGTGCTTTTAACACAGTAAGGTCAGTGACACAGCCCCTGTGCTTTTAATACAGTAATGTCAGTGACACAGCCCCTGTGCTTTTAATACAGTAAGGTCAGTGACACAGCCCCTGTGCTTTTAATACAGTAATGTCAGTGACACAGCCCCTGTGCTTTTAATACAGTAAGGTCAGTGACACAGCCCCTGTGCTTTTAACACAGTAAGGTCAGTGACACAGCCCCTGTGCTTTTAATACAGTAATGTCAGTGACACAGCCCCTGTGCTTTTAACACAGTAAGGTCAGTGACACAGCCCCTGTGCTTTTAACACAGTAAGGTCAGTGACACAGCCCCTGTGCTTTTAATACAGTAATGTCAGTGACACAGCCCCTGTGCTTTTAACACAGTAAGGTCAGTGACACAGCCCCGAGCCTGCACTTTCACAGCAGTAATGACAGCGACATTATGTATTCTCGTCAGAGAGATTCAGCTCAGCTATTGACTGCAGCTGCAGTGTATGGGAGTGTGAGTGCTGTTATTCATCTCACAGCGGTGTGAGCACAGGCAGTACAGATGCAGACGCACTGCGCTCTGGAGAATAATGAGTGTCAATGGGATGTGAGAATCCACACCCCGACCACAGCGCTCTATAAAATTCATCAGGCTTTACTCTCCGTTAATTTGAAGTCTTTCTTTCTTTCTTTCTTTCTTTCTTTCTTTCTTTCTTTCTTTCTTTTTTCTTTTTTCCCCCTACCTTTCTTTTTTTTTCAGCATTTCATTGTGTAAAAATACCAAAAGACAAACGTTTTGACTAGAAGTCTTTCTCAGTGTATTCAAAGACGTTGTCGAATGTCTATTAAGTTTCTTTCAGTACTGATACCTCTTGAGTAACGAGCTTTCATAGAAAGAAAGAGAAAGAAAGAACTAATGATAGACAGAGAGAAAACCGAGAAAGAAAGAGAGAGGAGAGAAAGAAAGAAAAAGACAATTCTCTTGATTAATGTATTCCAATGTATTCATCAACTGAAATCTTACATTCTGCATCGTCATCTGTGGCGGCCCCTTTGTTATTTATTTATATTATGATGTATGTTTTATATTACGGCATAAGCTGATTGTTATTTGTTTTGTTTTTGTATTTTAAAACCTTTGAGGATGCGTGACTGATCAGCTACTGATTATTTAACTAGCTGACAGTCACGCATCCTTACTAAACTCATGCAGACTATGGCCGAGGGGTAATAATTAATTAATGGCTAGTTAACCCCTCAGCAATACTATAAAAGCCTCCAGCTGTCCGCGGTAGAGGAGAGTGTATTAGAGTGAGCGAGAGCGAGGCGAGAGAAAAGAAACTTAAAATAACTGCTTAGCATGCTGGTTTACACCAGCATGATACTTATTTGTTTATTTGTTTGGTCAACGCGCCTTTTTGTTTTGCTGTTTGTTTAAATCTTTTGCTTTTTGATTTATTATTTAAAAAAACGCTGAGCGCCGTTGCGTTCAGTTCCACCACCGCCATTCCATCCTTTGCTTACTACTCCTTCCTGGTCCGTGACGTCATCACTACAACAGCTCGGTCACACCATCACATTTCCCGACATGAAGCATTTTCTTGTAGGAATTCGAGTTTTAATGATATTTTTTCCAAAGATATTTTAAAAAGTATTGGCCGTTTCTTGCAGTTTCTTCAGTGCTACACTGATTGTGTTTCATTTTACCAGAGTGCCAGGAAGTTAGACATGATTCAGAGAGCTCTCCTGACCATCAAACAAGCAGGCGAGAGCTTCAGAATGACTCGGCTGACTTCCAGCTGATAATGGAGACACTAAATGTCCTGTTTGACAATAAACCCAGAACGCTGCCTTCACTGAGAGTGGAGCCGGATCCATGGGATCTAATAGGAAGATTGATCACAGTTACTTAGCCCTGTCACCAACTATAATACGGGATTGGGAGTGCTCTGAGTGCTGCTGCTGTTTAATACCATGAGCATTTAGCATTCAGCTATCACATGGTCCCTTGCTACAATATATTAAACACAAGCAGCAGAGTGGGATACCAGCACAGGACTGACTCCAAATACAAGAGCACAAGGACATTAACGATCGAGAGAGGCTGTTCAGCCCATCAGAGCTCGTCCGGTTCCAAGTAGCTGATTGATCTCAGAAACTTGGTAACGTAACCCTTAGTAGCCCATTCCACACAGTCACCAGGTTAACTATGTCAACTCCTTTGAAGATGATAAATACTTCAATCAAGTACCTAGTTATTTATAGAAAGGCTAGGGGAGTGTTGGGGGAGTGTGTGTGGGGGTACCTCTTACTTACTTGTCCAACCTATTTTTCAGAGTAAAATGGGAGCAAGGAGAGGGGAGAATGGGGAAGGTAACAAGAGGGGAGAGAGAGAGAGAGGAGAAAGGAGAGGAGAGAGAGAGAGAGAAGGAGTGGAGAGAGGAAAGAGATTGATCATGAAATTCTTTTGTGTATTTTTTGTAAAGAGGACACACTTATCTTTTCTTTATTTAAAATCCCTGCCTTGCAGTAAATCATGTGTTCTGCATATTGTCATTCTGGTAGCTTGGTTTCTGGCTGACTGTTCCTCAGGTTATGCTGACTTTCAAATGCTGTGGGCTTTCAGGGTAATGAAGAGACGTGTTCAGAATGCAAATAGGAAAGCTAACCATGGAAATTACGTGTTTGAAATACGTTTCATGATCAGTATAGATCACTCACAGTGTAGACACATTCATGTATATATTAATATATTATTATATTACTATAGTAATTCTCTGAATCCAGCTGTTAAATATAAGTACTATAGCAGGTGAATCGGTCCCATGGTGTACACCCTATTGACAGTGCTATGGCAGGTGAATCAGTCCCATGGTTTACACCCTATTGACAGTGCTATGACAGGTGAATCAGTATCATGATGGACACCCTATTGACAGTGCTATGACAGGTGAATCAGTATCATGGTGGACACCCTATTGACAGTGCTATGGCAGGTGAATCAGTCCCATGGTGTACACCCTATTGACAGTGCTATGGCAGGTGAATCTGTATCATGCCCTACAGACAGACAGCAAGCCTTTTCTAATTTGTTCATTTTTTCATTTTTTTTCAGGTTGAGAAAATCCACACATTTTTAGATTACATTATGGGAGGGTGTCAAATTCATTTCACAGTAAGTCTTTTATGTATTCTGTCTTTTTACAAAAACCCTTCTAAAACTAGAAGAAACTGAGTCAAGCAGACAAGCGTTTCTGCTAATACCTTCATCAGTGTAATGTGTGTGAGAGAGATATTGGAAGAGTTTCTTCTCCTGTTGGTGTTGAGTGGATCTTGTGATATTTTTGGTAGTTCATCCAGAACTTCAATCAGAAACTATGCAAGATTTAGTAAATAGTAAAGTCTTTCTCAATGTCTTCAAGTCATTGAATTTATTACGATTCTAAATTCAGCACTATTAAGTGTTTAGTAGCTGTAGACTGAGAAAGCTTGTTTCTGATTGGTTCCAAGGTTGCGATCGATTTCACAGCGTCCAATGGTGACCCTCAGAACAACCAGTCTCTGCACTATATCGACCAATCACAGCCCAACGAATATCTGAAGGCCCTATCGGCGGTCGGGGAGATCTGTCAAGACTACGACAGGTACAAACCCGTACTCATACCTGTCCTTCATTGATGTGTTGATTTCAAAACAAGAATCGTTGTCCTTCCCCCACCTCTACAACTGAAAATCAATCAGTGGTGATTAACTTCCACATTGAGTGTTTTAAAAGCAAACTAGCTGTTTCTTAATATTGATTTTATTGACAGTTTTACTCCAAACTTACCCAAATAAAAGTTTCACACAGTAAAAGCACAGCAAAGTGTAATAAAGCTCAGTGAAAGCATGGTAAAGCATAAGCAAGCATTGTAAAGCACAGAGAGGTCTGGTAAAGCATAGGGAAGCATTGTAAAGCACAGAGAGGTCTGGTAAAGCATAGGGAAGCATTGTAAAGCACAGAGAGGTCTGGTAAAGCATAGGGAAGCATTGTAAAGCGCAGAGAGGTCTGGTAAAGCATAGGGAAGCATTGTAAAGCACAGAGAGGTGTGGTAAAGCATAGGGAAGCATTGTAAAGCACAGAGAGGTCTGGTAAAGCATAGGGAAGCATTGTAAAGCACAGAGAGGTCTGGTAAAGCATAGGGAAACATTGTAAAGCGCAGAGAGGTATGGTAAAGCATATTAGAAAACAAAGCATATTTGAAATAATGGTATAGGGAAGCATTGTAAAATAAATTGACAAAATTGCAGTACATCTTGTCCTGTGTACAGATATCACAAACACCTTTTATTATAGCAATCCACCGTCTTCATTTATTTATTTATAATACCTTGTTTCTTAATTTGGTAGCCTTATTTTATTAGCAAGGTTTTTTTTTTACATACTGTTTTGTACATTTGTGAAGATCTTGAATTAAATGGAAATTCATTTTATTTTTCAGTGATAAATGTTTCCCAGCGTTCGGCTTTGGTGCCAGAATTCCCCCGAACTATGAGGTAGGTGACTGACAGGGTTAACGACTCCCTGTGAATGGATGGATGACTAGACTTTACATGATGTGTTGGGGGGATCTTACGACTCCCTGTGAATGGATGGATGACTACACTTTACATGATGTGTTGGGGGGATCTTACGACTCCCTGTGAATGGATGGATGACTACACTTTACATGATGTGTTGGGGGGATCTTACGACTCCCTGTGAATGGATGGATGACTACACTTTACATGATGTGTTGGGGGGATCTTACGACTCCCTGTGAATGGATGGATGACTACACTTTACATGATGTGTTGGGGGGATCTTACGACTCCCTGTGAATGGATGGATCACAACACTTTACATGATGTGTTGGGGGGATCTTACGACTCCCTGTGAATGGATGGATGACTACACTTTACATGATGTGTTGGGGGATCTTACGACTCCCTGTGAATGGATGGATCACAACACTTTACATGATGTGTTGGGGGGATCTTACGACTCCCTGTGAATGGATGGATCACTACACTTTACATGATGTGTTGGGGGGATCTTACGACTCCCTGTGAATGGATGGATCACTACACTTTCTTTATATGATGTTGTGGAAGGGTGGTGGGTAATTCACTGACACACGGGAGACACAGTTGATTTTGACAGCACCGCACAGGTGCCCAGTTTTATTTTAGTGGGGCAGTTCCACGTTCTGGCCCGCAGAGGGCGCTGTTGTCTGTGGTCTGCCTATCAACAATGATAGACAGAACCACAGAGATACCAGGGGTGGTACCGTTCGAAATTATAGGCGCACTCGCAGGTGCTCAAACAAAAAATAAGCAAAAGGAGAAAAGAACAAGGAAAATAAAACACAGTAATCAAAACTACAAACAAAAGGTGCTGCCCTTGGCAGCTTCACCCCGACCGTCGCTACCCGCACGGTCCGGGTCTCCGTCCTACCCTCGCCGCTCCCTCAGACTGCTAAAACAAATACTGATGGGGTCTGCCCACGGTTTCCCCGCTAACCCTGTTCCCTTTCTTTTCTGTTTTATTTCTTTTGGGGTTTTCCTCCCCGGCCGTGTTCTGGATCGGACCACTGCGTCCGCATGTCTGAGGGAACAGCAGAATGTTATTTTATAGGGCCAGCAATCCCTCAAGACCCACCGCTCAGCCATTCAGAGAGAAGGAAAGCCCGCACACCCACTCTCCCACCTCTCCGTGTCACTGCCATGACTGACAGGCGAATATTGACAGGCTGCTGCCCTCTTCCTGCAGCACTTTGAACACATCAGAAGAGTCAGTACAGGTTACACATCCTCCCCCTTAGAATGGCACCACCGGTCCATTCAAAAATCCTACATCCCCATGCCTTCCCGAGAGAAAAAATCTGTGTTTTGATGCAGCTTTCCTGCTCGGTGGACAACCCTGAAGGCATAGGGCTGCAGGGCCAAGTACCACCGCGTGATTCTGGCATTGCTATCCTTCATCCGGTGAAGCCATGCCAAGGGGGCATGATCTGTAACCAGGGTGAAGTGTCGCCCCAGGAGGTAGTACCGGAGTGACTCGACTGCCCATTTTACCTCGAGACACTCCTTCTCGATGGTACTATAGTTCTTTTCACGGGGAAGGACCGGGTGCTCACTTCCCCGCACCTCCTGAGACAACACCGCCCCGAGACCTGTCTCTGATGCATCCGTCTGCAGGGTGAACCTCTTGCTGAAATTAGGACTGCATAGCACTGGCTTGCTACACAGCCTTCGCTTCAGAGCGAGAAAGGCCCTCTGGCACGGCTTCGTCCACTGAACCGTATTTGGGGCAGCCTTCCTGGTGAGGTCTGTCAAGGGAGCAGCAAGCGTGGCGAAGCTCGGAATGAACTTCCTGTAATAGCCCGCTAGTCCCAAGAAAGAGCGCACCTGGGTTTTGGTCGTAGGGACCGGCCAGTCAGCCAAGGCTTTCACCTTAGCAATCAGCAGTCTGATCTGGCCACTCCCTACTCGATACCCCAAATACTCCGACTCACTCTTCCCAATGGCACATTTCTTTGGGTTAGCAGTGAGCCCAGCCTCCCGCAAGGATTGCAATACCGCCGCTACCTTACACAGATGACTCGGCCATTCCTCACTGTGGATAACCACGTCATCTATGTAAGCAGCAGCGTACTGCTGGTGGGGCCGCAAAACGCGATCCATCATCCGCTGGAAAGTGGCTGGTGCTCCATGCAACCCAGAAGGCATGGTCCTAAATTGGTACAACCCGAAGGGAGTCGAAAATGCCGTCCTCTCTCTGGATTCTGGGGTCAGGGGTATCTGCCAGTACCCCTTCGTTAAATCCAGTGTCGTCATAAAATGAGCCGTGCCAAGACGCTCCAGCAATTCATCTACCCGGGGCATGGGATAAGCATCAAACTTCAATTTCTCATTAACTCGCCTGAAGTCAATGCAAAATCGAGTTGACCCGTCTGGCTTATCCACTAAAACAACAGGACTGTTCCAGTCACTTTGGGACTCTTCTATTACCCCCAGTCTAAGCATTTCATCAATTTCCGTCTTTATTACCTGTATTTTACGTTCAGGTATACGGTATGGCCTCTGGCGAACTGGCGCCCCCGGCTCAATGTCAATGTGATGATGGGCTACTCGAGTCTGCCCCGGGACGGGAGAAAACACATCAGGAAATTCCATCACCAGAGCTTGAGCCTGACCCCTCTGCGCTGGTGTCAGATTCTCCGCAATCTGTACCGCCCCTTCTCTCCCCAGCACAGAAAGATCAGGTCCCAGATCTGGGACGTCATCTGCTTGCGCCACTACCAATGCCTCCGGTTGTAGCCAGGGCTTCAAGAGGTTTATATGATAAATGTGTTTTTCTCTTCGTCGCTCCGGCTGGCAGATCTCATAGTCCACCTTCCCAACCCGGTGTGTAACCTCAAAGGGTCCTTGCCACTTAGCCAGAAGTTTAGACTCAGAACTGGGTAATAATAGAAGTACTTTATCCCCTGGCTGAAATGTGCGTAACCGGGCTCCTCTGTTGTACTGTGTCTCCTGTCTGTGCTGAGCCTGCTGCAAATTGTCATGTGCCCATTTTCCAACAGACTCAAGACGTTTGCGCAGGTCCAACACATACCGGACTGTATTGGTCGAATTATCCTGCTGTTCCTCCCACATCTCTCTGACCAGATCGAGTACACCCCGGGGTCTTCGCCCATACAACAGCTCGAATGGCGAAAAACCCGTGGAAGCCTGGGGTACCTCTCTGATAGCAAAGAGAAGGGGAGGAATCAGCTGGTCCCAGTAACGCACATCACTACGAATAAATCTGCGCAACATGTTCTTAAGGGTTTTGTTAAAACGCTCCACAAGACCATCGTTCTGAGGATGAAACACCGAGGTCCTAATGGTCTTAATCCCCAAAAGCTTACATGTTCCGCGGATTAGCCGGGACATAAAGTTGGTGCCTTGGTCGGTCAGTATCTCCTGGGGATCCCCACCGGGAGAAAACCTTCACGAGCTCGTTGGCAACAGACTTAGCGGACATAGATCGGAGGGTATGGCCTCTGGATAACGCGTCGCGTAATCCAAAATAACCAATAGGTGTGTGTATCCCGCCGCACTCCTTTCCAATGGCCCCACTATGTCTATCCCAATACGCTTAAACGGAGCTTCCACTAGGGGCAACGGCACCAGTGGTGCTCGTGGGACGGCTCTAGGGCTAGCTTTCTGACACTCCCCACACCGTTCACAAAACCGTCTGACGTCACCATCCAGCCCCAGCCAATAGAACCGTGTCACAAGCCTCGCTTTGGTTTTGTCCCTCCCCAAATGACCAGATAGGGGAATAGCGTGAGCAAGCTGCAACAAATCCTCCTTAAAGGGCTGAGGGATGAACAACTGATGACGCACCTCCCCCGTCTGGGGTAATTTTTCAACACGGTACAGAAGGTCTCGATTAATCTCAAAGTGAGGGTACGTGGCGGCGCGTCTGGGCTCGACCACACGACCATTAACCACCGCTACTTGGTCAAAGAGCCTGCCCAGCACGTCGTCACGCCCTTGCTCGAGTCGAAGTCACGGGAACAAGCTAAAAAATCAGCTCCCATGGCTTCCAGCTCGGGGTCGGTCCGGAGCGGAGGCAGCAGAGCCAGACCCCTGTGCTGGCTCCGCAGCCTCCCCCCCCGACTCTTCACCAACCGCCCCCACCTGAAACCTCTCGGACTCCCTCCATTGCCAGCCCTCATTCTTAGTGGCCCGGCATTCCCGTTTAGTTTTTCGGGGTCTAAATCTATGGCAAAACCAAGTCGGGTCACAGAAGGGGAAGATCTCACCAATTACCTCCTCCTTCTTAGCCAATAGGGAAGACGGGGCTGTCAGAGCAGCTAACCAATCCTTAAACTGCCCACAGTCCCGACCCAGAACTACTGGTACTGGCAATCGAGGACACAATCCTACATGCACTTGCGTCACCTGCTGGCCAATAGTTAGATTCACACTGATCTTGGGATAGGAGCGTACATCCCCATGAATACATTTAATATGCACCTGTCCCAATAACTGTTTATGCCCCGGTGAGATTAGGCTATCCTGTATTAGGGACTGACCACACCCTGAATCCAGGAGCGCCTGGGTTTTTGTACCATCCACTGTCACAGGAATAACAAAACCCGTTTGCTGAAGTGACTGAGGTAATTGAACAGGCTTACCTGGTCGGCTGAGGTCACACTCCATCACGGGGCAATCCCGCGCGAGGTGGCCCACCTCCCAGCACGTCCAACACCGCAGTGGGCTAGTTTCTCGCCCTGAAGCCTCAGCAAGAGGTGGAAACACCGGAGCCATCAAAGGGGCTCGACGGTAAGGAGGATGTGCAAGACCCCGGTCCGACACCGCAGCAGTCTGTGGGGGACCCCACCCTGCCCCGGTTCCCGGGCCGGGAGCTCTCACCGCCCGCCCCCCGTCCAAAACCTTGTACACCCCTTCCTCCCAGTCCCTTCGCCCTATCCGGGGCCGGTGGTGCGGATGATCCCACAGTGCTTCGCCCAGGCAGCCTGGCTGGCGTCGGTTCGGCTGCCTGGTACTGCTCTGCCAATGTGACCGCCTGATCCAGGGTGGCGGGTGCCTGCCGCTGTACCCACAGTCGTGGTTCCGGAGCTAAACACTCCAGAAACCGCTCCACAACAATTATTTCCACCAGCCTGGCTTTCGTGGTCGCATCCGGGTTTAACCACCCCATGGCGTACTCGTTCAGGCGATGGGCAATGGTTCTGGGGTGCTCCTCGGGCGAGAAGCGCGCCTCCCGAAACTTCCTTCGATATCCCTCCGGTGTAGCCCCCACGCTTTTCAGGACGGTGGCTTTTAGCGTGGTGTAGTCCATCATCCGGTCGGGAGACAGCGTCCTCGCTGCTGCTTGTGCCACCCCCGTTAACTGGGGCAGGAGGTAACTGGCCCATTGGGCCTGATCCCACCCGGCAGAGGTCGCCAGGGCCTCGAACACCTCAAGGTAGGCTTCAGGTCGATCCTCTGCCGTCATTTTCGTCGGTCTCATCAACCGGGGGTCAGGTCCCGTCGGTCTAGCAGCCCCTTGCACTGCAGCCGTCAGGGTCTGGCGCAGGAGATCCATCATCTCCGCGAATTGGGTAGCATCCATTTTGGTGTGCACTGCTTACAGGGGGCAGTGCCAGTGAATCCCACTCTGACACCATGTGTGGAAGGGTGGTGGGTAATTCACTGACACACGGGAGACACAGTTGATTTTGACAGCACCGCACAGGTGCCCAGTTTTATTTTAGTGGGGCAGTTCCACGTTCTGGCCCGCAGAGGGCGCTGTTGTCTGTGGTCTGCCTATCAACAATGATAGACAGAACCACAGAGATACCAGGGGTGGTACCGTTCGAAATTATAGACGCACTCGCAGGTGCTCAAACAAAAATAAGTAAAGGAGAAAAGAACAAGGAAAATAAAACACAGTAATCAAAATTACAAACAAAAGGTGCTGCCCTTGGCAGCTTCACCCCGACCGTCGCTACCCGCACGGTCCGGGTCTCCGTCCTACCCTCGCCGCTCCCTCAGACTGCTAACACAAATACTGATGGGGTCTGCCCACGGTTTCCCTGCTAACCCTGTTCCCTTTCTTTTCTGTTTTATTTCTTTTGGGGTTTTCCTCCCCGGCAGTGTTCTGGATCGGACCACTGCATCCGCACGTCTGTTTTCTCTCAAAAGGGCAGACCTGAGGGAACAGCAGAATGTTATTTTATAGGGCCAGCAATCCCCCAAGACCCGCCGCTCAGCCATTCAGAGAGAAGGAAAGTCCGCACCACCCACTCTCCCACCTCTCCGTGTCACTGCCATGACTGACAGGCGAATATTGACAGGCTGCTGCCCTCTTCCTGCAGCACTTCGAACACATCAGAAGAGTCAGTACAGGTCTCCCCCCTGTTACAGATGTGTTGGGGGGATCTTCCCACCAGCGAGCAGCAATGATGGGAGGATCTATTTTGTGCATAATTTGTAAACATTTAAAATTGTGCATTTTGTCATGCGGAAAGTACATGTACGTAAGCCATCTATGCAGGCTTGGTTGGAATTTTTTTTCTTATGTTGACATCTACTTTTAGATGTATTTTAGTATGTACGATTGTAGGCTATAAACAAATACGTTTGTTTGTTTATTTATTGTTTGAAGTGTCATTTGTGTTTGTAGTTGTTATTATACATGTATACCATGTATGTAACACTTCATTATATATTTATTAAGCTTTTAAAATTACGATAGAACTCTCTAACCCAATATACAATTTGTTTACAATTAATTGTTCGGTGAATTCCTCTAATCATGCATTTTCTCTGGTACTCTTTGCTCGCCTCTGCGATAAATAAACTCATGATGATTAGAAGTAGCCACCGAATACTTACAGTATTGTAAGAATATTTTATATCCATACAAACATGTGAAGGTGAGAGTGTACATTGTACATACAGTGTGGGGGAGTCTGACAGCATTACAAATACGTTAGGCAAAATCCACGTCAATGATCTCGATCACATTCCTAGTAGATCTGTGTGTCCTTGTACACCTGTTCTTCATTCTTGTGTGGATTAGACACAGGTGTTATAAAAGCCAAGGACGCATTACAAATCATCTAAGAAACTTTATTGTAATATCTAATATGCCGTTTTCTATACCAAGATTTCATTATTTGCTCTTAGGTTTTTATTGGTATAATTCAAATAAAATCTACAGTAAAGGCCAGCTGTAATAATGTACGTATCCAGAGTTTAGATAGACTGCAGTTGCATTGATAATTTCACTGGGTACAAATAATGGTATATAATTTTAACAATACAACAAATGTTCCGTAAGGTTACAAATGGTTAAAACAAATGAATAAATCTCATTCATAACCACAAGTATAAAAAGGCTTAAATATTTTCATAACTACACATATTGAATTATCAAGGTAGTCTGTAAGAAATTCTCTGAATACACTCTCTGTATCATCAGCGTCACAGCCGCGGTCTGTTAAATTTCTGTTTCAAGGTGAGTTGTATACTCTTTCGTTAATTAAAACCCTCCTTTTCCAGGTGCAAATTAACTCCTGATAAATTATGACAATTAAGACAGTGTCAGATTTGCACATAGTTCTTTTATTGCTCTGAGCACACTCTTAAACTCAGGGGAGATGTTTAAGGAGGACAGAGATGTTTTAAACTCCTGTAAGTGGATTGTTCGTGCCCTAGGCTTACAATATGTCCAGACAACTTTTTAATAATGAAGAAAATCACACAGACTCATTTAATTTGATGTTTTAATGAATCAGAGCAGTAATAGTGATCCTTCAGTTTATTAAATGACTATATTTGGATTGGGTGGTTGCAGGCCACAGCAAATCCCAAGCAATAGGCAGTCTGGGCGTTTCCAGTGCCTTTACAGGTTTAACAGCATTAATACTTCAATACAGTAATACAGGTATGGTTATCATATGCTTAACCCTTAGGCTAGCCACGCAAATAGCTAAAACGCCCACAGCTAAATCCTAAAACATTCAATATATCACTCTCCAAAGCGAAAATATAATTCCTATACCTTATAGCAATGCATCAATATAAATGAGATATAAATTCAAAATTGTTCCACTATATGGAAGTGTAGTTGTAGAATACAATGTAAAAACAAGAGCTGTCTTTAAAGGCAGACTTCTGAATACGACCAAACAGCAACCAGCTTTTTCAGAGATCCTCAGAGCATGGACCACGCAACTTGTAGTTAGCAAGTCGAGTGATACTTGACTGGGGTTTTACCTCAGCTTTTATAGAGCTTTTTCTCAACTGAATACATCAGAAGACCCAATTAAATCGAATTATTTGCTCTGTTTTGACAGCTCCTATCTTTAAGTGAACAATATATCTAAAAAGTACCGGTGACTTCTTTTCTAAAATTAATTGGACATGATCTCATGGTCCTCATGTTCCACCCCTCCTTCCTCTAAAAAATAGGTGAACTTGAGTTCACAGGGTCCTTGCTACCAAATATAATACAGGCATATGTGTACATATATTAGAGAGATGTTTTAATATGTAACACCAGCTATTTGATTATATTAACCTGGGTTTAAAATATATGTCCCTCTTAGCTGCATATTATGTTACCTTTTCAGTGTGTTGTCAATGGGCCAGTTTAACTTCATATACAAATATGTGTTAACAAAATATTGGACAAAGACTGTAGGGGTTTATCATAAGCCTTTGAATAAAACCACTAAGCATGTAGTGGCCAGTCCAGTTATTTTCATTTAAATTCAGCCTATAATGAACATGTTAAATATAATAGTCTCATATTAACTGTACCATGCTTGGACTGAGCCTGACCTCTCTCTGTTTCTAAAAATCACCTGCGCAAGGTTTCAGACACCCTGTTTACCTGCCAAGGCTAGTTTTTTTTAATTAATATGAAACTCTACTGTAAGCGCATTTCCAAATTCACCACATGAAGTCATTTCTTGGCCGGATTCAAGAGACGCCTCGGACTGGTATCTTTTCGGATGAGAAAAAAGATTACAAACTCATTTTTATAACTAAGCTCTCATTATTTTCTCTTGTCTTTCTTAAAGCACCTTCCGTTGGTTATCATCCAAGGTTAATACACAGCAAATGCAAATCCCACTTTTAAGAGCCAACAGCAAAACCCTGCTTTGATGTGCCAAAAACTAAGCCTTATCTCTTGAAGGTCTAATGCCTAATGCCCTTCCAGAATTCTACTGTGTGTCTGAGAGACTTTTAATTCTTTCACTTGTAAACTCTACAGTCTCCCTGTAAATAAATACCTCTGTTTATTAATGCAGTAAAACTTAAATAAATGCTACACTGTGGCTTTTTAAGTTTTAAATGTAACTCTGTCCAACACTTGCTTTTTCTTTTGTAATACAAAAGCCTCCGTATTTTTGGCTCACAAACATCATTCCAATTAAAGTCGCTATCTTCCTGATAAGAACTTATACTGTAGACAACTTTTCTAATTTAAATGAAATGAAATGAAAATAAGTTTTCATTAATTTCTATAATATAATAAAGAGAACGGACATTACACCGTAATACACTCCCTTATTCTGTTACGAAAAGGTATTTCGTTAGTTAATTTTTTTTAAAAGAACGATCATTATAGAAAGACCTTGAATTTAAACTGCTAACGACCAGCGGGTCTCGCTTTGACTGCCAAAAAGCACTTTTCATGCCCAGCGCCGCTCTGCTACAAGCAGGCAAAGGCGAGGTCACCAATTTAATTATATTTCTTAAGTAGGTCAACTGTATACTACAGTTATTAAATCCAGTTTACACTTTATTGTCTTATATTCAAACTTAACAGCTCTTCTGTTATAATAAAGCAATTACACTTCTGCTAGATAAAAAATATGTTTTTTAGCCTACTTTCAGATCAAGCTAACTTCTTTTCTAAATAAAAAACTTGACTATGAATACACTCTCAAGCAAAGTCATTTTAATTAGGCACCTGCTTGGCAGCAAATGCAACCTTGAATCTTCGGACTGTGATACAGACTAACATCCTCATGCATTTAAGGTTATTATATTAGGTTTCTTATTTTTAAAATCTCACAGTTTTCTTATTTATTGAAATACTTTCTTTTCTTATTATAGAACCCTATTTTAGTTCAATTGTTTCTGGCATATTAATTGTGCTCCATAGAGTTTGCCATTCTGTTCTCGTTGGATCAGAATGTTTTGAGGCTCTGAGTCTAATTAAAAAATATGCTTTTGGCTGATAAGGGAGGTTTGGAACTTTCAGCAGGTCGGCCTGACCTTTTGATATAAGGAGCTCTCTTTTCAGACCTTACCACATTCATTACATTACTGGGGAGTTGGTTCCAGACCCTCACAATTCTCTGCGTTAAAAACTGCCTCCTATTTTCAGTTTTGAATGCCCCTCGGTACTTAGTGCTCGGTGCTTCGGCGCCCAGTTTCTAGGCCTCGACGCCTGTGGAACCCTCGAGTTCTTTGTGCCTCAGAGCCTTGGTGCCCTGGTGCTTCGGCGCCCTCTGTGCACCAAAGCCTCGACACCTCAGTGCCTCGGTGCCCTCGGTGTTCAAGTGCTTCCCAACATCGGTGGCTTTCTGCCTTGGTGCCCCAAAGCCTCAGTACCTTGGTGCTTCGACACCCTCAGTGCCTTCGAGGCTTTTAAGCTCTGCGCATCGGCTGCCTCAGTGGTCTCGGTGCCCCAGCGCTCCAAAGCTTTGGTAACTTGGTGCTTCGACACCATCGGTGCCTCGAGGACTAGACGACTCAGCGCTTCAACGCTTCATAAGAATATAACAACATAAAAAAGTTTACAAACAAGAGGAAGCCCCATTTGGCCCATCTTGCCCGTTTGGTTGTTTGCTTATTGATCCCAGAATCTCATCAAGCAGCTTCTTGAAGGATCCCAGGGTGTCAGCTTCAACAACATTACTGGGGAGTTCCAGACTCCCACAATTCTCTTTGTAAAAAAGTGCCTCCTATTTTCTGTTCTGAATGCCCCTTTATCTAATCTCCATTTGTGACCCCTGGTCCTTGTTTCATTTTTCAGGTCGAAAAAGTCCCCTGGGTCGACATTGTCAATACCTTTTAGGATTTTGAATGTTTGAATGAGATCACCGCGTAGTCTTCTTTGTTCAAGACTGGATAGAGCAGCAATATCCTTTTTGTAACGAAGTGACCAGAACTCAGGTCTTACTAATGCATTGTAAAGTTTTAACATTACTTCCCTTGATTTAAATTCAACACTTTTCACAATATACCCGAGCATCTTGTTGGCCTTTTTTATAGCTTCCCCTCATTGTCTAGATGAAGACATTTCTGAGTCAACATAAACTTCTAGGTCTTTTTCATAGATTCCCAGGTTTTTTTCATAAATATCTCCCATATGATATTTATAATGCGCTTTGTATTGCCTGCATGCAGTACCTTACACTTTTCTTTATTAAATGTCATTTGCCATGTGTCTGCCCAGTTCTGAATGCTGTCTAGATCATGTTGAATGACCTTTGCTGATGCAACAGTGTTTGCCACTCCTCATATTTTTGTGTCATCTGAAAATTTAACAAGTTTGCTTACTATACCAGAATCTAAGTCATTAATGTAGATTAGGAAGAGCAGAGGACCTAATACTGATCCCTGTGGTACACCACTGGTTACCTCGCTCCATTTGGAGGTTTCTCCTCTAATCACTACTTTCTGTTTTCTACATGTTAACCACTCCCTAATCCATGTGCATGCATTTCCTTGAATCCCTATTGCGTTCAATTTGTGAATTAATCTTTTATGCAGGACTTTGTCAAAAGCTTTCTGGAAATCTGAATAAACCATGTCATATGCTTTGCAGTTATCCGTTGTTGATGTTGCATCCTCAAAAAAGTCAAGCAGGTTAGTTAGACACGATCTCCCTTTCCTAAAAACCTGTCTCCCAGGATACTGTTACCATATAGGTAATTCCTTTTTGGATCTTATTATAGTTTCCATAAGTTTAGATATAATAGAAGTCAGGCTTATTGGTCTGTAGTTACCTGGTTTGGTTTTGTCTTCCTTTTTGTGAATTGGTATTATGTTTGCAATTTTCCATTCTGTTGGTACAACCCCTGTGTCAAGACACTGTTGCATGATCTTGGCTAGCGGTTTGTAAATAACTTCTTTCATTTCTTTGAGTATGTGGCAGGGTGGCTAAGTGGTGACGTCAGGCCAGATGCAGAAACAGAAAACTGACACCAGTACTGCTGTGAGAAAGACGCTGCAGCGCCGTTTATTCAAATAACAAAAATAAATAAAAGGTTTAAACACAAAAACACTTGCTCACAGAGCAAAATAAAAAGGTGAACAAAAACAAAATCTCGAACAGAAAACAATACAGGTCAGGCTGGGCAAATGCTGTCAATGATCCTGTATATTTTGATTTTGTTTTCTTTTCGGTCTCTCGCTCTCCCGCTCTCCTTCACTCCTCCAAACACCCACCACCAGTGCAGAGAGCTGCAGGTTTATATTTACTGTGGCCGAGGGGTTAACTGTCAATGATCTCATTACCCCTCGGCCACAATCTGCACAAGGTTTTTAATTATTCCTGGCAGAGGACGAGCACTAATCTCGCCTCTGCCAGAACACGTTTTAAATAAAACAAAACAATAACAAAACATACAGCGTTTTGCTGTCATATCTACAAAACAATAAACCATAAATAAACAATAACAAAACAATACATTGCACAGGGGTGGAGGGGAAGACCCCGTTCTAAAAATAAATAAAGAATATCATTGTACAGGGCTCCTCGCCCTGTTACAGAGTACTATTGGGAGGATCTCATCCGGCCCAGGGGATTTGTTTATTTTAAGAGCTCCTAGTCCCTTTAACACTTCTGCCTTCTGCTATTCCTAATCTACATTAATGAGTTAGATTCTGGTATAGTAAGCAAACTTGTTAAATTTGCAGACGACACAAAAATAGGAGGAGTGGCAAACACTGTTGCAGCAGCAAAGGTCATTCAAAATGATCTAGACAGCATTCAGAACTGGGCAGACACATGGCAAATGACATTTAATAGAGAAAAGTGTAAGGTACTGCACGCAGGCAATAAAAATGTGCATTATAAATATCATATGGGAGATACTGAAATTGAAGAAGGAATCTATGAAAAAGACCTAGGAGTTTATGTTGACTCAGAAATGTCTTCATCTAGGCAATGTGGGGAAGCTATAAAAAAGGCCAAAAAGATGCTCGGATATATTGTGAGAAGTGTTGAATTTAAATCAAGGGAAGTAATGTTAAAATTTACAATGCATTAGTAAGACCTCACCTAGAATATTGTGTTCAGTTCTGGTCACCTTGTTACAAAAAGGATATTGCTGCTCTAGAAAGAGTGCAAAGAAGAGCAACCAGAATTATCCCGGGTTTAAAAGGCATGTCGTATGCAGACAGGCTAAAAGAATTGAATCTATTCAGTCTTGAACAAAGAAGACTACGCAGTAATCTGATTCAAGCATTCAAAATCCTAAAAGGGGACTTTTTTGACCTGAAAAAAGAAACAAGGACCAGGGGTCACAAATGGAGATTAGATAAAGGGGCATTCAGAACAGAAAATAGGAGGCACTTTTTTACAAAGAGAATTGTGAGGGTCTGGAACCAACTCTCCAGTAATGTTGTTGAAGCTGACACCCTGGGATCCTTCAAGAAGCTGCTTGATGAGATTCTGGGATCAATAAGCTACTAACAACCAAATGAGCAAGATGGGCTGAATGGCCTCCTCTCGTTTGTAAACTTTCTTACGTTCTTATGTTCTTATGTTATGCTAAAGTTTTTTAAAACTGGATAGGAACAGGTCGACATGTGGGGCATGTTGCCCATGTCCTCCTTTGTAAAAACCTGTGAAAAGTAATCATTTAATATATTTGCTATTTTTTTCTCTTCATCTATGATTTTGCCATTTGTATCTCTTAGACATTTTACCTGCTCTTTGAATGTTCTCTTGCTGTTATAATATTGGAAAAACTTTTTTAGCCCCCTAAGCAAATCTCATTTCTATCTCTCTCCTGGCCTTTCTAACTTCCTTTTTGACTTGTGTTTGCCATTCCAAGTACTCTTTCTGTGTACTTTGTTCTTGGTCCCTTCTTATGTTCTTATGTTTTTTATGTAAATGCTCTGTAAAGTGCCTTTTTTCTCTGAATATTTTTTTTAATTGACCTATTAAACCATTTGGGCAATTTTGTTTTAGATTTAGATTTGTCTACTTTTGGGATGTAATTGTTTGCGCTTCACACATTTTTTTAAAAACAGCCATCCTTTTTCCATGAATGTTTTCTCTATTTTATTCCCAGTGCCGAGGCATTGCATTCACCTGTCCAGACGGCTCTCGCTTTCTGTGAGAGCGTTGCAGTATCTCCTCTACCTCTGGTCCAAAAGTATGGCAAGGGGAGATAGGTGTGTCCAGTAAGGCGGACTTGTCCGCATCCGGTACCCTCACCTGAGCCAGCCACAGCTGTCTGCGCGCCACCACTAAGCCTGCCAGAAACGCTGGACGTGGGGCCCCAGCGCACCAGCACCCATGGAGACAGTTCCAGCGGAACCACCCCAGGCAGCCTCCAAAGCAGCCTCCGCCCCAGCCTCAGCAGCCCCAGCAGGGGCCCTGAAGGCTTGCAGCCTCAGACCCACCCATTTACACAACACCATCTGCAATACTGGCACAATTGCACCTCAGACTCCTGGGTGCTCGCCACCATACAATTCCACTCGGGACCTCCTCCCTTTTGAGGGATCACGGTCACATCCGTGAATGACTCTCCAGGTCTTGGCTCTCAGACAAGTAGAAACACTACTTCAAAAACAAGCCATCCGTCTCGTAGAGCACAACTCTCAAAGAGAGGGGTTCTACTCGAGGTACTTCTTGGTGCCAAAAAAAGGACGGCGGCCTTCGCCCCATCCTAGACCTGAGACACCTCAACGGGTTCTTGAGGGAGAGGAGGTTCCAGATGGTCACACATCGCCACATCCTCCAGTCTGTCAGGCCGGATGACTGGTTTACAACAGTGGACCTGAATGACACGTATTTTCACTTTCCTATCCTTCCAGTGCACAGGAAATATCTCTACTATGTCTTTCAGGGGAGCGTCTTCAAGTTTTCAGTGCTGCCATTTGGCCTCTCCTTGCGGCTGCAAGGGATCAAGGTAATGAACTACCTTGACAACTAGTTGATTCGTTCCCAATCCCAGGAGGGAGCAGCGGCCCACACAGCGATTATGTTGGAGCATCTGTCTAGGCTGGGTCTCACCCTCAGCAGTACAAAAAGCCAATCAATACCATTACAGAGTACGGTCTACTTGGGTCTCCGGCTGGATTCCCTCTGATGCGAGCCTACCTGTCGGATGACAGAGTAGCTGCCATTCGCAATTGTCTAGCCCTGTTTCAACTAGGGTCCACAGTGCAATTGGTGCTGTACCAAAAATTACTGGGTCTGATGGCCGCAGCTTCGTCAGCCATCCAACTGGGGTTGCTTCACATGCGCCTGCTCCAAGCGTGGCTCAATGCCTTTCGGCTACACCCCAAGCGCGACAGACACCGTGGGCTGACAGTGTCTCGTCTTTGTTGGGAAGCACAACGCTGGTGGAGGCAAGCCCCTCACCTGAGTGAAGGCGTAAGAATTTCTCCGGTTGGGTGTTTGTCTGGGCAGGCAGAGGAGCCTGCAGATCCTGGCCGGGTCGCTGGACATCCCTGCACACAAAAGCTAAAAGTAGTTCACCTAGCGCTGCAATATTTCCTCCCTGTGCTCCACAACCAACATTTCCTTGTCCGCACGGACAATGTGTCAGTAGTTGCGTACGTGAACCACCAAGGTTGGTCCCCGGGGTTACACCGCATAGCCTTTCGGCTGCTGATCTGGGCACAGAGACACTTCCTGTCCCACTGGGCGGTACACCTCCCTGGAGTGGTGAACTGGGCAGCGGACCTCCTCTCCTCTCCATCTGTCCGCCTTAGGGCTCTCAGACGCAGTAGTCGGTACGCTGCAGAATGCTAGGGCTTCTTCCAAAGAGTGTTGTACGCCTACAAGTGGAAATATTTTCAAAATTGGTGCATGGCCATGATCCCGTGTATTGCCCTATAGGCGGGTAAATCCCCCTCTACATTGAAAGTGTACCTAGCAGCCATATCTGCTTGCCATGTCCCCATTGACTCAGTATCCCCGGGCGCTCATATACTGGCAACCTGTTTTTTAAAGGGTGCTCGGCGGTTACATCCTCCTATAAAGGACGTCCTCCTCGAATGGAGTCTAGATGTGGTACTGGAGGCTGGCTCTCTAAGGCTCTGTTTGAGCCCATACATGCCACAGAGCTGACATATCTCTCTATGAAGACAGCCTTTCTATTCGCTATCACCTCCACTAAGCGGGTCAGTGAGCTACAGGCACTGTCCGTGCACAGTTCCTGAGCGCGTGTTTGGGACAATGGAAACAGGGTGTCGCTGCACATGAACCCTGCTTTCCTCCCCAAGGTGATTACAGCTTTTCACTTGAATCAGTCAGTGGAACTAGAGGCTTTCCATCTCCCTCCCTTTTCAGAGGAGTCAAATAGGAGATTAAATTCCCTCTGCCCGGTTTGGGCATTGAGATGTGGATAGAACGAGAGCGCTGCATCAGTCTGACCAGCTCTTCACGTGCCATGGTGAAAGGACCCGAGGTCAAGTAGCGACTGTCCCATTGGATTGTGGACACAGTTTCAACTGCGTATACTAATGCTAGCCTACCCCCACCATGGAGGGTGGCTGTGCGCTTAAACAGAGGTGTGGCTGCGTCATGGGCCCTCTTTAGAGGTGCCTCATTGATCGATATTTGTACTGCAACTAGCTTACGGATACTAGGTTAATAGGTTACGGATGTAACCCCGGTTCCCTGAAAGAGAAGATGACCGCCAACTTTGCGAAGTCGCATCACTCACAATCGTGGGTTCAATGAAAAAGAGACTGAAGTCTCTGTGCAGTGACTATTTATTACATTGGGAGGCGGGACCGAGGAAGTCACTCCACGGAGAGGCCTATCAGCAGCTTTGATATAAAATGCTCAGCAAATATCTGACAAGCAGGCATATCCCAAAAGTATTGTTTGGCGGTCATCTTCTCTTTCAGGGAACCAGAGTTATATCATTTTAGGGTCACTCGTGATAACGGATTTCCTTTTAAATTCCCACACAAACAAAAGAAATAGTCACAAGAAGAACTGCTCATTAAGATATTGACATGTGTGTTCTATCGTGCAGCTTGGGTTAAATAGAGCACATGACAAGAGTTTATAGCAATTGAACACATTTATTGTTTATCAATGCAGGGTCCACAATGTCAGCACTCACTGAAAGGCAGGTGAAGGCAGTTTTTATTATTAACAGAATGTTTCCTCAGTTGCAGAACTTGCAGCGTGGTGCTTTAGCTCCAGCACAGAGCATCAGCAGAACGTCTGTACCATGAGCATGCAAGCAACCAACTAACTATAACACTACAAGCATCTGTTCTAACTTGTTCGTCACGTCTGGCTGCAGAGCCTTTTTATTGGCTAGCCAGCAGACGGAATATAACACTGAAACTGCAACAAGCATTCATTACATATGACAGAATTTCAGAATCACATTAGCAGGGTTATTTAATAACAAAATAGCCAAAACAACCACTTGAAAATGCCAAAATCAATGCTACATACCGATTTGCTGGTTAAAAATGATTGTATTCTTTCGATTCTCTTGTAACTGTCTTTGTTGTCCCTCTTGGCAGGTTTCACATGATTTTCCTATTAATTTCAACCCCAACAATCCTGAATGCGAAGGTAAGACAACCTGGAACTCTTACAAATGTGAATTTAACCGAATTTTGTCAAAACATCTGTCTGCTATTTTACTTTCTTATAAAGTGTCTTTATAGAAGTAAGAGCCAGCGTCATCTAGTGATCTACCAGTCTGTGTTGCTTTGATTGTGAGTTCAGGAGCTCTTCAGTTCTAGTTGTCTGCCATAAACATGTGTAATACAGGCTAGATCAGCCAAAGTGTCTAGAGCCAGCGCCATCTAGTGTTATTTTGGAACAAGTTTGTTTTGCTGGCAATACACTAGCTGTGCTCTAGATGGCGCTGGCTCTTCTCTAAAGACACTGGCTGATCTGCTCTACACATGTCTATGACAGGCAATTCGAACTGAAGAGCAAGCAGCTCCTGAACTCACAGTCAATGCAACACAAGCAAACATAGTACACAATATTTAAGCAGTTGAATGATTGATTGAAACATCATAAAAAAGATAAAGGGAGTCAAAAAACCTTAAAATGTATTCAAAGCTACTTTAAATTCTCTTCTTATTGTTGTTTAATCAATTCATTAAATAAGGTCCTTCAGTGTATTCTCAAAGTGAAAGGTGGTACCCTTATACAAGTTTACCACTACCACAGTAATTGTTGCAGCTTTGCCATGGCTATACTATGCATTTATAGTTTGCCATGGTTTGCCATGTTTGTTAATATGCTTTACCATACCTCTCTGCACTTTTCAATGCTTCCCTATGCTTTACCATACCTCTCTGTGCTTCAAAATGCACCCCTATGCTTTACCATACCTCTCTGTGCTTTACAATGCTTCCCTATGCTTTAACATACCTCTCCGTGCTTCAAAATGCACCCCTATACTTTACCATACCTCTCTGTGCTTTACAATGCTTGCCTGTGCTTTACCAGACCTATCTGTTCTTTACAATGCACCCCTATGCTTTACCATACCTCTCTGTGCTTCAAAATGCACCCCTATGCTTTACCAGACCTCTCTGTGCTTTACAATGCTTCCCTATGCTTTACCAGACCTCTCTGTGCGTTACAATGCTTGCCTGTGCTTTACCAGACCTCTCTGTGCTTTACAATGCTTCTCTATGCTTTACCAGACCTCTCTGTGCTTTACAATGCTTCCCTATGCTTTACCATGCTTTCACTGTTGTGCTTTTACTATGAGGAAGCTTTTATAAGGGTTAGTTTACCATGGCTTGTTTTTTGAATATGCTTTACCACACCTTTCTGTGCTTTACAATGCTGTACCATGCTTTATACTTTAGTATGGGACACTGCTATAAGGGTTAGTAATGCTAGCAATAGCTCTACTTAGCTTTGCTGAGGTTAGCATCTCTTACTGATGCAGAATAAGATCCACAGTGATGATGGTCTGTCTGTGTGTCTGGCAGAGATTAAAGGGGTTATTGATGCCTACAAGCGCTGCCTCCCCAAGATCCAGCTGTATGGCCCGACCAACGTGTCTCCGATCATCAACCGAATCGCCAGCCTGGCTAGAGAAGAGCTGAAAAGCAACGCTGCCACAGTAACCCTTTCACTACCTCCCTCATCATTGAGCATTTAAAGGGCTACTCTCTCAGCTTTCAAAATCTACATCTCTGGCCAAAAGTTTTGCATCACCTGGAATTTTAGGATTGAGACCTATTTTTTTTTTTTTAAAGCTATAAGAACATAATTTAGATCTTTTATTTAACATCAGATACTCAAAGAAACTACAAAATGATATTGCAAAAGTCTACCGGAATCCATAATAGTAGTATAGTAGTATTTCATGTTAGATTTGGAATTCAAGTTTTGTCAGGATATGGAATTCAATATGTTAACGTAACATCATTTCAGGAGGTTTCATTCCACTTTATGAACCAAAATTAGTTAATTCTATCGGGTGATGCAAAACTTTTGGCCAGAGCTGTATATAATTATCTGTCATTTCTGATTCTCTTGTCACATCCAGGGGACTTTTTTAAATGGTTCCACTCCGATGTACCTGATCTAGTTTAGACATGATTCTGAGAGCTCAATTGACATGCTTTCAGGCAGTGACCAAGAAGACACTGCTGGGGTGACCCAGGAAGTAAAGCAGAACCATACTTCCTGTACCAGATGTCTGTTTCATCCTCCGGGTGACCCAGGAAGTGCAACACTATCTGAAAGCAGGGCTTGTGCAAACAGAGATTTCTTGAACCCAGTGTAGTACCAGATATCAGCTTTTAGAATGAAAACCCATATCTGCTATTTGCTGTCTTTCATAACTGTGTATTTGAGGCCTGTGTAGCGAACGGAAGTGCGGTAACACTTTCCATTGAGTGTCTATAATTACTGTGTATTTGCATAGCAGTTACTTAGTAAATACATGTGTACTTACACACAATTGCAATGCTATTATGCATAGTTACAATGTACTCAATGTGGAAATATTTTTTCATGAAATAACCGTAACCCTATCCCTAACCCTACCCCCCTAACCTAACCCTAACCCTTTTCTGATACAATTGTGTTTTTACATATATCATGCAAAAAAATTACACATTAAGTACATGCATAACTATGCATAATAACATTGTATGTACATGCATAGTTACATGCATGCAACTATGCATAATAACATTGTAAATACACAGGTATTTACTAAGTAACTACTATGTAAATACACTGTAATGAGAGACTCTTAATGTGAAGTGTTACCGAAAGTGCAGAGCTGGTAAAGATTTATTATCTCACCAGTCAATTTTCCCTGTGATTCTCAGCCCTGTTTCTCTGATTGTGTCGGTTTTCCCTGTGATTCTCAGCCCTGTTTCTCTGTTGGAGTTGCTTCTCCCTGTGATTCTCAGCCCTGTTTCTCTGTTGGAGTTGCTTCTCCCTGTGATTCTCAGCCCTGTTTCTCTGATTGTGTTGCTTCTCCCTGTGATTCTCAGCCCTGTTTCTCTGTTGGAGTTGCTTCTCCCTGTGATTCTCAGCCCTGTTTCTCTGATTGTGTCGGTTCTCCCTGTGATTCTCAGCCCTGTTTCTCTGTTGGAGTTGCTTCTCCCTGTGATTCTCAGCCCTGTTTCTCTGATTGTGTTGGTTTTCCCTGTGATTCTCAGCCCTGTTTCTCTGTTGGAATTGCTTCTCCCTGTGATTCTCAGCCCTGTTTCTCTGTTGGAGTTGCTTCTCCCTGTGATTCTCAGCCCTGTTTCTCTGATTGTGCCGGTTTTCCCTGTGATTCTCAGCCCTGTTTCTCTGTTGGAGTTGCTTCTCCCTGTGATTCTCAGCCCTGTTTCTCTGTTGGAGTTGCTTCTCCCTGTGATTCTCAGCCCTGTTTCTCTGTTGGAATTGCTTCTCCCTGTGATTCTCAGCCCTGTTTCTCTGTTGGAGTTGCTTCTCCTTATGGTTGCTCAGCCCTGTTTCTCTGTTTGAGTCGGTTTTCCCTGTGATTCTCAGTCCTGTTTCTCTGTTGGAGTTGCTTCTCCCTGTAGTTGCTCAGCCCTGTTTCTCTGGTGAAGTCGGTTCTCCTTGTGGTTGCTTAGCAGTGTTTCTCTGTTGGAGTTGCTCCTCCCTGTGGTTTCTCTCTATGATTCCTAGCGCTGTTTCTCTGCTCTCCTCACAGAAGTACTACATGCTGCTGATCCTGACTGACGGCACGATCAGTGACATGGCCGAGGCGCGCGATGCGGTGGTCAGTGCGTCCAGCCTGCCCATGTCCATCATCATCGTGGGTGTGGGCTCACGAGACTACACAGACATGAGGCTGCTGGACGGGGACGAGGGAACGCTGCTGTCCACCAAGGGACAGCCGGCTCTCAGGGACATCGTCCAATTTGTGCCGTTCAGTGACTTCAAGAACGTGGGTCCCCCATCCGTCTGCCTGTCTACCTGTCTGCTTGTCTGTCTGTCTGTCTCTGTCTGTCTGTCTGTCTCTCTCTCTGTGCAGGTCCCTGATGAGGGATGGATGTCCCTGACAGCCTTGTCTCTCACTCTCTCTCTGTCTCGCCGTCTCTCTGGTCCTCTGTCTCTCACTCTCTCTGTCTCTCAGGTCCCCTGTCTCTCACTCTCTCTGTCTCTCAGGTCCCCTGTCTCTCACTCTCTCTCTGTCTCTCAGGTCCCCTGTCTGTCACGCTCTCTCTGTCTCTCAGGTCCCCTGTCTGTCACTCTCTCTCCATCTCTCCGGTCCCCTGTCTCTCACTCTCTCTGTCTCTCTGTCTCTCAGGTCCCTGCCTCAGGCCTTGCGAAGTGCGTCCTGGCGGAGGTTCCTAAGCAGGTGGTGGAATACTACGCCAGTAAAGGAATTGGACCAACGCAGCACAAAACCAGCTCTCCCAGTCCCCCAGCCAACGACTGATAAACCCAACCAGTAACCACAGACACACAACACTCAGCTGACCAGGACTTTAAAACCTGTTCCCTTCCCTCTTAGTATAGCAGCACTATCACTGCTGACCATCTTTAAAATCCATTTTCTTACCTCCTCTTAGTATAGCAACATTATCACTCAATGACAAACGGTTCGACTAGGAGTCTTTTTCAATGTCGAAGACACTCAGAAAGATGAACCATTTGTTATTGAATTGATTATGTTTCTTTCAACATTTCCAAATTCAGTACTATTGCGTGTTTGCTAGTTATGGATAAGTTATTTTGTTCATACACACATACACATATACATACATACATACATATACACACATACATACATATACACACATACACACATACATACACACATACACACATACACATACATACATGCATACATACATACATACACATATACATACCTACATACATATCTCTCGATCTCTCTCTGTATCTCTGTTCAATCAGTGTATTCACACAATGATTTACTGTGCATGGTGCCTCTCCTTTATTCTCCCAGTGTGTGACCCTCAAAGTGTTTGAAATAAAATACTGACTAAATAAAATCATAAATGGCGCTCTTGTCCTTAACTCTTAAAGGGAGACCACACATCGCTACTGTTCCGACCCTAGAAGGGATCAGATTGCACTTGGATTTTTCAAGACAGTGATTTCTATAATTATTGCCGTATATTACTTGCATCTATCTATCTATCTATCTATCTATCTATCTATCTATCTATCTATCTATCCTGTTGATTACAACAGATTACAGGTTTAGATGTTGTATTTCAATACAGCGCAATCACCTGTCTGACTGTGGGTCTAATGTCCATGTTGGGCTCACTTCATGTTGCAGGAGGGGGCAGGTTAATAATGGTTCCACTCTGGTGTACCTGATATAGTTTAGACATGATTCTAAGAGCTCTATGCGCCGCACGGTTTGCTTTAAACTTTTGAAAAAGTCCCCAGGATGTGACGAGTGAAACAGAAAACGATACAAAGTGACTCTAAAACAAGAGGAAGAAGAAGACTTCAGACAAGATATAGGAGGGGGGAGTGAATGCAAAGAGTGTGTGTTGCTGTTGCTGTATCTCTGTGTGTTTGTGTGTGTTTGCATGGTTATGTGTGTGTTTCTCTGTATGACTTTGTTGTGTGTGTGTGTTATCTGTGTGTTTGTGTCTGATTCTGTGTTTGTGTGTGTCTGATATCTGTGTGTGTGTGTCTGTTGTGTGTGTGATATCTGTGTGTGTGTGTTTCTGTGTGTGATAGCTGTGTGTGTGATATCTGTGTGGGTGTCTCTTAGTTGTGTGTGTGTATGTGTCTGTTGTGTGTGTCTCTGTTGTGTGTGTGTGTTTCTGTGTGTGATATCTAGGAGTGTCTCTGTTGTGTGTGTGTGTGATATCTGTGTGTGTGTGTGTCTCTTTGTTGTGTGCGTGTGTGATATCTGTGTGTGTGTCTCTGTTGTGTGTGTGTATTTCTGTGTGTGTGTGATATCTGTGTGTGTGTCTCTGTTGTGTGTGTGTGTATTTCTGTGTGTGTCTGTTGTGTGTGTGTGATATCTGTGTGTGTGTGTCTCTTTGTTGTGTGTGGGAGTGATATCTCTGTGTGTGTGTCTCTGTTATGTGTGTATTTCTGTGTGTGATATCTATGTGTGTGTTTATTTGTTGTGTTGGGGTGTCTTTGTTGTGTGTGGGATTGAGTTGGTTTCGGTGTGGGTTTACACTGGCACAGCTGGTACATCTTATCTCTTTGCTAGCGCATCCAGCACATTTCCCCTCATCCTGCTATCACTGCGATTACTTTACAGCCCCCATAAACACAGATGACAGGAAATTGAATAAATCTCATAACGACCTTGGAGACACAAACGTTGCAGAGCAGCAGATGGTCAACGCTTAGCTGAGCAGAATTGAAGCGAATTCATTATTATAAAACAGAAACTCCATCCCAGGAGCGCTGACCATCTTTAAAATCCATTCTCTCACCTCCTATTAGCTTTATTAACATGATCACTGGCCCTCCCTTTAAACGAGCGTGGACCATCTTTAAAATCCATTCTCTCACCTCCTATTAGCTTTATTAACATAATCACTGGCCCTCCCTTTAAAGGAGCGTGGACCATCTTTAAAATCCATTCTCTCACCTCCTATTAGCTTTATTAACATGATCAAGGGTCCCTCCCTTTAAAGGAGCGCTGACCATCTTTAAAATCCATTCTCTCACCTCTTATTAGCTTTATTAACATGATCACTGGCCCTCCCTTTAAAGGAGCGTGGACCATCTTTAAAATCCATTCTCTCACCTCCTATTAGCTTTATTAACATGATCACCGGCCCCTCCCTTTAAAGGAGCGCTGACCATCTTCAAAATCCATTCTCTCACCTCCTATTAGCTTTATTAACATGATCACTGGTCCCTCCCTTTAACAGTGCTACAAGACCTCTTTAAAATCCATTTCCGTAACTCAAATGATTTCAGTTCAGATGTCATGAAAGACATTTTCATTGCACTAGTTAAAGTAATTGCTGTAAATTGAAGAATCTGTAGATCAAAGTATTGTAGCGATGCCAAGAAGGACACAAAACAGAGTTGCTTGAAGTAAACACTTGGTTTATTCTCACACAAATAAATCAAACAAAATAACCAGTTTAAACAATCCAGGTTCTTGTAATAGTTCCTCTTTCTCCAGGCTAACCCCGTGGTCCTGCTCATCACCTCTTTTATAGGGGAGCTGGAGGGAGGCAGCGCCTGCCCCAGCCAATCCGCACATGGCTGGAAATACCCTGTCTGACAGTTGGTGAGGGAAAGTACAGGCAGAAGGTGATGGGAAACTCCCCAGCCCAGGGATCCTGGAAAGTCCCTGTCTGGCAGCTGTGGGGAAACTCCCCAGTCCAGGGATCCTGGAAAGTCCCTGTCTGGCAGCTGTGGGGAAACTCCCCAGTCCAGGGATCCTGGAAAGTCCCTGTCGGGTAGCTGTGGGGAAACTCTCCAGCCCAAGGATTCTGGAAAGTCCCTGTCTGGTAGCTGTGGGGAAACTCTCCAGCCCAGGGATTCTGGAAAGTCCCTGTCTGGCAGCTGTGGGGAAACTCCCCAGCCCAGGGATCCTGGAAAGTCCCTGTCTGGCAGCTGTGGGGAAACTCCCCAGCCCAGGGATCCTGGAAAGTCCCTGCTAGGAGAAGTGGGCGGCGCCCGCCATTACAGTATATAGTAATATAGCAGCAAGAACACTATATAATTGTGGCAAAGTGGTGAGTGAATACAGGTGAGTGCAGTGCAGAGCGGATACAAAACAGACAGATAATGATTTCCAGGTGCAAGGGTGATTATTGATTTAATTAACAATGTCCAGAGCCTTATGGCAAACACCTGTAAATAATAATGTAGGAGTGATACAGCGGCGTGTATCACTCGGTATTTGTAAATCCCCGGGTTTGACCCGTAACCAAAAGTCCAGTTTTACACACCAACACTAAACACAAAACACAAACACAGTTCTTAGTAATAGCGAATACATAAAAGTGGTGTAATACAGTTCTCTGTGAAATGCAGGGGTGAAAGTGATGTCCGGGTTTATGCTGGCTTTCGCTTCAGCTCCGGATCATGCAACTGGTAGTCTATTAAAAAACAGACGACAGTTAACAAAACACTAACTAACACAAGACAAAACTCACGGTTCACGAAACAGCACACAGACTGCTTGTAGGTTTTCAACACTAACCATTTACCAAGGAACAGATCACCTACGCTAAGTCCCCTATTTATATCCTCGCTCATGACCCTAGGTTAACGGCGCATCCATCCTCAATCCTCAGATGCCACACGTTTACCATCTGGGTCACTCAGTCTGGATACCTTAGCTCGCCCTTTCCTAAATCACCAACTTCCACCTACCTTACGGAATAAATTGTCGTGCCATTTAGTTAAGGGTACTCTGTTCAACGTTACACAGTGCCCTCACAGGTCGAGAAGGAGATCTAACACCAAGCACTATTCGATCTCTGTCACAATAATATATATATATATATATATATATATATATATATATATATATATATATATATATATATATATATATATATATATATAATACTATGGCTATTGAAACTTAGGGGACTGTCTGAATCATTGCTGGAGCCACAGTCCAGTATAATACATAAAATGATTGCTATTGAATCACAGGGGGATTGACTGAATCATTGCTAGTGTTTCTTATATCTGGTGTTGCTAAGCAGAATTTATTAATAAAGAAACTGACCATGTGTTTACATTGCACATCTATGAACTGTATCTGCGTCCCTAAGATTAAAATAAAAATCTAAATGTTGATTGGGACTGTTTGCCTGTCAGAGGATGGTAATTATAGGGGTGCCATTGCTTAATATTTGGTTTATTAATCATATTCATTGGATTTGAGCTCCGCGACAGATGGTGCAGAAATAGATTTTTAAAGAGCTGTAATCACAGAGCCAGGAGACAGCCAGTAATTGAATTTCAGAAGCTTTCCAGATCAGTTAAAGTGAACAAAATGGGTCTATTATGCCTTTTTTTCTATGTTCTCTTTTCTCTAGTTCTTTCTCTTCCCTTCTTTTCTTCGCTTTCTTTCTTATTCTTTCAGTGAATCTGTCCAGTTGACCCCCCTTTCCCTGCTTCCTATGACTACTGTCTGTCTCCTCATTAAACTAATAGAAGTGACTCTGTAAAGGGAATTATATTGTAGTGTCAAGCCGAACAGGATTGTGGGGCTCTGTCTGTCCGGGTGTTCCTAAATTTTTGTCCAGTGTGTTCAGTGAACTGTACGGCTCTGACTTAATGAATAACTCAGAATAGCTAACTTAAGGCTCTGGTTGTCAAGGCAACCATTTGCCCACTATTGCGCCAACTCAATAAATATCTTGGTATTCCTGAAAAGATAATCAGCACTCTTTACAAACAGGGAGAAAATACAGTTTCAATAGTCACATAAAAGCTATGATAACACTGTAAAAAAATGCACAGGGAAAAGGGGGTCGACTGGACAGACTGGACACTTCTATTAGTTTAGTGAGGAGACATGCATGCACATGGATTAGGGAGTGGTTAACATGTAGAAAACAGAAAGTAGTGATTAGAGGAGAAACCTCAAAATGGAGCGAGGTAACCAGTGGTGTACCACAGGGATCAGTATTAGGTCCTCTGCTATTCCTAATCTACATTAATGATTTAGATTCTGGTATAGTAAGCAAACTTGTTAAATTTGCAGACGACACAAAAATAGGAGGAGTGGCAAACACTGTTGCAGCAGCAAAGGTCATTCAAAATGATCTAGACAGCATTCAGTACTGGGCAGACACATGGCAAATGACATTTAATAGAGAAAAGTGCAAAGTATTGCATGCAGGCAATAAAAATGTGCATTATAAATATCATATGGGAGATACTGAAATTGAAGAAGGAGGACCTAGGAGTTTATGTTGACTGTTTTTATCTAGACAATCTGGGGAAGCTATAAAAAAGGCCAACAAGATGCTCGGATATATATTATATATTAAAACTTTACAATGCATTAGTAAGACCTCACCTAGAATATGTGTTCAGTTCTGGTCACCTCGTTACAAAAAGGATATTGCTGCTCTAGAAAGAGTGCAAAGAAGAGCAACTAGAATTATCCTGGGTTTAAAAGGCATGTCATATGCAGTCAGGCTAAAAGAATTGAATCTATTCAGTCATGAACAAAGAAGACTACGCAGCGATCTGATTCAAGTATTCAAAATCCTAAAAGGTATAGACAATGTCGACCCTGGAGACTTTTTTGACCTGAAAAAAGAAACAAGGACCAGGGGTCACAAATGGAGATTAGATAAAGGGGCATTCAGAACAGAAAATAGGAGGCACTTTTTTACACAGAGAATTGTGAGGGTCTGGAACCAACTCCCCAGTAATGCTGTTGAAGCTGACACCCTGGGATCCTTCAAGAAGCTGCTTGATGAGATTCTGGGATCAATAAGCTACTAACAACCAAACGAGCAAGATGGGCTGAATGGCCTCCTCTCGTTTGGAAACTTTCTTATGTTCTTATGTTCTTTTGTAGTGTTGTACCATAAGAGACAGGGAAAGGGGGATGAGTGGGCAGATTCACTTCTATTAGTCTAAATGACAAAGAAAGAAAGAAAGAAAGAAAGAAAGAAAGAAAGAAAGAAAGAAAGAAAGATTAGAATGGAGGGAGAGACAGGGAGGGAGAGAAATAATTCTGTACATATACGACATTAAGTTTGGCAACACTTGCAGGTCTTGTCATGCCAATAAAGACCATTTGAATCTGAAAGAGAGAGTGGGAGGAGGAAAAAGAGATAAAGAGATTGAGAGAGCAAGCTAGAGGGAGGGAGAGAGATGGTGGGAGGGGAGGGAGGGATAAGGAGGAGAGAGAGAGAGCTAGGGGAGGAGAGATAGGTAGGAGAGGGAGAGGAGAGGGATGGGAGGGAGGAGAGAGGGAGGGAGAGATCTGAGGAGGGAGAGAGATGGAGGGAGAAAGAGGGAGGGAGAAGAGGGAAGGAGAGAGCTGGGGAGGGAGAGAAAGGGAGAGGGAGGGAGGGGGAGATATAGGGAGAGAGAGAGGAAGGAGGAAGGAAAGAGAGGGGAGGAAGAGGAGGAGAGGGGAGTGCGAGAGCGATGGAGGAGGAGGGATAGCTGTTTGATTATCACAGCACAGAATTCAATAGAAATTGACCTCAGACTGTCTACAACATAGATAGCAAAGTTTCTGGAGAGAATTTGCATTTTTCTTTGACAAATTCAAAACTCAACTGCGTATAGGTGTAAGAGAGGGCATAACACAATCAATAACAGACGGACTCCACTTAATAAGGAGGAACTGCATTGAAAACGAAAACCACTCACCACTGCACTGGGTGAGTTTGGACTTTCTCCAAAAACTACAGAAAAATGGATCAGAAAAACATGGTTTCTGATGTTAAATTATAATTTTATGTTATTGAACTTTTTTTTTTAATTCAGAAAAAATGGGTTTGTAGTTCAATCTGGATAATATATATTTTTTTCTTTTTACACTTGGTAAGTTATGATTGAGTTACTGTGTTATTGTTTTTAATATTTCTACAAGACGTATCATAAGAGGGTCGACTGGACAGATTCACTTATATTAGTTTAGTGAGGAGACAGACAGCAGTCTTGTACCATCATTTAGTGTAATTCATCATTTGTATTTAGTGTAAAACCTTCTTTTTCTACTTCCTTTACAGAGGCAAACCAGACAGACAGACACACAGAGGACCTCAAAATCTACTACTGTCTTTCAGTCCCTCATCTTTCACACTGACTTCAACAATGAGAGCTCAAGGTTCACCTTTTTGTCATGGCTACAGTAATATTTATGGAGTCTACAATACTCAATAACAATGATAAACTTCATAGGATGAGATGACAAAAAAAACATTTCTCTTCTAACCTCGACTGCAGCAAGTACTGTCAGGACATTGCCTGATCCATTCTATTCTGTTCTATTCTATCTTACAACTGCAGTTTAAGTTGGACAATGTTAACAAACTGGACAGTCAATATGGTTATTTTTTCCTTTCTGGTACAAAACTAGAAACAAAAAGGCTCCAAGAATTAATTATATTGTAGTGTCAAACTGAACAGGACTGTGGAGCTCTGTCTATCAGTCTGTCTACAGATTTAATGAAACAAACTGACTTTAATTCAACTTTTAACTCTACAAGACACAAAGTTTTTACAACAGAATAACTCTCTGTGCAACCCTAACCATGCCGGCCATCGTGAACCTGCTGTTCAATACGGTGTTCGTCAACACGACCCTCTCTTTCCACTACATCCTGCCGGTGATCAGCTCGCTGGCGTTCCTCATCGGAGTCATGGGACACTCGCTCGTATGGGCCGTGCTGCTCCGGAACCGCCGGCACCGCGGCAAACCCAGCAGCATCCTCCTCCTCAACCTCAGCCTGGCCGACCTCTTAGTGCTCATCACCCTGCCCTGTGCCCTGATCACCGCCAGTATGCAGGGCTGGAGCCTGGGGGGCGTGACCTGCATGAGTCTGGCTTTCATGACCTCCGTGACAGCTGGGGTGGACGTGTTCAGCCTGGCCGCGATGTCCGCCATCCGCTACCTCATCGTGGTTGCTCCCAAGCGGCAGATAAAAACTTGCCACTTGTTGGCGGCTGTCTGCGGGATCTGGTGCGTCTCCATAGCGATGGCGCTGCCCAAAGTCACCTTCGTGCGCTGCGACAGCAATTGCACCTGGAACGTGGGCCGGGAGAAGCTCTTGGGGTTCTTAGTCCCGGCGTTTTTGGTTTATTATGTTCTGCCTCTAGTGGCCATCACGCTGAACTGCGGTCGGATCGTGGGGTATCTGCGGTGCAGTGCCGGGGCAGAGCTGTGCAGGGTCGGCCGGCACAATAAGAAAGCCACGGCGCTGCTGGTGGGCTCCACACTGGTGTTCGCGGTGAGCTGGCTGCCCTACTACATCATCGAGTTCATGAACCTGAGCCCCGCCCGCTCCGTGACGCTGCTGTGGGAGGTGGCCTCGCTGTGGGCCATCATTCTGATTTGCCTGGCTCCCTGCTGGAATCCCTTTCTCTACTTCCTTCTGTCCCGGACAGCCTGGAATCAGCTCAAATGCATCTTCAGACGACCCCACAGGTTCTACTTGAGGAGGAGCAACAGGGTCGGACCGCTGCCTTGCGTGGTGGTCCAGAACTGACTCTTTCATTTTGAGCATTACCTTATCACCGCCCCACTTTTAAAATTAATTCTCTTACTCTTATTAGCTTTATTAACATTATCACTGGCCATCTCTTTAAAGCATTGCTGACCATCCTTAAAATCCATTCTCTTACCTCTTATTAGCTATATTAACTGATCACTGGCCCCTCCCTTTGAAGGAGTGCTGACCATCTTTAAAATCCATTCTCTTACCTCTTCTTAGCTTTATTAACATGATCACTGCCCCTCCCTTTAAAAGGAGTGCTGACCATCTTTACAATACATTTCAACACATATCTGTGTAAACCACTTATGCAAACGTCATGAAGCTTGGTATTACCATTATTTAGCTCAAGTTATTGAGAATATCAGATTATGTTGCTATATGAAGGTGGCTGTTTGTCCATCTATCCATCTGTCTGTGTGTCACACTATATTTTTCCATATATCTGGTCATTGAACATGTCATTGCTAATTCTTATTCTACACTATTCTGTGCATGCTGTTAATCTACGTCATGGTGATGGACGTTTTCCTCACACTGAGAGCTCTGATATTGAATGCAAAGCGAGGGGGTGGATGCTATTGACAGACTTGTTATAGAAACATTATTATTTAAAGGAGTGCTATCCAAGGCTTCTTCAAAATCCCAAAACCATTCCCTTAACTCTTATTGTGTTACTGATAGGCTTATTATTATTATTATTATTATTATTATTATTATTATTATTATTATTACAGTCATCTACTTTTGATTCCTTTAACAAAAATCACGTTTTGTAAATTGCCACTTGTATCGCATGCATGTGTTTAATAATTCAGAATGGTTTATTATTAATTTTTAATAAAAAAATAATAGTGTGAATATTATTATATACCTTCAAGATTGTGGTTATTTTATATATATATATATATATATATATATATATATATATATATATATATATATATATATATATATATATATATAGATAGATAGATAGATAGATAGATAGATAGATAGATAGATAGATAGATAGATAGATAGATGTGTGTGAATGACTGGTTGGAAATTCTGGCCTGTGATTGGTTAAAACCTCATCATAGGATGAAAAATAGATGGAACTATTGCCCTGACATCCTTATACCACCGGGCAATAGTCTCAGTCTGTCATGTGATTGGTTCATGACATTGGCTGGGTTTACATGCACTTGAAAATCGACTCTGCAGTCATGACTGTGTGACGTTGTCACGCGAATACATCGTGAAACAGCAAAAGGATGTCATTTTGGCAGTGTGTCTTTAAGGGCAGGGTCAATCACTTTCTCAGGTAAAAAATAGTTGTAAAAACCCATGTAAACCGGAGCAGGAACCGTGCTTGTGGCTCATAAGTTTTCAGCACAAGATCCCGTTTTTCTGATTTAATATCACGTAATCTCCAGCAGAAAGGCTGTACAAAACATAGACACCCCCCCAACACACACACACACACACACACACACACACACACACACACACACACACACACACACACACACACACACACACACACACACACACACACACACACACACACACTGTACATTTATGGACTACTTCAACACTAGAACAGCCGACAGCAGTCATTATCACGGTACATTTTAAAAATAATCAATATTAAAATGAAAAAATGAAAGACAAACTATCAGATACAACTCAAAAGTTTTATTCAAGCACATCATATCAAACATCTGCACAGCCGAAACACCTCATTTAAATGAACTATTAAACATAAAAGGGTTTATTTTCTAACTTACCACATACTGTATAAAGCACTACTTCAAAAAATGAAAAACTATAATAAAATAAACATATCAGAAAAAGCTAGTGTGTATATGCACATACAAAATGTAAACATAAAAATAGCTTTAATCTAAAACAAAAGTAACATGATGTCTCTTGTGTGTGTGTGTCACTCGCAGCACTGAATCCAGATTGCGCTGCTGCAGCTTTGCAGTTTTCTGATCGAAATGTTTCTGCTGAAGCTACCTTTAAGATGAAATCTCTCCTACCTTGTACAAAACAAAGGAATTGATGGCTGCCAGGTCCAGAAGAGATAACAACAGGCTTGTATATATATATATATATATATATATATATATATATATATATATATATATATATATATATATAGATTGTAGGTTATATTCAAAATAAAACATGTATTGTAAAAGGCGGTTCAAGTGTTAATGAAATTTAACTTTTAAATGTTCCACAAACACACACACACACACAAATATAAATTCTAAGTAGTAAAACTTGTAGAAATTGTATTTGATTTAATTCTGTGTGTGTGTGTGTGTGTGTGTGTGTGTGTTGGAAATGTAACCAGGCAAGCTAGTAGCTATGCACAGTGTAATTCAGAATGTGCGTGACAACACGTGGATTCATTTCTCTTGTTAAATGTTTTTATCTTCATGACAACACATGAAGCTCTCCTCACGATATTCAGAGCTGTTCTTTTCCTACTCAATAAGCAGATACAGACATTTAAATATCCCCTCCCCTAAATGACTATGAAATGAGTAATCTGCATTGGTACAGCCGATTTTTTTTTCCCTAAATCAGAACTGCATAGCAACACATTTCCTGAAAAGTAGGGCAAACAGGTCGTGAGGAAAACTGTCATGACTTGTGCATGTAAACTACGCCATTGTTAATACCTTTTAGAATTTTCAATGCTTGAATCAGATCACTGTGTAGTCTCCTTTGTTCAAGAGTGAATAGATTCAATTCTTTTAGTTGTCTGCATATGACATGCCTTTTAAATTCTGGTCGCTCTTCTTTGCACTCTTTTTAGGCATTTTTATTGCCTGTGTGCAGTACCTTACACTTTTCTATATTAAATGTAATTTGCTTTCTACATGTTAACCACCATTTTCTTGATCCCTACTGCGTTCAGTTTGAGAATTAATCTTTTATGCGGGACTTTGTCAAAAGCTTTCTGGAAATCTAAATAAACCATGTCGTATGCTTTGCAATTATCCATTGTCGATGTTGCATCCTCAAAAAAATCAAGCAGGTTAGTTAGATAAATAAAATCAATCAAAATTAAATCTGCATTAACATTCTACTTCTTTAAGTTCATCTCAGTATTAAGGAACTGTATTGTGGCCTTCCATGGCTTCCTGTTTCACTGGGGTTTAAAAATGAGGTAACACGCATATGAAATCCATTTGTCATCCATCACCATGGGGAAAGGCAAAGAACTCACAAATGAAAAGAGACAAATTGTTGTTGACCTTCATAAATCAGGCAATGGGTACAAAACGATAGCTAAAAAACGAAATATACCACTTACCACTATTAGGGCAATAATGAAGAAGTTCAAAACCACTGGAACAGTGGTAAACTTGCCTGGTAGGGGACGCAAGTGTATCTTGCCCCCACGCACAGTGAGGCAGATGGTTCGGGAGGCAAAGGGAAATCCAAAGGCCACAGTTGGAGAATTACAGAACTTGGTTGCATCTTCGGGTCACCAAGTCTCCGAATCTACAATTAGACGCCACCTCCATGCCAATAGGCTATTTGGAAGGGTTGCCAGAAAAGAAGCCTTTATTGAGAGCAACCAACAAACTTAAGCGCCTGGAGTTTGCTAAACGACATTGGCACTTCGATTGGAATAGGGTGCTATGGTCAGATGAGACGGAAATAGAGCTCTTTTCTTTGTACGCCTCACAAGACTTTCTCCAAATGTAATGACTATCAGCGTGACCAAATAGCTCGATTTTTGTTTCATCACTCCACAAAACCTTTAACCAGAACTCATATCCGTCATTCAAATGCTGTTTTGCAAACTTCAAGCGATTGTCCTTGTGATGTTTTCCTAAGAGTGGCTTTTTTCTTGGCCTGCAACCATTGAGACCTTCACCATGCAATACTCGACCTATGATTGAAATGGAAACCTCAGTCCCACTTGCAGCCAATTCACTTTGAATAGCTTTGGCAGTCAAGCTCGGATTGTTATTAACCTTCTTCATAATTTTTCTGCTTGTTCTTGGTGAAGAATCCTCTTTCTTCCAGACCGAGGGAGTACTGTGACAGTCTGTGGCAAAGTGGTTTGCAGTGCGCAGGTGTACAAGTGATGTGGTATTCAAGAGAATGACAAACAACAAAGTTACTGGTTTTAATTGTAATCCAAAATCGCTTGACAACAATAAATAATAACAAGAACTGGCAATACACAACGATGTGTATTAAATCCACAAGGTTCAGTCCTGAAACAATAAACACAGTTTTAAACACACAAAAGACACACATGATCACAAGTCCAGAGTGAGTGCTAAAGTGTGAGTGGTGAAGTACAATTTATTCGTGAACAGTGGTGCAGTGTTGTCCGGGTTTGGTGCTGGCCTTAAGCGACAGCTCCGGATCATGTTAGCCGTCTAACAAAAACAAACAAGTATTATTAGATATGACAAACAAACAAAACACTCACGGTTAGGATCAGATCACCTAGCCACGTCCCCTTTTGTACCTTCAGTCACGCCCCCTTGGTTAGCGAGTGCAACCGTTTCTCCTCCAATCCACGGTTGCCACATCGCTTCCCTTCTGGGGCGATGACTTGGTGTACCGTAGCTCCGCCCCCTTTCTAGATGGCCAACTTCCACCTAACCCTTGGAATGAATTGTCCAACCATCCAGTCCGGGTTACTCTGTTCCCTTTACGTCGCACGCTCACAGGTCTAGAGGGAGATTTATAACCATGACTCATTGTTTTTCTGTCACACAGTACCATGAGTCTTGTACTTCTTGATAATAGAAACAATAGTTGAAATTGGGATACTCAAATGCTTGGAAATCTCTTGTATCCTTCTCCAGCATTATGACAATAAATAATGTTCTGCCTAAGGTCTTCATATAGCTCTTTACTTTTTCCCATGTTGACTTATTGGTAATCACAGCAATCATCCTATGACTAACCCTTTTATACAGTCTAAGAATGTTCACCTACAATCCAGCATTTTCTAAACTTTTCTAGAATTAGGTTCTGCATCATCATATTGAAATTTCTAGCACCTTGTAGACAATACTATCTTAGCATCAAAGGATATGAATACTTTTGAATTAGCATTTTATTGTGGATATCTTTTAGTTGTAATTTTTTTTCTCATCCACAAAAGCAAAACTTTTGCTACCAAAGATTTTTCCTAAAATATTATACATTTCCTAGACATATTGGGGTATGTAAACTTTCGACTACAACTGTGTGTATATATATATGTATATATATATATATATATATATATATATATATATATATATATATATACAGTAGATAGATATATATATAGATAGATAGATATAATTAAAATGGCATTTTCTACAAAGATTTCTTATTACAATAACTCAAATACTTTTTAGTGTATTGCCAGCAAAACAAACTTGATCCGGCTGTTCTATAAAGCCAGAGTAAGGCTTTATTTTGAGTGTCATAAGTAAGTATTTAATTAATATGCAATTAACCATTTGTTGGAGTTTAGTTTACAGTCAATAAATTATATAGAAACAATAGGCACTCGTGTGAAAATGTTAGACCACTTTGTGCTTTATCTAAGCATCTTAAACAGCTTCTAAGAAGTCTCATGCAGTTTACCATTTGTGGCCATGTGTTCCTTTTCTCTCACTATTTTAATTGAATTGTACATGCAGCCTATTAAAGTCATGAATTAAAGTAGGCAATCAGTGATTTGCATATTTTGACAATTTTCCAAGATGTTCAGTTCTAGTGGTTTGACTTCATATGCACAATAAATCAAAACTACAGAAGCAATGGGGTGTTGGAATAAATTTGCACACTACTGTACATATGAAACATGAGCTCAAATGGCGGTCTAATGATAGATACACACATCCATGGCATATCTATTGACTGTTTGTTAACATGTAACTATAAACTCCAGCAAACGGTTAATTGCATGTTGCATTGTGGGTTTGGTGAGACAAACTACACTTTATTAAGGGGAGAATCAAAAACTGCAGATGGCTTCTTTATTTGCTTATTCCAGACACACTCTCTTACCTCTGACTCTTGGCAGGGTCTTACTACATTTAGATTTCCAGAAAGCTTTTGACAAAGTCCCGCAGAAAAGATTAATTCTCAAACTGAACGCAGTCAGGATTCAAGGAAATGCATGCACATGAGTAGTGAGTGGTTAACATGTAGAAAACAGAAAGTACTGATTAGAGGAGAAACCTCAAAATGGAGCGAGGTAACCAGCGGTGTACCACAGGGATCAGTATTAGGTCCTCTGCTATTCCTAATCTACATTAATGATTTAGATTCTGGTATAGTAAGCAAACTTGTTAAATTTGCAGACGACACAAAAATAGGAGGAGTGGCAAACACTGTTGCAGCAGCAAAGGTAATTCAAAATGATCTAGACAGCATTCAGAACTGGGCAGACACATGGCAAATGACATTTAATAGAGAAAAGTGCAAGGTACTGCACGCAGGCAACAAAAATGTGCATTATAAATATCATATGGGAGGTACTGAAATTGAAGAAGGAATGTATGAAAAAAAACTTGGAGTTTATATTGACTCAGAAATGTCTTCATCTAGACAATGTGGGGAATCTATAAAAAAGACCAACAAGATGCTGGGATATACAGTGAAAAGTGTTGAATTTAAATCAAGGGAAGTAATGTTAAAACTTTACAATGCATTACTAAGACCTCATCTAGAATACTGGGTTCAGTTCTTTTTTTTATTTTTATAAATTTAGTCGTTGCCAATTATTTTTATTATTTTCTCCCAATTTGGAATGGTCAATTATGATTTGAAGCTCAGCTCACCGCTACCACCCCTGCTCAGACTTCGGGAGGCGAGCGAACACACACTGTCCTCCGAAGCGTGTGCCGTCAGCCGACCGCTTTTTTTCCACACTGCGGACTCACCATGCAGCCACCCAAGAGCTACAGCGTCGGCGGATTACGCAGCTCTCGGGCAGCTTACAGGCAAGCCCCCAGACGCCCGGCCAGACTACAGGGGTCGCTGATGCACGGTGAGCCGAGGACACCCTGGCCGACCTAACCCTTCCTCCCCGGGCGTGCTCAGCCAATTGTCGCCGCCCCTGGGAGCTCTCGTCCACGGTCGGCTGTGGAATAGCCTGGACTCGAACCCGCGACGTCCAGACTATAGAGCGCATCCTGCACTGCACGGATGCGCCACTCGGAAACCCCCTACTGTGTTCAGTTCTGGTCACCTCGCTACAAAAAGGATATTACTGCTCTATAAAGAGTGCAAAGAAGAGCAACCAGAATTATTCTGGGTTTAAAAAGCATGTCATATGCAGACAGGCTAAAATAATTTAATCATTCAGTCTTGAACAAAAAAGACTACGCAGCGATCTGATTCAAGCATTCAAAATCCTAAAAGGTATTGACAATGTCGACCCAAGGGACTTTTTCGACCTGAAAAAAGAAACAAGGACCAGGGGTCACAAATGGAGGTAGATAAAGGGGCATTTAGAACAGAAAATAGGTGGCACTTTTTTACACAGAGAATTGTGAGGGTCTGGAACCAACTCCCCAGTAATGTTGTTGAAGCTGACACCCTGGGATCCTTCAAGAAGCTGCTTAATGAGATTCTGGGATCAATAAGCTACTAACAACCAAACGAGCAAGATGGGCTGAATGGCCTCCTGTCGTTTGTAAACTTTCTTATGTTCTTATGTGTGTATGTATATACAGTGCCTTGCAAAAGTATTCAGACCCCTGACCAATTCCCTCATATTACTGAATTACAAATGGTACATTGAAATTTCGTTCTGTTTGATATTTTATTTTAAAACACTGAAACTCAAAATCAATTATTGTAAGGTGACATTGGTTTTATGTTGGGAAATAGTTTTAAGAAAAATACATTACATTAATACATTAATATTTGGTAGAGCCACCTTTCGCTGCTTTAAGTCTTTTGGGGTAAGTATGTACCAGCTTTGCACACAGTGTCGGAGTGATTTTGGCCCATTCTTCTTGGCAGATTTGTTCCAGGTTGTTCAGGTTGGTTGGACGATGCCACAGATTCTCAATGGGACTGAGATCAGGACTTTGACTGGGCCACTATAGGACATTCAAGAAAGTTTCCAAACGAGAGGAGGCCATTCAGCCCATCTTGCTCGTTTGGTTGTTAGTAGCTTATTGATCCCAGAATCTCATCAAGCAGCTTCTTGAAGGATCCCAGGGTGTCAGCTTCCTGCCAACTTCCTCTGGCAATCCATATGCTGCAAGATGGTTGTGTAGTGTTTCAATTGGTTATTTGTTGTGATGCTTGACATCAGAGTCACTTCCAGCCATTTGCAATGACTATTCACCATCCGAAAAATACTGCTGTCCTTCTCTGCAAAATCAACGTGGATTATCTGCTACACTCTTGTGGGCCACTGAATGTAATGGTGATACTGCAGGTGAATTTTGTACTGTTTCGCAGTCTTTGTTGAATTTCTTTGTCCAGTTCTGGCCACCAGGCGTGGTATTATCATTTCTAACCCCCACAATATGCAAGTTTGCGATGTACCGGTAGATAGCTGCTCTTTGCGACTGTAGTAAGGTCAAAGGTCTTCACTTGCTTTCTTTGGCCAGCCATTCAAGGTGCATTCCCAAACTGTGGAAAGTATGGGGTCTTTTCTTGTCTCTTCCACTATGTCTTTATACAAAACTGGTAGTTTCATGACAAAAAAAAAGTGCTGCACCCTGGCATGGCAATCATGACATTGCATCTGCGTCTGCATGTTCTCCAGATCCAGATATTCTAGATTGTGGTGCCCATCGTTGCTTCCTCGCAGTTGCTAGTGTAGGAATGGCAGATCTTGAGCCTAAGATAGTCATTAATGGCTTATGATCCGTAACTAGTGTAAATTTGCAGCCACATAGATGTTCATGGAATTGCTTGACTCTACAAATCAAGCCAAGCGCCTCTTTTTCGATCTGTGTGTGAATCTTCTCACTGTTGGTTCTTGATGCGAACGCTATCAGACGTTTACTTCCATCCTCCATAAAAGTTGTTGCTTGCAGCTCTGAAATGCATCTGGTTGTTCACCTCCATTGTTGTTCTTTTTGTAGCAGTTCATGCAATGGCTTCAGGATAGGGGCTAAATTGTCTAAAAACCTTCCGTAGTAATTTAGTAACCCCAGAAACTAACGCAGTTCAGATATAGTATTAGGTCTTGGTACGTTCTTAATAGCAGACACCTTTTCTACCTTAAGCATCCACTAGTTGTTTTTTTTGTTTGTTTATTTAGCAGATGCCTTTATCCAAGGCGACTTACAGAGACTTGGGTGTGTGAACTATGCATCAGCTGCAGAGTCACTTACAATTACGCCTCACCCGAAAGACGGATCACAAGGAGGTTAAGTGACTTGCTCAGAGTCACACAATGAGTCAGTGGATGAGGTGGGATTTGAACGGGGGACCTCCTGGTTACAAGCCCTTTTCTTTAACCACTGGACCACACAGCCTCCTTTTAACGCAATGATATACTCAGAAATCATTTTACTCTCTTTTTTATCTCTTCTGAAAATGAAGGCTTTCTGCTTATAACTGGTTTTGCATTATAATGGGACTGTAATACCTGGACTAGCTATTCGTATATGTTTTACTTTTATGTTTATGTTTTACATTGTTAAGCAATCTGTATGACTCAGATCCTTTTACAGATGAAGATACACTCAAGTGTTTTTCGTCTTCTATCTGATTTGCATCCAGACAGATTTCAAACCTCTCCATACAGGACTCAAAACTTATTATATATATATATATATATATATATATATATATATATATATATATATATATATATATATATATATATATATATGTTCCCCAAATAATACTTCCAAGTGGAACTAAAACCCCAATACAAAAGGTTCCTACCTTGTTAACTATATAATACAACACATAATAGTTAAATACTTATTTCTGATACTCAGAGCATTACCAAAGACATTTTGGTTGATCTAGCTAGGATACATATCTGTCCTTTTTTATTGTTTGCAATATGCTGTAATATAAAAACCATTGGATTCCTGTTGGGACCCAGTAACAGCTTGCTAGCTGCAGGTAAGGGGAATTCAGACTGAAACTAAAACATCGAACAACAGCGTCAATATGTCCTGTCTCTGTCCTGTCAAACCTGTCTCTCTCGATAACAAACAACATCCATTTGTTAGTTTGAGCTGTCAAGATAAGGAGAATGGGTGAAATCGAATTAGTATGCAAATGAGCACTCATTAGGGCAGGTAATTAGCAATGTGTGCTAGAGTGGGGGAGAGGAGGGGGAGAGGGGAGGTGAGAGATGAGGGAGGGGGAGAAAATATAGAATAATTCTTCTTCTTCTTCTTCTTCTTCTTCTTCTTCTTCTTCTTATTATATCAATATTATATGCTTTCCCGTGGCTATACTATGCATTTACCATAGTTTATCCTGGTTTGCCATGTTTATTACTATGCTTTACCAGACCTCTCTGTGCTTTACAATGCTTCCCTATGCTTTACCAGACCTCTCTGTGCTTTACAATGCTTCCCTATGCTTTACCAGACCTCTCTTTGCTTCACAATGCTTCCCTATGCTTTACCATACCTCTCTGTGCTTTACAATGCTTCCCTGTGCTTTACAATGCTTCCCTATGCCTTACCATACCTCTCTGCTTTACAAAGCTTCCCTATGCTTTACCATACCTCCCTGTGCTTTACAATGTTTCCCTGTTTTACTATACCTCCCTGTGCTTTACAACGCTCCCCCCCTATGCTTTACCATACCTCTCTGCTTTACAATGCTTCCCTATGTTTTACCAGACCTCTCTGTGCTTTACAGTTCTTCCTTATGCTTTACCACACCTCTCTGTGCTTTACAATGCTTCCCTATGCTTTACCCGACCTCTCTGTGCTTTACAATGCTTCCCTATGCTTTACCATACCTATCTGTGCTTTACAATGCTTCCCTATGCTTTACCAGACCTCTCTGTGCTTTACAATGCTTCCCTATGCTTTACCAGACCTCTCTGTGCTTTACAATACTTCCCTATGCTTTACCACATCTCTGTGCTTTACAGTGCTTGCCTATGCTTTGCCATGCTTTCACTGTGCTTTAGTACACACTGCGCTGTGCTTTTACTGTCGGAAACTTTATAAGGGGAGAGACAGGGATGTAGAGAGAGAGCGAGAAAGACACAGAGAGACAGAGAGAGAGAGGGAGAGGTAGAGAGAGAGCGAGAAAGACACAGAGAGACAGAGAGAGAGAGGGAGAGGTAGAGAGAGAGTAACAGAGAGAGACAGACACAGAGAGAAAGCGAGAGAGCGGGGGAGAGGGTGAAGCAGAATGAGAAATTAAAACATGTTTGCTGCTGGATTAAATTTAGCAGGGCCACTAGGCCGCAAATGAGGCCTGCCATGTTTCCATGGCGACGGGGCAGTTTGCCTGGCGACGGCTGGCCTGGTTGCTATACGGAGCTGTTCTGCTTGTTATGACAGGCCAATCTGTGAGGGTATTAACACAGCCACAGCTGAGCTGCTTTACACAGGAAGAGACAGCCTTAAACACTCCCTGCCTCTCACACATCAACACGCACTCACAAACTGCACTGCAATTCTTACTCTGATCGTTTTCTGAGCGGGATTAGCACACAAACTGTTTTGTTTTAATACATTTTCTGTAAAATATTTGTACGCGTTCCGATTTTAAAACGTGTTAACGCCTTACAGTTATAAAATGGTTAATTATGTGTTTTTTGTTTATTTATTGTGTTTATGTTGTTTTCTGTGGTGTTGTGAGCCTCTTGTCATGTCATCATTGTAAATGAGAATTTGTTCTGAATTGACTAATCTGGATAGATAAAGGTTTTGATTGATTGATTGATTGATTTATTGCTGACAAAATAATTCCAGAATTGTGCACTATATTCCCTAAACATGGTCTCAAATGTGCAGTTTTGAAAGAAACCTAAATTTATTGCAAACATGTACTTTCATTTTAATAACATCTGGTTGTACTCCAGATTAGAGAAAGTTCTCAGTTTGCTTGTCTTGCCTTCCTGGAAATGTGTTACACTTGCACTTCCTAGGTCACCCCAGCAGTGTCTTCTGGGTCCCTGTCTGACAGCATATCAGTTAAAATTATTTTTTGATGGCCTCATTAGCAAAAAGGACCTAAGGCAATTGCACATCTGGATTTATAATTCTCTAATTCGGTTTCTCTGTTCATTTCTGGGAGCATCAATCAATTAAATGTATCAAACTGCAGATTAAACATAAGAAAACAAAAATGCTTCTCAACAGGAAGATCTTTTAATACTTTTCCTTTTTTTGTAACTTCTATAAATCTGGGGAAATTGTTCAAAAGCAATTACTGCTTGCAGTGCCGGGGAAATCAAGCATTCAGAGACAGACTCCCAAACGAGAGGAGGCTGTTCGGCTCATCAGAGCTCATCCGGTTCCTAGCAGCTGATTGATTTCTTGAGAGCCCTTGATAACCAATTCCATCCTCTCCCCACTCTCCGTGTGAAGAAGTGTCTCCTTCCCTCTGTCTCCTCAGTTCATTTCCTCACAGTGTCCTCTGGAACTGTTTTTTGTGCTTCAAGCTTTGGCTATAAGCCCCCCACCCCCTCCTCAATTCTTCTTTGTTATAAATAGGTTAATTTCCCTCACTTTTCATAGCACATGGTCAATATTTCATTATTGACCGTCACTTATAGGCAAAGTTTCCTTCTTATAGACCCAATAAATGGACAAGCAATTCTCAAGTTAGATAAAAAATTGTGAGGCAGACACCATTCACCCCCAGGTTCTGACTCTCAATAGCTTGTGCTGAAGAAGGTCCTTAGCAGGTTTCAGCACAATCAGCCAAGCGCTTCTTGGGATACTGTTAGAATCAAGACACTGCAATAAGAAGTATATTTTAAGTTTAGATTGCAGAATATATTTTTTAGAAGGTCTGAAAGGCTAGATAAAGAGGAAACTACTTGCTTCTGTCAATTTCTCTTTTTTTATCTGTCAACTTCTTAGGAACAACTGTGCACTGGAGATTAGAAAATATTTCACATTTTTAACCCTAAAATGTCATAATAGTGAAATCTAGTCTTTAGAAAGAACTTTGAACACTAAATCGGTCTACAGGGGGAGTCATACAATCATGGGGAGAGCAGGGGTCCCCGAGGGTCTCCCCTGGTAAAGGCACGGCCGTGTGGTGTGCAGGGGGAGTCATACAGTGAGGGGAACGCAGGGGTCCCCGAGGGTCTCTCCTGGTAAAGGCACGGCTGCGTGGTGTGCAGGGTGAGTCATTCAGTCAGGGGAGTGCAGGGGTCCCCGAGGGTCTCCCCTGGTAAAGGCACGGCCGTGTGGTGTGCAGGGGGAGTCATACAGTGAGGGGAACGCAGGGGTCCCCGAGGGTCTCTCCTGGTAAAGGCACGGCTGCGTGGTGTGCAGGGTGAGTCATTCAGTCAGGGGAGTGCAGGGGTCCCCGAGGGTCTCCCCTGGTAAAGGCACTGTCGTGTGGTGTGCAGAAGGATCAATCTGTCGCTGGGAATCCCACAGACAGCAATAGCTCTGGCACTAGGTTAGGGAGGCAAAACCTACTTAGATCATCTCATCACACTACAGCGGCCCCTACTGGCCAGTTGAGCTCAAACACCTGCAAGGCTGCCTTTGTCCTCCAGGGGGCGGTAGCTCACTTCAAATGTGGAGCTGATTGTGATTGGATGGGCTTGGGGATCAGAGGCTCCTGAGGTGTTGTGGGAAGTTGATTGGACATTTTGAAATACTGCGGTTCAGTATAGGCACACTGATTAAAATGTGTGCGCATATATATACGTATATATAATTTCAGTTTTAAAAATTCTGTTACAGAAAGGGACAGAAATGACAGTGGTGCCCTACTTGTGGTTATCTATAAAACTACTGCCTCATTTCAGAAATCAGCTAGTAGGAATCTTCTATGAAGCGGAACCCTAGTGGTTGAAAAAGGAGTCTAGCAAGCCTGGTGAATAACGATTGAAACATTTTGAAGACACTGACAAAAACTTCTAATGGAAACGTTTGTCATTGAATTGAAGACATTGAGAAAGATTTCTAGTGGAAACGTTCGTCATTGAATTGAAGACATTGAGAAAACTATTTCTGAATTCAGCAGAAACACCAACAGAAAATGACAGAGACACACACAATAGGATGTCAGACAATTGGACGAGAACAATTGTAGGAAAATAGAGATGGTATAAAGCAGCCCTTAGAAATCAGAAAAGATAGGCAATACTGCAACAGCAGTTTGTTTTGTAGGATTTTTTTTGTATTTATTCATTTTACCAGGAAATTTACCCACAGACAGTGAGGCCTCATTTACAAGGGGGTCCTGGAAAACAAACAATAACAAAGTACAACACAATAAAAACATGTGCAGTTCAAACTTAATCAGCTGCACACATGGATCAAAGGATAGAATAAATAAGACATTATCTATTTGTTAAATGACTGAAGGAGAAGCATTGGCAGGAGGGTCTAAGCAATTCCCGCAAATACGATCTTTAAAACCAGGGAAAGAAAGATTATCAAATTCCATCTTCATGCTATGATGGAAACAATTCCATGTCTTTGGGGAGTTGATATGCAAAAGATCATTCTCCCATACGTGTTTGAACGCTTGGAACAGTTAACAGAATCGCGGGCGTGTAAACTGTAGCTGATGCTGGTGCTTTCTACCAGAGCACTCAGATAGGGAGGTACCAAGCCTTTAAAAACCTTAAACACAAAACAATACCAATAAACCTACAGTTCATAAGTGAGAGCCTAGTTTAAGGTACAACAATGTGTCAAAGAGGAACACTCTAGAACAAATCTACAGCATGAATTGTACAGTGCATCTCATTTATGTAGAGACTGCTTACAAGCAAACTGGTAAATATAATCTAAAACAGGGACGATAGTAGCAGTCACTGACTTTAACCTGCTAGAGATGGAAAAGGCCTTCCTGTTCTTCCTGCTCTAATTTAAACCCAATTTATTAATATGGTAATTAAAAGCATGATGCTCATTAATCCAGTCAGTATGGTTGGGAGGACCGCTAGGGTTTATTATAACAGTTTATTTCAATTTTGTCAACATACTAAAATTCTGTGGACTAAAATCCACAAATCCACCACAAGGGGCCTCCACCAACACAGGGTGTATGAATGCATTACAGAACCTTTCTCTAGTAACTCTCCATGTAGTTTAACAATAGCTATTATTGAAAGCATCACAAGTATGGAGCAGCTACAATGAATGCACACTTACTCAAGCCACTAGCCCTGCTGCTTAGCAACGCAAGCACACACAATGAGCAGAGAGAGAGGGGTGGGAGAGAAAAGAGAGAGAGAGAGATAGAGAGACTCTGTACTGTTTTTTTTATGATATATCAATGTATGTATACGTATAAATGTTATATATTTCTGTGCAATTGCTACATTAGCTTTGCTTGTATGATAAAGACCATTTGAATTAGAATTTGAGAGAGAGGGATAGATACAGGGGTGAAGGAGGAGGGAGAGAGAAAGAGGGAAAGAGACACACTTTAATAAGAAAAATAATTTTATATTTGAGAGAGTGTGAGAGTGAGAGAGGGGGCGGGAAGGAAAGAGGGAGTAAAAAAAGGGTGAGAGACTTTTAAACCTTTATTAGACACTACATTTGAGAGAGAGAGAGAGAGAGAGAGAGAGAGAGAGAGAGAGAGAGAGAGAGAGAGAGAGAGAGAGAGAGAGAGAGAGAGAGAAATTCAATTGAGGAATTCAATTTAAATCACACCGGCACTCTGAATAAAACTCTGTCAGTTGACCCCAATAGAGACGGCTCTTTATCCTGCGAAATAACTGAATTGAGAAATCTTGAATAAAAAAAATAAATGAAGTATAATAATGTAAAAATAAAGGCATGGGGAAGTATAATTATCTGATACAATGAGGTTAATTAGAATCAGAGTGAGGATTTAATCCTGAATTAAACTGAATGTCATTAATTGTGAGCAACATGCTGCATGGCTTCCTAATGACTGATTCACCATTGAACTGATACAGGGCAACAGAGAGCGCTATCAACACTAGAGCGGTCAACAGAAGGCCAGGAAATGTAAGGTTATTATCATAACCCTGGTTCCCAGAAATAGAAATGTAAGCATAACCGTATGGGTGTTTACCTGCTAAAGAACCGGAACCTGAATAGATTATACCAAACCTGCGCGCCAACGCCTGTGGTGCAGTCATGCCCGCCCCCGAGGGCATAAAAAGACTGCAGACACAGATCACAGCATCATTTTTCCTTCAAGACTGCTGCAAAGGATATTGCTGCTCTAGAAAGAGTGCAAAGAAGAGCGACCAGAATTATCCCGGGTTTAAAAGGCATGTCGTATGCAGACAGGCTAAAAGAATTGAATCTATTCAGTCTTGAACAAAGAAGACTATGCGGTGATCTGATTCAAGCATTCAAAATCCTAAAAGGTATAGACAATGTCGACCCAGGGGACTTTTTCGACCTGAAAAAAGAAACAAGGACCAGGGGTCACAAATGGAGATTAGAAAAAGGGGCATTCAGAACAGAAAATAGGAGGCACTTTTTTACACAGAGAATTGTGAGGGTCTAGAACCAACTCCCCAGTAATGTTGCTGAAGCTGACACCCTGGGATCCTTCAAGAAGCTGCTTACGAGCAAGATGGACCGAATGGCTCCTCTCATTTGGAAACTTTCTTATATTCTTACGTTCTTAATCATGGACGCAGCGACCTTGAAGGCTAATGGTTACATTTCTATTTCAGGGAACCAGGGTTATGATAATAACCTAACGTTCCCTTTCAAGTACGAAATGTAACCATTACCGTATGGGTGAGTGTAGCAGAGCCGTTGCAAGGGCAATATTGCAGAATGACTCGAGTGTTACCATACGGAAGCCCAGTAACCAGTAGCTAGGGCTATGTCTATTTGTAAGGGTTGACCTGTTAGCTGCCCTTAAAATTCTAGTTCCAATGCCAGAGTTTTGTGGATCGACGACCTAAGTCTGTAGAACCTAGTAAAGGTATGGGAGTAGCCCACACTGCTGCATTGCAAATGTCCTTGACAGATGCACCCTGGAACAAAGCCCACGAAGTTGCCATGCCCCTGAAGGAATGGGCAGTGAGCTTTTCTGGAGGGGGCAAGTTGGCTCGCTCATAGGCAGTCCTTGACCATGGGACAGTCCCAGAGCAGACAACACATCGTCCAGGCCTGCACTGGGCAGAGCGTATGGAGCTGCAGTTCCCTGTCAGACTGGTAGGAGGTGGAAGGAAGTCTCCAATTCCCCAGACTGGTTGACATGGAATGCCGAGATAATGTTCGGCAAAAGGCAGGATTGGAACAGAGCTTAACCCTTGTCCTAGACTAAAAATTAAAAATTAAAAAGGTTCTCACTAAGGAGAAACCTGCATTTCGCTCACCCGCTTTGCAAAGGTGGTAGCAAGCAAACAGTCACTTGTGCAAAAACATTTCAGCTCAGCTGAATGCATGGGCTCAAATGGAGGCTTCAAGAGTGCATTGAGCACCACGTTTAACCTCCAGCGAGGAACAATGTCTTTCATAGGCAGCCAAAGCAAAAATGTTGTCCCGCCAGTAAGCTGAGCTCCTGGGGAGACCGAGTCAATTTTACATGGCAAGCCGAATGGCTGCCAGATAAACATTTAATGTAGAGGGGAATTCCTCTCATCAAACAGGTCCTGCAAAACTGAGGTATTACTGACATGGGACAGGTCATGGGGTCAAACCTACGAGGCAGACACCCGGCTTGTACCTGTACTGGGAACGTATGGATGCTGCTCTGGCATTTTGCAAGGTGTCAATAACCCTATTGGACGCTCAGGAGCTGCATCAGGGTTTAACCCAGAGTCTCCTGGGCCAATAAGGGACTACTAGGAGCACCTTGGCCCGGTCCTGCCTGATTTTGTCCACACACAGTGGGAGCAAGGCGAGCGGTGGGAAGGCAATAACAGTTGCCTTGGCAAGAAATATATCTCTGCTTTCCCAAACCTCTCCCAAATGAGACTCCCACCTCAACTCTGAGGCGCTGGGACCTTCCTTGTGAGGAGGTCAGCTGCCCAGTTTTTTTCACCCTGGGCAGGTGTGCACCCCACAGTGAGAGTATGTTCTCGTGTGCCCACAGCAAAGCTTACGGGCCATGCGATGGAGACTGGGTGACCTGAGGCCACCTTTGTGATTGCTGTAAGACACCACTGTTGCGTTGTCTGCTCGGACAAGCACATCCTCCCTCAAACCTTCTGCAACAAATGCTGCAAGGCTAGGTAAACTGCCTGCAGTTCCAAAACATTTATATGGAATGCCATTCTACACAGCACCTCAGCCCAGGCTGGATGTGTACGTGGTGATGGCCTCCCTTCTGGTGACACTGCCCAACGCTACGCAGAGGCACAGATGGGCAGGATGTTTGCATCAAGAGCGTGCCTTTAGACAGTGATGAAACACCGTCAATAGGCAGTCGCGGTTCAATGTGGGCTAAAAAAGCCCTGCTGTTGAACCAGGCTTGCAGAGGGCGCATGTGTAGGAGACCTAAAGGTAGGGTCTGAGAAGCTGCTGCCTTCAAGCCCAGAAGTTCTGTGCCCTCTTTCTCCTACCCCTTCCCCCTCCCTCTCTCCTCTCTCCCCTTCTCTCCTCTCTCTCCCTCCCTTTCTCTCCATCCCTTCCTCCCTCTCTCCTCTCTCTCCCTCCCTTTCTCTGCCCTTCTCTCCTCTCTCCCTCCCTTTCTCTCCCCTTCTCTCTTCTCTCTCTCCCTTTCTCCTCTCTCTCTCCTCTCTCCCTCTCTCTCTCTCTCTCCCTCCATTCCTCCCTCCCTCTCTCTCTCTCTCTCCTCCCTTTCTCTCCCTCTCATCTCTCCTCCCGAACAACTGGTTTAATTTCAGGCAAGGGAGGCTGAAGCCAAGTTTAAATTATAAACCAGTTAGACATGAATTCAGTAATGAATTCAGCCTGGTTTGCATATCTACACTCCGCATTGCAGTCTGCTGATAGCGCTAATTACCCAAAACATAATGAATTAGGAATTCCACTGCTATGCTATCCTAATAAACCTCAGTTCTAAGTGGGGCAATTAAACCAAATAAAATATTGACAATCAAATATATATTATGAGATCAAATAAAATATTGACAATCAATCAGTGTATATATATATATATATATATATATATATATATATATATATATATATATATATATATATATATATATATATACATATATACACTGTATTATATAACAGACCCTGTATATAATATACTAGCCGTCTGAGCCTTCTGAAATATCTTTGTAACAGATGGAATTTACGTGACAGTAAAATTAGCTTGACTCTCTCTCTCGCTCTCTCTCTCTCTCTCTATATATATATAGGGTGCAGTGTGTAAGATACAATCTGATTTCACAGATCTCATATATTATAGTTGCCAATGCTTTGGCGCCACCAAGTGGAATTTCATTATCAATACACTCTGAATCGAGAACAAAAAGCTACGCTTTTCTATGGGACCGTTTATAATGGTTAGTTACCATGGTTTGTTTTTTAATATGCTTTACCAGACCTCTCTGTGCTTTACAATGCTTCCCTATGCTTTACCAGACCTCTCTGTGCTTTACAATGCTTCCCTATGCTTTACCAGACCTCTCTGTACTTTACAATGCTTCCCTATGCTTTACTAGACCTCTCTGTGCTTTACAATGCTTCCCTGTGCTTTACCAGACCTCTCTGTGCTTTACAATGCTTCCCTGTGCTTTACCAGACCTCTCTGTGCTTTACAATGCTTCCCTATGCTTTACCAGACCTCTCTGTGCTTTACAGTGCTTCCCTATGCTTTACCAGACCTCTGTGCTTTAGAGTGCTTCCCTATGCTTTACCAGACCTTTCTGTGCTTTACAATGCTTCCCTATGCTTTACCAGACCTCTCTGTGCTTTACAATGCTTCCCTATGCTTTACCAGACCTCTCTGTGCTTTACAATGCTTCCCTATGCTTTACCAGACCTCTCTGTGCTTTACAATGCTTCCCTATGCTTTACCAGACCTCTCTGTGCTTTACAATCCTTCCCTATGCTTTACTAGAGCTCTCTGTGATTTACAGTGCACCCCTGTGCTTTACCAGACCTCTCTGTGCTTTACAATGCTTCCCTATGCTTTACCAGACCTCTCTGTGCTTTACAGTGCTTCCCTATGCTTTACCAGACCTCTGTGCTTTAGAGTGCTTCCCTATGCTTTACCAGACCTTTCTGTGCTTTACAATGCTTCCCTATGCTTTAGCAGACCTCTCTGTGCTTTACAATGCTTCCCTATGCTTTACCAGACCTCTCTGTGCTTTACAATGCTTCCCTATGCTTTAGCAGACCTCTCTGTGCTTTACAATCCTTCCCTATGCTTTACTAGAGCTCTCTGTGATTTACAATGCACCCCTGTGCTTTACCAGACCTCTCTGTGCTTTACAATGCTTCCCTATGCTTTACCAGACCTCTCTGTGCTTTACAGTGCTTCCCTATGCTTTACCAGACCTCTGTGCTTTAGAGTGCTTCCCTATGCTTTACCAGACCTTTCTGTGCTTTACAATGCTTCCCTATGCTTTAGCAGACCTCTCTGTGCTTTACAATGCTTCCCTATGCTTTACCACACCTCTCTGTGCTTTACAATGCTTCCCTATGCTTTAGCAGACCTCTCTGTGCTTTACAATCCTTCCCTATGCTTTACTAGAGCTCTCTGTGATTTACAATGCACCCCTGTGCTTTACCAGACCTCTCTGTGCTTTACAATGCTTCCCTATGCTTTACCAGACCTCTCTGTGCTTTACAGTGCTTCCCTATGCTTTACCAGACCTCTGTGCTTTAGAGTGCTTCCCTATGCTTTACCAGACCTTTCTGTGCTTTACAATGCTTCCCTATGCTTTACCAGACTTCTCTGTGCTTTACAATGCTTTCCTTTGCTTTACCAGACCTCTCTGTGCTTTACAATGCTTCCCTATGCTTTACCAGACCTGTTCGACTGGGCCCAATAGTCCAATTAATGGGGGGGGCTAGAAAGTTGAGCGACGCGGGCCGGCCCACTGGTCCATCTCTCCCCCCCGGCCCTGGCCCTTTGGTCCATTCCTCCCTGTGTGCAGCGGCTGCAGCCCTTAACCCTGCCCCCTTCACACACACACACACACACACACACACACACACACACACACACACACTGCCAGTGACATAGCCACGAGACGTTGATGTAGCTAGCTATCAACGGAAGTCCGCTTCAGTTTTGGAAAACATCATGGAAAAGCAACACAGTAAAAAACGCAAAGGGGGGGCTGAAAAGTTAAGGGAGAAAAAAGTAAAGTCCCTTGAGTCAGATGCAGCCAAATGTAGGAAGTTAACCGACTTATTCGGTAGTAGTGCTGCTCGTAGTGCCAATGCCAATGCCAGCAGCGTGCATGTAGCAGTCCCTGCCGAGGAGGATGCCGCAGCCCCTGTTCAAACTAGAGTAGAAGCAGAAGAAGGAGACAGCAACAGCATAGCCGACAACGATTGAGAGTCTAGCACAAGCAAAGTCAGTGCAGCGGCTGCATCCGAAGCGGTAGGCAATGGGGAGACAGGGCAGGGAGAGAGACAGATAACACAACATCAATATTGTGCTAGCTAACTAGGCTAACTAACTGTACCAGTAACATGATTCCAGCCAGACAGTTTGTTGATTAATGTACATGCCAGCCTTATCAGTCATTTCAAGCCCTATTCCTCAACTTTTGTTGAATAGGAACTACACCATATATGATATTTCATATTTTCATCATATTTTTACTATGTACTTGAGCTTGAGTCCTCAAAAGTGAGTACACCTCATCAATTTATAACTATTTTTACCAGAAAGGTGAGATTTTAATCTTTCTTGGAGTATGCAGCATTACTAGTTATTGTGTATGGCCCTCTCATGATAAATAATCACTTTTGGGTATGTCTATTTAGGCGGAAATCTGCATTTTTACATTACATTCAACAGGTTAATGTTCGTTTTTAAGCCCTACTATTATTATTATTATTATTATTTGTTCATTTAGCAGATGCCTTTATCCAAGGTGACTTACAGAGACTAGGGTGTGTGAACTATGCATCAGCTGCAGAGTCACTTACAGCAACGTCTCACCCGAAAGACAGAGCACAAGGAGGTTAAGTGACTTGCTCAGGGTCACACAATGAGTCAGTGGCTGAGGTGGGATTTGAACCGGGGACCCCCTGGTTACAAGCCCTTTTCTTTAACCACTGGACCACACTGCCTCGTCATTTACATTAGTCAGTCCTTGACACAGCACAGCCACCTTTTATTAATTAAATTCATGATGATTCAGCCTGACTATAAGCTATTGTTTCCACTATGTTGCCACTATGTTGCTATATTTATACAAATCATGGATTCAGTCACAGAGAGTATCCACAGGCGATTTCTAACTCATGGCACTCTATATGCTGACCTAGCCCTTCTGGACACCAGAAACGTCTCCCAAGTCACATCCAGAGGTCTGCCCCAGACAGCCCTTCAAGAGCTCAGCAAATGTTTGTTTAGTGTACAACAATAGCTGTGATGCAGCTAGGTGATGGTATTAGGGGCTGGTGTGTGAACGTGCGTGCGTCGGCGTGGTGGGGGCGGTGGGGTATCCACGGCCCGGTTGTGTTGGGCCGGTCTGGGTCAAAGTCCAGGGCCGTTTTTTAGTCCCAGTCCGTCCCTGACCATACCTCTCTGTGCTTTACAATGCTTCCCTATGCTTTATCAGACCTCTCTGTGCTTTACAATGCTTCCCTATGCTTTACCATGCTTTCACTGTGCTTTACAATGTACCCCTATGCTTTACCATACCTCTCTGTGCTTTACAATGCTTCCCTATGCTTTACCAGACCTCTCTGTGCTTTACAATGCTTCCATGTGCTTTACCACACCTCTCTGTGCTTTACAATGCTTCCCTATGCTTTACCAGACCTCTCTGTGCTTTACAATGCTTCCCTATGCTTTATCAGACCTCTCTGTGCTTTACAATGCTTCCCTATGCTTTACCATGCTTTCACTGTGCTTTACAATGCTTCCCTATGCTTTACCTTACCTTTCTGTGCTTTACAATGCTTCCATATGCTTTACCATACCTCTCTGTGCTTTACAATACACCCCTATGCTTTACCATACCTCTCTGTGCTTTACAATGCTTGCATATCCTTTGCCAGACCTCTCTGTGCTTTACAATGCTTGCATATGCTTTACCATGCTTTCACTGTGCTTTAATTCACTTTGCTGTGATTTTACTATGAGAAGCTTTTATAAAGGTTACTATCATGAATAGTTCTATAGAACTATATAGTTCTATAGGTCCCTGAAGACGGGAAGCTTGCAAATGTTGTGTCATTATTTAAAAAGGGGGATAAGACGGACCCAGGTAATTATAGACCTATTAATTTAACTTCTGTAACATGCAAAATGATGGAAGCAATATTAAGGGGCAAGCTTGAAGACTATTTATACAACAATATTATAGAGGGGATAGTCAGCATAAGTTCAGAAGAGGAAGGTCATGCTTAACTAACCTACTTTTCTGAGGATGTTACAGCGAATGTAGATTATGGCAATGCTTCTGATATCATTTATCTTGATTTTTAAAAAGCTTTTCACAAAGTCCCACATGAAAGGAATACAGGGGATGACATGTAACTGGATAAAGAACTGGCTGAAAAACAGAAAGCACAGAGTAATTGTGAAAGGTGTAAAATACGACTGGGGGATGTACAACCACAAGGGTCTGTACTTGGACTGTTACTGCTCCTCATTTATATAAATGACTTCGACCAAGGTACACATTGCAAGATTGCCAGATTTGCAGATACCAAGCTTGGGGAAGAAGTGGACTCTGAATCCGCAGCCCAGCTCATTCAAAGGGATTTGGACCTGCTCTGTAACTGGGCAAATGTGTGTCAAATTCATATTAATGTTAAGAAATGTAAAGTATTGCATATTGGGTCAAATAATCTGTGTTATAAGTATAAAATAAACTGGATAGAAATAGGGGACGAGGACTTTGAGTCATCATTTTATAAGGGTTACCATGGTTTGTTTATTAATATGCTTTACCATACCTCTGTGCTTTACAATGCTTTATCATTCACGGTGCTTTATTACACTTTGCTGTGCTTTTACTATGGGGAACTTTTATAACGGTTAGTTTACCTCAAGACAGTCATATCTACGCACACGTGTTGCCTCACAAGCTACATGCTAACACACGTGTGCTGTGACAGTGAGTAGGATGAAGACTATGATGGGGAATAAAGGGACAAACGAGTGACACTCATCCCTTTCTCCCGGCCTCCCTCCCTTCTCTCTGCTGCTGAGAGGAGAGCTTCAAAACAAGCTTAATGAAAATCTCTCTGATCTGTGTGTCCATCTATCACTAGATCTACAGCAGCTACCCAACATGATGTCTATGTAAAGTTGTAATCTAGTGCACTGGCACTGCCTGCTGTGTGCTGCCCAGAGCCTCGCTGTGCTATGCTGTGCTGTACTGTACACAAGACAATGCTATTTAAACCCAATAGAACTGTTTTTCTTCCTTGGCAACTAAAAAGCTAATTGTGTCACTCACAGCCCCCCTCTCTTCTAAACCCCCCTCTCTAATCTCCATCTGTCACAGGGTGTCCCGTTCTGGGGGTCTCTGATTCTGGCAGCTAGACTAAGTCCTGATCTGATCCCAGATTAGGCTGACAACCTACAAGCCTTCATTATAACCCCTGCAACCAGGCTGAGGAGCAGCTAACATCGTGATTAAAATGGATTGACAGAGTCTGTCTATTCACACCAGCCATGTGTGAGGGTATGAGGGGGGATAGCAGCTTAGTCCCCGTCCCCAACACACACACCCCCTCTATCAGATACTGAACAAGCTGGAAGCTGCTCAAACTCGGACAATTAAGGCAATGAGCCACCCAGGGTCATAATGGAATGCAGCACAGGTGATCATCTACACTAACTGAAGCATCATTAATCAAGAGCAAAAAGTACAAATAAATGTGTGGACTCATCACTGTTCAAATACAACTGAAAACATGCTTATTGTTGCACATTCAATTCTTTAAACGCTTATCTTGATTAATATGATCACTGGTCTTCCCTTTAAAAGGAGTGCTGACCATCTTTAAAATCCATTCTCTTACCTCTTATTAGCTTTATTAACATGATCACCGGCCCCTCCCTTTAAAGGAGTGCTGACCATCTTTAAAATCCGTTCTCTTACCTCTTATTAGCTTTATTAACATGATCACTGCCCTCCCTTTAAATGTCCTAACCAATCATTAAAATAATTTGTTACTTATATTATGTTAATTAAGCTAAAAAGAGGTAAGAAAACTGATTTTAAAATCTTTGTTAGCACTCCTTTAAAGGGAAGACCAGTGATCCTGTTAATAATGCTAATAAGAGGTAAGAGAATGGATTTTAAAGATGGTTCACACTCCTTTAAGGTCCAGCTGCACTGGCAAAGTCATGCGAGGCTGAATCAATGAAGATTTACACAAATGCCAGTTCACTTTCAGAAAGAAAGAAAGAAAGATGATCTTTTTCTAAAACCCTGTATTAGTTTTTCATCTTGAGCTTTAACAGAGCTTGAAGATATCATTTCTCTTCTAACCTCCTACACGACTGCAGCAAGTACTGTCAGGAGCATGCCTGATCCATTCTATTCCATTCCATTCCATTCTATTTGCTCACAGAGTGACATACATGTAGTGACGTTTTTAGAAAACTATGCAGATTGAAACTCAGGGGGACTGTCTGAATCATGTTTTGGTGAAGTTGTCTAATATAAAAAAAATTATGCAGATTGAAACTGGGGGGGACTGTCTGAATCATGTTTTGGCGAAGGTGTATGATATATAAAACTATAGAGATTTGTCTAGTATTTTGTGTTTAACAGATGCTGTGAAATCCTGGTGTCAGGGTTGCTAATCTGCCCTGATGAGGTAGGATAGGGAATTTAACTAGATTTTTTGGATAAATGTCATAATCTGATTAAACATTTCCATCAGACTGACACCAAAGCTGTAGGCTTAACTGTCTAACTGAATTAGCTGGTGTCTACAGCTCTCAATGTGTAATTTATAAGATAATCTAGCCAGTTAACACCCCCCTCACCCTCACCTCACCCCCCTTTAATGGTACAAGACTATTGTCTTAATATGTTTCAATCTCCATAGTTTTATATATACAGCAACACCAAACATGATTCAGACAGTCCCCCTGAGGTTCAATCTGCATAGTTTTATAAATTATACAGCAACACTAAACATGATTCACATAGTCTCCCTGAGTTTCAATCTCCATAGTTTTATATATTATACAGCAACACTAAACATGATTCAAACAGTCCCCCTGAGTTTCAATCTCCATAGTTTTATATATTATATACAGTAGTGGCACCAAAACATAATTCAGACGCAATTCCCCCAATGGTTTTATACATTAAAAATGCAATTTAGTTTTCTTTCTTTCTTTTTCTCCCTCTCTCTCCATCACCAATACAGAGATGGACAGATAGAGAGATGGAGAGATAGAGCCAGCGAGTGAGATGGAGAGATGGCTAGGCAGTGTTGTGATGGTGTGATGGTGTGAATAGCCGAGTGGATAGATGGATCGAGGGATAGTGGGAGAGGCGGAAGCTGCATTCCTCCCTCTTTGTCCCTCGCTCCGCAGTGAGGTCATGTTGATTCAGGCATAATCCCACTGGATAGAACTGGAGAGAGAGACAGAAAGAGGGGTATAGTGGGAGGGGAGGGATAGAGAGGTAGGAGAGAGAGGGTGAGGGGAAGAGAGAGAGAGAGAGAGAGAGAGAGAGAGAGAGGGAGAGAGTGTGTCTCAGTGGATCTGTATCTTAGTGTGTGTGTGTCTCAGTGTGTGTCTGTGTCAATCTGTGTATCTCAGTGTCTGTGTTTGTGTGTGTCTCATTGCATGTGTGTGTGTGTGTGCGTGTCTCTGCGTGTGTATTGCTCTGCTGTATGTATCATTCACTGTGTATCTCTCAGTGTGTATCTCTCAGTGTGAGTCAATCAGTATGTGTCTCAGTGTGTATCTCTCAGTGTGTGTCTGGAAGTGTCTCTCAGTGTGTATCTCTCAGTGTGTGTCTGGAAGTGTCTCTCAGTGTGTATCTCTCAGTGTGTGTCTCTGAGTGTGTTATTATTTGTTTATTTAGCAGACACCTTTATCCAAAGCGACTTACAGAGACTAGGGTGTGTGAACTATGCGTCAGCTGTAGAGTCACTTACAACAACATCTCACCCGAAAGATGGAGCACAAGGAGGTTAAGTGACTTGCTCAGGGTCAAACAGTGAGTCAGTGAGTGAGCTGGGATTTGAACTGGGGACCTCCTGGTTACAAGCCCTTTACTTTAACCACTGGACCACACAGCGTTTGTTTGTTTTAGTGTGTGTGTGTGTGTTAGTGTGTATCTCTCAGTGTGTGTGTCTCAGTGTGTGTGTGTGTGTCTTAGTGTGTGTTAGGGTGTATCTCTCAGTATGCGTCTCAGTGTGTGTGAGTATCTCAGTGTGTATCTCTCAGTGTGTGTGTCTCAGTGTTTGCATCTCAGTGTGTGTGTGTCTTAGTGTGTGTGTATTTCAGCGTGTATCTCTCAGTGTGTATCTCTCAGTGTGTGTGTGTCTTAGTGTGTGTATCTCAGCGTGTATCTTTTAGTGTGTATCTCTCAGTGTGTGTGTGTCTTAGTGTGTGTGTATCTCAGCGTGTATCTCTCAGTGTGTGTGTGTCTCAGTGTGTGTGTGTCTCAGTGTGTGTGTGTCTCAGTGTGTGTGTGTCTCAATGTGTATGTCTCAGTATGTGTGACTCAGTGTGTGCGTCTCAGTGTATGAACTCGTAAATCTCCTAATTCTGTATTAAGATTGAGGAATGCTGAAGCAGCACATTTTAATTAATGAGCAGTGTTTCACTAATTCTGTCAAATCCTATTAAAACTCATTATTTATCATCTACACTACTGTTTGCATATTCAGTTAAGATGCACCAGACAGACAGTGGCACTGCAATAGCAATGTAATAATGGTTCTGTAGTACACAAAGAGGCCATGGTATCACAAGTATAGGGCAGCTACAATGGGGTGAGGCTGGTAGAATGGGACCACAGTGTGCTGACTATACCCTACATGATCTTCAATGGCAATGCAGACAGACAGTGGCACTGCAATGGCAATAATGGTTCTGTATTACACTGAGGGGCAATGGGAGCACAAGTATAGGGCAGCTACAATGGGATAAGGCTGCCATTGGTAGAATGGAGTGCTAGTATCATTATCGCTGCCCCCCTTCTCTCCTGTTGATCTCTTGGTTGTTTGTTGGTATTTCTCTCCTGTCAGTGATTCCTGGTCCCTCATCACTTTGTTGTGCTGTAGGTCAAACTCACTCCCACAGTCGAGTTGCAATCAGACCGCGTGACCTAACAGGAAGCAGCATTCTATTCACAGCGTCGGATCTGAATATTAGCACTTCCTGAATTCATGTGAAAACAAGTATGAGCCAAAAGATTCAGTAAAAAGGGGGCCAGTGATACTGTTGCTACAGCTAATAAGAGGTGAGAGAATGGATTTTAAAGATGGTCAGCGCTCCTTTAAAGGGAGGGCCAGTGATCATGTTAATAAAGCTAATAAGAGGTGAGAGAATGGATTTTAAAGATGGTCAGCGCTCCTTTAAAGGGAGGGGCCGGTGATCATGTTAATAAAGCTAATAAGAGGTGAGAGAATGGATTTTAAAGATGGTCAGCGCTCCTTTAAAGGGAGGGCCAGTGATCATGTTAATAAAGCTAATAAGAGGTGAGAGAATGGATTTCAAAGGAGTTATGCTAGTATTATTGGCTAAAGCATCAAAAAAGTTATTTCTGTAGTTTCTCATATAGCAACCAGGGGGCAGTAGACACAACGGCAAATTCAAAACTCCTTTTAACTAACATTTAAATTAGAGGAGAAGTATTAATCATAAGAGAAAGGGAAAGGGGAGTCAACTGCACGGATTCACTTCTATTAGTTTAGTGAGGAGACAGACAGTAGCCTTGAACCATAAGAGAGAGGGAAAGGGGGGTCGACTGGACTCTTCTATTATTTTAGTAAAGATGACAGACAGTAGTTTTGTAGCATGAGGGGTAAAAAACTACAGTAGAGTAAAAAATAAAAAAAAGTATTGTATTGATCTACTGTAATATCAGTTACAATACATTATCACTGCCCCCCCACCCCTCCCCCAAAGGAGTGCTGACCATCTTTTAAATCCATTCTCTCACCTCTTATTAGCTTTATTAACATGATCACTGACCATCTTTAAAATCCATCCTCTCGTCTCTTATTAGCTTTTATCAATATGATCACTGGTCCCTCCCTTTAAAGGAGCTGACCATCTTTAAAATCCATTCTCTCCTCTTATTAGCTTTATTAACATGATCACTGGCCTCCCTTTAAAGGAGCGCTGACCATCTTTAAAATCCGTTCTCTCACCTCTTATTAGCTTTATTAACATAATCACTGGCCCTCCCTTTAAAGGAGCGCTGACCATCTTTAAAATCCATTCTCTCGCCTCTTATTAGCTTTATTAACATGATCACTGGCCCTCCCTTTAAAGGAACGCTGACCATCTTTAAAATCCATTCTCTCACCTCTTATTAGCTGTAGTAACAGTATCACTGGCCCCCTTTTTACTGAATCTTTTGGTTTGTACTTGTTTTCACATAAAAGTCAAGAAGTGCTAATATTCAAATCCAACGCTGTGAATAGACTGCTGCTTCCTGTTAGCTGTAGGTCATGCAGTCTGATTGCAGCTCGACTGTGGGAGTGAGTTTGACCTACAGCACAATGCAGTGATAATCATGTCTGCCGCTTTATGAAACTAAACTCTGGAAGAATGTAACAAACTAACACAGACACCAAGAAGAAGGAATTATATTATAATGTCAAACTGAACAGGACTGAACTGAACTGAACAAAATCGTTTAGATATGGAAGAGAAAGACTCGACACTATATTCCAACATCCAGGAGCCTCGCTTCAGGAGAACCTGCTACATGACCCCGCCCATAGGCTTTGCGTCTATTGGTCGGTATTATAATACTATTCTGGTGACATCATCGTCCTTGTTTGTATTTCACACTGAGTGACTGTCAGATTCGTTGAACGGCATTTTTTTTTAACTAACTGAGTTTAAAAAACAGTTAAACAGTATATCTAATTAAAGACAAACGGAACGTTACGCAGACATTATTTTTGACATGCGATTTGTGACTTGCATAACCTATAACCGACTCTCCATTACAATGTATTTTTAACGTTATCTTCTTCAGAACTTTTTATTTATTTATTACTAATTGTATTATTAGTATAATTATATATATATATATATATATATATATATATATATATATATATATATATATATATATATATATATATATATATATATATATATATATATATATATATATATATATATATTACTATAATTCGTGTCAGTGTCTTTAAACGGATACAGCGCTTTTGTTCATGACAGCGCTGCGGAGTTGTCACACGGTTGAATCGAGCTCCTATTGAAGACAGAAGGTGCTGGCAAAAGTTAACTGGCCCGAACCACAAACTAACAGCTAACTGTGAGTATCAGTGCGTGTGTATTTTTACCATTTACCGATTAACTACAGAGAATAAGCAGTGTTTATGCTATAGCATTAGTTGAATATAGAAATATAGAAGTTTAAAAGGAGTTGTGGTAATCGCTCGGTGTAGATAGGGTACGCTATAGGGGGCTTTTTAAAGGGATATTTAAATAGTTATCGGTCTGCCTGTATTTCACACACACACGAACACACATACATACATATATGTAGATATAGGGTGATTAGAAAGTAAGTTACCACATGAGATATGGTGCGTTGATGTGGTAATCTTACTTTTTAATCACCCTGTGTGTATGTATACACACACACGCACCTTTAGCTGTATGATGTAAATCTATTTAGGCTATACAGACAGAACGCATTTTCCAATATCTTAAACTGTTTTATTATTATTATTATTATTATTATTATTATTATTATTATTATTATTATTATTATTATTATTATTATTATTAATTCAAGAGTTCAAGCTAGTTACCCAATGTTACATTGCTCTCGAAATATTTTTAGATCGCTCCATGTTTAACTTTAATACTGAACCGCTAATTTCATAATCGAATAAAAAAAAGAAAAAAAAAATCTGGACAGGAAAACATTTGTTTGAAATTTTAAGATCATTTTATTTTAAGTTTTACTATTCCCCTCTTAGGGGTTGGGGGTGACATTAATCTTATGCAACAGATTATAAACATATGTTAATATTCAGATGGGATTTACATTTTGACAGCACTAGTATTTAGGTATAGCCTATGTGTAACGTATAGCGTATAACAAATATATATATATATATATATATATATATATATATATATATATATATATATATATATATATATATATATAATCTGTTGCATAAGATTATTCGTTTTTAGACATTTGGTTTTATTGCGATTGACAGACACGCGATATATAACATTAGTTTTTTGTTTTTTTTTTCAAATGTATTCATATATTTATTTATAGGAGAATCAGGATCCAACAGGATATTCAGCAATGACCAGAAATACTTAACTAAAAAGTAACTGATAAACTGAAAACTCCTCCATAATGTGCGTGCGTGCGCTGGTTTCAGCTAGAAGATGACGTCAGAGCAGCTGAAACGCTGTGCCATCCCCGGAGGACATCTTCATCTCACAATTATGAACTATAGTACACTGAACTATGCTGTGCTATACTAAACTATAATATGATGTAAGATGCTACAATACTATACTAAACTATACTATGCTTTAAAATACTTTACTAAATTATACTATACTAAACTATACCCTGCTATGCTATACTACACTACACTAAAAGTAAACTCAGCTCAACTCATTGCTCATTAAAGGCTCTTCCCCCTCCCCCTCCTCCTCTAGAAGATGTCTGCCTCTCTCCAGCTACCAGACTCGCTCCCCACCAGCCCTTTGGAAATGGAGTATGTGAACGACTTCGACCTGATGAAGTTCGACGTGAAGCGTGAGCCGCCCTCGGAGAGCCTCCCCCAACCCCCGGGGGTGCACGGCCCCTAGGCTCCCTAGTGCGGTGGTGGGGGGGTCCCTGAACTCCACCCCCTGCAGCTCCGTGCCCCCCTCCCCCACCTTCAGCGACCCAAGCGGGTCGGGGGCATCCTGCTCTGCCAGTCTGGGGTCGGAGTCGCGCAGCTCGCTGGAGGAACTGTACTGGATGGCCACGCTGCAGCAGCAGCTGGGCTCGGACTCGCTGGGACTGAGCCCTGAGGACGCAGTCGAGGCTCTCATCAACTCGGCAGCGGCGGCAGCTGTGACTGGCGTGACGCAGCTCCAGAGCCTGGACGCCTTCCGAGCGGGGCCCGGGGCCCATCCCCAGCAAGGTCACCCCACCCAGCTCCCACACCATCACCACCCCGGCCTGCAGATCACACATCCCGCCACGGGGGGCGGCATGGGGCCCCCAGGGTACCTGGGAGTGGCCGGGACTTCTCCGGTGTCGGCGGAGGAGCTGGTTAGTCAGGCGCATCACCACCTCGCACATCATCATCACAACCAACAGGTAAGGGGTGGTTTTATGTTTTTATGTTTGCAATTATTCAGAGTGGATTTTATTGTACTTACTCAAATACTGTGTTTTTGTGTTTTCTTTTAAAAATGTAAGCACACTGAAACCTTGCTTAAAGGCCACCTCAGTATAAAAGCCACCCCTGAATTCAGTATTAAGACCACCTGTTTTCAGTATTACGACCACCCTATTCAGTGACTATCTGCAGTCCCAAACATATCAAACCTCTGTTCAATCACTTCTCTACTGAGACCAACAGTCTGTAAAACTACCCAACCCACTGAAAGCTAGAGGCATCATGATTCAACTAATTTGCACATCTGATTTAGAGTTAACTATTAGAAACTAAAACATAACTTTAGAACAGTTTGAACAGGGGGAATCTAGCAGAGGGATAAACATCTACTAGAAGTAACCCCTATTTATGAGATGAGGCTAGACGAATGGGACCAGTGTGCTAACTATACCCTTCACAAATGATCTTCAATGGCAATGCAGGTAGACAGTGGCACGACAATGGTAATAATGGTTCTGTATTAAACTGAGGGGCGATGGTAGCACAAGTATAGGGCAGCTACAATGGGGTGAGGCTGGTAGAATGGGACCACAGTGTGCTGACTATACCCTTCCCAAATGATCTTCAATGTCAATGCAAACGAACAGTGGCACTACAGTGGCAATGTAATAATAGTTTAGTATTGTACCAAGCAGCTACCCAATATAGTGTCTATATAAAGTTGTAATCCAGTGCACTGTCGTTGCCTGCTGCGTGCTGGACAGTCTTGCATCATTGCATCTGTAATTGATTCCTTATATCTTTTTGATACAGTGATTGGAATGAATACAAAAATAGAAATTTATGTTTTTGTAAGTGTCCCATAGTAAAAGATTCAGAAAAAAATATTGGACATTCCAAATTGGGGAGAAAATCAGGGGTTATAATAATTGGGCAAAACAAAACAAAACAAAAAAGCACAGCAGAAAGTGTAATAAAGCACAGAGAGGTATGGTAAAGCATGTTTAAAAAAAAAAAAAAGGGTAGAAAAAGGGTAGACTATAGCAAATGCATTGTCTAACCATGGGAAAAACATGAGTGAAAACTGCTAAATTACTGTGCAAATTTACTATTAAACTTTTATATGGGTGACTGTATTTATTATCTCTAATTCTTTAGTTCATTCTGGAATGTGCCCCACGGTAAACATGTTTGTATGCTCTGGGTAGAACTCCCGTGAACTACCATGAGCTGCATAATCTCATAACCAGTATTGGATCTGCAGATTATATTTTGCTATAATTGTGACCAATAAGCCTGCTTACTGTCAGCTATGGACACCAAGATTATAAAGAAGGAAGGAAGGGGGAGGGTGGAAAAATTAAAAACATGCAGGACTCATCTGTAGTGTGTCTGTGTGTGTCTGCATGTATGTGTGCGTGTGTGCCCTTTACACGTGACACAGGAAGGATAGAGTCTTACTCTTGTTTCACTTTGTATCGTTTTCTGTTTCACTCGTCACATCCTGGGGACTTTTTTTAAAGTTGAAAGCAAACCCTGTGGTCTCAATAGAGCTCTCGGAATCGTGTCTACATTACGTCAGGTACATCAGAGTGGAGCCATTATTAACCTGCCCACCTGCAACACTCTGCCCCCTAGTGGATGTAAGAAGTACAGCAGTAAGGAATACTACATAGAGCAAATTATATAAACAGAGCTCTCAGAATCATGTCTAAACTACATCAGGTACACCAGAGTGGAACCGATAAGGGCGTCTGCTAAGAAATATATAATAATTGTTATTATTATCCTGCCCCCTCCTGCAACATTCTGCCCCTAGTGGATAGAAGAAATACATCAGTAAGAAATAAAACATGGAAGTGTTTTTACATACACTCAAGGGCAGAGTGTTGCAGGGGGAGACAGGTTAATGGTTACACTGAGGTGTACCAGCTGTACTTAAAGCCACTAGATTAGAACTTTCTATAGACACCATGTTGGGTAGCTGCTGTAGTTCTGTACAGGGTTGTACATTAGTGTTATATAGTGTGGTCCTGCCAGCACTGCCCTGTGTACTTGACTTAGTTTCTTAGTTTGGTCCTAATGTGATTGAACATTTTGAAGTTTTGTATTGTATGTTACTGATTGTCTGTCTCACAGTTTGTATCTTGCATGCGTTTTACGGTCCCTTTTAAAAGTTCCCCATAGTAAAAGCAGAGCAAAGTGCAATAAAGCATAGTGAAAGCTAAAGCATAGCTAATCATTGTAACGCAGGAGAGGTATGGTAAAGCATATTAAAAACAAACATGCACAATTACCGTGGTAAACGTTTACATAACGGTGTGTGTTCCTCTTCCTGCCCCTAGGTGGCAGCGCAGTTGCGTCTGGAGGAGCGTTTCTCAGATGACCAGCTGGTGAGCATGTCTGTGCGCGAGCTGAACCGTCACCTGCGTGGATTCAGCAAGGAGGAGATCGTGAGGCTGAAGCAGAAGAGACGCACACTGAAGAACCGCGGCTACGCGCAGTCCTGCCGCTTCAAGAGAGTGCAGCAGAAACATGTACTGGAGTCAGAGAAGAGCCACCTGGCACAGCAGGTACACAAACTACACAACACAACACAGCTACACAACACACATCTACATAACACACAACTACACAACAATACACACAGCTACACAACAGTACTTTTTGTATTTATTTTTTATTGCATTTATATAGAGCTTTTTATACAAAAGTATCGCAAAGCACTGTACAGTACATAGCAGAAAAAAAACACAATAAATTTGTATAGCATGTCACACATACAACTGCCACAATCAGACCATTTAAATAACAGATTTAAATAACAGTATACACATAATACAAAAGCAGCAATTTTAAAGTTACATTAAAACCCACTAAGATAAGAAAGCCATTTTATAAAAGTGCGTTTTTAGTCTTGACTTGAAAACTGTAACGGTCGCAGCTTCCATGACAAACGAATGCAGAGCATTCCATAATTTAGGCCCTACCTCCAGTTGGTTTTGTTGACCCAAGGAATCAGCAGCCCTGCATCCTGTGATCTAAGAGTGCGGTTTGGAATATATGGAGTCAGTAACTCCTCCAAATAATTAGGTGCTAATCCATTCAGGGCCTTGTAAGTTAACAGCAAAATCTTAAAATCAATTTTATACTCCTCAGGGAGCCAGTGTAAAGAGGCCAAAACAGGTGTAACATGTTCACTTTCCCTGGCTTTAGTCAGAATTCTAGCAGCGGTATACAACAGAGTACAGAGACAATGCAACAATACAACACACCTAAACAACAACACAGCTACACAGTAGCCTGAAATCAACCCCCAAATAAATCACCAAAAAATTACTTAACAGGGAGGCTCTGGGAATCAGAGGCATTGCATGTATGTTTCTAAGTGTTGTATGTCTCCTTCTAATCAAGCTGAGAGTGTGTTTCATTTTCTTGTACTCTCTGCTGTGTCAGGTCTGTAATATAAAGTGTGCATGAGAATGAAATACAGAAATAAATTAAATAAACCTCTTTACTGTGTCAAAGCCGTGAGCGAAACGAGTCAAGTCTGTAGTACAAAGAGTGGAAGAGAAAAGGTACATTCTCAACTTGATTATAGGGAGCCACCAAACACTCAGAAACATATTATAAATCATTCAATCTAATTTCAAAACACACAAAAAGCTGATATCAACACACTTAATCTGTTTTTATAGCTCCTGTTGTGGTTTAAATATGTTTAATTCTTTGTCGTTGACACTCTGAGTGCAGCTCTACACTCTCAGAGACATTATAAGTGTAGCTGCTGCTAACAGGTTCCAATGGAGACGTGACTTGAAGTATAATACACAGTAATGTGTGTTTGTGTCCTCTCTCTCTCCCCCCCCTCCCTCTCTCTGTAGTTGTGTTTATCTGTAGTACACATTATTGATTGTTCCGCTCTTTGTAGTTGTATATCTGTAGTGCACAGTATTGATGGTTTCTCTCTCTGTCTCTGTCTCTAGCTGGATCAGTTGCAGTGTGAGCTTGCCCGAGTGTTGAGGGAGAGAGATGCGTACAAAGCCCGCTACGAGAAGCTTGTCTCGAGCAGCTTCTCCCAGAACACCGAGGGTCCTCCGGGGGGGCAAGGCAATCCTGACCCCACCTCCCCACGGGACTACTTCCTGTGAGAAATCAACTCCCCAAATCACCTGAACTGTCTCCCAAAATAACATGACAAAACCACTTAACAAAAAGAGGCTCTGGGATCACCTCGCAACCTGCCTACCTCTCTACCTGGAAGAAATCAGCAGAAATCACATGTATAATCACCTGAAAAATCATCTTGAATCAGCTGAAAAATCACATCAAATCACCTTTAAAATAATCTGAAATCACCTGAACAATCAGAAAAATAATAATAATAAAAATGTTAATCACTTTGAACCACCTCTCTGTAGGGCTACTTTTTATGAACAGTGGAATATCAATCGTCTGAAATCACCTGAAAAATCATCCTAATTCATCAACTAAAAATCACACAGACCTACCTAACCACAGGACTGTTCTTGTGAGGGAGTGACAGAGAGAGAAGATAAATAGAACCAAAGAAAGAAAATCAACATACAAATAATCAGAAATCACCAAAATCTTACATCTTAAAAAAAAAAAAAGTTAACCAAAGATTATCAGAAATCAGCTGGATATATATATATTTAAAAATGAATCAAAGATCCCAAAAATCTACGAAATCACCTCCAGCCCTAGAAAGACTTTAGAGTTTGTTGGACTACCCACTGTTCCACTAGACTCCCATTCAAAGGACGACGCAAACTGGATGAAACTGGTTTGAATGGACAAAAACTAAACTCTGACATCAGAATCGTGACTTATAAAAAATAGGCAATAAAACAATTCCACGCACTGGTTAAAACCCCGAATTCAACCTCCATCCTTATCCCTAAATGAAACCAAAAGATGCCCCCTGCGTGCCGGACATGCAAGGAAATAACCTCTGCAGCAAAAAGAAAGAAAGAAAGAAAGAACCGATACAAATATCAAATATATTTGAAGGAATCTGATCTTCTGACAGCTGTCAGTCTCTTAAATAAAGGGTTTTGAAGAAGCTTATAGTTTAAAGTTTTATATCATCATCATTATTATTATTATTATTATTATTATTATTATTATTATTATTGTTACTACCAACATTTCGTTCAGTTTGCAATTATGTAAAGTTTGTATTCAGCAAATCCGAACTAGCCTCCTAATAGTTGTGACACTGCCCTTATTAACGTTTCCCACAGTAAAAGCACTTCAAAGTGTAATAAAGCACAGTGAAAGCATGGTAACGCATAGGGAAGCATTGTAAAGCACTGAGAGGTGTACTAAAGCACATTAATAAACATGGCAAACCTGGGTAAACTGTAGTAAATAGTACATAGTTTTCCCCATGGGAAAAAGCATGGGGGAAAAATACCATGGTGAACTTTTATAATACCATGCAAAAATACTGTGGTGAACGTTTATAAGGGTGGTTCAAGCACAGTAATAATCCCATGTGATGCTGTTAAACACTTTAAAACTATGAATTGTAAATCAATGAAGCTGCTTCTGCTATATTCATCAATAGAGCCCATTTTGTTCCTGTTGAAGGCAATGTAAAGTCAAAATGAAAGGCAGAACAAATAGGCTGTACTGTACAGAATTAAATAAGTAGCACTCATGGTACTGGGTTACCAATTCTTATTTTGTTTTTCAGTACATCTTTACATTTTTTTTTTTTAAAGTTAAGGTCATTGCAATATCTTCTAAAGGTCAGTTCCACACAAAGGCTTTTTACACCATCAATCTGAGACTAAAGGTAAGAAACAAATTTAACGATTAGTCTTCTACACCGGTGTGAACTTCCCTTCTTTATTATGGTAAACAATTGCATTGTGAGAGGTTGCTCATAAAAAAAGTTTCCCATGGTAAAAGCATAGCAAAATATAATAAAGCACAGTAAAATAAAGGTAAAGCAAAGATAAGCATTGTAAAGCACAGAGAGGCCTGGTATAGCATATTAAATAACAAACCACGGTAAACTAACCCTTATAAAAGTTCACCATAGTAAAAGCACATCAAAGTGTAACAAAGTCAGTGAAAGCTAAAGCATAGGTAAACATAGTATAGCACAGAGAGGTAATGTAAGGTATTTTAATAAACATGGCAAACCATGGTAAACTATGGGAAATGCATTGTATAGCCATGGGAAAAAGCATGGGGGAAAACTGCAAAATTACCATGCACATTTTTTATTTATTTATTTATTTACATTTATATAGCGCCTTTTATCATATTGACCTCAAGGCGCTTATTTCGTGGTGAATTTGTATAAGGGTAAGACCACTTTCTCTGGCCTGGCATTAATACCAAGCTTTTAATACATATTTATTGTCATCATAAGTGCTTATTAGAAGTAATTTTTTAGACTTGCTTATTTATTACAAAAAAAAAGTGGGGAAAAAAATTATATATCGCAAATAAATTGAAAAGATGTATTATTTTCTCAGGTTTTAAAATGTGTTAATAAAATTATTTTAAAAACCTATATGACAATAGGGTATTAAAACACTATTTCAAATATATCTGTCTATCTGTATGTCTGTCAAAACCTTTGGCCATAGCTGTACACCATGGGACTGATCCACCTGCCATAGCACAACATGGGACTGATTCGGCTGTCATTGCCCTATCAATAGGGTGTAGAACATGGGACTGATTCACCTGCCATTGCACTGTCAATAGGATGTACACCATGGGACTGATTCGGCTGTCATAGCACTGTCAATTAAAGCCTGGTTACCCAACCCGAACCCGACGGGACCTGACTATATGTGTCGGTTTCGGGTCGGGAGAGGTGTATATTCTGTGTCAAGCACTCGGGCTCGGGTCGGGCTGGCTCAGTGTTTTATAAATAAATGCATTGTTACATTTTAGCGAGTGTTTTTTTCCTCTTGCAAATGCAAATGCCTCTTAAAATTATTTCCGACTTGGAATCATACATCCCACGTGAGCAAAGCGTAAAGCATGAAGTGAGAGGCGTCTCTGCGTTCTCGTTTTTATGCTGTAAAAAATACAGCCAAAAAGCGATTCTGCATTATAAAGTATGGAGGATGTTGATATAAAAAGAAAGCTGTTTACTGGAGAATGTTTAGTAGTGGAAAGTTCTGTCGCTGGAAAGGGTAAATTTTCTGTTTGGAAACATTTCGACATTGTTGTTTTCCATGATAGTAAAAGTTCAAGTGGATTTGTACAGTGCAAATCTTGCAAACTTCTACTTAAATATGACAGCAAAAAGATGGGAAATTCATCTTTGCGTTAACTTTGCTGTTTTTTTTAGCTAGGTTTATCCAAACACGATGCTATATGTCTGTATTTGAGACTACCTAGTAAAATGTTCATCTAACTGGATGCTTCGCTGAGAGTATTTGTTTTCTTTTTAATTTGCGTTTTGACTCAAAATATGCTTTCTGTATTTCAATAGCATATTTGATATTATTTATGGCGATATTCGGGTCGGGTCGGGTATGTAAAAAATTAAAAGATCTGAGGCTCGGGTCGGGTTTGGGTCTGGTTTTATTTTTATACCCAAGCAGATCTTTACTGTTAATAAGGTGTGCACCATGGGACTGATCTTCCTGCCATAGCACTGTCAATAGGATGTACCACTATGGACAAAAGTTGTGCATCACCGTATAGAATTAACTAATTTTGCTTCATAAAGTCAATTGAAACCTGCTGAATAATGTTACGTTCAAATATTGAATTGCATACCGCTTTGTAGTTTCAAAAATTGAAAAATGTGACATTCAGAAATCTAACATGAAATACTTTATTACTATTATGGCTTCTGGTAGACTTTTGCAATATCCTTTTGTAGTTTTTTTTTTTTTACATGATGTTAAATAAAATATCTAAATCATGTTCATATAGTTTTATTTTTTTAAAATTAGGTCTCAATCCTACAATTCCAAATATTTTAGCCATAGCTGTACACCATGGGATTCACCTGCCATAGCACTGTCAACGGGATATACACCATGGGACTGATTCACCTGCCATAGCACTGTCAATAGGGTGTACACCATGGGACTGATTCACCTGCCATAGCACTGTCAATAGGGTGTAGACCATGGGACTGATTCACCTGCCATAGCACTGTCAATAGGGTGTCCACCATGAGACTGATTCACCTGCCATAGCACTGTCAATAGGGTGTAGACCATGGGACTGATTCACCTGCCATAGCACTGTCAATAGGGTGTCCACCATGAGACTGATTCACCTGCCATAGCACTGTCAATAGGGTGTACACCATGGGACTGATTCATCTGTCATAGCACTGTCAATAGGGTGTAGACCATGGGACTGATTCATCTGCCATAGCACTGTCAATAGGGTGTCCACCATGGGACTGATTCACCTGCCATAGCACTGTCAATAGGGTGTCCACCATGAGACTGATTCACCTGCCATAGCACTGTCAATAGGGTGTACACCATGGGACTGATTCATCTGTCATAGCACTGTCAATAGGGTGTAGACCATGGGACTGATTCATCTGCCATAGCACTGTCAATAGGGTGTCCACCATGGGACTGATTCACCTGCCATAGCACTGTCAATAGGGTGTCCACCATGAGACTGATTCACCTGCCATAGCACTGTCAATAGGGTGTCCACCATGGGACTGATTCATCTGTCATAGCACTGTCAATAGGGTGTAGACCATGGGACTGATTCATCTGTCATAGCACTGTCAATAGGGTGTAGACCATGGGACTGATTCATCTGTCATAGCACTGTCAATAGGGTGTCCACCATGGGACTGATTCATCTGTCATAGCATTGTCAATAGGGTGTAGACCATGGGACTGATTCACCTGCCATAGCATTGTCAATAGGGTGTAGACCATGGGACTGATTCATCTGTCATAGCACTGTCAATAGGGTGTCCACCATGGGACTGATTCATCTGTCATAGCATTGTCAATAGGGTGTAGACCATGGGACTGATTCACCTGCCATAGCATTGTCAATAGGGTGTAGACCATGGGACTGATTCATCTGTCATAGCACTGTCAATAGGGTGTAGGGGAGGGGAATGAATGTTTCTATATTTTTTTACTCATTCAGAGGTGATCGGATTTCATGTGCTGCCTAAGTTTCCGAAACATCAAATTAATAATTCAGAACGCAATCCACTTAGGAACGGACAGGAGGTTCCATTTAATAGAACTGCGTGAAAATTAAATAAGTGCTCACTAAAGAGAGGACAGAAAGGAGATAGGAGAAGAGAGAGAGGAAGAGAGGGGAGAAGAGAGAGAGGGGAGAGGGGGAGACACAGCCAGATAGAGACAGACTGACAGAAGACAGAGAAAGAGCAGTGTAGATCTCTGTCCAGTTCCCTGTGGTGCAGAGTAGACAGACAGACTGACACAGACAGACAGACGGAGAGCAGTGCAGTTCTCTGTGTAGTCCCTGTGACCTCACTCAGCCCGGGCTGCACTGTCTCTATGAGAGGGATTAGTGCTCTGAAAACCCCATTGAAGGAGCATCAGTCCAGCTATTGTGAGAGAGAAGGGGGGGCCGGGGGACTAATCTAGGACTGACCCACGTGGGGGGGCCAAACTAGCCCTGTCAGCTATTTACATGCTCCGAAACAAATTAACTTTTCAACTTACCCTCCCCCCAACTCTCTCCCACACACATACTATGAAAGACATAGATAGACACACTGAGACACATACCGAAAGAGACACACACTGAGAGACACACACAGAGAGACACATAGTGAGACACAAACAGTGACACTATCTGCCACTGAAGATCATTTAGGGTATAGTTAGCACACTGTGGTCCCATTCTACCAGCCTCATCCCATTGTAGCTGCCCTATACTTGTGCTACCATCGCCCCTCAGTATAATACAGAATTATCATTGCATAACATTGTACGAGACTTTATTAATAAAGTGATGAATGTAGCGCAGACAGGTGACATTTTAATTGTGCTGTCTGTTAATATCAATTTTAGGTATCCAATGTCATTCACAGGCACTTATCAAAAGAGAAACTATTAAACTGACAACCCTCAGATTCTGCACAGGTATGAATTTTAATACCGCATTCCGATATCATATTCCTAAAGGAATACAAATCTGAACCGAAGGGCAATTTGAACAGATAGATAGGAAAGGGAAGAGGTGAGAGGAGGGAGAAGGGAAGCGGGGAAGAGTGAGAGGAGGAGGAGAGAGGGAAAGAGGGGGAAGGAGAGGGGTGGAGAAGGGGAGAGGGGAGAGAGAGGGAGTGATAAAGGGTGACAGGTAGAGAGAAAGGGTGAAAGAAGAGGGGAGAGAGAAGGGGGAGAGGGAGAGAGGGGGAGCGGGATACAGACAGACAGAGACAGAGAACCTTCACCCTCATGTTCTGTTTGTCAGTCACTGGGTTGTGTGGCAGACAGACACAGTCACAAAAACACAATTTCAAACCTCCAGTATTGGCTAATTTATACACAGTGAGTTTTGAAATCGGAGAAATTCAAACAAAATACACAGGAGCTGAATCACCGGACACAACATCTATTATTAGACAGATTGCTTATCTCAGTGCTGACAAGATTAAAACTCATTAGGGAATTCAAGAGCTACTTTATATACATACATACATACATACATACATAACACACAATACTGAAGGTTTGGTAACACTGAAGTCAAAGGAATTGGGACTGTACCATAGGAATCTGACTATTTAGTGTTCCAGTCAGGGTTGGCCGATTTAAATCATTGTTTTATTTACTACCTATTTTATATAGTTTCTATTTTAATATAGTTCACATATTGTAGTTCACATTTAGAGGATGCCACAATGATAAACAATTTGCTTTATTTGTGTATTCATTTAAGATTGAGTAATTTAGTTTGGTATGTAACTATTCACAAACCACCATTTCCAACATTCTTAAATTTACAGTTTGGAGGTACCGTAGAGCTACAACTACGGTACCACAAAAAAAAAAAAAAAAAACTCAATAATTAAAAAAAGAAATCGATTTAAAAAAAAAAAAATCTAATTTAAATCAAATAAATCATAGATTTTTTTATTTTTTTTTTTTTAAATCGCCAACCCTGGTTCCAGTCAACAAATCTACTGTTTAAGCAACTGTCAATAGGGTCTAAACCATGGGACTGATCTGCCTGCCATAGCACTGTCAATAGGGTGTACACCATGGGACAGATTCACCTGCCACAGCACTGTCAATAGGGTGTACACCATGGGACTGATTCACCTGCCATAGCACTGTCAATAGGGTGTACACCATGGGACTGATTCACCTGCCACTGCACTGTCAATAGGGTGTACACCATGGGACTGATTCACCTGCCATAGCACTGTCAATAGATGTAGGGCTGCAGTGTCTGTCTATCTTAAGTTCATGTTTTTTTCAAAACTCGACGGTTCCTTAAAATAGCGTACATTTTTGCAGTGTCAGAAAAAAACACAAGAGTGGATTGAAATTCAAACAAAACACATAGCCTAGGAGCTGAATCACCAGACACAGCATCTAATATTAGACATATTGCTTATCTCAGCACTGACAAGTTTAAAACTCATTAGGGAATTCAAGAGCTACTTTATATATATATATATATATATATATATATATATATATATATATATATATATATATATATATATATATATATACAGTGCCGTGCAAAAGTTTTAGGCAGGTGTGAAAAAATGCTGTAAAGTAAGAATGCTTTCAAAAATAGACATGTTAATAGATTATATTTATCAATTAACTAAATGCAAAGTGAGTGAACAGAAGAAAAATCTAAATCAAATCCATATTTGGTATTTGGTGTGACAACCCTTTGCCTTCAAAACAGCATCAATTCTTCTAGGTACACTTGCACAAAGTCAGGGATTTTGTAGGCATATAGTCAGGTGTATGATTAAACAATTATACCAAACAGGTGCTAATGATCATCAATTCAATATGTAGGTTGAAACACAATCATTAACTGAAACAGAAACAGCTGTGTAGGAGGAATAAAACTGGGTGAGGAACAGCCAAACTCAGCTAACAAGGTGAGGTTGCTGAAGACAGTTTACTGTCAAAAGTCATACACCATGGCAAGACTGAGCACAGCAACAAGACACAAGGTAGTTATACTGCATCAGCAAGGTCTCTCCCAGGCAGAAATTTCAAGGCAGACAGGGGTTTCCAGATGTGCTGTCCAAGCTCTTTTGAAGAAGCACAAACAAACGGGCAACGTTGAGGACCGTAGACGCAGTGGTCGGCCAAGGAAACTTACTGCAGCAGATGAAAGACACATCATGCTTACTTCCCTTCGCAATCGGAAGATGTCCAGCAGTGCCATCAGCTCAGAACTGGCAGAAAACAGTGGAACCCTGGTACACCCATCTACTGTCCGGAGAAGTCTGGTCAGAAGTGGCCTTCATGGAAGACTTGCGGCCAAAAAGCCATACCTCCGACGTGGAAACAAGGCCAAGCGACTCAACTATGCACAAAACACAGGAACTGGGTGCAGAAAAATGGCAGCAGGTGCTCTGGACTGATGAGTCAAAATTTGAAATATTTGGCTGTAGCAGAAGGCAGTTTGTTCGCCGAAGGGCTGGAGAGCGTCACGAATGAGTGTCTGCAGGCAACAGTGAAGCATGGTGGAGGTTCCTTGCAAGTTTGGGGCTGCATTTCTGCAAATGGAGTTGGGGATTTGGTCAGAATTAATGGTCTCCTCAATGCTGAGAAGTACAGGCAGATACTTATCCATCATGCAATACCATCAGGGAGGCATCTGATTGGCCCCAAATTTATTCTGCAGCATGACAACGACCCCAAACATACAGCGAAAGTCATTAAGAACTATCTTCAGTGTAAAGAAGAACAAGGAGTCCTGGAAGTGATGGTATGGCCTCCACAGAGCCCTGATCTCAACATCATCGAGTCTGTCTGGGATTACATGAAGAGAGAGAAGCAACTGAGGCTGCCTAAATCCACAGAAGAACTGTGGTTAGTTCTCCAAGATGTTTGGGCCCACCTACCTGCCGAGTTCCTTCAAAAACTGTGTGCAAGTTGAATTGATGCTGTTTTGAAGGCAAAGGGTGGTCACACCAAATATGGATTTGATTTAGATTTTTCTTCTGTTCACTCACTTTGCATTTAGTTAATTGATAAATATAATCTATTAACATGTCTATTTTTGAAAGCATTCTTACTTTTACAGCATTTTTCACACCTGCCTAAAACTTTTGCACAGTACTATATATATATATATATATATATATATATATATATATATATATATATATATATATATATATATACAATATATATATATATATATATATATATATATATATATATATATATATATATATATATATATATATATATATATATATATACACACACATAATACAATGAAACCTCGATATTAAGACCAGTCCAGCAACCAACAACATATGACCTTAATACTGAAGGTTTGGTAACACTGAAGTCAAAGGAATTGGGACTGTGATAATACAGTACTATAGGAATCTGACTATTTAGTGTTCCAGTCAACAAACCTACTGTTTAAGCAACTGTCAATAGGGTGTCCACCATGGAACTGATTCACCTGCCATAGCACTGTCAATAGGGTGTCCACCATGGGGGCTGCAGTGTCTATCAAAAAACTCGACAGTTTCTTAAAATAGTGTACATTTTTGCAGTGTCAGAAAAAAAATTGGATTGAAATGCTGAGTCACATGAGCCTGACTTACACTCGAGCTTCCTCAAATGATTTCCGCTCTCCTTCTCAGCCTTAAATCCGGTTTAAACTGCCTAATAGTTTGTCAATCTGACTTATATATTAAATATGAAAGGATTCAGTATTATTGGCAGTCTAAATTGGAACCTTTAAAACATGCACACTAATACAGAGGGTCCTTATAATGGTGTAATAATAGCACAGTATCTGAGACTAAATGGCAATGCTATAATGGTTCTGTATTATACTGAGGGGCAATGGTAGCACAAGTATAGGGCAGCTACAATGGGGTAAGGCTGGTAGAATGGGACCACGGTGTGCTAACTATACCCTTCCCAAATTATCTTCAATGGCAATGCAGACAGAAAAGACAGTATGCTACAGTATCTGTCTGTGTCTCTCTACTGTGCAACTATATCCCAAGCCATTGTGTAGTTTGCTAACTACAGTTTTAACAGGGTAATACACTGTTAGTGGGATTTTGTTACGCATTTCAAGAAATGGCTAAAGTCTGTTTTTAATGGGTTTGTCCTTGACAGTGACGCAGCCAGCTAACTCAAACATGTTTTTGTTTATCATCTTTTTATCGGCTTGACGTCACCAAATTATTTGCAGCTGCTATTCTGGATGAAAACCGCTTTCATTTGTCATCCAGAACAAAACTACATTTTCTTTCTAATTCAGGATACTATTTGAAATTATGTTACAAATTAATACTTTTGTGATATTAAAATCCAGTAAGTAAGGTTTTAAAAGCCATTCTCTTACCTCTTATTGTAGCAACATTAATCACTGGCCCCTCTTTAAAAGAGGGCTAACCAACTTTAAAATCCATTCTCTTATTGGCTTAAACTACAGTTACAATGTAATTCCAGTACAATGTAGTATAGTGATCTCAAACTGCAGTTACAATGTAATTCTAGTACAGCCTAGTGATCTCAAAATGTAATTCCAGAGAAGTCTAGTGATCTTAAACTGTAGTTACAATGTCATTCTAGAGCAGTCTAGTGATCTCAAACTGCAGTTATTATTTATTTCTTAGCCGACGTCCTTATCCAGGGAGATGTACAATTGTTACAAGATACCACATTATTTTTATATACAATTATCCATTTGGATTTTTACTTGAGCAATCTAGGTAAAGTATCTTACTCAAGGGTACAGGAGCAGTGTACCCCACCTGGGATTGAACCCACAACCCTCCGGTCAAGAGTTCAGAGCCCTGACCAATACTCCACACTGCTGCCCTATTTACAATGTAATTCTAGTGCAATCTAGTCTAGTGATCTTAAACTGCATTTACAGTGTAATTCTGGAATATTTTGTTGAGTCAAGGACAGAAACATGACTTTTCTGGGGTCATAAAGATGTTAACATTGCGAAAGCATGTTGATAATTAAGAAATATTATTTCTACATTGGAGAAAGAAAAGGATGTAATTACAAAAGTGGAAACAGACACATTTATTTAAAAAGTCAGATAGATAGATAGATAGATAGATAGATAGATAGATAGATAGATAGATAGATAGATAGATAGATAGATAAATAGATAGATAGATAGATAGATATTTAAAATGTATGCAAGCTAAATCATAGCAAATAAACACCTAGTCAATTTGTGATGTAAAGTAAGAGCGGCGCTCTTTTGCTGCCATCTGCTGGTCATGCCTAGAGACTGCAGGCATGAAGTAAAGGGAAACACGTACAGGTCGTATCTGTCTTGTCGACTCAGGCATTTAAACAGTAGTTGTTGCTGCTGTAATTTACGCTTCAGAAATTAGGGTTGAGACAAACGACACTTGGTATAATTAAGCCATCGAACCACGCAATTAACAAACTACAGCTAACTAAAAGTGTTTGCAAAGACGATAGCTTTAATGTGACAACTCTTCAGTTGTGGTATATGCAATTAAGAAAGTTCTTGCTTTGGAACAAAAAAAAAAAAGTTCAGTTCGGCTAAATGTCGCTATTACCTCATTAAATTGCATTTTTATACCGCTGGTGTGTATACATTTGTGTTGTTTTTTACGTAATGTCGTGAAATTTAGTGGTGAAACTAAATTTACCGACGTCAAACTCATGCTATAGCTGGTAGTATTTATATGACTGCCCGGTATTTACTATTCAACCTCCAACTCTATGTTACACGGCAAAACAACAGAAAATTTCTTTACCAGATTTCTTACATTAGGAGCAGCATTGATGTAAAAAAACAACCGAGGACACGACCTCTGTGTCCTCATCATAGCTAGTTATGGCCATGGTGATGAGCTGATGGCGTATTATTGAACTGCTTATCATTTAAAACAAACTGTATTTACAAAAAAAAGTTTCTCAAAATGAGATTTTATTTGGATTAATGCAAATGTGTTGGATTTTTGGACTTTTAATACAGGATTTTTTTTGTTTTATCCTTACATAACACGTGTCTGAAAATGTACTAAATTAAAATATGTTTACAAAAACGAAATTCTGCCAGAATTCTCATGCTTTGGCATTATTAGCTCGATTAAATGAACAAAATGTGCCGATTAAAAAGAAGATATTTATAAAATACAGGATTTTTTTCTAGCTTACCTTTGCTAAACGTCGGATCGCAGGCGGCTCTGTACATAGAAGACGCGCGTGCCAGCTGTTGTCTAGGCGGGAAAACAAAACTGGGGGAACTTGACTGAAAGCACAAATGGGGTTCGATTCAATTGCCTTAATAACTTTGAAGAACTTTTCTGTTTTTTTAAAGGATGACAGAACAGCTGTCGTGTCGAGTTTTTACCCTATTGTTCTTTCAACTTTTTTTTTTTGGCGGCGGGCGTTTGTTGTGGAAGTCATCAAACATGTTGCTGCTTATGTGGTACTTATATTTCGCTATATTTTGTAAATATGTTTGTAATTTCTTTATAATCTGCAAATACTATTGATTATATGGACACTAATAAAGCTTAAGGATAACCAGGTCTGGCAGAATGTTGTATTTTTAAACATTACACTTGTGTAACCTAACCCAATGCACGACTCCACACTCAGCTCACACACCGATTACACATGTTAATATAAGCTTTTTGTCTGTTTTTTATTCAGGTGTAATTACTTCTAAAATGGTAACTGTTCCAGTGGCTGTCTCTAATCAAGTTGAGAGTGTACCTTCTCTTGCACTCTTTGTAAGACAGACCCCCCAGTGACGGTATTTTTCCAGTTTCCCCCCATTCTTTTGCTATACATGTACCATAGTTTACCTTGGTTTGCAATGTTAATTAATTTAATATGCGTTACCATACCTTGTCTGAACTTGATTAGAGGGAGGCACGAAACAGTAGCCTTAAGTTCAGGGAGCTGCAGTATTTGTACTACTGTAATACCATATTGTAGCGATCTCGGTTAACGCAGGCCAGGGCGAGGCAATCCACATACAGGCGGAGGGCGGGCGCGAACCCGGGACCTCTCGCACTAAAGCATAGCGCCCGATACCGCTGTACTACCGCCAGGCCCGGCGCCACGAGGGGCAAAGGGGCAATGCCCCCTGAGTTGGAATATTGTGCCCCCTCAGTTGGAATTGTATCCCTATTCTGTCCTACAATCTGCCCCCTCAGTCATGCCCACCTGATTTGTTGTGTATATATGCTTCATTCATGCAACTCCCTTGCACGCATCATACGTAAGTCACAAACATTTTACCAGTTGAAAAAAGACAAATTTTGATTGGCCTTCACAGCAGAAAGGGGGTGGGGTCAATTTGACGGTTTAGGTTTACATTCAAAGTTATGTACTGGGAAAAAAAAAAAAGTTTCACCGCGCAGCTGGATGGAATTTAGTTATCGTTAATAATTAGTTAGGCAAATTAAATAGTTTAGCTAGGTAGCGGAGAGGTAGCATGATGGATATCAGAAAGTGGTTTCGCCAGGGCACAACGGCAGCATCGGATCAAAGTGGCGGGGGGGGGGAGAAGCCAGCCACAGAGGCCAAGGCCGCCAAGCCGACGCTAATCACCGAGGCCGAGGCCGCCGAGCCCAGCAGCAAAGGCACCCACGCAACCGTCTTGCCGCCTGGTGACATAGGAGATAACCACAGAGACCGAACCTAGCAGCAGCACCGCCAAGATATTACAAGCACCGACGCCTCCGTTACTCCTGCAAGTGCCTGACGAGCTCGGTGATGAGGAGCCAGCGCAGGTTTGTCTGGGGAAATTCCCAACCCGCCTGTACTGTGGGAGAAAACGGGCATTTTGTAGCGCGTGGTTCAAAGGCAGAGAGTGGCTGGAATATTCCTGCAAGGCAGATGCAGCTTTCTGCTATCCTTGTCGAAAATTTAACATCGGCTCCAATGCTAACGCCGATAAGGCATTCACCCAAACTGGATATAATAACTGGCGACATGCCATTGATAGCAACAAGGGACTGGGGAGAACTGGGGAGACACGCATCAAGCAAAGAACATTTGAAATGCATGGTACTTTGGACAGAAAGACAAGCAAGGAATGCACAGGGAGCGGAGATTTCAACACTTGTGAATTCTGCACAGCTTGCAAGAAATCGTATGTATTTGTCATCGATTGTGGACATTCTGGAATTTCTTGCTGTCAACGAGCTTCCTCTCAGGGGAACTTTGGATGCGATGGATGCAAGGGGGGAGGGGGGCAGTGGACTATTCCTGGCGATGTTAGAGTATACGCTCAGGAAAGACAAGGAACTTGCTAGTGCCTTAAGCACAATTCCCCGCAATGCCACATACACATCTCACGACATCCGGAACGAAATTATAGGGCTCATGAGTGAGGTAGTCACAGAGGAAATTGTGAAGGAAATAGGTGATTCATGGTACACACTTAAAGTGGATGGGACTAAAGACCCAACCGGGTGCGAGAACATTTCAATTGTACTTCGTTACGTGGGAGAAAACAACCGTGTTTTTGAGCGGCTACTGTCAATGGCAACGAGTAAAGAATGTGATGCTTTATCACTGACTAACTTGGTCCTGTCAGAGCTAACAAATGTTGGCCTTAGCATTGAGAAGATTCTTAGTCAATGTTATGATGGGGCCAGTGTGATGTCTGGTAAACATGGGGGCATGCAAAAGGTAGTGCAGGACAAGCTGAATCGGGAAGTGCCATATGTGCATTGCTTTAACCATCAGCTGCATTTAGTCGTAGTGCACGCTATGTCCTCCGAGGGTGCATTGGATGACTTTTTCAATGTGTGTAACTCCCTTTACAACCAACTGTGGCTGCGCAATACACGGGAGAGAAACGGAAACGGCTGCTTGAGCAGCGATGGACTGGTCACCTGGCCACGGTGAGTGTCATTGTGAAATCTCTCGACAGCATCATCCACCTGCTTAGAGAAATCGAGAGTACCCGCACCTACGGTACAGAGGTGTGAATTGAGGCTGTGGGCCTATTGAAAGCTGTTTTCGAGCCGAGCTTCCGATTCATTGCCTTCATGGTCCACAAAGTCCTCAGCCTGCTCGACCCCCCTAACAAGTTACTTCAGGCTGAAGCAACTGATCTGTTCACTGGCATCCAATTCGTCCGCAGTGCCCACAATTGCGTGGAAAAACTGCGACGTGACAGTGAGTTTGATGAGTTATGGGAGAAATACAAGGACACGGACACCCCCATTCCAAGCAAACGGCAAAGAGTAGTGAGTAGTAATCTGAAAGAATATGTGGTCGAAACAACAGTGGGCCAACAAGAAGAGGATAATGAGAGGGAGTGCAAAAGAATTTTTTTCAGCACTCTAGATGCTGTACTGGGGGAAATGTCAGCGAGATTTAACGAACAAAACAGCCGACTTGTTGAGGCCCTGTGTGCCTTGCACCCAGAGAGCGAAACCTTTATGGATGAGGAAAAGGTGAAACCACTGCTGGACTTAATCTCAGGAGACTTTGTGAAAGCTGAGTTTACTGTCGCACGCCAGTTTCTACAGATTGAAATCGCCCGATCTGGAGAAGAAAAATGGAGTACGCAGAGCATTTTGGATAGATACTCCGGGCCTCTAAAAGCAATGCCTACTGTGATGATGGCATTGAAGCTGGAATTAACATTTGGAGCATCCACGGCAACTTGCGAGAAGTCTTTTTCAACATTGAAAAGCGTATTGAGTGAGCACAGACGGAGCGTGATGCACAGGAGGAAAGCACAGCTGATTCAACTGGCATTTGAGAAGGATCTTACAAGCAAATTCCGTGAGGAGTGGAACGAGAGACTGCTGAGGAGGTTCAACACCGCATCAAGGCGGCTGCAACTCTTCTGAATCAGGGTAAGAAAAGGCAGCCTGGCTGGGCTTCTATTATTTTGTTATTTGCTAGCTTTTGGAAATGCGTGGCAAATGTCAGAAATAGGCCTAGACGTGATTTTCTTCATTGGCGTTCCTGCCTAGTCTACTGCTTGATTTCTGTGGTGTGATTGGATTGGAAATGTTTGGTTTATAATATAATCAGATTGTTTTAATGTTGTTTTATATGGTAGAATAGGTGATTTGCATTACATTGATGAGGGTGGGCAGACCTTGACCAATGGTTGAGTAACGCTGTAGCTATAGCGTTGCCATCAACAACTCGTTGCTATGGAATACTAATTTCTCTGCTGTTGTCATACACAGCGCAGCACCACACTCTTGTGGCAAGACAGCTTGGTAGCTGCGTCCAAGCTGCATTGTACCGATAAGTCGTGGTAGTGCATTGTACAATATTGTTTGCTTTCCGCGATTGGAAATGCATTGTATTGGCATAGGGAAGTGTTATTATGGTAATTAGCAACTGTTTTGCATTATTATTATTATTATTATTATTATTATTATTATTATTATTATTATTATTATTATTTATTTCTTGCATTGATGGGTATTGTGCATGTAGCTGTGTAGCGTTGTCATAACTTGCAATTTTTCGAGCCGGGTTATGAGTTGTCCATGTTTGTAAAGCGGTGCAGTAGCCTGTATTCTTGTGGCTGCAAATACATTGTGTGTAATTGTACTATCGATTATTATTCATCCTGTGTTATCATCGAGCGAAAATATTTGTGCCCCCTTAGTCATTTCTGATGCCCCCTTGCCGAGTTAATCCTGCCACCGGGCCTGCTACCGCTGCAACCAACACTGCCTCCCTGTATGATAATGCCTCCCAGAGGCATTATAATATGGAACTAACCTGTCTGTATGGAGCGCCATTTGTACCAATACTATCCAGCCGTTAGTTTGTCAATTTGTTTGTCAATTTGTCAATTTGTCAATTTGTTAATTTGTTTGTCAAGTCGTGAAATTTGTCCAGCAATTCATCCATAAATGTGTCAATTCATACAGTAATTCATAAACGTATTTGTTAATTCATCTAATAATTCATTCATTAATTTGTCAATTCATTAATACGAAAGGCTGTACGGACCTGCAAATTTCCAATCAACCAGACAAACTTCCCAACAAACAGACAAACTTCCAACTGTCAATCTCGCATTGTGCCGAAAACACTGCAACCTTTCTAGCCATGGGAGCACACACTTATATTTTAATCCATGAAAATCCAGCCTCACTCCAAATCCAGCCTCAATCCATCTTTCAAAAGATATTCTATTTAACAAGATACTTGACTCTGCTGATTTTCAATGGAGACTTCCGTCTCACTGCACGCAATGCATTGTGGTATATAGAGAGTTAGGCAAAAAAATTCTATGGAGAGTCAATGCAGGCGTACGAAATGTTGCTGGTTTTCTCCATGTTAAAAAAATGCATAAAACTTTTGAAGTAGATTTCATTTGCCCAAGGCCTTTTGAAGAAAACAGCAACATTAGCAAATTATGACAATACGTAGTTATTATCAAAAATGCTATTTTCTGAGCACTGTCCCGTTCGTTGGCGCATGTGCAGCAAAAGCTGTAGGCGATGCAACCAGGCAGGTCACATAGCACGGCGGTGCCGACAGGGTCAGCAAATAGAATCCGGTCCATCGAGGGGTGTTTCCGAAGCCAGGCCTGTATCTAGCCAGTCTAATGAGAGGTCGGAAAACTAGTGCCCTCTGGTGTGATGAGTCAAACACCAGGTGGGGCCTTTTCTGGCTCCAGTAATGTAGCCCCATTGTGCCCTGATGTACTGCAGCGGTTGATAGGTCGGTGCCCTATGGTCTATGTTGTTATGGGTAGGGTGGAAGTTCCTTGTCTGTTGGACACCGGCTCTATGGTCACTACTGTCACAGAAAGTTTCTTTAACCAGTTTTTTAAGAGCTGGGGGAGGGGGAAGCTGAATGATTGTGGGTGGTTGCAGTTTAAAGCCGCCAATGGCTTGGAAGTTCCATATATTGGGTACTTGGAGCTTGAGGTACAGGTGCTGGGGAAAACTATCCCTTTTCGAGGGGTGCTAATCGTTAAAGATCCCCCTGATATAGAAGTACGTTACCGGAAAGAGCTTATCCCTGGGTTGTTGGGTATGAATGTTGTCAGCGAATGTTACCATGAATTGTTTAACCAGCATGGAAATGCATTGTTTCAGGTCCCCCTGGTGCAACAGGCTAGTGTGAGCTGGAGGAAGGCCTTGCTTCTGTGTCACATGTTGGGGGAGGTAGCGGGGAAAGAGAACCTTGGTAAACTTAAAGTGCAAGGTAAGACACCTGTGCTTATTTCGGCAGGGACTGTAACTTTGGTCCCAGCTACATGTCCTCAGGGCTGGAATCCATCACCTTCTGCTGCATTCTTGGAGCCCCAGGGGCCAGGAGAAGGCAGTCTACCTTCTGGAATATTGGTGTCTCGTGCACTAGTGTTGATAGAACAAGGGTTAGTGTATGTTCCAGTAGTAAATGTGGGTACAAATGAGGCTTATCTCAAGCCTCGTGAGGTCCTGGGAATGTTGCATCAGGTGGAAGTAGTAACAGCTAATCACCAGCTTGTTGAGTTTAAGGAGGAAGTAACTACTCAGGGTTGTATAGCTTATATCCAATCACAGGGTGTAACTCTAGACTATAGGGTGTTGCCTCCTGAATTGGCCTCCGTGGATTTGTCAAGGTTGTCTTCTGTTCAGGCACAGCAAGTTAGAGACTTATTGGCAAAGCATGTTAAAGTGTTTGCAAAGGATGATAGTGATCTAGGTTGTACTGGGCTGATTGAACACGAGATCCCATTATTAGATAAGGTGCCTGTACGGCAACGCTATAGGAGGATACCTCCCTCTCAATATGATTCTGTTAAACTTCATATTCGGCAGCTGCTAGATGGTTAGGTTATTAGGGAGAGCTGTAGTCCTTACTCCTCCCCAGTAGTCCTGGTCCAGAAGAAGGAAGGATGGCACAATACGGATGTGTATTGATTATCGTCAACTTAACACCAAAACGTGGAAGGATGCGTACCCCAACCTCGGATAGAGGAATCCTTGGACGCATTAACAGGTGCCAGGTGGTTCTCTACCTTGGACTTGGCTAGTGGGTACAACCAGGTGCCCATGGCTGAGCGGGATCGCGCCAAGACAGCATTCTGTACACCCTTTGGCTTGTTCGAATTTAATCGCATGCCATTTGGTAAATGCAACGCTCCCGCTACCTTCCAACGGTTAATGAAATGCGTTTTCGGCGACCAAAGCTTCCAGTCTTTGTTGCTGTACTTGGACAACATAGTGGTCTTTTCGTCAACTATTGAGCAACATCTTCAGCGCCTGGATATGGTGCTAAGACGTCTTGGTCAGCAAGATTTGAAGGTAAAACCCAGTAAGTGCTGCTTCTTTCGCTAGGAGGTTAAATATCATCTCCAGCGATGGTGTTGCTACTGACCTGAATAAAATCAGCGCAGTTGCTGACTGGAAGTGTCCCCAGAACGTTTCCGAGTTACGCTTGTTCCTGGGCTTTGCTAGTTATTATCGCCGGTTTGTGGAAGGCTTTGCAAAGCAAGCAGCACCCTTACATCGACTGGTGGCAGAGTTGACTGGATCAAGGAAGCAAGCCAGAGGTAATGTAAAAAATACTGTTGGAAGGGAAGTGGAGTGAAGAGTGTGAACCTGCTTTCCAGACACTGAAAACAAACTTGGTGAAGTCATTTATCCTGGAGATTGATGCAAGCCAAAATGGGCTTGGTGACGTGTTATCACAGGTACAAGATGGAAAACAACGACCTATTGCATATGCTAGTCGGGGGTTAAGACTAACAGAACGCAATATGGACAATTACAGCTCCATGAAGTTGGAGTTTTTGGTCCTGAAGTGGGCTGTTTCTGAAAAATTTAGGGAGTATCTGTTTGGGAATGCATGCACTGTTTACACAGATAATAATCATCTGAGTTATTTAAATACTGCTAAACTTGGTGCTGTGGGACAGTGTTGGGCTTCTCAATTAGCGTCTTTTAATCTGGATATAAAATATCGGCCTGGTAAAGTTAATGGTAACGCAGATTCTCTCTCCCGCCAGTATGTTTGTGAGCCGCACCACACCGTATCATCCGGAATGTAACGGTCAGTGTGAATGGTTTAACCAGACCCTCCATGATTTGCTGCGCACCCTTCTGTTGGACTGACTATCTTCCGCAGGTATTGTTCGCATATAATACAACTGAACATCAATCTACATGTTAATCCCCCTATTTCCTTATGTTTGGCAGGGATCCTCAGTTGCCGGTGGACTTCCTTTTGGGAGCAGGTGATGAACAGCCTGTAGAGGGCAGAGTCACAGAGTGGGTGGAAAGTTAGCTGCCAAACTACCAACCTAAATTGTTTTAGACCATGGTATTGATTAGAACTTTTAGTTTGGCATCGACTGGACGGCGATGATTTCAAAAGTGGGGTAGAATGTAGCAGGTGGACTGCAACAGGTAGGATTGTAGGACCCAGGGGAATCCTGTCTGTAAACACATTGGCTTCCCTTTTCTTAATTTCTGTTTCTTGTTCTCATTGACTAATTGTTTTATTGGCAATTTGGGCGAGTTATATAAACCTACCATTTTGTCGAACTAGATTCAAACACGACCTGATTCGAGACACTGCTGGGGTTGCACCGTAGATAGAACTTTTCATTCTGCTGACTTTGGGCAAGGCTGGGTGGCATACTGATTCTGTGTCTGCTGTTTGCCCTAGGCTTTGTTTTCACTTATTGTGTTTTCACTTTAAAGAGATTTACTTTTATTTTAGTTGTCACTGATATTGTGTTTTGGAATTTATATTGTTGTGTTATTTTTGTTTATTTTTTTGATTGTGTTTTGTTTTTGAGAGACATATATACTTGAAGCTGCTGCTCACTGCACATTGACCCCATGTGAATGTTAGATAACTAGTTTAGTTTTTGTACTGATGCTAACGATTTTCTCAATGTTGCTTTACTACACTGACTGTTAACTGTGCATTAACTGGTTAATATTAAGCACTGATTGGACTTTGGGGTTTCATTGCATAAGGATAAATGTGCATTTGAATATCTAATCCACCTATTAGGCAGCTAGTACTATTATGCACTCATGGCACTTTGACTTTGCTGCTATACATATTTAAATGAGACTATTGATTAGTGTATAAATATTGATTAGTGTATAAATATTGCACCTTGCTATTTTGCACATGAGACTTTGCTGCTATACATAAATGAAATAATTGATCTTTTGTACAATTTTGTACAATTATTGCATTTTGTTGTTTTGCACATTTGAAGTTACTTTCTCCTACTAGGTTTGGATCTTTAAGAGTATTAATAACTGTAAGTGAATAGCCTTCTGCACTTTAGTTATAGCTGAGCTGTCGGTGTCGTAAAGAAACGACTAATGTTTATTTGATATTGGATATTTCACATGTTACACCAACCTAGTTGTCTCTATTTATGAGTGGACAGCACTGCTTGTGTTTAACTATTGTCTTAATTATTGTCTCAAGTTGCCTTAATACATCAATCTAATTGATATTACTGTACTTGTTGTTTTGTTTGAATTGTATGTTGAGCTTTTTTATTCATCTCTTTCCTTTGTATTTTAATAAACAGCCTCTGCATTTTTCATCTGCATATATGTCTATGTCTTTCATTTAATTGAAGGGAATCTATGCAGGGGGTTTAAGATTTAAATACTCAGTTTCCCTTATATAATTATAACATCTAGTAAGGGTGGCATAATCAACTATATTATCACTTATGATCCATGGTCAGGGCACTACAGCTATATATTAGCTGTTATAATATATTATAGTTTTGTACAGGTTATAATTTTGTACAGGTATCAAATACGGTCAACATTGCTATTAACTATAGATAGGAACGCATATATGAGCTGTCCAAAATTGGTGTAGCATGAAAAAGTGCCCCCCATGAGATAGATCCTACACCCCCTCTGATCCACGGTCATTAACTCAAAGACACATCGCAAAAAAAATGTATAGACACTGTAGACTGCAAGCTTCTCAGGGTATAGTGTACTGCCTTTGAATGAACTTCTGGGTAGCTCTGATTGTCAGAAGACCTGTTATAGAATATTGTATCAGAGAGAATTGTGGGCGGGTTTTCCACTGACTGCTGCTGAAAGAACTGGCGGCTATCCTCCTCAGAGTCATCATCCTCGCTCTCTGAAAAGGTTAGAGTGACTAAGGTAGTCTAACATTAACGGCTCGTAGGTACATTGTATTGTGTTGGAATTATTCTCTTCGTCCATGATATTTGGATATCTGCGTGCAGATGACTTTGCTTCGTGTGTAGCTATGGGCGGAAATTGCGGAAATCAACGCTGTCATGTCACACTATCGTGATATGTTTACAACGCAGCACACTGAAACGTGTCATGATTTGATCATTTTGTGCATCAAAATAGCCCATCACAACAATAGGAGGGGCTGTAAAATGTGACAAAAAGTAATTGGAAAAACGTTTTCTATTGATGTAAGTCTATATTCACTTTCACCACAAGTACCCTCTGAGAAACGTATGTTAGTGAATAATACAAAATAATTTGTAAACTAGGTAGTTTCACAGATGTGGAAATGTTGTAAAAAATATTTTTTTTAAAGTTTCAGAACTTTTTTTTATTTCTTAAGTATACATTGTATGTTGTTTTTAACACTATTTAAATAGTTTATTTCTTTAAATTTCTTTTGATCCCTTTAAGTTTCTCCAAATAGTTTTTTTTCAAATGTCCCTTTTTAACACAGAAAGTTACTTATTAAAAACATGTTAATTGTATATAAAGTTTTTCAGTACTAATCAATGATAATGGTCCCAGTTTAAGGATTAAAAAATCTGGTCACTTTAATTTATAACCTCTAAATGTTGCCTACCATTGTCCTATCAACAATGCATTGCCCTTTGTTACCAGCAGAGAATGTAGCAAACAAAGACAGACACCAAGAAGAAAGAATTAGCGTGCTACGGGGGTCGGGGGTAAGTGTGACAGGTGACATACAGCGGTATCGGCGCTATGCTTCAGAGCAAGAGGTCACGGGTTCGAGTCCCATCTCCGCCTGTGAGAAACCCCTGCTGGATTGTGGGACACACTGTGAAATAAATATTTATCCCAAAGTCTGTAATAAATAAGGGTGATTCCCTTCACAAGCCCCGCCTACTCGTTTTTTAAAAAATTCTCCGGATTAGGATTACCTGCAGAGGGGGGGGAGAGAGAGAGAGAGAGTTACGTAAAGCAATAACGTCACATGTAATGACAGATGGATAAACTGCACTGTCAGTCCCCGAATTGCACTATAGACAAACAGACGATAGGCAGACGCGATATCGATACAGAAGTAACTGTAGATAGACAGATATAGACAGATCGCGCAGTCTCCAGCTCCTGTCAGTCCATCCCTCACCTTTCACATACAGACGAACGAACGATCTCTCTCTCTCTCTCTCTCTCTCTCTCTCTCTCTCTCTCTCTCTCTCTCTCTCTCTCTCTCTCTCTCTCTCTCTCTCTCTCTCTCTCTCTCTCTCTCTCTCTCTCTCCTCACGCCAAGGTAAATCTCGCAGCTCTCTCCGCTCCTAACGCCGTCGTTACATCATTTAACAGAGGGCACATCAGAGAATAGAGTTAAGATGACAAATCCGATTTAACGAGTACTTACAGTCAGTCAGCAATGGAACACGCTGTGTCTGACGGGGGGCGAGGTAAGGCAAACCTATTCACATTTCCATATTGTGCAATATTACAGGATTATATTGTATTCGTTTCCAGAATGTGATTTCAAAAGTCTAACACGTTATTTATGTATATATAACCCTGTCATGACCAAGCATTTTTGACATGAGAAAAACTACTTCATTTATGTAACTGGATTCCGTTTCTTGTACAAAACGCATTTTTCTCCTGTCCTGAAAAATAATAATAATATGTGATACAGAACTGAGCACTTTTTTTTTTTTTTAATAAAATGGTTCCGTCATTTTATCCTTGTATTTATTATTTAACTGAGTGTATTGTTGTCTGTATTTGAGTTGTAACGCTCTCTCATTATAATGTGTTTTGATCATTTGAACTCGTGGATGTGCAGTTTTATAAATTATACTGAATAGGACTGGTTTCACATTTTTACTTCAAGATTAGTGGTGACCGGGGTCTGTGAATCGAGTCGATAATTTCATTGAATTATGTTTTTTTTTTTCCCCCCATACAGCTTCTATACTGTATTGGTATCTGTAATTAGCGACCACTAGTCTGAATATGATATGAGGGGAGTGGGGAGCGGGTGAGGGAGAGGGAGAGGGAGAGGGAGTGGGAAAGGGGAGAGAGAGAAGGGAGAGGAGTGAGAGAGAGGGGTGAGGGGGAGAGAAGAGGAAATGATGAGGAGTTAGAGAGAAGGGAAAGGGTGGGGAAAGAGAGAGGGGAAAAAGAGGGGGAAGAGGGGAGCGAGAGGAGAGAGGTGCGAGAGAGGATAGGGGATGGGGAGAGAGAGGAGAAGGAAAGAGGTACGAGAGAGGGAGCAAGAGGAGAGGGAGTGGAGAGAGAGGTTAAAGGGTGGAGAGGGTGATCATGTTTTAAAATTAAAATACATGTTTGATATAACATGTGTTTCATTCAAAACTGCACATTTGAGACCCGTGTAGCCGATTGAAATACAAAACAGGGAAGATTTACAGACTTACTTTGCCAACTACAAACATTTTAACACCCCCCCTCAGCTATGACCCTCTCCAGCCCCCCGTGCTTGCAGCAGCACCCCGTCCCGATCAAGCACCAGCTCAAGAGGGAGAGCGCCATCGTCTGCGAGGACTACGATTGGACGCCGGGCCTGCCAGGCCCCGCCCCCCCGCCAATCAACTTCTCCTCGGCCTCGGAAGAGTCCATCGCACCTGCCGGGCGGGGGGAAGCCGGGGGGGAGGGGGATGGAGATGGGCTGATCCACATTCTCCTGCTGGGGCAGAGCGGGGTGGGAAAGACTGTGCTCGCTGGCGCCCTCGCAGGGGGAGATGGGAGAACTGCGTCTGTAGACTCGGAAACCACCGAAGGTAAACCGAGATCAATAACTGGAGATCTGTTAATCCATTATTGGTTATACCTCAATCAAATACGCCAGCATTGCCAGGACAAAACTTAAACAATTCGTCTTCCTCTTTCTCCCTTCTCTCCTGTCTCCTGTATTCCCTTTCTCTCTCAACCCTCTCCTCTCTCCTCTCCCTCAGGAGACAGCTATGAGAGGACAGTAACTATAGATGATGAAGAAGTCACTATTATCCTGTACGACAACTGGAAAAAGGTACGACTAAAATCTGTCTGTGTCTCTTTGTGTCTGCCTGTCTGTCTGTCTGTGTGTCTCAGTGTTTCTGTCTGTAATGAATTCTCTCTCTCTCAGGACCTCTCCCTCCTCTCCTTCGATCTCTGTTTCATTCTGTTTTCTCTGACGGATCGACGCAGTTTCCAGCGCCTCGAGAGCTCCGCCTCCTCGTCCGGGAGTCCCGCCCACAAACCCCCATCATCCTCGTGGGGAACAAGAGCGACCTGGTGAGGTCACGAGAGGTCAACCACGAGGGTACGAAGCCTGTCTGTCTGAGAAAGCGTCGTTAAAGTAAACCGCCCATCCTGCCCATCCTGCCCATCCTGCTGACTCGTGCACTCAGTTGGGCAATGTCCCTCCTTCCTGACTTGTATCTCTCATTGATTCGTTCTGAATACTTTAAACCCACCCCAACTACTGAGTGACAGCACATTCCTACATTTCTATTACAGGATTGTAACACGCTTGCGAGATTTAAAAAGAGATTTTCTTGCTTGTGAGATTTAAAGTATAATTGGGAGTATTCACCAACTTGAAAATAGCTCAAAATAAGCACCGAAAAAATAAATGAATAAAAACCGAAAAATGATAGTCAACTAGCGATTACATTATAATTAGGGCTTCTGTTTTTTGTTTTTTATTCATTTCTTTTTTCAGTGCTTATTTTGAACTATTTACAAGTTTTATGTAAATCGTTTATTTTTTCTCACTTCATTACAATCACCTCCTACACTCATTAGAAAGCACTCTATCTTTCTAAGTATCTGTCTATCTAGTTATAGATCCTGCTGACTACATAGGATATTGTATTTCAAAACAGTACAATTTGTCTGTCTGTGTGTCTGTAGTAATGCTATTGGGTTTGAGGACTGGGAAATAACTCTCAGGTCGAACTGGTTGTCTGCCCTAACCTCTCCATCTCTCTCCACTCCTTCCTGGCACTATATTCCTGTATTGAATCCCCTCTCACCTCCCTATATTCCTGTGTTGAATCCTCTCTCTCCCCTCCCTATATTCCTGTGTTGAATCCTCTCTCTCCCCTCCCTATATTCCTATGTTGAATCCTCTCTCCCCTCCCTATATTCCTGTGTTGAATCCTCTCTCTCCCCTCCCTATATTCCTGTGTTGAATCCTCTCTCTCCTCCCTATATTCCTGTGTTGAATCCTCTCTCTCCCTCCCTATATTCCTGTGTTGAATCCTCTCTCTCCCTCCCTATATTCCTGTGTTGAATCCTCTCTCTCCCCTCCCTATATTCCTGTGTTGAATCCTCTCTCCCCTCCCTATATTCCTGTGTTGAATCCTCTCTCTCCCCTCCCTATATTCCTGTGTTGAATCCTCTCCTCTTATATCTCTCCACTATATTATTGTTGTATCCCCCCTGCTCATCCTATAATACTGGTAACTTCACTCTCCTCCCCATATTACCATGTTTAACCCTGTCTCCTCTCTCCCTATATTAATGCTACCCCCCTCTCTATTACCATGTTAAACCCCCTCTCCAGAAGCCCGCTCTCACGCCGCTCTCTTCGAGTGTCGCTTCGTCGAGGTCTCTGCTGCTCTGGATCACAACACCTCCACTCTGTTAGAAGGCGCAGTGAGGCTGCTTCGCAGATCCGAAGGGCGGGCGGGCCTGTCACCGCGGAGACGGAGGAGAGCCTCACCAAGAAGGCCCGGCGCTTCCTGCAGAGCCTGGTGCCCAAACACTACCCCTCAGGGGGCAAATTCTTCCGCCAGAAATCTAGATCCTGCCACGACCTGACCGCAATCTAGAACACAGACCTACAATGAAACTTTAAAATTACTTTCAACACAATTACTGACTGCTAACCAAGGCCTCTTTAAAATCCATTCTCTTATCTCTTATTAGCACTGGCAACATTATCACTGCCCTCTTTAAAGGAGAGCTAACCATCTTTAAAATCCATTCTCTTGATTCTTTGATGATTAATACCAGCCTCTAACTCCTAAAGAAAGTGTGGGCTGTGTATGGCAGATGTATATTTTGTCCATTCACAGTATGTCTCCATATTCTTCACTGTACTAAAACCACATGCAGTATTAGACAGACTTTCAATGATTTTTCTGCCTTTAAAAACGTGTTGTATGTGAAGAAAAAATGTATGTAGCCATTTTACTTTTAAAAAGACAAGATAAGTAAATCAATATATTATCTTGTAAATGCTAATGCAGAACTAAGGCAACACACCACAATAAATGCAGTCTAGCCAATGTGACCAACAGACATCGTTTTTAATAAAATAAAAGTTTTGCGAATATATGTAATTTATGTATAAATGTATCTTTTTACTGAACAGAAATAAAAATGTGCAGTGGAATTTATAATGTAGCACTTTACCTCATAAAAAACAAATTAAATTGTTCTGGAGGTAATTCACAATTCTTTTGCATGTAAAAAGGTGTCTATATGAAAAATACTGTATTGCATTTCACAAAACATTAATCTTTAATAAAAATGCAATTCAAACTCTTATGGTACAAGACTACTGTCTGTCTCCTCACTAAACTAATAGAAGTGTCTCTAGTCAACCCCATTCTTTAATTTTCCATCACCTAGCCCCCCTCCCACATTCTTTCTCTTGAATCTGTTTTCTCTTCCATTCCTCTCGTCCTACTTCCTTCGGGTGACTAATACATGTTTTTTTGTTGTTTTACTTCGATTTTTTTAAAATTCCGCATCTTTAAGAAAGGTAGAATGTTTCGCGAGGCCGAGGTGACAGTCGCTTGGCAACCATCGTCAAGGAGACAGAATCCGAATGCCATTGGAATGTCACCTTCATAATTGAGTTCAACAGAGAATATAAAAGTACTCTTATTTAAAATATATATATATATATATATATATATATATATATATATATATATATATATATATATATATATATATATATATATATATATATATTTATTTTTATTTTATAATATATATATTTTTTTCTTCAGTACATTTACTACATTAATTTTGGCAATAATTATGCCAATAAAAACCATCTGAATTTGAGGGGGAGAAGAGATAGAGAACTTGAGTCAGTAGGATTTTTAGATAAATAAAGAAGCTCAAGGGGGAGAGAGAGTAGGATGGAGAGAGGGGGTGAGAAAGGTGCAGAGAGGGGAGAGTTATTGCTGGTGACAGCTGCTCGCTGTAATTATTCATCTTCCTGCAGTGAGGAGGGGAGTGCATTGTGTTCCTGCTTCCGAAGCAATTTACTTTTGACAAGTCTTCAAAACCCACGGAACACCCACACGCTGAGAGACCGAGACACACACACTTACACGAAGACACACAAACTGAGACAGACACACACTTAGAGACTGAGATACACACACCCACACCGAGAGCGTGCGAGCGAGACGGTGATATACACACACACACACACACACACACAGAGACAAAGACTGAGACACACACACCGAGACAAAGAGAAGAGAGCGCTACACACATACGGAGAAAGATACACAGAGATACCTCCAGAGTAAAACTCCCATGGTGGATCTAGAATGTAGCCACGGGGCACTGCAGAGCCAGAGACTCAGAGGAAATGAGTGGGGGAGTGTGTTACTATAGAAACAGAGAAAGAAGAGATACACATTTGAATGCTTTATTTTTTTTTTTTTTACGCCTAGTCACAGAAAGTGACAGATGATGTTAGAGTAACAGGAAGGGAGAGAGCAAGGATTCATAATTCCCGTAACATTTTCCTTTGTATATCATCCTCCCTTACCACATATACTGCCGCCAATAAAGAGCATGAAACTTAACAGGAATATTTAGATTAGGATTTCTGGTAACCATTTGTTATAGTTTTTAAACAGGTGAATCAGTCCCATGGTGTACACCCTATTGACAGTGCTATGGCAGGTGAATCAGTCCCATGGTGTACACCCTATTGACAGTGCTATGGCAGGTGAATCAGTCCCATGGTGTGCACCCTATTGACAGTGCTATGGCAGGTGAATCAGTCCCATGGTGTGCACCCTATTGACAGTGCTATGGCAGGTGAATCAGTCCCATGGTGTGCACCCTATTGACAGTGCTATGGCAGGTGAATCAGTCCCATGGTGTGCACCCTATTGACAGTGCTATGGCAGGTGAATCAGTCCCATGGTGTGCACCCTATTGACAGTGCTATGGCAGGTGAATCAGTCCCATGGTGTGCACCCTATTGACAGTGCTATGGTAGGTGAATAATGCAAAGCATATACAGTTTTTTTTTTTTTTAAATTGTTTATTTTCTAGAAAATAAAACAAACAAACATTCTTAAACAGAAAAACACCCAGATCTGATCAAATATGATTTTAAACTCTAACTTTTGAATTCTTTCATAACATAATCGCTGCAGACACAAAAAGCAAATGGGACTAAGCTATGAAACAAGTTCTCCTCAAATTTATACAAACGGAACCACTAAGTTTGAGAAGATCGGACTGGAGGTTCTGGTCTCACAGTCCAGTTGTATAACTTCAGAACTCAATCTCAATTCTAAAGCAAAACTACAGGGGCCAGACCAGCATTTGGGCTCTAATGCCTTCATCAGTGTACCAAAGGCGGCACTGACCGAAATATTTGTCTTGTTGACCCGAGTTTTAGTGTTGGACACCACCTGCTAGCTTAGGAATGAGAGAGCTATGGTTTTGTCACTGTCGGTTCTGTTTGTATTGACAGTGAGTGAGTGAATGGGTCTTAGTGCCCAACTGCTTGTGAACAGTTCAGTTTTGTAGAACTGTGATTCTTGTCAGTCCGATGGTGTGTTGTTGGTATTGGGTCAGTGGTTCTGTTTGACAGTCCGATCCTGTTGGAGCTGGAGCTGCACAAACCAATTCTTAGATTATTGGGATGGAGCTCTCCACACAAATCAGGGGAGGATCGCTTACCATTCAGAGTGAAACGAGCGAAGAAACAGCTGCTTAGGTTTGTGTGGATCGCTGATCTCCAGGGTCTTAAGAAAAGCAGTGATCAATCACAAACCCAGGCAGCTGTTTCTTCACTCATTTCACTCTGAATGGTACAATCAGCCCGATCGACACCAATGACTCCCACCTGATTTCTGTGGAGAACTCCATCCCAATAATCTGAATCGGTTTGTGCAGCTCTAGTTCTGATCCCTCTCAGTCTGATGGTGTGCGTGCTGTCATTGGTCGTGGATCTGGTCTCAGTCTGATGGGGTGTGTTCTTGTTACTGGGTCGTGGTTCTGGTCTCACAGTCCGATAGTGTAGGACCGCCCTGCCGGGTTGTGTATCGCTGAGCACACCGGTTCGGTCACGGCCCACTCGTACCACACCTTCTTGCCGTTGTTGCACCTCCAGAACCGCACACATACCTCGGACTCGCGGGCCAGGAGGACCGGCTGCTGCAAGAGGCAGAACACACACAAACCGGAGTGTCAACACTGGCCTGTCACACACTGACAGGCAGCAAGGATTTCCAGAGACTTAAGAAAACATGTTTGAATTCAAGGAGTGCAGATGGGGGTTTTAAAAGCGATTATATACAAACGATACAAGGGCCGCCTTAACACTGAATAAGGTGGGGGGCGGCTTTAACCCTGAATATAGGGGCCTTAACACTGAATACAGGGGGCACCTTAATACTGAATACAGGGGGCACCTTAACACTGAATACGAGGGGCACCTTAATACTGACAGGGGGCTTTAACACTGAATACGGGGGCCTTAACACTAATAAACTGAAAGCTAAATTATACATAAACACACACACACATACATTGCCAAAAGTTTTGCATCACCTATAATTTTAGGATTGAGACAACTGGGGTGGGGTGTGTGTAGTTATTTAACATTATGTAAATCAAAGAAACTACAAAACAATATCACAAGTGTCTGCCGGAATCCAGAATAGTTAGATTTCAAAATGTCACATTTTTCAATTTGTACATGTACATGGAAAACTACAATGGGTATGCAATTCAATATGTTAACAGAACATTATTCAGCAGGTTTCATTCGACTTTATGAAGCGAAATGTGTTAATTCTATAGGGTCATAATAGTCATAGCTGTACACGCAAACATTCATTGAAATCCAGCAGCACATCTATCTGCCTGTAGAACTGAAGCAGGTTGAGTTTCAAGACTTCAAAAGTCTCTTCTTCAGGTGTGGGTGGACTATCTGAAGTCGATCAATCTAACTCAAACAGCATTGACTCTTCAAATATGTCACCACTGCTGCCTCGATTAACACAATAATAACACATCTGATTCTTAAGGGAGTTTTTTTTTGTGGAGTTTAATCTTTCACTTACTTTGAGAGGGAAGAGGATGGGGAACCATGAGAACATGCCTGGGGAGTGAGTCTGTGGACGGATACCTGGGGGAGGGTTGGGGAAAATACAATAAGAAAAAAAAAAAAAAAAAATTACACACACACACAATATCAGGGATATAAACTAAGACTCATACTGCAGTTTCATCCATTACAGGCTTTAGAGGGCACATAAAACTCACTCTACAGTTTAAACTAACTGCGATCGAATGGTTGGAAAAGGGCGAGAAGTAGTTTGAAACGCAAGATGCAGACTACAGTAATTCTGAATCCTGTTGCAAATAAAGTCCAACATAAAAAAATAGCAGGTAGGCTGTTTCACTTTTATAAACTCAACTTATGGAAACATCAATAGATCTGTTTTAACCCTTTAAGGACCAGGATCGTGTTAACACAATAAAAAAAGCACTTGACTTACAGGGCCAGCGTACTTTGCAGTACAGGCTTGAAACGCATATCACTGCATAGGGGAGGGACTGCCGTTCACTTCCTGATTTTTTATTTTTTTCGTGCGACGTCAGAGGGGCATTTAGTGTCTAAAGGGCGGAGACAGTTTACAGCAGCCAGGCAGAGACATAAGTATAACATCACTGGAACTTGTTTAGAGCTAATAATAAAAAAAGGGAAACACTGTAAATCTGACATAGGACTTATTATATTAGAATATTTATTCTGTCGTGTTTAATATATGTTTTGACAACATATTTAAATACCAAGAAACGAGTGGACATAAGTATATACTATTTCATGAACTAAATGTATCAGGTAAGTTCTTTTTCCCTTATTACGATAATGAAATGAGTAACTACTATTTTATTTATAAATATTTATTTTGAGAGAAAAAAAAAAGAGTAGTGTCCATTATTGCTAATAAAGACCCTGAGAATAAAACGTGTATTATGTCATTGCAATCACTCAGGTGAAACAATGTCTTGTAATCTGCCCAAACATCAATATTTTTCAACAAAATATTTTTCAACAAAAGTAAAATAACAGGTTTTTTGTTCCCTATCAAGTACGAAATGCAACCATTACTTAATGGGCATTTATCTTTAAAGACCCTGTAATCTGAATAGATATAACAGACTGCTCATCAGAGCCCGTGATGCGGTCAAGCCCGCCCCCGACGGCATAAATAGACTGCACGCACAGATCTCAATATCATTTTTCCTTTTATCTGACCTGATCGAGAGAGTCTACGAACAGATAATTGTTGAATACACTTTTACCTGCTTATTCGCTTGTGTAATTACTGTTAACGCGATTATAATTACATTATATTACGTGACTATAGTAATTGCTGTTCACATATATTGTGCACTCAGCCGTGGTTTTTGGTAGTGCCTCAGCGGCCTTGTGCTCCGCATGAAGCTGGCGGCTCTGTCGCCCCTTCCCCGGGATCGAATACCTTAAGTCATCTACTTGTGTTCTCTCAGGCTGCTAGCTTCGTTGAAGTTGAAAATAAAAAATTGTTTTTATTATGAAAATTATACATAAATTAACGGTAATCAAGTGTTTACTGTTTTGTGTGAGCAAAAATTGTTTCTTTTCACAGAAATTCTGTGTTGGACCGAGATGCGTGCTTTGCTTGCAGTTCTCTCCCTCAGTGTCTCGTTGCCACATTAGTTCTGCTTGCAGAATTATTGTGAAGACTTTTAGCGCTCAGTTTTTGGACTGTTGGATTAACCAAGAGCGCTGTAGGTGGGCACCCCTATAGATCGCTTCCATGGTAACTGTGGGTCCAGATCTGCTCCTGTTCCTGCCGGTACACTGTACATCGAATGGGGATACCATCCCGACTCAATAGCAGTTTCTGGGTTCAGCTCTGGGTGTCCTCGCCAGTAGTGTTTCTTTGCCGCCCTGGTCTCTGCATGCAGTGCCCTTGTGAAGGCTGTCACGGCTTTCCCCAATCTTAGGTAAGGATGCAATAGGTAAAACGGTTAAACTGATAAATAAATGCATGCCATTTTTACATAATAGTTAGAATACTAAATTATAGTGTCCAGCATTTTGTACTTTAAAAGTAAATATCCAAAAAAAAACCTGTGCTCTTTACGCACTGCCTCTGAACTCTGCAACTCTACTGCCTGTAACTTTTTTTTTTTTTATTTGGCAACACATGATGTCGGGTTAGGCATTATTAGTCGACTGAAAAATCTATCAAACTAGTTTCAAGCTGTCGATTTCCGGTGTTAAATCTGCGAACACGGCTGCTGGCATCAAAATTGAAAAGGGTGGACTGTAAAAACGGAGGCGGTCAAAACGAAGTTATGTGTGAATACCTGCTGAAATAAAAATAGAAGTGCCGACAACAATGACCCGATCAGCAGTATTAAAAAAAAAATAAAAAATCCCTGATAAGCTTGTAAACGGCTTGCTTTGCATGATTTCCTGGCAGATATTTTTGATCACTTAAATATTCTTAACACATCACTCCAAGGACGAGATATATTTATCTTTTCTCTCACTGACAAAATCGAAAGCTGGATCAAGAAGCTGTCCTTCTGGTACGATCATGTAAACTGTGGCAGCCTAGAAGCATTTGTATTTTTTTTTTTTTATACTGTTGGCTGTAAAATATTGCACAGTCATTTTTAATGCTACTACTAGGGGGTCACAGTGCAACGAAGTTTGAGAACCGCTGCTCTGATAACAGCTTACATTTTTGTTCATCTTTGGAGAGTACAGTGGTTTATTTATTTATTTATTACAACCGAACCCGACTGTACCTAAGGTATCGGACTGAATGTACCACCACCGAATGGTATTGTACAGAGCGTACCACCACTGAGTCTAGCATTCACTGAACCGCAAGGTACTTCACAGCAGCACTAGTGTTCAGACACTGTGCGGCTGGGGACCGATCGGTTAATTTTACTGTCTGAATGGTGATGAACCGAGGTTGAACACAGAGCAGACTTGGTTAAAAAAGGGGTATTGTGGTACAAAACAGTGATATCCTCTCTGCTCCAAGACCAGCGGACGGTTTCAGTTTCGCGCTGTTTTATATATTTTTTTAAATACAGTACTTTTGCCTGCAGCTTTGCTGCGTGTGCTGTCTGACAGTGGCATCTAGCAGCAAGTACAGTATACTGCACCTATAAAGTACTAATATAAATAAATAATTAAATAAAAGTGCAGTTTAAGCAGATTGAGGCAGCAGTTGTCACAGAGTTCACTGCTTGCATCATGCCAGGGTTTTACCTCGCAAGGCCAATCTCCCAGTAGAGGATAAGCAGGTGCTCTTCCTGTTTGGGACCGGAGCATGCAAAGGAGGCACTCGCAGATCGCGGTTCTGCGAGTTCTGTGTGTCCTTCTCTAAATGTATGCTAGAGAAACGTGTGACTCGCAGCTCTGTGGAGTGGTCCACCAGGACAGGGCTCTCCAGCATCATCCCTTAAGGGGATGGCTGCATCCTCCTTCGAGGGCGCTGTGCCAAGGGAGAGCAGAAGAGTTGAACGAGTGGCACGGTCTTCCTCTGCCTCTCCCTCCCCCTTTTTCTAAAAAGAGGAGGAGAAAAGGTCACCGGTCTCACAGATCAGTGGACTCTGAAAAGCTGGACAAGCTCTGGGAAGCGGTTTCCCCAGCATGGCACAGTACTGGCTGAGCTGTTGCCTGAAAGCACTGCTCCACCAGCCCCTGCTGTTCTCTTGGAGCAACAAGGGGCACCAAGACGATCTGCTTTCCATCGTCTCCTCCAAGTAGATGGGCGATCTAGAGTTACCCTCTGAGGAGGTAGACAGCACAGTGCCAGTAGCTCACCCTTCTCTGTCGGCAGTATTACAAGTCCCATGGCCTGTTGATAACAGCATTTTGGTAGCTTACCAAAGCTGTTTGCTTAGGTCTCTCTCCCAGAACCACAGACCCACACCGCAACAGTTAGATGAGCTTCAGCTTGTTAATAAGAACTTGCTCGGTCTCTCTAAGCTTAACACACAGGTGGTGGGCAGGAATCTTGCTGCTCTGGTAGCTGCGAGACGACAGCTATGGCTCTCCCAGGCACCAGTGGCTGACTGAGATAAAGCTGTTGGCTCTTTCCTGGTGGACACAGCCTGGTCACCTGTGCTTAGGCGTAGCGTCACAAGAAGGGAGGTCATCACCAGACACTGTGTGGAATGGCAGGGGAGTGTAAGGGGCATGGCCTCCACATCAATATTTTGGAGTTGCAGGCAGTGTTTCTAGCCTTGCAATATATATATATATATATTTTTTACAGGAGGTTCAAGGGAGAGAAGTGCTTGTCTGGAATGATTTTTACAGGACCTATTTGATGAGGGGAAATCCTCTTCTATATTAAAGGTCTATTTGGCAGCCATTGTGGCTTGCCATACCAAGACTGATTCAGTCTTCCCCAGGAGCTCACTTCCTGGCGGGGCAATTTTTAAAGGGTATTCCGCCTATGAAGGACACTGTCCCTCGCTGGAGGCTTAACATGGTGCTTGAAGCGCTTATGAAGCCTCTCTGAGCCCTTGCATTCAGCTGAGCTGAAATATTTGTCTATCACATCTGCTAAGTGTGTGGGTGAGATGCAAGCATTTTCAATTGCAAAAGCCTGCTTAATTGTTGCAGAAGCCAGGGTCGAAAGTTATGCGTCGCACCAATCCTGCTTTTTTGCCGAAAACCATCTTGGCATTCCACATTAACCAGATGGTGGAGCTTAAGGCTTTTCATCCGCCTCCTTTCCAGTCTGACAAGGAGAGACAGCTCCATACACTTCGCCCAGTGCAGGTTTTAGCGTATTATGTGGACAGAACTCAGAGATGGGTACAGTCCGAACAGTTTTTCGTCTTATGGGAAAGCTCTGTCTAAACAGCGGCTGCCAAAATGGATTACAGACACAGTTAAGACTGTCCATGAGCGAGCCAACCTGCCCCCTCCTGAGACGCTCACTGCCCATTATTATTATTATTATTTGTTTATTTAGCAGACGCCTTTATCCAAGGCGACTTACAGAGACTAGGGTGTGTGAACTATGCATCAGCTGCAGAGTCACTTACAACAACGTCTCACCCGAAGAGCGGACACAAGGAGGTTAAGTGACTTGCTCAGGGTCACACAATGAGTCAGTGGCTGAGGTGGGATTTGAACCGGGTACCTCCTGGTTACAAGCCATTCCACCAGGAGCATGGTGACTTCGTGGGCTTTGTTCCAGGGTGCATCTGTCAAGGACATTTGCAATGCAGCAGTGTGAGCTACTCCCCATGCTTTTACGCGGTTCTATTGGCTGATAGAACCCTGGTTTTGGAACGAGTGTTAAGGGGCCTCAGGGTTGACCCTTACAGCATAAACATTGAGGGGAGTTCCCCCTCAAATTTTTTAGCTCCAGCTACTTGTACTGGGGTTCCTAATGGTAACATGCAAGGTGGCCTTGGTTGAGCTTGTGACATTCCAGTTGTCTGCAATAATTGCCTTGCGACATCTTTGGTATTCCTACTCATTAGGTAATTGTTACATTTCGTACTTGATAGGGAACGTTAGGTTATTATCATAACCCTGGTTCCCTGAAATAGAAACGTAACCATTAACCTTCAAGGTCGCTGCATCCATAATTGCAACAGTCTTGAAATAAAAATGATATTGAGATTTGTGCTGCAGTCTATTTATGCCCCAAGCAGAATACATAATAAATACTAAAGAAACAACAAAAAAAGTTTATATGGTTTCTGAAGTACTTTATAATGTTCCCCAGAGTGTTCTGAAAAAAGACACAATTTCCAAGATGCTACTGTAAAAAAATAGATTTTTAGTGGATTTTTATAGGAAGGAGAGTCAACTACAGCCACAAAACGGCTGGTCCTGTGGGAGCATCTCACTGAAAAATGCTTGGTCCTGAAAGGGTTAATAACAGGGAGGTTTCAAGTGCTGTTGTGTTTACTCACTCAGCGTGACATCTTTGTAGAGATTGGTTTCAAAATACCCAGCGAAACCGTGAAGCACCGTGTTGCACTGGACATTGAACCGGAGAGAGCAGTACCGGTTATTATCAATCACTGGATCTGAGAGAGAGAGAGAGAGAGAGAGAGTATCAATCACAGGATCTGAGGAGTACTGGTTATAATCAAATCATAAAATCTGCAAAGAAAGTGTGTTTGGGAGTCTCTCATCTTGTCGGTTTGGGTGTGTGTCTCACCTGTGTTGGGTGCTGTTAGGGTTTGGGTGTGTATCTCACCTGGGTTGGGGTGGCAGAGGTGAAGCAGGCCTGTGTCTCTCACCAGTCAGGGTTTGGGTGTGTCACCTGTGTTGGGGTGCTGTCAGGGTCTGGTTAAGGGGTTTGGGAGTGTCTCTCACCTGGGTTGGGGTGGCGGAATGTAAAGCAGGCCTGTGGCTCTGCCAGCTGGTGAAAGTTGTGCAGCCGCACCACGTAGGGCATCTCAAACTGAGCCTCGGGGTCACGGTCCTTCTCCCGGCACATTCGCACCTCGTTGTAGAGCTTGGAGGAGGAGATGGGGGCCAGATATGAGGTGTAATCACAGGGGATACTCACCCCATCCGCTGGGGAGACAGAGCAGGGGGGTGCGTTTCATTCTCAGACCCTCCGACACATTAAAAAGAGTGTAAAATTATTAAACGCACTCTCAACTTGAGCAGAGGGAGCCACCCAACACAAGTCATTAACTGGTACAGGGCTGGAAATAAGACTCCTATTGCATAGCAGTTTGATCCATTCCTGGTTTCACTAGAACTCCAGACTAACTTTTTACCCAAGGAACCAATAGCTCCTAGGCAAGAGAACATAAAAAAGTTTACAAACGAGAGGAGGCCATTCAGCCCATCTTGCTCGTTTGGTTGTTAGTAGCTTATTGATCCCAGAATCTCATCAAGCAGCTTCTTGAACGATCCCAGGGTGTCAGCTTCAACAACACTACTGGGGAGTTGGTTCCAGACCCTCACAATTCTCTGTGTAAAAAAGGGCCTCCTATTTTCTGTTCTGAATGCCCCTTTATCTAATCTCCATTTGTGACCCCTGGCCCTTGTTTCTTTTTTCAGGTCAAAGAAGTCCCCTGGGTCGACATTGTCTATACCTTTTAGGATTTTGAATGTTTGAATCAGATCGCTGTGTAGTCTTCTTTTTCAAGACTGAATAGATTCAATTCAGTCTTGAACATTCAAGACTGAATTCAATTCAGTCTTGAATTGAATCTGAATAGATTCAATTCAGTCTTCTTTTAGCCAAAGAGTCTAGGCGCCAACTCCAAATGTTGGGTGCCACTTTGATGATCTGATTGTTTCCATATTCAACTGCTTCAACTACAAAAAAATCTTGTTATAGCACTAAAATGATACAAAACATAAACATAATGTTTGCTGTTCACTGTTCATTTATGCTGTCTGATGCGGACTTGCTCTGTCTTGCCTGTCTTCCAGTCTGCTATTCTGCCACTGCAACTGTCCTCAAATAGTGTTGCTGTAACACTTCCTCACCCTCATGGGGTGATTTTATATCTAATGTTTTAAAAGTGAACTCTGTTTCCTTTTTGTAGTGTTTTCTTAACTCTGTACTCTGAACTCAATTTAGCCTAAACTTAGGCTTGTGAAGAATATACAACAAAGGTGCGCAACCAAACTTATTACGGGCCGCATATACAGGAAACTAGTTTAACCTAATGTTTATAGCGGGCCGCACATTACTAAAGAATAGTCCAAGTTTAACCCTAAGCTGCAATACATATAGGCATATAAATAAGCAATTTCCCTTAGAATTACTGTTAATTTTTTTTTTCGTACTGCGTGATACACAAAAAATACAAAACAATTAAAAATTAAGTATTAATATTGTACTGTTACCATACACACGCATTGCATAATAATACAAAGCAAATTAAATATCTGCTTGCTGAAGCTGTTTTTAATTTTAGCCGACGAGTTGTTCAATTGCAGCAGCCAGGTAGCAAATGTTGCAAAAGGCACAGGGCAGTGACGTCACCTCCCTAGCAACAAGCCTGACTCCTATGTTGGGAATGGGTTCTTTCAATGCAGCGGGTTTGTGCATTTGACTTGTGAATTAGTTGTAGACTTAAGTTGATGAGAAGTAATTACACTCAGCTGTACAAATTAAAACAGTGTGCTGCTTTTTGTGTGAAAAATGAGAAAAAACAAAGCCAAAATATTTACGATCTATTCATAAATGATAAATCCACTGGGTTGCAGTCAGATGATAAAACGGGCCGCGGGTTGCGTGTCGCTGATATCATCGTGTCACCTCATATTCAGAATCTGTAAGCAGCATTGAACTTCATTTTTAATTCCCTAAATGTTTTTTCTTCATTTACTTCAGCAGCATGAACCTGGCTATTGGTGTCTGGGTTGGCATAACTGCAATAACGTAGTCCCTAGTGCTTCTGTGTTTTCTGCTTTCTGGCCCTGCTTTAGTGCAAAACTCACAATACATGTTTTAACGTAACCAGGGAAATTCTTGAAGGGCACGTTCCGTCAGTTCATCGTCTATAAACTGCCGCGCAATAGAATCATCATCAACAAATTCTCGTCTCACACATGCAGTGCACGTTAAGACGTTGGTGTATTTACGTACTGCGTATAAGCGAAAAAAAAGATTAAAAAAAAAACAAACAGGCTCTGCTTGTTGGTGTTTAAGTCCCAATGTTGGTTTATGAGCCAACGGCCCCTAACAAAAAATATTTAAGTCGCATTAGCAACTATTTTAGTCGCAGTCCAGAACCCTGTATACACACTGTAGCTAATCAAGCTCACGGTAAAACCTAGAATGGGTAAAACAAGCAGTGTGGTCCAGTGGTTAAAGAAAAGAGCTTGTAACCAGGAGGTCCCCGGTTCAAATCCCACCTCAGCCACTGACTCATTGTGTGACCCTGAGCAAGTCACTTAACCTCCTTGTGCTCTGACTTTCGAGTGAGACGTATTTGTAAGTGACTCTGCAGCTGATGCATAGTTCACACACCCTAGTCTCTGTAAGTCGCCTTGGATAAAGGCGTCTGCTAAATAAACAAATAATAATGAAACTGCTGTGCAATAGGAGTCTTATTTCCATCCCTGAAGTCGAGTGTATTTCATTCCCTTGCACTCTTTGTATGACACACAGTAAAGAGTGCAAGAGAATGAAACACACATCACAATGCATGTGATGGTCTGCTTGCATGATACACAGTAAAATCAAACGGTAATTTAAATTGGGCATTCTGTTAAGACAAAAATTAGATGACAGGAAGAGCATGTATTCATATCAATTCTAAAACCCACTTCATTCAAGAAGCACTTCATGAACTACAAGGAGACATGCTGTGGTCTGGTATCACAATACAAACAATACAGATCTCCATTACGATATATTGTGTAAAGAAAGCATAATGATTCATCGATTCCCAGTGAGCCCCTAATCATTATTAGGGAGTACAGTCTCCCCTAGCTGGTATGGAAACCTGGCTCTTGGATTTTAAGTGGCCGGTCAGCTCACCTTTGAGAAAGTGCTGCGCTCCGTCCAGGCACTCCGGAGACAGCTCATTATCCCCGAAGGACCCCAGCAGCTCGCTCACGATGATGTCAGCCTTCTCGGGAGCTGACCACTCCCGCATGTCACATGACACTACGGTCACCTGGTCACCCCACTCCTCGAAGCGCCAGTTCTCCAGCCTGAGAGAGAGAGAGAGATTCAATGAGTGTATCCGAAGCATGTCAAAGCATTTTCTTTCTTTCTTCAATTTAATACAGTTTGTGATTTTAATGAAGTGAGCCCATCGAAATCACTAAATACTGTTAACATGGACATTAGACACAGTCAGACAGGTGATTGTACTGTATTGAAATACAACACCTAAACCTGTAATTTGGCATAGTTGGCAGGATAGACACAGATACTCTGACGTACAACCAGACTCACGTGATGACAGCGTTGGGGTTCTTCTCCACAGCGTACACTCGGATGCGTCGCTCTGCCTGCTTGGCGGCTCGGAGAGAAGCATTGACCAGAGGACCCCGACCAGCCCCCAGAACCATCAGCACCCTGGAAGGAGAGGAGAGGGAGATATACGTATATAGATAGTGTATTGCAGTGCACTGAAAATACTCATTTACTGTGGTTTTTTTTTTTTTAGTCTGTGTAGCTCTGACAATAAGCTCAGGAGCTGCTCTTCAGTTCTAGTTGTCTGCCATAGAGATGTGTTGTAGGCTAGATGTATACTGAAGCCGCATGCTCGTTAATGAATCAATCTGGAAATACAAGGGAAGAGACGGATTCTCTTACTGTGTGTTGGTGTCTTTCTGTTCATCTGGGACCCTGTCAAGCAGACATCTGTAGACTGCCTGAGAAAAAACAGGGGAAGACACAGAAAGAAGAAAAGAAAGAAACAGGAACGAGAACAAAGGAAAGGGTAAAGTGAGACAAAAGGAAGGAAAATGAAAGAACACAAGTTTGTTACTGGAACTGAAATCAAAAAAGTGTTCTATTTATTTTTTAACTGGTCCATACTGGTTTCTCACCTGCTGGTACTGGGAGTATTTGATGGGATCCTTTTCAAAGACTTCGTATGTCTGGGACTCCAGGTTATCCATTAGAGGCTGAGACAGAGAGAGACAGACAGACAGACACAGACAAAGACAGACAATTAGCAACTAGTACAGAACTAAGGTGTAAAATAGTGACATTTTTTTTGGGGAAATATTCTAATTCTCCCACATGAACAATTACAAATCACACATCAGAAATCAACCAATCACAGCTAAGTAGCCAGAATTCCAGTACATCTTGTCCTGAGCACAGATGTCATCCCATGCACCAAACACCACACCCCACTCCAGTGTTAAAAAAATCAACACACACACCTGGTACCTTTTGTAAAATGGATCACAGTATTAACTTGGCTCTTTCTATAAATGTTAATGATATTAATAGACAAAGAGGAGAGGCGATACCTTTTACTGGACCTCTGTCTTGAAAGTTTGTGATTAATTGTGTAGTTAGTCCAATAAAAGGGGTCACATCTCCTTCTCTTTGTCTATGATATCTGGACTGATATGGCTTTCATTTCATCTGTCAATGACCTTAATTATTGTTTATTTAGCAGACGCCTTTACCTAAGGCGACTTACAGAGACTAGGGTGTGTGAACTATGCATCAGCTGCAGAGTCACTTACAACAACGTCTCACTCGAAAGACTGAGCACAAGGAGGTTAAGTGACTTGCTCAGGGTCACATGAGTCAGTGAGTGAGCAGGGATTTGAACCAGGGACCTCCTGGATACAAGCCCTTTTCTTTAACCACCGGACCACACAAAGAGTGGTGCTGACCTGTAGTGGAGACTGCAGGTAGTCCTCGTAGCCCTTAGCGAAGACCTCATAGGAGTTGGGGGCGGGGCGGTTCTCATTGAGGTACTGCAGGTACTGCAGGTAGGAGCGGAACTCCTTATCAGAGTGACGATTCGAACCCGTGAAGATAAACTGAGCGTCCAACTGGAGAGAAAGAGACTGTGAGAGAGACTGATGCACACTGAGAGACTATCAGAATGAAGGTTCGAACCTGTGAAGATAAACTGAGCCTCCAACTGGAGAGAGAGAGAGTGAGAGACACACACACAGACACACTGAGTGGCCTAAGATTTCAGCTGCAACTAGAAAGGCAAGAAAGAAAGTGACACCCACAGAGACGTGTGAAAATTGAAGTGTTGTACAGAGACAGAGTAATCCAGAACTTCAAAATCGGAAACTCTGCAAAGGTAAAAACTAGAAGAAAAAGGACACTTCCAATATCTCCCAGTTTCTGATTGAAGTTCTGAGCATTTGCATACCTTGAACAGCCTGAATATGATTCGCTGGTGCAGCTTGGACAGCACCGGGAAGCCCTTCTTATTGGTCAGGAAGATGCTGGTGGGCAGGATGGCCGCTTTGATTGGCTCTCCCAGCCACTTGTCAATCACAGCTTCAGAGGGCAGATCCGCACCAATCTCGATCGCTGGGGAAAATTTAATTCAATTCAACAAACGATTAAAAAAAAATAAAATAAAATGGATCATAACATTTTATTTACTTGGTGATTGTAGCTGACAAAATTCCATAAATCTTACCTGCTGCACACTTCCATTCGTTACTCAAATAGCAAACATGGTACCACACTTAGTTCTTTGTTTGCATAAGCCGTGCTTTCAGATAGTGCTGCACTTACTTGGTCACCTGGAGGGTGAAATTATCCCCACCCCTTCAATAGCCAACCAGCTGCTGCTTCCCTAACTGACTGACATGCTTTCAGCCAGTGACCCAGAAGACACTGCTGGGGTGACCTAGGAAGTGCAAGTGTAACACATTTCCAGGAAGGCAGGACAAGCAAGCTTTCTTTAACCTAATGTAGTACCAGCTATTCTAAAATGACAGCTCTCTGCTAACCTGAACATTTGGAGACCTATATAATGAACAGAAGTGTACAATAGGCAAGATTATTGGAGCCTATTGAACTATTGAAGCTATATAGATATATTAAAAAGAAGCGTAATAAAATCTATGACAAACATTAGTCTGTTTTCAAATGAAGACATTTAAATTTTTTTCTATTTAAAAAAAAAACAGCAGTATGGAGTATTTCGTTGTTATTGATGACACATCTATATTCATATTCATCATTATTACCTAAACAGATGCGTTTGTTGTAATCACACAGAGTCCGAAAGGAATGCCACCTGAAAAAAAAAAAAAAAAATACATTTAAATAAATGTGTGCTATATACTGATGTGCATCTTTCTAAACTGCACATACTGGCTCTTCTATAAAATTGGGCAGCAGTGTGGAGTAGTGGTTAGGTCTCTGGACTCTTGACCGGAGGGTCGTGGGTTCAATCCCAGGTGGGGGGGACACTGCTGTTGAACCCTTGAGCAAGGTACTTTACCTAGATTGCTCCAGTAAAAACCCAACTGTATAAATGGGTAATTGTATGTAAAAATAATGTGATATCTTGTAACAATTGTAAGTCGCCCTGGATAAGGGTGTGCTGAGAAATAAATAATAATAAAAACGCTTTGGCTGGCCTGTGTTACATACCAGGGGATACCAAAGCAGTACACTTTTAGAAGGGGCTGGTTCATCATCTTCCCTGTGCTTTACTACACTTGTGTACTGTGATGTCAAACTCACCATTGCCAGGTCCTTTCATCTTCACTTCCGTCATCCTTGCGGTTGATTGGCTCGTTCTCGATGATGTCATCGCGCACATCTTCTGCCGCCATCAGTGGAACACTGATCCAAAACTGAAATTAAAATAAATAAAAACACAAAATAAAATATCCTTCACATACATTCACCCCCTTACTCTCAATAGCTTGTGCTAAAGAAGATCCTTAGCAAGTTTCATCAGAAATCGGACAAGCGCTTCTCTAGATGTATAGACAGACTCAGAATGGTTTTTATGTTACCGATTCTTTAAATTCATATGTATTAAGTAAACATAACTCAGGGAAGGAAATAAGACTTCTACTGCACAGCAGTTTCACCCATGCAAGCTTGATTAACCAGTGTGTATTAGGGCTGTCAGTTAAGCCTCAAAATAGCAATCGATTAATTGGGCACACAAAATATAATCGTTCGAATAAATATCGATGATTGTACAGCCCAAATACATTTTTCGCTCCACCCCCCCAAACGTGATTTTAATAATCATTGCAGTTAAGTAAAAGCTTGTGCACAACAATTGAATGTGAGGGGTAATTACGCCTTGGTAGCATCAGGAGAGAAAAAAAAAAAAAAAACCACACACACAATAAGCCTAAAGCAAGTTTAACATACTACAGCAGTGTTTCTAATATATGTATTCCAAACACATTACAGTACTTTGGAATAATCTATATAAACTAAACAGGAGTTTATGAAAAACGTCTTTTTTTATTTAGTGACAGCTCCAGCATCACTCATTGCATCTTAATACTGTACCACCTAACCATCACTATCTGTGAAACACACAATGTGGAAATCCCTGATTTTTCGATCGATTCCATTCCCTAAAACATAATAATTAAGGCTGAGGCGTCATATCGTTTGACTACAATCGATAGTCAAACCTGTGCATCGTTTTTGAGTAAAGGGCTTAAGTAAAGGAAAGCTTTTATTTTTTAAATTTGGAATCTGCAATTATTTTTTTACATTAAGCGCAGAACTTCTCTGCTCCCCTCAGGTCTGACTCACTGAATCTGCATGCGATTGAGCTCACCTTCTTTCCCTGGCCCCACCGTCTGCGAGTGTTAATAATACTAATAATAATACTACTACTACTACTAATAATAATAATAATAATAATAATAATAATAATAATAATAATAATAATAATAATACTAATAATATTGATTTACTAACCACAACATGCAGACCCGCTATAGGTGTCAAGCTGATCGTTACTCTTAAATTGCGTTTAACATCACTGATAATTTATTTAACGTTATTGAATATTGTTAAATATTCATTATAAAATGACTTGGATAAATTAAGTGCTGTGATTGGCTTAACAAGATCACATGACTGTGCAGTAAGATTAGTTTTACAGCACGGCTGACATCATAGACCAACTTACTTACCTGATCTATTAATATTACTACACTTAATAGTAACAATGATCTAAACAGTGTTGCTGTAGGTAAAAATGTCAACATACAACTGAAACAGCATTTAAAATCACTCAATCTGTTTTTTGTTCATCTCTGGTCACTAAGAATTACAGAAAAAATGGCAAATATATTGTGGTATTTAGTCAGAGAACAGAACAAAGAAAACTGAGGTAAGCAGTAGCAGTAACATTTTATTCAAAAGCCATCTGAGAAATCACCACGCAAGTCTCACTCAGCATGTAATATATACAATTAAACTAAATAACACCTTATAAAACCGACTAGTGCAGGGCTTCTCAAACTCGGTCCTGGGGACCCCCTGTGGCTGCTGGTTTTCATTGCAACCAAGCTCTCAATTACTGAACTAGAACCTTAATTGAACTGATAATTTGCTTAATTAGATTCTTTTAATTGTTTTCAGCTCTTAAACAGTTGCAGTTCAAGTTACTTATAAAATGTTACAGCTAACTTGAAATCTGCAACTGTTCAAGAGCTGAAAACAAGTAAAAAGGTCTAATTAAGAAAATGATCAGTTCAATTAAGGGTCTAGTTAAGTAATTGAGAGCTCAGTTGGAATGAAAACCAGCAGCCACAGGGGGTCCCCAGGACCGAGTTTGAGAAGCCCTGGACTAGTGAGTATGCAGTGTTTAAATTAGACAACAGATACATCTCACCACTACCCTAATTTCAGAAACATATTTAAAACACAATTAAAACCATTTTTTAAACAAGGATGGTTCGGCATAGAATTCTCTTGTGCTCGCTGCTGACGGGAAGGACTGCAGCACTGCGCAAACTGACACGGAAGTCATTTAGTCCACATATCATCTAATGCTGGTTTATAACCTACGGAAATTATGCCAGTTACCGTCCATCGGTGTGAAAACAGCCTCGAAATTATTGGTCAGCTTCTCTGAAAGACCGCAAAGCCTGAGTAGGCTCATTTCCTACACAAAAACAAAAGCTCAAACCTTGATGTCAAGTGCCAGTCAGTGTTTGGCTGTTCCGTGAATCCTCCCTCAGATGTGGGCAATCAGTCTGCTGTCAACTCCCAAATGCCATTTTATCTCGAAACTTTAACTATAAATGGGAATGTTCAATGTAATGTTTATGGGTGGTTTATGGGTGGTTGAAGGCACAGTGCACCCAGGGTGTGCGGTAAGAATTGTCTTACTGCACACCCTGTCATGGGTTATTTCTTACTTATATAACACTCACTTTGAAACCCCAAAGTAACGCAAACTATATACAGTCAGTTTTCTTCAATGTGCACAAATTATTTACAGGCTGGGCCAGGAATACAAGCCTGTCGTTCTGCTCTGTATCCAAGGCGACGCGCTTTTTTTTTTGATTTACATCAAACACACAGGGGCGTACTTATAAAGCATTTTCAAAACAGATTTGCTGGTAGGATGGGACCAGCAAATCAGATGCTAGTTAACACGAGCAGGAAAAGAAGAGCACGCCCACTGCTTGTCTGGCAGAAATACTGTATATATATAGCAAGGCAGGACGTTCGGTGCAGTTTCATTGATAAACTTAAATAATGTTATTAACTCTGCACATTCAAAAATATAATTATTGAATCGACTGTCCAGTATTTATATCGATGTGCATAATGAGGAATGGAATCGATCGAAAAATTGATTTAAATTGTAGCAGCCCCAGTGTGTATAGGTAACAAGCTCAGGTGTGTCTTATTAACCTCACAGTAAAACCAGGAATGGATCAAACTGCTACAAAAGGGGAGTCTTTCCATCCCAGTAATAACCAGAAAAGGCATAATCTTTGGACCGTTACATCAGTGTCACATGTAACTAAGAATAAAATTAACACGTTTGAGCTTCACTGTCTTTGGAAACCATTATTAGCCTCAACAGCACAGAGCTCAGAAAGAAGTGATCCAAGCATAAGCCAAGGAGAACGTGTTCCAGAACCCGCTGCAGTGCTTAGAACACATCGCTTTAAATCCAGTGTTTTTTTAACACAAAGGGAAAATAAACTTGGGAATTTTTACTCCTGAACATTTGCAAGGAGAGAGATTTTTCCTTGTAAACATCGGCATGTATCCATTTCACGTTCTCTCCTGCAACAATGCTTGTGCACAAAAAGAAAACCAGCATTGTTGCAGGAGGGCAGAGCGTGACCTGGGTGCACTGCGATCCTTTGGAGAATTGTCTCTCCTGGCGAACAAGTAAATGTTGAGAAACATATTCCCTGGTTGATTGATTTATAAACCGTGATGTGTGACTACAAAAGTTGGCAGCATGTTTAAAAATAGAACGGACAACATACGATACGGACAACATGGGACACAGCAAAGTTAATGTACTGCATTTCTTGTAAACTTTGCAGGATGTTCTGTAACACTTAAGTTACACCCCCCCGCCGCCACCTCAAGACTCCTCCCACTTCCCACCCACCCCTCAAGGCTCCTCCCACCGCCCACCCCCAAGGCTCCTCCCACCGCCCACCCCTCAAGGCTCCTCCCACCGCCCACCCCTCAAGGCTCCTCCCACCTCCCACCCCTCAAGGCTCCTCCCAGTTACCATGGATGAATGGTGGCCAGTGTGAATGTGGTTGAGCAGTATCCGGGCCAGGTTGGCATTGTTTTCCTGTCGCAGCGGGATCATGAAGGCTGGCAGACCCAGATAGGCAGCGAAGTTCAGCTCCTGGACTAGAGCCTGTCAACAGAGAGAGAGCGAGAGAGAGAGAAAGAGGTTAGGAGTTCCCCAGGGTCCTTAAAAGTAATTGCAGCTGACAATAAACAATGTGACCTTTAAACTCTGCCAGCCTGCGTACTCTACTTTTATATAATATTGAGTTACCATTGTTCTGTAAATCTGCTGTACCTTGCACTGAGCTGCTTTGAGTTTGTCTGGAGAATCCTACGTGCCGGGCACTGAAAGGCCTTCCTCACGCCAATAAATGGCATGAGGAAGGCCATGCTTTTGAGTTTCATTCAGGCAAATACTAGTGGGTAGATTTCATAATATTCAGGTTTTTATTTTGCTTCTTTTGGTATAAACCTGGGTTTTGCGGGTTACTTTAGTTTTCCAGGAACGGACAGAAAGACTCACCGCTTCTGAATTCTTACGGATGGTTTTCACCTCAGAATCTGCTTGGATCCAATGGGAGAGTTTTCCCACAATTAGAGTGTTCCAATCTGGGATAAGAGAAACAACGAGTTACTGTAGCAGTAGCTTCAGATTCAGCTTTCTTGCTGTCCCCTTACCTTTCTATGAAGTGCTTCTCATTATTATAATTACTCACACTTTTGTTGTTGTTGATAAGTCGGTGTTGCTTTGTCTGAGTTCAGGAGCTGCTCTTCAGTTGTGACTGACTAAAGCAGGCTAGATCAGTCAGTGTCTTTATAGAACAGCCAGCGCCACCTAGTGATCTGCTACTGAATCAGGTTTGTTTTGCTGGCACTACAATAGCTGTGCACTAGATGGCGCTGAAACAAAAAAAAACCCACAACACTTCTGCTGATCTAGCCTACATATGTTTATGGCAGGAAACTAGAACGGAACAGCAGCTCCTGAACTCAGTCAAAGCACCTTATTAAATCGATGCATTGAGAACATTAGTCAAGCGCAAGAAGCAACAAATAAATGTACTCTTCAAATACATCTTAAAAAAATACTTATTATGCATAGTAATTTAAAAGTGTCTGTAGCTATTCCCTAAATCTAATCCACTTTGCACTCCAGTGATGGAAATAAGACTCCTATTGCAAAGCAGTTCACCCATTCTAGGTTTTAATATGAGCTTGATTAGCCACAGTGTGTATAGGTAACAAGCTCAGGTGTGTCAAGCTCAGTGAAACCAGGCATGGATCCAACTGCTATGCAACAGGAGTCTTATTTCTATCTCTGCACTTCCTTCAGCTACACAGATCTCAAATGTGCAGTCTTAAAACTGGATATCTGGTATTACTTTAGGTTAAAGAAAGTTCTCGGTTTCTATGCCATGTTCTCAGGATATACAGTATGTTACACTTGCAGTGCCTTATCACTGGCTGAAAGCGTGTCAGTCAATAGGGGAAGCTGCTAATTGGTTAATACAGGGTCGGGTCAATTTCACTCTCCAGGGGCCGGTTTTTCAAAACTTGCAATCTGGATAAGAGTGATCCAGATTTTGTATTCAAGATTACTTTTATCTAGATCATTTTGATGCGGTTTGTCACAAAATGTCACTGCTGGATTACACTTATCCAGATTAACAATAATTACGATTATGAAATCAATTTTCTTCAGTAATTTCGATCACAAAATATAGGATTTCAAAATCCGGATGACTGTTATCCAGATTACAAGTTTTTAAAAAACTGCCCCAGATGACCAAGGAAGTGCAACACAAACGGAATCTAAGGCCAGGAAACAGATTTTTTTGTAAACCTACTGTAGTACCAGATTTTAAAATGAAAATACATGCGTCAGCTAAAACACGCGGTTCTTTCAAAACTGCACATGCGAGACCTGTAATAGATGGCATGGAAGTCATGTGCAATCATTGCTAGCTACAGTCACTTCATTAAGAACGTTATTTCCTGTGCTCACCTCGTCCAGACAGCAGCAAATCCGACCGCGTGTGGGCGCCGGGTCGAGACTGGGCCGGCTCATCACAGAACTCCGTCCGAAGCGAGGGTGAAAGATCGGCATGCACAGGAAATCGAACCTGAGGGAGAAACACAGGCGTGAGGGTGCGGCGCGGCAAGAACTGAAACTAAACCCAAGAGGGTTATACTGTAGCTGTGATTTTGAGACGAATTCTTAAATATCAATAGTCATAAATCTTACTGAATATTTCAAATAGCCAATTAAAAATCCTCAATGGTATTTTTAGTATGCTTGTATTATTATTAATTAATATTGTTATTAGTAGTTATACTACTCCTGTAACACAACTACTTCTACTGCTAATATATATAATAACAATAATACAAATAAATAAAGTATTATAATTAGAATTATTTTTAAAATAGTCACATGTGGACCATTCTTTGCCAAGTTAACATTTTAGCACTTAATATAATACAAGCAAGTAAACATTTGTTTTGAAACAAATTATTAATATTCATGGATCGAAATAAGACTCCTGTTGCATAACAGCTTGATCCATTACTGGTTTTTACTATGTTTAATAGACACCTAAGCTTGTTACCTATCAAGCTCGTATTAAAACTTGGAATGGGCGAAACTGCTATGCAATATTAAATATTATTATTATTATTATTATTATTATTATTATTATTAATAATAATAATATAGTCTTAATAGCATCAAGAAAATATACAAACATGTTGCAGTCCTGCAATGTTATATGATTACAGAAACAAACTGTGATAATTATATATTACAATAAATCAAAGAAATTAATTTTGAAAATAAAGCACATGCATTACTAATGTAGGAGGACCGTAAATCAGTATCTCGATTATTATAGAATACCTGTTTGAAAAAATAAATACATAACATGTTACGTATAATTAAAACAGACATATACAGTAATAGCTCATTACAATAGTATTCAGTAATGGAAATAAAACCCCCCATTCCAGATTTTCTTTTAGTATACGTACACGCTTGATTAGCCAGTGTGTATTATGTTAACAAGCTCTGGTGTATCTTCTTAAACACATGGTAAACCCAGGAAGAGATCAAACTGCTATGACATGGGAGTATTATTTCCATCTCTTGATACTGACAGTACAGAAATATATAAACCCAAGGTTACTAGTAATTTATATGTTACTTAAACACCATTGTAGATAAGAAGATTATCTAGCGGTGATTAAATGTGACCCATTTTGTACACAAATCCATCAAATGGTTCTTGTTTATTTAAAAAAAAAACTATGACACATAAACTACTTACGACTAAGACTAATAATCAGTGAATTTGCGATGCACATGTGTTTACACTACGAGATACGGGCCTTCTGTCTCTAAGCATGTTAACGTTACTCTGTGAAATCAACGCCGCTGTATTTTTTTTTTTTAAACATACTGGCGCTTTCGAAATTACCTTAAATGCATTACAGGTTCAAGCTTACCCGAGTCTGGCTATGGCTCCCAGCGTGTCTCCGACCTCGGGAACAGAGCTCAAATCCCGGCCGCTGGACACACGACTCCCGCTAGACGCCATCTTCTACAGACTCACACGCGCAGCCGGCGACTCAGGCGGTTTAAACAACAGCGCGTGAGCCTTCGCGTGGTAAACCGCAGAACAGCCAGAGCCAAAATGGCAGACACCGAGCACCGGCTCCCGTATAGGGGAAGCCACCAATCCGCGTACAGGAAAAGAAGATTGACAGCTGGAGAACCCATTCGTTGGAGAGTTGCTGTCAGTATACCTGCCCCTCCCCGTTCTGTGTTTCATATATTATCCAATCACAGTATTAATTGGAAAGGCAGCTTGACAGTAACCGATTGTGGTATAACTAAGGGTGGTTATACGAGATGGGTATAACTGCAATACGGTGCCCCAAAAGCATACATGTCAACAGTCCCTATGTTGTCGGGACAGTCCCGATTTCCTAGCAAATGTCCCGCGTCCCGATGCATAGGCATAAAGTCCCGATATTTACCCAGAGACAAAAAATAATTGATTCTGCACAGTGTTAGTGAAAACCACGCGCTGTGCTCTTCGTGCGGCTGACACATCTGCTGATCACTAACTTATCCAAAGAACGCTTCATTATGTCTGTGTTTACTGTCATGATGGTCGTGTTGTGTTGAGTTGGGGGGGATACGTGTATTATATGATAATGAGTGTTTTTTGAGTATGACTCCTCCCATGTGTATGATGCGTAGACGAGCGTCCAGCTGAACAGTTTCCAAATGTTGGCAAGTATGGAAAAGTGCTGTCAGTGTCATCTTAAATAGTGCAGGCGAATTCACAGAGAAGGGCGGCGAATACAGAAAAGCATGACGGAAATAAAAATGCTGCCCCTTTTTATAATATAGGAAGGAGGGTTAATTATGGTGAGGATTGTTTAACTAATGTATACATTGAGGGGATGTTACTATGTATAAAACATTATTGTGTTTCTATGTTTTTTTCTTGTTTTTTTTTTCTAGTTTATTTCTATAACACAATTGCTTTGGCAATACTCATGTCATGCCAATAAAGCAGATTTTAATTTGAATTTGAATGGTGTAATTCCATCTTTATACACTGGGTGGCAGCGCTGTACTACTTAATTTAGTGGTGCAGTTCCCAGATAAACCACGAGTGTCATTGTTGAGTTAATAATAACAAAAAAAAATAGGCGCCATTGTGCACTGAACTTAAAGCTACAGACAGACGGACAGAGCCCCACAATCCAGTTCAGTTTGATACTACAATATAATTCCCTTTTGGTAGCTGTGTGAGTTTAATATATTCTTGCAGAGTTTAGTTTCATTAAAGCTACAGACAGTCAGATAGACAGTGCCTCACAATCCTGTTCACTTTGACACAACAAATATTTCTTATTTTACAGTATATGTGTGTTATTTCTTGTGTATTATACAGAACATGATATGTTCTGTCTTCAGGGTCACAATCTGTCGTGAATTAGAGGGTGATGAGATGAGGCAGTCAAACCCGGAGCCCGACGATACTTTCAGCCACAGGTCACCTGGAGATATTTCTGAAACAGCAGGGTTTCAGCTTGCCCTTGTCCACTAGAGCAGTGGTTCTCATCCCTGGTCCTGGGGACCCACTGTACTGCTGGTTTTTGTTCCAACCGAGCTCTCAATTACTTAATTGAAACCTTAATTGAACTAATAATTTGCTTAATTGATTAGCTTACAAAATGTTGGAGAATTCAAGTTCCTTATATAATTTTATATTTAACTTTAAATCTCTGATTAGTTCAATTAAGGGTATATACAGTATATAGTGTAGTGCTGGGTCAAAAGAGACCAAAAACTGGGACTGCACGATGGGGGGGGGGGGAGGCGGGAGCGTGGAAGCGTGTTTCGTGTCTAGGCAGTGCTGGCATGCTGTCTGGGGTGTCACGTGCACAGTGCAGCTGTATTATTATTATTATTTATTTCTTAGCAGACGCCCTTATCCAGGGCGGCTTACAATTGTTACAAGATATTACATTATACATTATACAGATATCACATTCTTTTTTTACATACAATTTTACATACAATTACCCATTTATACAATTGGGTTTTTACTGGAGCAATCTAGGTAAAGTACCTTGCTCAAGGGTACAGCAGCAGTGTCTCCAACCTGGGATTGAACCCACGACCCTCTGATCAAGTCCAGAGCCCTAACCACTACTCGACACTGTTGCCCTTTGAGAGAGGGGTCTGTGTTGGTTGCACTGTGATTTGTGCTTGGTTCCACCAGTCAGCTGTTTGCGTGGGAACGAGGGTCTGAGCGATTGGACCGTGTGTATGTAAATCTATCCCTGTGTGTGTGTGTGAGCCAATAGGCTCGGGGGGATCACTATTTAGGAGCTGCCTGCGTGCAGCTTGTGTTGTGTTGTGGTTGTGTTGCTGGCGCTGCCTAACTGAGCTAATTATCCTTTTGCTAAACGAGCGTTCTTTTGCCTGCTGTTCCAGTTTCACTAAAAACAGCAGGCAATATATATATGGATATATATAACGTCTCCTCCGGTTTTCAGCCATGGTATATCTTCAATACCTGTGTTGGTCAGATTAATTTGATACCTTCGAGTTAATTTTTAATTAATGAGTCATCAGATAAATGAGTTGAAACCAGATTCAATACTAACGACAAGCCAACCCACCTGAGATTTGAGAAACAATCTGGTCAAGAGCAGTAAAACACATTATTAACCAAGCAGGCACGAGTACTTTACGCATAATTAATTTACATGTCAACCCCCACCTTTCCCCATTCATTTGCAGCAGTGTGGCGTAGTGGTTAAGGCTCTGATCTCTTAACTGGAGGGTCGTGGGTTTAATCCCCAATGGGGGACACTGCTGCTGTACCCTTGAGCAAGGTACTTTACCTGAATTGCTCCAGTAAAAACCCAACTGTATAAATAGGTAATTTTATGTAAAAATAATGTGATATCTTGTTACAGTTGTAAGTCGCTCTGGATAAGGGCGTCTGCTAAGAAATAAATAATAACAATAATAAAAAAATAATAATTTGCTTGACGTCGGGTGAAAAGCCTGGTTTACTCGAGTAAAATAAACTGAGCGAATGGAAACCCAAAAAAACTTTTTACACAAGACATTTCTCTTGTGTAAATGTCTCGAGTTAAAAAAAAAAACTTGCATGGAAACCCCATGAATGTAGCCTAAATATTTTTTTTAAAGAAATTACATTGGCACCAGGAGACCTTAAACTATTGAATTTCATTATTGCTAAAAACAACATAACACGTATTCTTAAAGAAATAAAACTGTTCTGAAACTTTAATTATATGCATTTCACAAATGTGAAAATAACTAGTTGTGGAAGGGTGGTGGGCAATTCACTGACACACATGGGAGACAGAAGGTTTTATTTGCAACACCGCTCATAAAATAAAACTTTTATACCTTTTTTCAGCCACTTTGATTCATCTGCTGTCACTCGGCCATCCAGCAATGCAACACTCCTTGCCAGGAGGGCGTAAGTGTGCTAGTTACGCCCTCTTGGCACTAAGTTTACCTAGATTTGCAGTTGTGTCTTATTACTTTCTCACTTTATTCAATGCAGTTTGTGATTTCAGTTAGGTCCTTTTGGCACTAGATAGATCACATCAAGAGTTTTAATTTGATATATAATATGCCATTTTGACAAAAATGTCACTTACGCCCCTCTGGTTCTGAGCCCTAGAAATATGAACAAGACAAGAGGTGGTCATCCAATTTAAAAAACATGATACTTCTATATAGGAGGGTGCTCAGACTTTTGTCAACTAACTGTAGGCCCCCCATAGTCCACAAAAATATATATTAAAAAAACAAACAAACCTGTACATTGTCATGTAGTCAAATCAGGGGGTTGCCAACCTTGTCATTTTGTTTTTTACTGATATACACATTTACAGTGGGCTTTTTTTTACTGACACAATTTATTTTTTTACTGACATCATTTAAAAAACTAGAAACATTAAATAAAATACATGATAAAATAGTCTAGTTTTGTGTGCTTACATTTCTTTACATCCTATTTATTTCTTATGGTGATACATGGACACATTTGCAGACTCTGGATCATTTGCTTCGTTGGTCTCAGCATCTGGTGTTGTTTTTAACAGCAGTCTTGATAGACAGAATTCCATTCAGAATGTCTGGAGACAATTCATTTCTTATGTCTGTTTTTACAAGGTTCGTCCGAGAAAAAATCTTGTTCTAATCCTGCAGTGCTGTGTGGCTCTCCGCTAGGTGTAGACAAGAGCGCAATTTTCTGCCAGTTTTCATCAGCTGCCAGATCACGACTATGCCCTGTTCACACTAGCATGATTATACCGGTATCGTTGTGGAACCGTACCGAAACATCTGTCCAGACTGGAGTTCTTATCGGTGTCGTACCGATATAACTGTATTGGTACGAAACTCAAAAAAGAGCAGGTTTCGTAACGGTACTGTTTCGATACGACTCGGAACAGCTTAAGTCTGGACAGGTAAACCGACACGGTATCGATACAGGTCAATATTCTGAAGCACGCACACGCCTTGCTTTACAGTTTACATACTTTAAACAGCTTTACATTTTACAGTGTGCAGTATCTTTATCATGGCTACACCTAAAAATGACAAAATAAGTGACAAAATAATCTCCACACAATTAGTGATGATGACTATGCGGTAAAGCGTACTGCCGCTCTAAAATAAAATCCCTTGTGAGGGGATATCAAAAAGCAAAAAACACACACGCATTCCCAAAGCCGTGATGCGAGCCCGTTGTCTTTGTAAGTGTGAACAGGGCTTATCTTGCCCCTTGCCGCGTATCTTGCAGTTTCTGAAGGAACTGCTTGATGCTGGTAGGTCGCCTTCCACATTGAAGGTGTACTTAGCGGCTATCTCTGCATGCCATGCCCCCATAGATTCGGTATCTCCGGGTGAGCATTTTTTGGCGACCCAGTTTCTCAAAGGCGCTCAGCAGTTACACCCTCCTAGGAGGACCGTTCTCCCCGAGTGGAGCCTTGATGTTGTACTGAAGGCTCTCACGAAGGCCCAGTTTGAACCCTTACACTCCATAGAGTTGAGTATGAAGACAGTCTTCCTCTTGGCTATCACCTCTGCTGAGCGGGTCAGTGAGTTACAGGTGCTGTCAGAGCACAGCTCCTGTATGCGTATTTGGGACGATGGCAGCAGGGTGTCACTGCGTACAAACCCTGCTTTCCGTCCCAAGGTGATCACAGCCTTCCACGTGAATTCTGTGGAATTGGAGTCTTTCCATCCACCTCTGTTTGCTTCGGAGGAGGATAGGAGATTGAATTTCCTCTGACCGGTGCAGGCATTGAGGTGTTACATGGTTAGGACAAAAGCTCTGCGTCATTTTGACCAGCTCTTTGTCTGTCACGGTATACGGACCCTTGGACAGCCCTTCTTAAAGCAGCGACTGTCGCATTGGATTGCGGACACAGTCTCTGCGGCGAATAACACTGCTGGCTTACCCCCACCTGGGAGAGTAGCTGCGCTCTCTATTAGAGGGTTGGCTACATCCTGGGCCCTCTTCAGAGGGGCCTCGCTGTCAGATATATGTACGGCGGCTAGCTGGGCTACGCCGCATACATTTTTTAGGTTCTACTGCTTGAATGTGGTAGATACTTCCTTGCCTTCAGTAGGCACGAGGGTCCTTGAGGTTGCACGCTCGCACCGCTAACCTTCGGTTATACTGCTCTGACACATCCCTCGTATGCTGCTGTTCCTTCTCCCTCGCGACAGCTCTGGTATACATTTCCCATACATATTGTTGTTGGTGGTCATCTTGGAATTGAAAGGGAACCTTAGGTTACTTACCGTAACCCTGGTTCCCTGAAAGAGAAGACGACCACCAACCGCGAGGTCGCATCGGTCGCCCTCACGGATTCGATGGAAAAAGAGAAATGGCTTCCTCAGCATGACGGTTTTAACCCTTCGGTAGGTGGGACCGAGGGAGTCATCCCAGGAAGGGGCCTATCGGCAGCTCTGGTATAGAGAGCTCAGAAAATAGCTACCAATAGGCAGGCATATCCCATACGTAATGTTGTTGGTGGTCGTCTTCTATTTCAGGGAACGTTTGTCGTCACACACAATTTACATTTTCTTCAATGCCTGCTGCCAGCTTGGAAAAATACTTGTGCATTTACTACAATCAAAGCAGACTAGAAAACTGAGTTGTCATGTTTTTAGGTTGTATGTTTCGTTTTTAAGTTGGATGTACAAAGTTCATTTTAACGGAGCTGACAAACTGCAGTGCAGCATTTGTTTTCCTCGATTCCTTCATTTGGCCTGGCTTTGGTTTCCGGCGAGTTAATTAGTGTCACAAGCTGCGAATATAATGTGTTTTGTTTTATGTTAATATTACATACTGTTCAAGTTGTTTATGTATACCGATGTTTACCAGTTTATAGTGTGCAACATGGGTAGGAGGGTTGTTTTAACCGATATTTACCGGTTTCATGGTCCTGAAAATAAGTGCCGAAAAGTACCTGCCGATTTATATATGTTTATTCTATGAATAAGATGCTCAATCTCAACTGCCTATCCTAGACTGTATACAATGTAAATAAATACATATTAGCCATTCACCTCGTTTACTGTTTCTCTCTTGTTTGTTCAGATATTTCTTCCAGCAGTCATTAACAAATTGAAGAAAGTCTTCTTTTTTTTATTGTGTTTTCAAATAATCCTTCGTCTGCAAATAAAAGCAGGTTATTTTGTTCAGCGCTCTGCTCCTTGGGGAATATGACCCCTGCACCACAATCGTCAGAAAAATCTTTTTCTTCTTGAAGATGTTTTAGAAACTTCTCTGCTGAGGTCACTTTGAAGCTGTACAAAAAAAAACTTCAACTTTCAACTTTCTGTAGAAACTTGAAACCATGTTCTTCTGTGGTTTTAAGCCCCGTCTCTACCTAGAATAGCAAACCTGTGTTGCACAAAACTTTCTTTCATTCTGCCTCTGACCCGTCAGTAAAAGGGTTCTGCAGTAACCTCCTTCATTCTGTGTCATCATTTGGTTTCAGGTTGCAGTTTCAATGTCACTGGTAAGGATACAGAGAAGCCTTATTTAAAAACATTGCATTTTACTGTAGTACCGAATGTCAAAAACTACAAAGTAATACATTGTAATTATATTGCTCATTCTTGTATGTATGGAGGATAGGCCACCATATAAAAAAAGACTGTGTCAAGAAAGAAAGCTTATTATTGAGCAGCTGGTTAAATATTCATATATAAAAAGGTAGAAATTATTAGAGATTCATGTATGTAGAGATTCAATAGTCTGATTCCTAGGGCATCCCTTGGAGAGTGGAGGGATTTTACTGCAAATAGACGTTTTAGTTAATATTTATAAGGGAGAATATATGGAACAAGCAGACATGCAGGAAGACAACAACAACAACAATAATAATAATAATAATAATAATAATAATAATAATAATAATAATAATAATAATATCATTATTATTATTATTATTATTATTATTATTATTATTATTATTATTTGTATATTACAACTTCCAAGCATTTTATTACGGTACATTTAACCCTCACTTTTTTTTTTTTTTGCTGTTTGTTTGTTTCAGATAACACTGGAAGCATGCAATGCTCTACAGCACATCTTACATGCAAGGGAATATAAACATGCCATCAATGGAGGACATGAAATATCGAACTTTTTCACTCATCTCAGTCAAACACAATTTACCATACACCGTATCTTTAGTGAAAGCGAACCTCACTTCGGAGTTTACTTTGTAGAATATGGAACCACAAACCAGTTAAAGAAGTCTCTGTTTGATCGCAAAGTGTGGAGTGATGAAGCACTTGAACAAGCACTCAAAGAAGCAATGAAATACGCTTTGGATTTTGGAAACAAAAAAGAGGCTGAGTCCGAGGTGGAATACTGTGGAAAAGTTAAACTAGAGGTATCCGGAGAATATAAAATGAAAAAAAAAAGTTGGCCAATTTCCAACAGTAAAGAATTTTGGATGAAAATTGTCGGGAACTGGGAAGATGATGACAAAACATTTGTCCTGAAAACATTTTATTTCATCCAAACGCCAACACGTTCTGCAAGGAAAAGGAAAGAATGTGAAAGAGAAGTTGAGCAAATTTATGTCAACTTTAAAAGGCCAAGAGTAGACGCACATCTAAATTCTCTATCGTGTTGACAATGTAAATATTTAGGTCCCTGTGGGAAGTCTGTTTTGATTAATTAAATACAGTTTGTTTATTTAACCAGGAGATGTAGGCCTACCCGTTAAGACCAAGGCCTCATTTACAAGGGGGTCCCGGAAACAGTCTGAGATTCATTTAAATTGTTTTTTTTTCTTTAACAGTGTGAACAGTAAATACTAAACTGTATTTATTTCATTAAAAAAAACAATTCAGGAATCAAAGCTTGGTGAATATGGCCTTAAATTACACAACAATCCAGAACGCCTGCCTTATTGTCATTTTTTAAAGCCAAAAACTGTATTAAACTTTATTAAACTGCACACATGCCGATTTAGTGACAGCTGGTTTCGGTTGGTTTCACATGGGTCATATGAGGTAGTCAGAGATTGGTGCTAATCACAGTCGATAAAACCAGCTATCACTGTAGAAAATATTATAATAGGTCCTCTGAAAATCTTGCTGTTAATTGCTTCTCAGCTTTTAAAATGTTTTTCATGTTGTAACCCAGCCACTTTACTGAGTAACTAATTACCTGACTTGTTTTTATCTCAGAATGAATGATTGTTAGAGATAAACTACCTCTGTAATTCCATTCTTATATCACACACACATTACGGCATCATTGATGCAGCTGGAACTTGCTCTTTGCAGTCAAGGGTGCTCTGATTATGTCGCTTTCTTGCATTTCAGCTGCTACAGGGAAAAAGTTATTTAAAAATAGTAACAGATAACTTGTATCACCTGTTACTGAGCGAATAATACATTTTTAAAAAGCTGTTTTTCATAATTTTACTATGCTGTTTTTTTGTGCCAATAAACATTGTTTTATGAAAATAATTTGTGGTGTATTTATTGCTAACTATTTTTTTCACTGTATATTGTAACACATTATTATTAGTTTATTTGGCAGACGCCTTTACCTAAATATTACTGCTATGAGATTACTGCACTTTTAAATCACTGCTACTTATTTATCCGAAAAACAGAGCACAAGGAGGTTAAGTGACTTGCTCAGGGTCACACAATGAATCAGTGGCGGAGGTGGGATTTGAACCGGGGACCTCCTGGTTATACGCCCGTTTCTTTAACCACTGGACCACACAGCCTCCTATGTGCTATGCTACTGTTCTAGGCCTTCAGTTTAGTGTAATGCATGCTTAGCGTGAAAAGCAGCATGTCGGGCTAGTGATTTATTGGGACATCCTACGTTGAATAAAAACCGTAGGCCTATACCAAAATTCTGTTTATACCACAAGTACATTTTTTTAAAATAAATTGAAATACAATATATATATATATATATATATATATATATATATATATATATATATATATATATATATATATATATATATATATATAAATTCCTTCATTCAGTGATTATTTTACCTGGTGAATCTGCACTTTCATTACCAACAAACTGCGACGCGGATTAGTTTTGAACCCTGTTTATGGTCGTCACGGAAATTGGTAGATCGTGGGGGTTATCGCCAATCTGAAATTAACGGGAAGGTTCCATGGAAATTGAATGAACAGGTCCAAATCTCCACATTCGTTATTTTTCACTTCCATAAGAACATTTTTAGTTATAATTTTATATTTGTATGTGGTAAAAGTCTGTCATTGGCAAATACTTTCTCCTTCAAAAAATGTTGCTACCATACCTCACTGCTTCAATTATTATTATATATTTCTTACCAAGATATCACATTTTTTTGTACATACAATTACCCATTTATACAGTGGGGTTTTTACTGGAGCAATCTAGATAAAGTACCTTGCTCAAGGATACAGCAGCAGTGTCCCCCACCTGGGATTGAATCCACGACCCTCCGGTCAAGAGTCCAGAGAACTAATCACTGCGCCATACTGCTGCCCTATATGCAATCGTATCGATATGCAGCATTATGTTTGCAGTGCATTTTTCTGTGGTAAACGTCAAGTTACCAAAAGAAATGTTTTATTGTGACATTATTATTATTATTATTATTATTATTATTATTATTATTATTATTATTATTATTATTATTATCATTATTATTACTATTATTATTTATTGCATTGTCTTGCACGATTGATTATTGAATTGTGATTTACCCCTGGTATGAGGGAGAAGTAGCTGTGTTTTTTCGTTTGTTTTGTTTTGTTACGTGTTGGTGATCTTCACTGGGATATAAAGGATTACCATGGACACTGTTGGCATCTCACTCACCTGAATTCCATCAGGTCATTAATAAACCCTGGCTTCGCTATAAAAACTGCGGCTTCAGTATGTAAAAGAGACACCATAGAAAAGAGGCTGAGATGAGAGACCGGTGAAGGCGAGCGGTGATCCAGGAAGTACTGGCAGGCTTTTTGGATGTGATCAATTTGGTTTCGAGAGTCTGGAAAGGCGAATGGTGAAATACAACAAGACGTGTTTACGAGAGGAGAGACGGGAACAGATCTCGTGAGTTTGGGAAGTACTCGTGTTTTTTTTGTTTTTTTTAAAGATTGATAATAGCGATCACTACTTGGCGAACTACGTTCGAGTTAAAGAGCGGGCAAACGTTTTGCACTTTATAAAATATGAACAACTATTGTGCTGGGAATTGAAATAAAAAATAAGCCGAGGGTATTATGGGGCAATACGGACTTTGAGACATTATCTGGGGAGAGAGAGCCCGCCCCTTGGTTTTAACGGGTGCCTGAGTCTTGGGGGCTGGTAAGCGAAGAGGAACGGGCCGTGCGGTCCTGGAGGTCCACGGGCTTGTCTGGGACGAAGAGGCGGTCTGGTTGGATGTCATAAAGGGCGAGTGACTGTGGCTGCCCTGGTTTAATCTATTATGTATATGGACAATTACTAATGTGTTGCTAGACAATCATTTGGTTTATACCTTGTTGTGTTTATTAATACCTGCTGCTAAGAGTCATGTTTACATAAGTTATGCATATTGATATTTAACACACTGCTAAAGAGTCATTTGGTTTACATATTAGGTTTAACCATACTTATTAACTTGCTGCTAACGATTCATTTTGTGTATAACTATTATGCAGATTAATAATTACTAGCTTGTTGCTAGAGTTATTTATCTTGTATATAGATATATGTATAATGGACATAATATTAACCTGTAGCCAATAGTTATATCACTTGTATTATACCAATAGAGGGGCCGCTGAGGTGTGTGGGGTTACTGTGATTTAATTAGAGTTCAGTAAACAATTCAGCCTGGGTGAGTAGCAATGCACATGAAGCGTGATTGTATTTATTTTGCATGTTTGTTTTAAATCCACTTCAACATTAAGCTACTTTGATTTGTCATACACGTGCCTAATGAGAATAAATTTAATACGGTTTAAATATTGATGGACTATTAGAAATGTATTGAAGGGGTAATACACGTTCCTGTTCAACTGTTATGACAAGATAACACATTTAACAGAACTAATAGCACATCAAAATAAATCGCACGATAAATGCATGAGTCCCATACAAAAGAATGTGTTTATTAATTTGATTTGAATGTTTGTACCACGAAAAACAAATATGCACAGTTCCAGGAGTTTAAAATTGTAACTTTACCTTGCCCCCTTTGTAAACAGGGTAGCAAGGTAAAGTTAACCATGATAAAAACTATCGAAGCCCAGCTCCGTCCTGAATTTCAGCAGCACACGTGCTGGATTGGAATGTAAGAAAGACACATTAAAAACTACTCCCTGGTAAGCATATCATTCTTATGTTTTTTCACTTAAGTGGAATGACAAACATATCCCACACTATAGACATACCCACGCTTGTGCTTACTGTTATGGTTTTAATGACTAATCATGTATTCGTCCAATCTGAGTTACAACATTTGAACTGTTGGGGGTTTAGACTGAGGCAGGGGAATGTTTTTGCTTTAGTTTTGGTTTCACTTTCCATAACTGTTTTTCCCCCTGCAGTGTGGGAAACACCACCACCTAACTCGTGTACCTAACCCTGACACATCCATGCGGCACTTGTGAGTGTATCTTTCCCCGAGACAACCACACAGTCTTGTTCTTTTGAGTATTTTCCATGATTGATATGCTGCTGAATATTGCATTGTTAAGCCTAATGCATTACTCACCTTGGAAGTGAGTGAATAAGCCACAGTCTTTTGTGGCTACAATTCGCTAATAACACTGAGTTTCTCGTACCACATTTTTTCCCCTGTTTAAAATAATTACAGTATTGTTTTAACTCCATAGTTTGAATGAGCAGTTTCTAGATGCACAGGAAAAAAGGGCCGATCCCTGTTAACATGGTTATTGTGCCTTTAAGTAAAGCCGTTGGTGTAAGTGTTCCCAGACCCTCCAGGTTTTAAAGGTTGTATATTTTTTTTTTTTTTTTTTTAAAATCGGGTTGGCACAGTTGATGTTTGTAACGTAAAACATTGGTTCAACAACACACTAAATTAGGAGCGTGTTTTGTGTATGACTGTTTGTTTGGTTTGGCCTAAACAGAACCCCAGTGACCTGATCTCACCTTTTTAAATTCTACGTTTTAGACTTTGTAACTGATTATTATATATATATATATATATATATATATATATATATATATATATATATATATATATATATATATATATATATATATATATATATATATAATTATACAGTACTGTGCAAAAGTTTTAGGCAGGTGTGAAAAAATGCTGTAAAGTAAGAATGCTTTCACAAATAGACATGCTAATAGATTATATTTATCAATTAACTAAATGCAAAGTGAGTGAACAGAAGAAAAATCTAAATCAAATCCATATTTGGTGTGACCACCCTTTGCCTTCAAAACAGCATCAATTCTTCTAGGTACACTTGCACAAAGTCAGGGATTTTGTAGGCATATAGTCAGGTGTATGATTAAACAATTATACCAAACAGGTGCTAATGATCATCAATTGAATATGTAGGTTGAAATACAATCATTAACAGAAACAGCTGTGTAGGGGGAATAAAACTGGGTGAGGAACAGCCAAACTCAGCTAACAAGATGAGGTTGCTGAAGACAGTTTACTGTCAAAAGTCATACACCATGGCAAGACTGAGCACAGCAACAAGACACAAGGTAGTTATACTGCATCAGTAAGGTCTCTCCCAGGCAGAAATTTCAAGGCAGACAGGGGTTTCCAGATGTGCTGTCCAAGCTCTTTTGAAGAAGCACAAAGAAACGGGCAACGTTGAGGACCAGAGACGCAGTGGTCGGCCAAGGAAACTTACTGCAGCAGATGAAAGACACATCATGCTTACTTCCCTTCGCAATCGGAAGATGTCCAGCAGGGCCATCAGCTCAGAACTGGCAGAAAACAGTGGGACCCTGGTACACCCATCTACTGTCCGGAGAAGTCTGGTCAGAAGTGGCTTTCATGGAAGACTTATGGCCAAAAAGCCATACCTCCGACGTGGAAACAAGGCCAAGCTACCAACTATGCACTAAAACACAGGAACTGGGGTGCAGAAAAATGGCAGCAGGTGCTCTGGACTGAGGAGTCAAAATTTGAAATATTTGGCTGCAGCAGAAGGCAGTTTGTTCGCTGAAGGGCTGGAGAGCGCATTAACGAATGAGTGTCTGCAGGCAACAGTGAAGCCTGGTGAAGGTTCCTTGCAAGTTTGGGGCTGCATTTCTGCAAATGGAGTTGGGGATTTGGTCAGAATTAATGGTCTCCTCAATGCTGAGAAGTACAGGCAGATACTTATCCATCATGCAATACCATCAGGGAGGCATCTGATTGGCCCCAAATTTATTCTGCAGCATGACAACAACCCCAAAAATACATTGAAAGTCACTAAGAACAATCTTCAGCGTAAAGAACAAGGAGTCCTGGAAGTGATGGTATGGCCCCCACAGAGCCCTGATCTCAACATCATCGAGTCTGTCTGGGATTACATGAAGAGAGAGAAGCAACTGAGGCTGCCTAAATCCACAGAAGAACTGTGGTTAGTTCTCCAAGATGTTTGGGCCAACCTACCTGCCGAAGTTCCTTCAAAACTGTGTGCAAGTGTACCTAGAAGAATTGATGCTTGATGCTATTTTGAAGGCAAAGGGTGGTCACACCAAATATGGATTTGATTTAGATTTTTCTTCTGTTCACTCACTTTGCATTTAGTTAATTGATAAATATAATCTATTAGCATGTCTATTTTTGAAAGCATTCTTACTTTACAGCATTTTTTCACACCTGCCTAAAACTTTTGCACAGTACTGTGTGTGTGTGTGTGTATATATATATATATATATATATATATATATATATATATATATATATATAATATATATATAAAAATTTAAAAAAATAAATTACACATAGTGGCTCTCAAAAGTATTCACCCCCTTGGGCTTTTCCACATTTTACTGTGGTACAACATGGGGAGGAGAATGGATTTAATTAGGAGTTTTTGCCACTGATAAACACAAGTCCATAATGTCAAAGTGAAATTAAAATTTACAAATTGTTCTTAATTACAAATATAAAACCGAAAATAATTGATTGCATAAGTATTCACCCCCTTTGCTATGACACACCTAAATAAGCTCTGGTGCAAGCAATTGTTTTTAGAAGTCCCAATTAGTTGAATGGAGTCCACCTGTGTGCAATTTAAAGTGTTTCACATGATTTCAGGTTAAATACACCTGTCTCCGAGAGGTCCCACAGTTGGTTAGTACATTTCCTAACAAAAACTACATCAAGACGAAGGAACATTCAAAGCAAATCTGGAATAAGGTTCTTCAAAAGCACCAATTGGGGGTAGGATATAAGAACATTTCCAAGGCATTGAATATCCCCCGGAGCACAGTATAGTCCATTAAGAAATGGAGAGAATATGGCACAACTGTGAGTCTGTCTAGAACAGGCCGTCCTCAAAAACTGAGTATCTTGGCGAGAAGGGCACTAGTCAGGGAGGCCACCAAGAGGCTTATGGCAACTCTAAAGGAGTTAGTCTTCCACGGCTGAGCTGGGAGACGCTGTGCATATGGCAACAATAGCCCGAGTGCTTCACAAAACTGGCCTGTATGGGAGAGTGGCAAAAAGAAAACCATTGTTGAAAAAAACTCACATCAAATCTCTGCTAGAGTTTGCCAGAAGGCATGTGGGAGACTCTGAGACCAAGTGGAAGAAGATTCTATGGTCTGATGAGACCGAAATAGAGCTTGTTAGCCTCCACGCTAAGCTCTATGTTTTGCGCAAGCCTAACACCGCACATTATCCTGAGAACACCATCCCTACCGTGAAGCATGGTGGTGGCAGCATCATGCTATGGGGATGCTTCTCTGTGTCGGGGCCTGGAAAGCTTGTGAAGATCGAGGGCAAAATGGATGCAGCAAAGTACAGAGAAATCCTGGAGGAAAACTTACTGGTCTGCAAGAGCCCTGGGACTTGGGAGAAGATTCATCTTCAAAGCAGGACAATGACCCCAAACATGCAGCCAGAGCCACACTGGAGTGGCTTAAACAAAAAGGTCAGTGACCTGGAGTGGCCCAGTCAAAACCCAGACCTCAATCCAATTGAGAATATGGGAAGAGTTGACGGAGCTTGAGCAATTTTGCAAAGAAGAATGGGCAAAAATTGCAGTGTCAAGATGTGCAAAGCTGGTAGAGACTTATCCAAATAGACTCGTGGCAGTAATTGCTGCCAAAGGTGCCTCTACCAACTATTGACTCAAGGGGGTGAATACTTATGCAATCAATTATTTTCTGTTTTGTATTTGTAATTTAGAACAATTTGCAGATTTTATTTTTCACTTTGACATTATGGACTTTTTTTGTTTATCAGTTGCAAACTCCTAATTAAATCCATTTTGATTCCATGTCCAAAATTTGGGAAAGTCCAAGGGGGGTGAATACTTGAGAGCCACTGTGTGTGTGTGTGTGTGTGTGTGTATATATGATATATATACTCTCTCTCTCGCCTATATTAACTGTTTTCGCTTGCGGTTATAGAAGCTGTTCTCACAATAGTACAATATTTGCTTCCAAATGTAGCTTAAATTAAGTTGTGTTAATCACAATTCATACACATTTGTAAGAAGTTAGTTCAACATTGTTTCTATTTAAATGTTAACTCAGATACGGCTAAGTAGCTTGCATTATTTAGTCTTCATTTACAGGTTTTGTTAAATAATGACTACATGCATTACTGTTTGTCAATAAAATTGCAGTTTCTTCAGTTTTTAAAAGGTTGTTTTTAATTTAACCAAATTTATCTTTTTGTAAATAGTGTATTTGTCCATAGCTTAAGGTAGGGCCTATATTTCTGTAAAATGTTTAATTTGTTTGCGTTTCATAGAAGAGAAACCCACTGATGCATCTAGTTTTTCTTCAGCAAACGAGACAAATGTCAGGGGTCAAGTTACTGGGTTGCTGGGGTTAGGATTGATCAGTTTTTTTGCCAAATTTGGTTTTATTTTCAACATTGTTTTAAGCCAACAGGTATCACTTAAAATAAAGCAACCTGTTAAACATGTTAATTGTATATGCAGTTTCAGTACCAGTCAATGGTAATAAGAAAGCGTCTCCTGACGATCTGAAAACTTCTCTGTGCATTTTACACAGGTTAAGAAAGATTTAAATAGTATTCCTTTCGTAAGTAATGAAGTAACGACATTTCATTTGATCAGGAAAGGAATAAGATTTAATCTATTACACTTTATATGTCTCAGCTAACTCAAACTCCAAGCAAAATTAGCCTTTGTAAAATACATAGTTATCTAATTTACATTGTCGGATGCTTTTTCATGATTATTGATTGGTACTGAAAAATGGAATAGGCAGGACATTTCATCATGCAATTAACACATTTAACAGGTTCCATTCTGTTTTAAGTGATGGCTGTCCGCTTACAGCATGTTTTAAGGGGAAATTTGGAAATACAACTATTCAGAGAAACTTAAAGGGTTTTCCTCCATGGTTTACTATTTACCATACTTGTAACTACTTCAAAAGGAAATTCCTGTTTCTGCAATCGGGACCGCTTCTAAACAAAACTCAAAGCTGATTTAGTGGGCTTCATTTATTGCTCAGTCAAAAGATATTTAACGTAACAAAGTTTACAAACAAGAGGAGGCCATTCAGCCCATCTTGCTCGTTTGGTTGTTAGTAGTTTTATTGATCCCAGAATCTCATCAAGCAGCTTCTTGAAGGATCCCAGGGTGTCAGCTTCAACAACATTACTGGGGAGTTGGTTCCAGACCCTGGCTTCTGTTCTGAATGCCCCTTTTATCTAATCTCCATTTGTGACCCCTGGTCCTCGTTTCTTTTTTCAGGTCAAAGTTCCCTGGGTCAACCGTCAATACCTTTTAGGATTTTGAATGCTTGAATCGGATCACCGCGTAGTCGTCTTTGTTCAAGACTGAATAGATTCAAGTCTTTTAGCCTGTCTGCATACAACATGCTTTTTAAACCTGGGATAATTTCTGGTTGCTCTTCTTTGCACTCTTTCTAGAGCAGCAATATCCTTTTTGTAACAAGGTGACCAGAACTGAACACAATATTCTAGGTGAGGTCTTACTAGTGCATTGTGAAGTTTTAACATTACTTCCCTTGATTTAAATTCAACACTTCTCACAATATATCTGAGCATCTTGTTGGCCTTTTTTATAGCTTCCCCACATTGTCTAGATGAAGACATTTCTGAGTCAACATAAATTCCTAGGTCTTTTTCATAGTTTCCTTCAATTTCATTATCTCCCATATGATATTTATAATGCACATTTTTATTGCCTGTGTGCAGTACTTTACACTTGTCATTTGCCATGTGTCTGCCCAGTTCTGAATGCTGTCTAGATCATTTTGAATGACCTTTGCTGCTGCAACAGTGTTTGCCACTCCTCCTATTTTTGTGTCGTCTGCAAATTTAACAAGTTTGCTTACTATACCAGAATCTAAATCATTAATGTAGATTAGGAATAGCAGAGGACCTAATACTGATCCCTGTGGTACACCACTGGTTACCTCGCTCCATTTTGAGGTTTCTCCTCTAATCCGTACTTTCTGTTTTCTTCATGTTAACCACTCCCTTGGAAATTGTAATGCTCAAGTACTCGTCTTGAGCAACAATAGATCTAAACAAAATCCCACCGCCACTATCACAGACCGCAGACTTTTTTTTTTTTTTTTAAATCTGTGCTTTTTTAAAATTCCAAAGTATTGTGTTTTATCCCTGGTAATTGCCTCTTCCAGACGTCAAGTATTAACTTTTTTTTCCAATTGTAAGCCTATCTCACTTTCACGCTGTACAGTGGGTGTTTTTAAACCATATAATTTTGGGCAAAGTTACTTAACTTCAACCAAAAAAACCCTACAAACAAATCTAATAGGTTCCTGTTTTTGTTAATTGAATCTAAGACACACACTATTCTAAAACAAACTATCCAAAATGTGTTCAATATGTATATAGTTATATCACTAGCAACTTTTACTTACAACCATAAATATGAACATGTCAATATATACTTTTGTGTAGGGTGGTTTGTTTTTCTTTTTTTTTCTCCTCCCCCAACTTTGTTAAGTGTTTTGTGGCAATGTTATTTAGGGTTTATTTGTTTAGAAAATACTAACCAGGGCTGCCTGTACCAGAATGTAATATAGTGTATGTAGATATGGTTTAAACGCTGACATTGCAAAGAGTTTAAATGTTAAATTTACTTTACCAAAAGCACATCCCTAGTAAGGTGTGTGTGTGTTTGTGTGTGTGTGTGTGTGCATTTTAATTCTCTCTTTTAATATTTTGATCACTAAAATTGCATTCCCTGCCTCAAGATGGCTTCACATGGACATGTATGGACCTCTCAGAACTACATTCATCCTCCTTCCCACCTTGAGGCAGGGAATGCAATTTAAAGTTTTAAATGGTCAAAATGTAAAAAATTTAATGCACATACCTTACGTAAACAGTTGTAGCAACACATGCGAACATGCAACGCAATAAAATAAAAAGGTCCTTCTGTACCCTTTTATATATTTCATCGGAAGCTGGAAAATGTGTTTTGTGCCAATAAACATTGCATTGTGTTACGAAGGTAACTTGTGGCATGTTTTACATTCCCTTATTTCAAGCTCTGTGTCTTTAGGTTATGTCATTTGAAATTGATCGACTGTGAAAGCCCAAAATCAAATCTGGTAAAAACATAATCCACTTTTATACTGTAGTGGAAGAGTGTGTCTAGAGAGGTATTCCGTAAATATTGTCCTGTTTCTTTTTTTACAGAAGTTTCTTAAAGCGAAAGTAAAACAAAATTGGTTCTGTGGCTGAATACTTGTTAATTTAGGTGACAAATAACAAACAGATTTAAGCTATGTGGGCAGAAATGTGTGTGTCTCGCTCTCTGCATTTTAAACACCTAAAAGCACAATATACAAAGTCATTGGGTTGCAGAAGAAAAAGGTCATCAGTAAGCATTTTACAAAATATGTTGCTGTGAACTACCTACAGTTTTTAAAAAAACAAAAAAACAAAACAAAAAAAAAAACTGAATATTGATGTATAAAAGCACATGTTTTGTAGTACTGCTCTTGTATGAGTAACCTAGCTCTACCTGTATATTTAACGTACCATAAAACTTCAAATAATCGCCGGTCTCCAGTACTTGCCAAGTCTGTACTGTTGTGTTTAAACTGTCAAAATGAACAGTTGCATTAAATGTAGAACAAAGAAAGACGTGCGTTAACAAAAGGCCCTGAAAACTTGAAAGAAATTTAAATGAAGCAATAAGCTCAATAATTAAGCTAAAAAGGAAGTGAAAAGGTTAGGTTTTTTGTTAACTCCAATAACCCTATTTTCTTTCCCCAGTCATCAGAGTGCCTAAATAAGCATGGTAATTTACCATAATAAAAAACAAAAAGAGAATGTATAACATAAATAGCAACCAGATAGTCAACGAAAGAACACATTATTCAAATTATTTGTCTTATTATATATTTAAGGTAAAAGGCGACTTTTTTTATTTCCCCGTTAAACGTGCTCACGGCTAGAATGTTCTGCAGCCCGGCTGTACAGAATTCCTGGGGAGAACCCTGGTAATTTTGTATATTTTATTGTTAATCTTTAAACAGTTTGAAACATTTGCGTGTGTTGGGTGCCAACAGTATGAACATATATTTCACATTAACACAGTATTCCATGCAGTTTTGCAACAAAGATTCGTTGCTGGTTAATTTTTATTGTCCATGCTTGCCAATGTACACATTTTGAGAGAACAATAAATAAATGTGTTCAAGCATGATACTTGCTGCTTTTATTAATTTTAAAACCATGTTTGTTTCTTTTGTGCTGCAACCTTATCTTTAATACATGCTTATGTTCTGATATTTACAGAGCTGTCGAGTGGATTTTACTGTATTACAATACAAATTCTTATTAACCACTGACACAACCTTGTATGACGTTGCTGGAATGTTGTAATGTATTTGTTTCTATAAGGTTGTTGTGCAGGCAGATTTTTCATGATTGCATCTGAAGTATTTGCAGGTGTTGGTGATCTTGCATAATAAACGCAGAGTCTAAAATAGTTGCCGGTATCCAATAGGCGCCGGGGCTACTGGCAAATATTGTAAAAACGCTGGGGCAGCACAGACTGCACTGAATGAAAATAAATTAGATTAGGAGGCATATTTCTGCAAAGTTAACCCTATAGCCCAGTGGTTTTTAGAACCTTAAAGTTTACAAACGAGAGGAGGCCATTCAGTCCATCTTGCTACTTTGGTTGTTTAGTAGCTTATTGATCCCAGAATCTCATAAAGCAGCTTCTTGAAGGATCCCAGGGTGTCAACTTCAACAACATTACTGGGGAGTTGGTTCCAGACCCTCACAATTCTCCGTGTAAAAAAAGTGCCTCCTATTCTGTTCTGAATGCCCCTTTATCTAATCTCCATTTGTGACCTCTGGTCCTTGTTTCTTTTCAGGTCAAAAGTCCCCTGGGTTGACATTGTCTAACAACTGTCGTTTTATTGTTCCATTAAAATATATAAGCAGAGCAAACTCTTATTTAAGGACCATTCACGAAGAGAAAGGGCAGATAAATCCCAGATATATATATTGACAGCCGTGGAGGCAAAAACTAAACATTTATGGCTATCTAAACCCACCGTAATGGATGAGAAGGCCATATTCACCCTTTATGTGTACAAGATGACCTGGAGGGATGTGACAGGATGGCTGCAGGGAGGAACTCAGACCAGAACTAGAAACACACAGAGCAGACAGAGACTTGGGGTTTTGGTGAAGCTGAGCGCGTGATGGCGCTCAGCGTTTAATAATCAAACAGAAAATAAAAGGTTTGTACACAAAACAGAAACAGGACACGGCACTTTCGCCAAAATAAATATATAAACAAAACGGACTAAACAGTAACAAACGGTGGACGGACAGACACACAAACACGGTGAGTAAATAAATAAAACAAGTATCGTGCTGGTACTACCAGCACGCGATAGCAATTGTTATAAATATTTCTCTCTCTCTCTCTCTCTCTCTCTCTCCGCTTCTCCACTCACGAACACCCAACCCCGAAAGTGAGTGAAAACATACAGCTTTTATGCAGTTGTACCGAGACTCGATTGCTAGTCAATCATTCAATTGGAATCTCTGTACAACTGCACGTGAATTAATTAAAGTGCAATTCCCGTGCTCACATATTATTACTTTTTACTTGCACGTGATGTGATTTGTGCCCTCCTCGTGCCTAAATACAAATCTACAATTTAAACACATGTGAAACACAGACCCGCTTATATCCCGTGTACCAATGCCTATACACCAACATTTACACACAACACGTAACACAAAATACACACAGGGGGCACTTTGCCACATATACCCCCTTGTGCAAAGCACACATGGCCTCAATGGCCACCTCCCCTCAGTCCCAAAGTCCCGAAGAGGGGAAGCAAGTTGTTTCTGGGGTGGCCATGGTGGAATGTCCGCACCCCCAATTCTTCGTGGCCGGCAGCTCCCTCTTCCGGGCTTCAGCCACACTATCTCCTGCCGCGAAAGTGCAGCTGGGGAGCTGGTCTCCTGACCTCCCCCTTCTTCATGGCCGGCAGTTCCCCTCCGTGGGGCTCCGACCACACAACCTCCGGCAGCGAAACTGCTGCGGGGAAGCTGGTCTCCTGACCTCCCCTTCTTCATGGCCGGCAGTTCCCTCCGTGGGGCTCCGCCACACACCCTCCGCAGCGAAACTGCTGCGGGGAAGCTGGTCTCCTGACCTCCCCCTTCTTCATGGCCGGCAGTTCCCTCCGTGGGGCTCCGCCACACACTCCGCAGCGAAACTGCTGCGGGGAAGCTGGTCTCCTGACCTCCCCTCTTCATGGCCGGCAGTTCCCTCCGTGGGGCTCCGCCACCCACCTCCGCAGCGAAACTGCTGCAGGGGAGCTGGTCTCCTGACCTCCCCCTTCTTTGTGGCCGCCAGCTCCCTCCGTGGGGCTCCGCCACCGTGTTTCCTGCCACGGAAATGCGGCTGGGGAGCTGGTCTCCTGACCTCCCCTTTCTTCATGGCCGGCAGCTCCCTTCATGGGGCTCCGCCACAGTGTAGCCACCCCAGGCTAAGCAGGATCCCTGGCGACCCCAGGTGACGGCAGCAGCAGCGGACCCTCGGGAGGCGACGGCAGCAGCAGCGACCCTCGGGAGGCGACGGCAGCAGCAGCGACCCTCGGGAGGCGAACTCGGGAGGGGAGCCCCTGGCCATAGAGGCGGCAGCGGAGCTCCACTTCTCCCTCGCACCCTGCACCCTGTGTGGAGCAAAAGGCAGCCCCAGGCGATGCGGAGCGACAGGCAGCCCCAGGCGATGCGGAGCGGCTGGCAACCCCAGGCGATCGCGGAGCGGCTGGCAACCCCGGCGAGCGCGGAGCGGCTGGCAACCCCTGGCGATGCGAGGCAAGCATCCTTGGGCGAAGCGAGGCAGGCATCCTTGGGCGCAGCGAGGCAGGCATCCTTGGGCGTAGCGAGGCAGGCAGTCAGGACAAGCTGGGGTGCGGGTTTTGGCCCTCTTCTCGGCCACTGCGGCCGGGCGGTTCTTCCCCATGCTTTCCTCAGCAGCCTATGCAAGGGCTGCTGAGGACCGCCAGCATCTAGTCCTGGTCCTTCTGGTGACGGGAGAGGCAGCTCCTGCTCCTCTCCTCGTGATGGTGGGGAAGTGATACCAGCAGGCATTCATCCTCTGCTGGTGGGGAAGTGATACCAGCAGGCATTCATCCTCTGCTGGTGGGGAAGTGATACCAGCAGACATTCCTCCTCTGCTGGTGGGGTTGGCGGAGGCAGAGGCAGCTCCTGCTGCTCTGCTCCTGCCGATGGAGGTGGCGGAGGCAGAGGCAGCTCCTGCTGCTCTGCTCCTGCCAGTGAAGGTGGCGGAGGCAGAGGCAGCTCCTGCTGCTCTGCTCCTGCCAGTGAAGGTGGCGGAGGCAGAGGCAGCTCCTGCTGCTCTGCTCCTGCCGGTGGAGGTGGCGGAGGCAGAGGCAGCTCCTGCTGCTCTGCTCCTGCCAGTGGAGGTGGGAGCGGTGTAGTCTCCTGGCGGCGGAGGTGGGAGCAGCGTGTAGTCTACCCTTGTTTCAGGGGACTGGTGCGGCCCTCCCCTCTTGCAGGGGACTGGTGCGGCTCCGCCTGGAAGGGGAGACCAGCAGGCATTCACCCTCTGCTGGTGGACAGGGACCCAGCAGGCATTCACCCTCTGCTGGTGGACAGGGACCCAGCAGGCATTCACCCTCTGCTGGTGGACAGGGACCCAGCAGGCATTCACCCTCTGCTGGGGACAGGGACCCAGCAGGCATTCACCCTCTGCTGGGGGACAGGGACCCAGCAGGCATTCACCCTCTGCTGGTGGAGGAGGCAGAGGCAGCTCCTGCTGCTCTGCTCCTGGCGGTGGAAGTGGCGGAGGCGGGACCAGCAGGAATTCACCCTCTGCTGGTGGAGGTGGGAGCTGCAAGCAGTCCTCCCATGGCAATGGAGGTGGAACCAGCAGGAATTCACCCTCTGCTAGTGGAGACTGGGGCGGTCTACCTTCCCCTTTTTGGGCCGTGGACGCACCGACTCCTCCCTCTTGGGCTGTGGACGCACCGACTCCTCCCTCTTGGGCTGTGGACGCACCGACTCCTCCCATTCAGGCGTTGGACGCACCGACTCCTCCCACTCAGGCGTAGGACGTTCGGGCTCCTCCCACTCAGGCGTAGGACGTTCGGGCTCCTCCCACTCAGGCGTAGGACGTTCGAGCTCCTCCCACTCAGGCTGTGGAGGCAAAACCAGCAGGCATTCTTCCTCTGCTGGTGGAGACTTGGGCGGTGGACACTCCGCCTTCCTCTTCCCCTTTCCCCTTCTCTGCCTCCTCCTCACCTTCCTCTCCTGGGCCAGTTCCTCCTCTCCCTCTTGGTAGGGGCAGTGCACCACTGGGTGCCCGAACTCCCCACAGGCAAGCCTTGGTCCTCTAGACCACCGAGGAGGATCTCCAGATCCTGGCAGCCATCTCTCCAGTTCCAGCCTTCCATTTTTCCCCTTTTATTTAAAAAAAAAAACAAAACAAACAAACAAAAAAAAACTGCGGTTCCCGCTCTGGCCTGAGTCCTGGAGGCGCTGTTATCCCGGTTCTGACACCACGTGTGACAGGATGGCTGCAGGGAGGAACTCAGACCAGAACTAGAAACACACAGAGCAGACAGAGACTTGGGGTTTTGGTGAAGCTGAGCGCGTGATGGCGCTCAGCGTTTAATAATCAAACAGAAAATAAAAGGTTTGTACACAAAACAGAAACAGGACACGGCACTTTCGCCAAAATAAATATATAAACAAAACGGACTAAACAGTAACAAACGGTGGACGGACAGACACACAAACACGGTGAGTAAATAAATAAAACAAGTATCGTGCTGGTACTACCAGCACGCGATAGCAATTGTTATAAATATTTCTTTCTCCTCTCTCTCTCTCTCTCTCACACCCGTTCTCCACTCACGAACACCCAACCCCGAGTGAGTGAAAACATACAGCTTTTATGCAGTTGTACCGAGACTCGATTGCTAGTCAATCATTCAATTGGAATCTCGGTACAACTGCACGTGAATTAATTAAAGTGCAATTCCCCGTGCTCACATATTATTACTTTTTACTTGCACGTGATGTGATTTGTGCCCTCCTCGTGCCTAAATACAAATCTACAATTTAAACACATGTGAAACACAGACCCGCTTATATCCCGTGTACCAATGCCTATACACCAACATTTACACACAACACGTAACACAAAATACACACAGGGGGGGCACTTTGCCACAAGGGAACATTATCGGTTCCAGTCATCCTCACTGAAATTAACTTTGGTACCGGTGTAGTAGTGTTTTGAGTTTGGCTCCCAATGTGGTACTCACACACTGTGTGTGTGTGTGTGTGTGTCCTGATTTCAATTTACTTACATTAAACTGAGTGTGGATAAATATTATTTTTATTAAGACTCAAGTGCAACAACTTTGAGAGGTGTTGCTATACTGGTTGTAAATTTATCACACCACAGCCATTCTGTTATGCTTTGCCTGCAATTGTTTGCAAGTTGAAGTACATCTATGACGTTCTTGGTGAGAAGAGGTGTAAGTTTCCACAGTTAATGGACTGACTTTCTGATAATTACACATTTAGAAACCAAACCAGGTAACTACAGACCAATAAGCCTGACTTGTATGTAAACTTTTATGGAAACTAATAATCTAAAATGGAAAATAACCTATGTGGTAACAATATCCTGGGCGTCGGCATGGTTTTAGGGAAGGGAGATCGTGTCTAACTAACCTGTTTGATTTTTTTTTTGAGGATGCAACATCGACAATGGATAATTGCAAAGCATACAACATGGTTTATTTAGATTTCCAGAAAGCTTTTGACAAAGTCCCGCATAAAAGATTCATTTTCAAACTGAATGCAGTAGGGATTCAAGGAAATGCATGCACATGGATAGGGGCGTGGTTAACATGTAGAAAACAAAGTACTGATTAGAGGAGAAACCTCAAAATGGAGCGAGGTAACCAGTGGAGTACCACAGGGATCAGTATTAGGTCCTCTGCTATTCCTAATCTACATTTAATGATTTAGATTCTGGTATACTAAGCAAGCTTGTTAAATTTGTAGACTGCACAAAAATAGGAGGAGTGGCAAACACTGTTGCCGCAGCAAAGGTCATTCAAAATGATCTAGACAGCATTCAGAACTGGGCAGACACATGGCAAATGACATTTAATAGAGAAAAGTGCAAAGTATTGCACGCAGGCAATAAAAATGTGCATTATAAATATCATATGGGAGATACTGAAATTGAAGAAGAGATCTATGAAAAAGACCTAGGAGTTTTATGTTGACTCAGAAATGTCTTCATCTAGACAATGTGGGGAAGCTATAAAAAAGGCCAAGATGCTCGGATATATTGTGAGAAGTGTTGAATTTAAATCAAGGGAAGTAATGTTAAAACTTTACAATGCATTAGTAAGACCTCACCTAGAATATTGTGTTCAGTTCTGGTCACCTTGTTACAAAAAGGATATTGCTGCTCAACCAGAATTATCCCGGGTTTAATCTATTCAGTCTTGAACAAAGAAGACTACACAGTGATCTGATTCAAGCATTCAAAATCCTAAAAGGTATAGACAATGTCGAGCCAGGGGACTTCTTTGACCTGAAAAAAGAAACAAGGACCAGGGGTCACAAGTGGAGATTAGATAAAGGGGCATTCAGAACAGAAAATAGGAGGCACTTTTTTACACGGAGAATCGTGAGGGTCTGGAACCAACTCCCCAGTAATGTTGTTGAAGCTGACACCCTGGGATCCTTCAAGAAGCTGCTTGATAAGATTCTGGGATCAATAAGCTACTAACAACCAAACGAGCAAGATGGGCTGAATGGCCTCCTCATTTGTAAACTTTCTTATCTGTCTGGATTCACAGGCCTTTCTCTATTTGTCAGCTGTTACTATTTAATAGCACAGCAATGGATGAATTAAGTAGAGAATTTTAATGCTGACTTTGTCAAAATGCAACACAACAATAAAATGCAACACAACAAAATAAAAAATGAAATGCTGAATTAGTTTAATGGGGACAACGATTTTACAAAACAAAAAAGTCCCATATGCAACCATGAACTTTAAGAACTTGGTTTGAGTCAACAATGTCCCTGGCTAGTTTCACAGTCACTAATTAGAATAAATTGGGTCTCCTGGTGCTAACAAATAATGGAACAAAAAACTACATCAGATAAAATGTTCACAGAGGAGAGTGGAACGAAATAGAAAAAAATGCACACAGTAATGAGTTATTTGTCTTTATATACATACAATACATTCATATATCATTAGAAACATCAACATAAGACAATAAATGATGTGTATTACAAAATTTATAGCAATTTAGCCGTACATTGTACGGTAGAATGAGGTCCGATTCTGAGCAGCTGCTTGCTGTACAGGTTTTTCGCCGCTGTGGAAAAGAGAGAAGATAATTATAGTAGTAACAATAGCAATGCATGGAACAGTTCAGACATCCAAAAGAAGCTAAACAAAAGTGCATCTCAAATGTTTAATGAAGTTTTATCAAGTGAAGGAAGGATATTTGGTTAAAAACTTCTAAGGTTCCCTGTATTTTTACATCAGGCTATACTGTATATAAATCTTATTTCACATTTATTGAATCCCATTGAAATACTCTTCAGGTTATATCACTGTGCCAACTGTTCTGAATAACTCACTATGTAGCTTCTAACATTTGCAGACTTTAACAGTACATTAAATGGGAATGCAATTTTCTATCTTTTAATGTAAAATACCTTGTTGTAATATGAAAGACTGGAGATGGCTAGGGTCCAAGTTCAGCGTTATATCCAGATTTTTTGGGAGAAAGCACTAGCAATTTTAACTAAACACAGACAACAATAAAGAACCACCATGAGTCTTCTAGTACCTCGCAATCCACTGCATAAGAAAAGGTTAACTGATCCAAAGACATTTCTTGACCACCTAGGAAACGGAACGGTCTGCTTGTAAACATCGCCAATGGGTTTGTTAATTACTGTATTCCATTAATCAGCAGCTCTCGGGCTCTTTTCAGGAAGTCTGTATATTTCAATATTATTAATGTTATAGTGGAGTCTTCTCCTGCTACTCAGCTGTCTGGTCAATTGGGATTTTTCCTAGGATAGCTTTTTAAACAATTGTTTCAATCTTCGCCAAGATAAATAAGGTCAGACTAGCCAATCTACAATAAATCACAGCGATGAAATGAATAATCCAGGTTGGTTACAAAATGTCAGACAAGCTAAAGCAGTTCAAAGCCAGGGAAAGACCAAATTTAGAGAACAGTGATAATACAATATCTCTCCAATTTGTGTTCACACTGGGTCTGTTTGGAGGCTTTGGTGCACATTCTGCATGGTTCGGTACGTTTGGTGTGAAATGTGAACAACAAAGTCTGCTTGGGAAACGAACCTTAGCAAGTCCACCTGAAGAGCAAACGTGATTAAAATGGTTAATCGTCACGTTTTTGCTATTGTATTATTTTTAGAAGTACAACACTGTATCGGTGTACTCTACAAGTTAATAACAGAGTAATGTATTAGGTTGTATAAGCGCCATTCAAAAATAAAACAATTATATGGATTATTTGTTTAATCATTCTGATTGTGTGTGTACCATATGTTCAATTGGTAATAGCTGTCTTTTTAAATCTGGCTTTTTGTACATTTAACATGTTGACTAGCTGACAATAAAGAAAATAATGAGTTATGATCTGCAATAAACCCGATGTTTTAAATTTTAAAACTATTGTGTTATAATACTGTTATTTTAACGGCTTCAGGAGTTGTTACGACGTCTTTTATTTACAATAGTTGCCGGCAGACGCAGAGTTTATTCGAGACAGGCGATTATTTGAGACCCGGGAATTATCTGAGGTTTTACGTTTAATTAATAAAGTGCTCCCCCAGTGCTTTCTTCCGCAGCAATGTGTAAGAATCTAAAACATGCTATATTAAAAACCGGAGCAATACATCAATATCTGCCTTCTTTCAAGATGCTGGCAGGATATTGTAAACAGTGTGAATGCAGCCTGAACACAAAATCAAAATATACTTACAAGCAGATTTTCTTTTTCTGGTCTTTGCCCCTGCACTGCCTTTGTTCGGTACTTCCAGTACATCCAGGTTGTCTGATTAGAAACAGAACGTTAATCCCAATCGAATGCATAAGGGTTACCTGATCTAACGCAATTTCTTTCACCGATTAGCTAGGAAACGGGTTCATTTTGTAGCTTTGATTTTGTATTTTTACAGCTGTGACCAATCTATAAGATTTATTATACTCTGCCTTGTTTTACCGTTCTATGCGTTTAGTTTTGTATTTCTTGCTTGGTCTTATTAATATTTGTCAATTATTTTTTTATATTAATAAATATTGTTATAAGATTTATAATATAGTAAAATAAGTATGTCCGTGACACACAGGGAATGCGTGGTTTTAGTTTAACACTGTATACATGTACTTTTTTTCTATGAAGATGCTCACTCTCCACTGTCTATCCTAGACTGAATACAATGTAAATAAATAGATTATCCATTCACTTTGTTCACTGTTTCTCTCTTGTTTGTTCAGATATTTCTTCCAGCATTCATTAACAAATTGAAGAAAGTCTTCTTTGTTTATTGTGTTTTCAAATAATCCTTCGTCTGCAAATAAAAGCAGGTTATTTTGTTCAGCGCTCTGCTCCTTGGGGAATATGACCCCTGCACCATAATCGTAAGAAAAATCTGTTTCTTCTTGAAGATGTCTTAGAAACTTCTCTGCTGAGGTCACATTGAAGCTGTACAAAAAAACAGCAACGGCACGAGGAATCTTTTTCCAGTCATCGTGAAAATCAATCTCTCCTTCTTCATCCCAGGTGCATTCAGCTTTCTGTAGAAATTCTAAACCCATTTCATCTGTGGTTTAAATAATTGGTGTCTCCGACTCGTCAACAACAAAAGTCAAACAAACCCTCATTTAAAAACATTTCATCTGCGGTTTTAAATCTCAGTAGCGTCCCTCAGGAAATCCCCAAAACACGGGGTTAATCACTATTAATGTAATTGGTTATTTTTTAAAAAAAATACCAATTAAGTAGGTTTAATGACTAAGCCAATTTGAAACTAAATTAGCTTCAAATAACAGGTTTAACAATCAAGAAAGGCAAGTGTAAAGCGAGGGAGACACCAACATAAAAAGTAACAAATATTTAACAATTAACACATTAAAACTAGTCCATAATTTTAGCCCTTAATTTCTATCCACAAATACACTTAGCAGTAAAACAATAGTTATCACTCAGCAACTTGATAGTGGAAACCATACAGCTCTTCACATATAGAAGCACACTTTAAATATAGCAGCACACTTTAAATATAACAGCAAACAATGGTCAAAAAGAAAGAGCAATTCAGTCAGGCCCAAAGTACTATAGTGTTTTAAACCGTGCGTTTCACAAAGAGTAATTTTCACAAGCGCAATTCAAAGACTAATAAAGCTTAATATGCTTTTAAATAACACAGTTAAATAAGCAGCAATCTTCGTAGAAATACAAACGTCTATAGAGCACCATGCAACTCCAAATACAACACTTCAAAACAGCAGCAAATTGTGACTTTCATAGAAAACAAACGACAGACATAAAGCACCATATAGCTTTAAATGCTTAATTGTAAACACTCCAGTAGACACCATTTAATCAGTATACATGTTGCTAAAATCCGACTTTGATGTACCGTATATAGATAAATATGTTGTGGATAGACAATAAATACACAAAGTGATAGTAAAGAAAACGTTAGGTTACTTACCGTAACCCTGGTTCCCTGAAAGAAGACGACCACCAACATTATGTATGGGATATTCCTGCCCTTGAGGTAGGTATTGCTGAGCTCTCTATACCAGAGCTGCTGAAGGCCCCTTCCTGTGATGACGCACTCGGTCCCGCCCACCAAAGGTATAAAACCATCGCTCACCGGAAGATCTCCCTCTTTTTCCATCGAACCCATGAGGGAGACTGAAGCGACCTCATGGTTGGTGGTCGTCTTCTCTTTCAGGGAACCAGGGTTACGGTAGGTAACCTAACGTTCCCTTTCAATTCGAATACGACCACCAAACATTATGTATGGGATAATGTATACCAGAGCCGTTGCAAGGGAGAAGGAACGGCAGCATATGAGGGACGCACAAGCACTGTCTAACGCAGAGGTTAGCGGTGTGAACTTACACCCTCAAGGACCCTTGTGCCTACAGTAGACAAGGCAGGGTCTACCACATTAAGACGGTAGAACCTGGAGAAAGTATGCGGCGTAGCCCAGCTAGCCGCAGTACAAATATCAGACATCGAGGCACCTCTGAAGCGGACCCAAGATGTAGCCAACCCTCTAGTGGAGTGTGCGGCTACCCTACCAGGTGGGGGCAAGCCAGCACCATTATACCCAGTCAAGACTGTATTCACAATCCAATGTGACAGACACTGCTTAGAGAGAGGCTGTCCTAGGGTCCGTACCCTGTGACAGACGAAGAGCTGGTCAGATTGATGCCGAGTTCTTGTCCTATGCATGTAGCATCTCAATGCCCGCACTGGGCAGAGGAAATTCAATCTCTCATCCTCTGTTGATTCCACAGACTAATGATTAATGTGGAAGACTCTGATTATCTTGGGGAGGAAAGCAGGGTTGGTGCACAGAGACACCCTGATGCCATCCTCCCAAATACGCATGCAGGAGCTGTGCACAGACAGCGCCTGCAGCTCACTGACCGACTTGGCAGAGGTGATAGCCAAGAGGAAGGCTGTCTTCATAGACAAGTACTTCAGCTCTACGGAGTGTACAGGCTCAAACAGGGCCTTCAGTACAATATTAAGGCTCCATTCGGGGAGAACAGTCCTCGTGGGATGGCGTACTCGCTGAGCGCCTTTAAGAAACGGGTAGCCAAAAATGCACGCCCAGAGACAGTGAATCTACGGGGGCATGGCAAACAGAGATAGCCGCTAAATACACCTTCGAAGTGGAAGGTGACCTACCAGCATCAAGCAGTTCTTGCAGAAACTGTAAGATGACTGGCATAGGGCAAGATATGGGGTCATGGCTTCTAGCCAGACACCAAGCTGGAAATACCTCCACTTATAGGTATACAAGGACCTAGTGGAGTCTGCCCTAGCGCTTTGCAACGTACCCACAACCCCATCTTATAGCCCTAGGGCTAACCAGCAGTCCCTTTCAGGGGCCAAACCCATAGCCGGAACCTGCCCGGTTCCGGGTGGCAAAGAGAGCCGGGGCAACCACCGGTGCAGGTGGGGTCAGCTCTGGGGCCAGTGTTATCGGCTGAGCTGGGGCCAGAGCAAGGGTTTGAGCCTGCTGCCTGGCCAGGGGCTCCCAATGCCGCGTATGGCTCAGCAGTGTATTGAAGCATTCGGGCACCAAGGGTGCAAACGCACCAAGGACTCTGAGTGAGGTAGAATACAGTACTGGTGCACCGAAGGATCAGGGGGACCAAGTGCAGGTGTTATTGACATGCTGTGGCGCTAAGCACCGAGGCATGAAGCATCTAAACACAGAGGGCGCCGAAGCACTGAGAGGCGCCTAGCCTTAACCCCGTGAAGTCAACACAACCCGGGAGTGCATAGCATATACTGGGCTGGATACACAGGCTTGAGTTGCTGCAGTAGGCAATCAGGAGAGCAGTACAGTGAGCCCACGGTGCGGCACCACACACAGTACAGAGCGATGATAACCTGGTTGCGCAGCTGAGCTGGGTCCCGATGGAGGAATCGCGTTTATTTTTTTTATTTCTAAACTGCAAGGCAGTGAAATAAAACCACACATACAAGCAAGCTGTGAGGGTAATACAGCTGACACCACTGCAACACGGGTGAACTGGAATTTTTAAGCGCACAGAGAGGGTGGGCTGAGGCAGTCCAGCAGAGTCAACTCCACAGCGGGGCGCGGCAGAGCCGGGGTCTGGTGGAGGATCACGCGTCTCTTTCTTTTTAAACTGCAATAGCAGAGGAAAACACAAAACAGCGACCACTGTAAGGTTTTAAAGTAGACTGCAATCGCAAAGTGATGTAGGCTGTTAAACAGAAAAAGAGTAAACACAGCGCAGTAACTGGACAGGGTGTCTAGCCTGGACTATCTGCAGTAACACCACCGGGGCAGCGCGTACCCTACAGCGGAGTGGAGCACCGTCTAGAGGCAGAGGGTAACGAGGCACCTCAAGGGCGCTATGTGCACTGAGGTACTAGAAACCTGCCTACCGAGCACCGTGCGCACAGAGAACCGTGCACTATGTGCACCGCGTACCATGTAGAACTATGCGTTCCTGCAACTAGCATTGTAGCAGTGGGTACCAAGCACCGTGCGTACCAAGCACCGAGTACAAAGCACTATGTGCTCTGTGCACTGACGCTGAGGCACTGGGCACCGTGTGCCGTATGCACTTGTGCACCGAGATATATCAGTATCAAGGGCTATGTGTGCGCCGCGGTACCGCAGCACCGGGGGCCACTACGCAGAGTGCCTACCCTAACCTCGTGGTCACACACACCTGGTCAGCGCGTAGCATGCACCAGGGGGACACAAGGGCCAAAGCCACGGTAGGCGAGTTGAAGTAGACAGCAAAAACACGGTAGAAATATAGTATAAAGGAGAGCACACTGGAGAAATACTGTTGCAGCAAAGGTCATTCAAAATGATCTAGACAGCATTCAGAACTGGGCAGACACATGGCAAATGAAATTTAATAGAGAAAAGTGTAAAGTACTGCATGCAGGCAATAAAAATGTTCATTATAAATATCATATGGGAGATACTGAAATTGAAGAAGGAATCTATGAAAAAGACCTAGGAGTTTATGTTGACTCGGAAATGTCTTCATCTAAACAATGTGGGGAAGCTATAAAAAAGGCCAACAAGATGCTCGGATATATTGTGAGAAGTGTTGAATTTAAATCAAGGGAAGTGTGACAGGATGCTGAGTCAGTGACGTCACGGCAGAAGCAGGAACGTAAATAAACTGACACCAGGCACTGCAGTTTCAAAAGAAAGATGCGGCTGGCCGCCGTTTTATTAAGCAAAAATAAATAAAAAGTTTAAGCAGAAAAACTGTGTTCGCAGAGCGAAATAAAAAAGGTAAACAAAACAAATCTCGAACACAAAAATAACACAGGTCAGGCTGGGCAATAGCCTTCACTGTTCCTGTTTTTCTTTTAGTTTTGTTTTCTCTCCGTTTTCTATCGCTTCTCTCCTCGCTCTCTCTCATACACTCCTCTTAAACACCCACCACGAGCTGGAGAGCTGCAGGCTTTTTATACCTTGGCCATCTCCCGATTAGCAACAAAATTAATCACTTAATTCGGGAGATGGCCACCTTCTGCACGAGTTTATTAAATTATTCCTGGCAGAGGACGAGCACCAATCTCGCCTCTGCCAGAACACGTTTTAAAATAAACAAACAAACCCTGCAGCGCTTCGCCATCACAAATACATAAATAAAACAAAACAAATACAAAATACATTGCACAGGGGCGGATGGGGAGACCCCGATCTAAAAATAAATATGTACATAGCTCTCTACCGCCCTACTACAGGAAGTAATGTTAAAACTGTACAATGCATTACTAAGACCTCACCTAGAATATTGTGTTCAGTTCTGGTCACCTCGCTACAAAAAGGATATTGCTGCTCTAGAAAGAGTGCAAAGAAGAGCAACCAGAATTATCCCGGGGTTTAAAAGGCATGTCGTATGCAGACAGGCTAAAAGAATTGAATCTGTTCAGTCTTGAACAAAGAAGACTATGCGGTGATCTGATTCAAGCATTCAAAATCCTAAAAGGTATAGACAATGTCGACCCAGGGGACTTTTTTGACCTGAAAAAAGAAACAAGGACCAGGGGTCACAAATGGAGATTAGATAAAGGGGCATTCAGAACAGAAAATAGGAGGCACTTTTTTACACAGAGAATTGTGAGGGTCTGGAACCAACTCCCCAGTAATGTTGTTGAAGCTGACACCCTGGGATCCTTCAAGAAGCTACTTGATGAGATTCTGGGATCAATAAGCTACTAACAACCAAACAAGCAAGATGGGCTGAATGACCTCCTCTCGTTTGGAAACGTTCTTATGTTCTTATAACAAAGAGAGGCCTACCACACAAGAGAGGAGGTCGCTGAAAGACAGAAAGGCAAAAGACTCGCACGAATGCAAGGGAAATACAATCGACTCGATTCGACTCAAAGCTCTTTTCTATCAACGCTCAGCTAGACATAGAAGTCTTACCATCTTGAGAAGGAAAAAGAGAAATGGCTTCCTTTGGATGGCAGTTTTATCCCCTCGGAGGGTTGGACTGAGTGCATCATCCCAGGAAGGGGCCTATCGGCAGCTCTGGTATAGAGAACTCAGCAATACCTACCCAATGGGCAGGGATATCCCATACGTAATGTCTTGGTGGTTGTCTCCGAATTGAAAGGGAACTGCTCTTTTTAACTTTGAAAGAAATACCTTGATACCTTCTCCTTAACTATTGCCATCCCGAGTATACCGTGGTAGTTTGTTTGAATCTATGTGCAATTTGTTTGAATCTAGGGCAGCAGTGTGGAGTAGTGGTTAGGGCTCTGGACTCTTGACCGGAGGGTCGTGGGTTCAATCCCAGGGAGGGGACACTGCTGCTGTAACCTTGAGCAAGGTACTTTACCTAGATTGCTCCAGTAAAAACCCAACTGTATAAATGGGGAATTGTATGTAAAAAAATAATAATGTAATATCTGTATAATGTGATATCTTGTAACAATTGTAAGTTGCCCTGGATAAGGGCGTCTGATAATAAATAAATAATAATATATCTTTGAGTACTGTGTAACAGTGAACAGTGTGTTTTAAATTTGTAGAACTAGTGTTTTCTTTACTATCACTTTGTGTACTTATTGTCTATCCACAATATATTTATCTGTATACGGTACATCAAACTTTGATTGCAGACTCATATGTTAGCAACATGTATACTGATTAAATGGTGTCAACTGGAGTGTTTATAATTAAGAATTTAAAGTTATATGGTGCTTTATGTCTGTCGTTTTTTTCTATTAAAATCACAATTTGCTGCTCATTTGGAGTTGCATGGTATTTTATTGCTGTTTTGTATCATTTACGAAGATCACTGCTTGTTGCTTATTTGTGAAGTGTATTATTTAAAAGCATATGAAGTTTATTCGTTTTTGAATTGTGCTTGTGAAAATCACTATCTTTTTGACGTGTTTGTGTGAAGCTCACTATTTAAAATGCTATAGTACTTTGGGTCTGATTTTGAATTGCTCTTGTTGACCATTGTTTGCTGTTATATTTAAAGTGTGCTGCTATATTTAAAGTGTGCTGCTATATGTGAAGATCTGTATGGTTTTCGCTATCAAGTTGCTGAGTGATAACTATTGTTTTACTGCTAAGTGTATTTGTGGATGGAAATTAAGTGCTAAATTATGGACTAGTTTGAATGTGTCAATTGTCATACTCTGTCCAAATAAAATCTTTGTTGGTGTCTCCCTCGCTTTATACACTTGCCTTTCTTGATTGTTAAAGAACCTGTTATTTATTTGAAGCTAATTTAGTTTCAAATTGGCGTAGTCATTAAACCTACTTAATTATAGCAGTAAAGTTACAATTTTTATTAACAAGTAACGAGACAAACAAGATTTTGTAAATAATTGTGTTATCCTGATTGCATTGTCACAAATGAATCTAAAACATGTCTTCCCTTGCACAAGATGCGATCACCTTTTTTGAGAGAAAGGTGTATGCGGCAGAGATAGATGTCTCTTTGATAGAAACAGTTTAATTTATTTGAAGTCTTCCCACTGATGATGGGAAAGGGAATGTAGAGATGGAAGCCCTGCTAAGTTTTTGCAGGTATCAGGCTTTTAAAGACACACCTGTGGTGGCTTTGACAGACTCACTGAGAGCAGAAACTGACCCCTGACTGTGACAGCTACTGGAAGCAGGCTGACCTCTGGGATACAAATTGAACATTTGTGAAACTGCATGTGTGTTAAAATGTTGTAATAACTGTAATGTGTTTTAAAGAATATAAAGCCAGCAGAAATACTAATCAAATTGTTAACACACTTCATACAAAAAAGTTATAATATGCTCTGTATTAACCTATAGATATGTGAGAGCATTCTATATTCCTGCTTATTCTGTTGTAACAGTAAAAGATATTATTGGATCTTTGTAAGTCTGAGTAAAAAGGGAGCTAGGCTGGGGTCATGCTGACCAAAAAACACCTGTGAAATGAGCTAAGCTTGTCTTTGTCTGAGCTACTGATGCCAAGGTTTATAACCTTGAGGAGAAAAGCAGAAACAAGAATCTCATTTAATTAACTCAAATGTTCACAGTCAAGTCTCTTATTTAGCTTGATCTGAAAGTAGTCTTTTAGCTAAACACAGGTATTCTAGAATAATTCATGTGTAAATGTTTTATTTTAACAGCAGAACTGTAAGAGTTTGAAACTAAGAAAATATACTGCAGTAGTGGTTAGGGCTCTGGACTCTTGACCAGAGGGTCGTGGGTTCAATCCCCGGTTGGGGACACTGTTGTTGTACCCTTGAGTAAGGTACTTTACCTAGATTGCTCCAGTAAAAACCCAACTGTATAAATGGGTAATTGTATGTAAAAATAATGCAATATCTTGTAACAATTGTAAGTCGCCCTGGATAAGGGCGTCTGCTAAGAAATAAATAATAATAGTGCAGAAATTAACTTAAATTAAAAACTTCAGTTAACACATAATAGTAACAGTCTGTGTCAGGCATATAGTAGAATCTGCCAAAGAGAATGTAATTAATTTGTTAACCTTGTCTTTGCTTGAAATGAAATGGTACCAGGCGCGTGGGTAATTGAAGGAAACAATTAATGCAAGTTTCAATGTTTGGGGGTTTGAAATCCAATGTTTCTATAATGAGTGATTTTTTTACATATAAGAAATATCTCCTGGTACAGGAAAGGGGAGTCAGTGGTGAACTATATATGGCTTCATTAAATCATAGAAATTAATGAAGACCTGGTAAAAACAAGTGAGGGGGAGCCATAGCATAGGACCATGTTATGCCATATGTCTGAGAAAATGCTTACAGAAGACTCTTATCAATGATGGATGATCTCGTCAGAGAAGCAGGTGGTTCGGAACTTGCCTGAACAGGATTTTTGTAAAAAACAGAGAGAGGTCATGTTTAGTTTAAAGCATTGAATAGCTAAAATGGGACTGTTATATTTTGTCTTTTCTTGATAGACTGGATTTAAGTGAGAATAATTGGATATATAATTTGCTATGAGCCCTCTACCAGTCCCTATCCAATATGTTTTAGTTAATTGTTAAACCACATCTATACATGTAATAAAGCCAACCTATTAGGAGGATGTATTTTGATGTTAAAAGGGAAATATATCTTTAACCCAGGATTGGAATAATTAAACCAAAGTAGATGTTGTATATTAAACACACCTTTCTATGCATTCTTCATATACTTGCATTGTATTCACATGCATGCTGTGTTCAGGAACTCCCTGGTACCAAAAAAGAACAACATCAGTTCAAACGTTCACCTTACATATTTTGGAGATGTAGGAGAGGTGGACTAGGGGATGATGGCTAAGTAATCTTATAGAAAGAGTTACCGGGTGTTTTGGTCCTGTCCTGTCCTTCAAGTAAATGTTATTAACTTGAAGGACAGGACAGGACCTGTTAAGGCAGATTAATGTTTGAGATTTATTTAAGACTTCTGACGTAAGAAGCGAAGCAAAAACACTATAAAAACCAAGGTAAAACCCCAGTCAAGTATCACTCAACTTGCAAACTACAAGCTGATGTGATCCATGTTCTCAAGATCTCTGATTGAGCTGTTTGCTGTTGGTGTCGTATTTAGAAGTCTTTGCTTTTGAAGACAGTTTCTGTCTTTATATTATATTCTACTCTACACATATATATATATATATATATATATATATATATATATATATACACACAGTACTGTGCAAAAGTTTTAGGCAGTTGTGAAAAAATGCTGTAAAGTAAGAATGCTTTCAAAAATAGACATGTTAATAGATTATATTTATCAATTAACAAAATGCAAAGTGAGTGAACGGAAGAAAAATCTACATCAAATCAATATTTGGTGTGACCACCCTTTGCCTTCAAAACAGCATCAAGCATCAATTCTTCTAGGTACACTTGCACACAGTTTTTGAAGGAACTCGGCAGGTAGGTTGGCCCAAACATCTTGGAGAACTAACCACAGTTCTTCTGTGGATTTAGGCAGCCTCAGTTGCTTCTCTCTCTTCATGTAATCCCAGACAGACTCGATGATGTTGAGATCAGGGCTCTGTGGGGGCCATACCATCACTTCCAGGACTCCTTGTTCTTTACGCTGAAGATTGTTCTTAGTGACTTTCAATGTATTTTTGGGGTTGTTGTCATGCTGCAGAATAAATTTGGGGCCAATCAGATGCCTCCCTGATGGTATTGCATGATGGATAAGTATCTGCCTGTACTTCTCAGCATTGAGGAGACCATTAATTCTGACCAAATCCCCAACTCCATTTGCAGAAATGCAGCCCCAAACTTGCAAGGAACCTCCACCATGCTTCACTGTTGCCTGCAGACACTCATTCGTGTACCGCTCTCCAGCCCTTCGGCGAACAAACTGCCTTCTGCTACAGCCAAATATTTCAAATTTTGACTCATCAGTCCAGAGCACCTGCTGCCATTTTTCTGCACCCCAGTTCCTGTGTTTTCGTGCATAGTTGAGTCGCTTGACCTTGTTTCCACGTCGGAGGTATGGCTTTTTTGGCCGCAAGTCTTCCATGAAGGCCACTTCTGACCAGACTTCTCCGGACAGTAGATGGGTGTACCAGGGTCCCACTGTTTTCTGCCAATTCTAAGCTGATGGCACTGCTGGACATCTTCCGATTGCGAAGGAAAGTAAGCATGATGTGTCTTTCATCTGCTGCAGTAAGTTTCCTTGGCCGACCACTGCGTCTACGGTCCTCAACGTTGCCCGTTTCTTCTTCAAAATAGCTTGGACAGCACATCTGGAAACCCCTGTCTGCCTTGAAATTTCTGCCTGGGAGAGACCTTGCTGATGCAGTATAACTAACTTGTGTCTTGTTGCTGTGCTCAGTCTTGCCATGGTGTATGACTTTTGACAGTAAACTGTCTTCAGCAACCTCACCTTGTTAGCTGAGTTTGGCTGTTCCTCACCCAGTTTTATTCCTCCTACACAGCTGTTTCTGTTTCAGTTAATGATTGTGTTTCAACCTACATATTGAATTGATGATCTTTAGCACCTGTTTGGTGTAATTGTTTAATTATACACCTGACTATATGCCTACAAAATCCCTGACTTTGTGCAAGTGTACCTAGAAGAATTAATGCTGTTTTGAAGGCAAAGGGTGGTGTGGCAAAGTGGCTAGTGAAGGGGAACAGGTGTAGCGGTGATGCGAGGCAGGAGTAACAAACAGACAACGGTAATTCAGTGAACAAGTGTTTATTGTGCTGTTTCCAGGTCTGGCGACCGTCAAATAATATATCCCCGGCAGTACACAACAATGTGTAAAGCGCGGGGAGCGTGAATAATTGTTATACAGTTTCTGAACAAAACAAAAGCACGGTCACCAGTCCTGGGTGAATCCAAAACGTGCAGGTGCTCTGTGCAGTGGTGCTCGGATAGTGCTTTCCTGGCGACAGCTCCGAGGTGTGCCTTAACTGTCTAGTGGTGCAACAAAGACAGACAATTACAAACAGACAGAAACAACACGTAACACTGGTATTCTATATTCTGAGAGCTCTCTCTCAGTCCTTCTCTCCTCACGCTTTAACCCCAAACGAAGGAAAAGATCAGCGTTACCCTGGTTCTCTATATGTAATCCCAGTATGATATCTAGGTAAACGGTTGCAGCTGCCTTATTACTTGCAGCTGCCCCTCGCTTACCTTTCAAGTCAAAACGGTCTTACAACAGAGTCTCGCTTCCTTCCAGGCTGACCCACTTCCCGCCCCGAAACGAACTGTCAGGCCAGCCCTTCCAGATACTTCTCCTCCCGTTCTTTAGCCCTCACAGGTCGGGAGGAAGATTTATCACCAGAACTCATTATATTTCTGTCACATATCCCACCGCTCAGAGTGGAGCCGAAGGAACACTCGGCTAAATCTACCTTTCCCATTACTCCTCCCGGAAAAATAATCCGCATTTTGGTGGTCTTTCCTGCACGGTGTACCATATGGTACATGAAGGGCTGCAATGCCAGATACCACCGAAGTTATCCGGCATTGCTGTCCTTCATTGTGCTTAACCACTTGAGTGGGGCGTGGTCTGTGACCAGATCAAATGAGTGTCCCAGCAGGTAGTATCGTAAAGAGTGAGTAGCCCATTTAATGGCTAAACACTCCTTTTCGACTCACGGAGTAGTTGCGCTCCCGAGGTAGCATCTTTTACTGATGTACAGTATCGGGTGTTCTACTCCATCTACCTTTTGAGACAAGACAGCACCCAAACCTACATCCGATGCGCCGGTGTGGAGGATGAATCTCTTGGTGAAATCTGGAGTAATAAGAGTGGGGGCCTGGCAAAGTCTACGCTTAATCGTATCAAACGCCCCTGACACTCAGCTGACCATTTGATTAAATTTGGGGCACTCTTTTGGTGAGGTCAACTAACGGGTTAACCACTGTGGCGCACTCGGGATGAAACGGCGGTAATAACCGGCTAAGCCCAGTAGTGACCTCACCTGAGTCTTGGTTTTGGGGATCGCTGCATCAACCAAAGCCTGGATTTTGGTGACCACAGGTCTCACCCTTCCATTTCCCATTAAAAATCCCAAATATTGAGTTTCTTGTTTTGCAAACGCACATTTCCTTAAGTTAGCTGTCAGCCGGGCTGCCCTTAGAGACTGAAGAACGGCTGCAACCCTAGCCAAATGCTCTCGCCAGGTGGAGCTGTAAATCACCACGCCATCAATATACGCTGCTGCATATTCATGATGTGGGCGTAAAACCTGGTCCATCAGTCTCTGAAAGGCAGCGGCGCACCATGTAGCCCAAATGGCATGGTTTTAAAGTGGAACAGCCCTTCTGGTGTTGAAAATGCGGTTTCTCTCTGGAGCTGCGGGTTAAAGGGATTTGCCAGTATCCCTTCGTCAGGTCCAGAGTGGAAATAAACCTCGCTTTTCCCAGTCTGTCTAAAAGTTCGTCGACCCGAGGCATGGGATACGATCGAACTTAGCAATAGCGCTTACCTTACGGAAATCAACGCAGAAGCGGTTGGTGCCGCCTTTCTTAGCCACTATGACAATAGGACTGCACCACTCGCTCCTGGAAGGTTCAATCACCCCAAGCTCGAGCATATCCCATACCTCTTTGCTAACGCCACTTCGCCGACTTTCCGGGATCCGCACGGTCTCTCTCGCACTGCGACACCTGGTGGAGAGATAATGTCATATTCAACTAAGTTTGTTCTGCCGGGCACGCCAGAAAAACATCGCTGAATTTCTCAATAAGCTTACGCAGTTCTTTTGCTGATCTGGAACCAATTGTTCCCCATGGAAATCGCTCTTGTGCTCGGGGTCTCTGGACAGGGGCCTAAATCATCCTCCATATTGCCTGGGGCTATAAATAAGACCTCCCTTGCCTGCCAGGGCTTTAACAAATTAACATGGTAAATTTCACGCTCATTCCGGCGATCGGGCTGTCTAATTTCATAATTTACTTTCCCTATAGCCCGAATCACCTCATACGCCCCTGCCATTTAGCACACAGTTTCGATTCTGATGAGGGAAGTAGCAGCATTACCTTGTCCCCTGGTCGAAAGGTTCGAATCCGTGCATTTTGTTGTAATGCTGCTGCTGTCGGTGCTGAGCCGATCTGAGGTTGTCCTGGGCCAAACGACCGACCAAATCCAGGCGATCTCTTAGTAGGAGCACATACTTCACTACATTTTTGATCGAGCCTTTGTGCTCCTCCCACCCCTCTCTCAGCAGGTCAAGAATGCCGCGAGGCTGCCGGCCGTACAGGAGCTCAAAGGGGAGAACCCTGTTGAACTCTGTGGCACTTCTCTTACTGCAAAAGGAGGTAGGGGAGAAGCGATGCCCAATGTTTCTGCTCTTGTGTTACAAATCGCCTCAGCATCGACTTTAAGGTTCTGATTAAAACGCTCCACCAGACCGTCCGCTTGTGGATGATAAACGGATGTCCTGATGGGACGTATTTTCAATATTTTGTACACCTGCTGTAACGTGTTGGACAAAAATTGGTTCCGTGATCGGTCAAAATCTCCTTGGGGATCCCTACTCTAGCCATAATCTGCGCTAACTCAGTGGCTATTGCAGCGCACTAGTGGACCTCAATGGAACTGCCTCCGGTATCGCGTTGCATAATCCACCACCACTAATATATGCGTATACCCGAGTCAGAAGGTAGCAAAGGGCCCACTATGTCCATTGCAATGCGCCGAAAGGAGTGGAAATAATCGGCAGTGGGACCAAAGGGGCGGGCGACTCGACCCGGCGCTACTCGCTGGCAGTCTGGGCATGTGGCTACATATCTCGACACATCAGTATGAAGACCCAGCCAATAGAATCGAGCCAATATCCGTTCCTCGCCTTCTCGGCTCCGAGGTGCCCCGCAAAAGGGATATCATGCGCCAGCCTCATGACCTCGGTCCGACAAGACGGGGAACCAACAATTGTGTTACAGGCTGTCCTGTGCCCGCGGCTAGGTTTACCCTATACAGTAATTGCCCCTTGATACTGAAATGTGGGTATACTAGCGCCCCAGCCATCAACATCCTTACCTTCAATGGACCGGACCTGCCCCAAGCGTGCACCAGTGACGGGTCGCTATGTTGGCCCCACACTAGGTCCGCGCTGAGTACCACGGGTCCGTACATTGAGAGGGGCTGGAATAACCTCTGCCCTAGTCGGCCCAGTAACCTCGCCTCTCGGTCACACTGCGCTCCCACTCCCTTCGACTGGCGCTTGTTACCATTGCAGCACTCTCCCACCAGACCCCAGCCTTGTCTCAAAAACGCCCCTCCCATTTTGCGGTCCGTCTCTCCTTATTTGTTTTTCTAGGACGGAAAAGAGGGGAAAACATTTCAGTGTGAAAAGGAAACACATCACCAATCCGTTCCTTTTGTTTTTTCTGCCACGCTTACGTGTGTGGCTGAGACTGCCATTTTTGTATCAAATCTCTGAATTTTGGCCAGTCTCGCCCAGAATAACTGGGTGTGGCAACCTTCCGCCACCCCGACTACAAGGTGACGCTTTATCGGTCCTACCGATAAATATACTTTACTGTGGGGTATGCCGCCGTGTCTCCATGGATACAGGAGATGGCCACCTGACCTTGTGGCCGCCACGACACACCGCCCAGGAGAGCTGTCCTAATCAAGGTTTGCGACACCCTGTGTCCACTAATGCGGGTTTTCACATTCCCTAAAACAACATTGATTAAACAAGGCCCCTCCCACCATTTTCCCCACACTTACCAGTTTCAGGTGCCCAATTGCACGCGCCACGCCACACTCCATGGCAGCGGGCATGACCTGGCCAGATGTCCCGCTGGTGGCACCTAAAACAGATAGGAGGGACAGAGGGGCATAGGGTATGAATCTGTCCCGCTGCTGGTATGGCAACGGGCAGGGCAGCACCTCTACCCCAGCTGGGGCCAACCTTGGTCTCCATGGGGAGGCAAGGGGCCCAATGGGGTCGGCGCCTCGGAGGTCTGGGTCCCGGAACGAGGGTGGTGGTGTTGGAGGAGAGGGAGGGAGAGGTCGACTGCTCCAAGGGCAGGGGCCGATAGGATCCCGACCCGGCAGAAGTCAGGGAGTCCTCGAAATCTTCTGCCAGCTTGACCGCCTCCTCCAGGGTGTCAGGGTTGTGGCGCCGTATCCACGCCTGGGTTTCGCGCCACCACATGGCAGAATTGCTCTATCACAATGGCTTCCCCATCTGCTGGGCGGTCTTCTTCCCTGGGGTCAGCCAATGCACCATGTGGTCGCGACAACCGCTTCTGCCACCACCCTGGGGCGTGTCTCTGGGGCTCTCCGGTACTCCCTAAACCGCGCCCGTGGGTCTCCGTTGTTATGTTCAGGCGGCGGAGGATAGCCTGTTTGACCAGGTCGCACTCGGTGGCGTGATGATCGCCATCGCTGGTAGGCTGCCTGAGCCTCCCGATCAGGCAGGGTCCCAACTGGCTAGCCCAGAACTCCCGCGCCAAGCCGCCGCGTAGCCAGCCGCCGAACGCCACCAAGCACGCCTCGGTCATCCTCCGCCGACATCTTCATCGCCCGTGCCTTCGGGGCGACATCTGCGGTGTTGGGGTAGGGGCCGCCACTGCGGCAACGGCCAGCCCTACCCGCTCAATGAGCCTGTAGCGCTCCTCCCTCCTTCTCTCCTCTGCGCGCGCCTGCTCTCCAGCGCCTGCAGCAGCTCCGCCAGTGCGTATGCGATCCATAATCCCGGATCTGACACCACGGTGGCAAAGTGGCTAGTGAAGGGGAACAGGTGTAGCGGTGATGCGAGGCAGGAGTGACAAACAGACAACGGTAATTCAGTGAACAAGTGTTTATTGTGTTGTTTCCAGGTCTGGCGACCGTCAATAATATATCCCCGCAGTACACAACAATGTGTAAAGCGGGAGCGTGAATAATTTTTATACAGTTTCTGAACAAAACAAAAGCACGGTCACCAGTCCTGGGTGAATCCAAAACGTGCAGGTGCTCTGTGCAGTGGTGCTCGGATAGTGCTTTCCTGGCGACAGCTCCGAGGTGTGCCTTAACTGTCTAGTGGTGCAACAAAGACAGACAATTACAAACAGACAGAAACAACACGTAACACTGGTATTCCTATATTCTGAGAGCTCCTCTCTCAGTCCTTCTCTCCTCACGCTTTAACCCCAAACGAAGGAAAAGATCAGCGCTACCCTGGCCCTATATGTAATCCCAGATGATATCTAGGTAAACGGTTGCAGCTGCCTTATTACTTGCAGCTGCCCCTCGTTTACCTTTCAAGTCAAAACGGTCTTACAACAGAGTCTCGCTTCCTTCCAGGCTGACCCACTTCCCGGCCCCGGAAACGAACTGTCAGGCCAGCCCTTCCAGATACTTCTCCTCCCGTTCTTTAGCGCCCTCACAGGTCGGGAGGAAGATTTATCACCAGAACTCATTATATTTCTGTCACAGGTGGTCACACCAAATATGGATTTGATTTAGATTTTTCTTCTGTTCACTCACTTTGCATTTAGTTAATTGATAAATATAATCTATTAACATGTCTATTTTTGAAAGCATTCTTACTTTACAGCATTTTTTCACACCTGCCTAAAACTTTTGCACAGTACTGTGTGTGTGTGTATATGTGTGTATATATATATATATATATATATATATATATATATATATATATATATATATATATATATATTGGAAGGTAAGAACTATTTTGAATCTATATCTCTTTTATATTGATGCATTGCTATAAGATATAGGATTTATGTTTTAGTTGTGGAAAGTGAGATGTATATTGGAAGTTCTACAATTTAGCGGTGGGCATTTTTAGCTTTATGCATGCACAGCTTAAGGGCAAAACATGTTCTGACCATAAACATATTGAAGTATGAATGCTATTATATCTGTTAAGGCACTGGACCGCCCACATTGCCTGTCAGTTGGGACTCAACGTAGTCTGTAACTAAATCAATTTTTAAGCATTTAATAAACCGAAGGAGTACTGATACTACTCGATGCGTTAAAACTTCAAATCGAATGAGTCTGTGTGAGCTTCTTGATTATTGAAAGTCATCTGGATACGTTGCAAGCCCAGTGCTAAAAAAAGAAAGATGAGACAAACTGAATAGATAGCAAGTCCTGCAACAAAGCAATTGTCCGGGTCGTTACAATATATTTTTTTTTAACTTGAAAGTAAAAATATATGAAGCATGATTATGTACAAAAAGCTTCACTAATATACAATTGAACAAGAACTATTGAGTATTTATTTTCGTTTCATACAGTATTAAATGGCAGTGTTTATATCTGATAGTGAAAAATAAATAAATATCAAGATAAAGAAAGAAAGAAATAAGAACAGAAGAAAGTTTACAAACGAGAGGAGGCCATTCGGCCCATCTTGCTCGTTTGGTTGTTAATAGCTTATTGATCCCAGAATCTCATCAAGCAGCTTCTTGAAGGATCCCAGGGTGTCAGCTTCAACAACATTACTGGGGAGTTGGTTCCAGATCCTCACAAATGTCTATGTATTGATTTATGTATTAAATGTAAAATTTATGTAAAATTTCACAGATCAAGATCAGAATCTCAGAATGATGACTCGAACAATCTCCAAAATATAACAAAGTCCTGAGAATTCTCAGCTGGCTGACTTGATCTTTCAAAATACTGCTTGTTTTCTCAACTAATCGTGTAGCACTGACAATAACTCAATACGCTTGCAAACTGAAGGTTATAGTTTCATCAAATCCCATGCATGCCTGCCCTTTTTTATATTTATATAAAAAATATATTTTTTGCAGGCAAATGCCCCATTTTAAAACATAAATAAATAATTTAATATAAATGATATAGACGTCAAAATAAGTGCGTTCCCTAGGATATTTCCATGTTGACAAAACAAGTTGTTCTGTAATATACATATGCGAGGATAAAGTGCCTTGGGTCTGCAAAAAAAATAGGAGAAAAAAGAGAACTTATTTCGACTTATTTCTCTTAATGTATGACAAATATTGACTTTTTTCCTACATTTCACCTGAGAGTGTTGGGAACTGCAAACTAAAAGTGAAATGGTGCTTTTAGCTGATTTACTTTTGCTGCACCAATACCCTGAAAACATGTAAACTATCCTTGCTGTATAGTCTCTGGCAGTTCTCGCTGATAACTTGGCAAGTGGAACTACCGTTCCTCTCAACCTGCTTGTTGAGATGTATATAAACTGATAAAGAGTTTGAACAAGACATTACATTTCTCAGGCCTGACTCACAAGGTCAATATCTTTGCCTGAAAGAGAATTCCAGTCTCAGGTAATTTTGATAAATAATTTTGAAACTGTAAAGTTTTGTAACTGGTTTGTTTCTGTGATATCAACAACCAATCAATGTTTTTATTTAAATAATAAACTCTCAATCCTAAAACTTTTGGCCATAGCTGTATTCTTACTTCTGATTTAAATATAATGGCTTTACGTTTTGAAAAATGTTATTTTTATTTATTCATTGCATATATATATATATATGTGTGTGTTGTGTATATGTATATGTATATATATATATATATATATATATATATATATATATATATATATATATATATATATATAGCATTTTTTATACAAAAATATTGCAAAGCACTGTGCAGTACATAGCAGAAAAAAAGAACAAACCACAATACAACTGCCACAATCAGACCACAAAAGCAGCAATTTTAAAGTTACATTAAAACCCACTAAGATAAGAATACCATTTTATAAAAGTGTGTTTTTAGTCTTGACTTGAAAACTGTAACGGTCTCAGCTTCCCTGACAAACGAAAGCAGAGCATTCCATAATTTAGGAGCTCTACTAGAAAAAGCCCTACCTCCCGTGTTGCTTTTGTTGAACCTAGGAATAACCAGCAGCCCTGCATCCTGTAATCTCAGTGCGGTTTGGAAGATATGGGGTCAATAACTCCTGCAAATAACTAGGTGCTAATCCATTCAGGGCCTTGTAAGTTAACAGCAAAGTCTTAAAATCAATTCTATACTGCACAGGGAACCAGTGTAAAGAGGCCAAAACAGGGCTACCACACGTTTTGGGACACCAGAAAAAAGTGCATTATGAACTTGTCTGAATTTTGAACGAATATCTGAACTTGAAAATACCATGTTCTTCCCAGCACTATTTTATATTAAGATTACAATAATTCAACTGGAATGGTGGCATGGTCTGCCTTGGGTTGAGCAGAATTATTTGATCCATCCTTGATTGTGCTCTATCACCAGGTCCATCCCTCCTGTTCCAGGATCAAAGAAAGGGTAGAGTTTCTCAGAGAATTCACCAGTGAAAGTGTGGCTATAAAAGCAATCCTCCACCCTGTAATAAAGAGACCTTACCTTCTTCATAGTCCAGATACACACCCACGTTTCGGGGGTTCTTGAGAAGAGGGACATTCAAGGCACAGAGCACACCTCCACTGCGTAACTAAATCACACAGTAACATTCACTGGGACTCAGGTCAAAATGTCCTTTCCTCTCAGCAGACTCGTAGGTGACTCCCAGTTTCTAGCTATTCACTTAAAAGAATACGTTTTTTTGTCACCGACAGCGAATCGTTCACAACTGATACAATACTGTGTTGTAAAAAAGCCACTTGTCATCAAGAGTGTCTTGAGGGACACTGACCGCCGTCATATCATTGAAGTGTTTTGCATTCTGATTTCCACGAGTGCACCTCACCTCTACAAAATGGCATGTAAACAAACCTCAAAATGCATCGCTGTTTCTCTTGCTACACAAAGTTGGCAATTGTTGGAGCTCTTGGAAAAAACCTGAATCAGACACAAGTCACAGAGCAACTTGATGTTTCCTGTTCTGGTGAGTTGCTTCACCATTCTGTTAAGTAATGTGCATGTCTTGTGTATTGCTGCTGCATTTTGTAACGTGTGTAGGGGTGCTCTGTTAATTTAGTTTGACAGTTAGTTTATTAATGTTAAGTTAACCCTAAGTAACACCATTATTTTTTCCTCTGCCGTTGTGATAGCCCGAAACACACCCGCCAGCTAATTTCATAGTACATAGCGATTTAAGCTTTTTGACTGTGTTTTTTGCTTTAGTTTTATTAATGTTAGTTTGTCTGTTACTTTATTATTAAAGTTTATTAACATACACTTGCCTATTATTTTGCTTTTACTTATTTTAATTTCACATGTTGATGCACGTGCGTCATGACAAGTAATACTGTACATATGTATTTATTTATTTACTGATTCATATTGTGTCTATTGGTTAACTCCGTTTTAGAGAACGCTTCGGCTAAGAGAACACTTCGCTTGCTTCCCGAGGGGTGTTCTCTTAGCCGGAGAGTACTGTACTTCTATTGTTAGATTAACAAAAATTAATATTTGTTAAATATAAAACATTCTTAGCAAAAATTGAATTATAACCTTTTGTGTGATACAACAAATAAAAACAAAGAACCACAAATATAAACCTGTTTTATTTCTTTGATGTAAATTTATTCCATATTTTACAATGTCTCAAAACATTTAACTGTTTTTCTTAATTTATAATAATAAAACTTACCTGATTTTTTGTGCCTTTGGTCTGAAGTTAAAAAAAGTGAATTAAATACCGAAGAAACTTAAGTCTTATAACTGCAATATGGCAGCCATATTTGGCAAGAGGTCAATGTAAAACTCACCAACCACCACTTAGCAGACTGTGTTTATATAACTATGCAACTATGAAGTTACTGCAAATATACAATATGAAACTTTGGCACTGTGGCGGTGGCAATTTTGTAAAATTACAGACAGTACATTTTTCTTGACTTAGAATCACAGAATGTGTACCAAGTATGAATCCAGTATCACAAAGCATTAAGTCTTTACTGTTCGGAAACCAAAAAGTCAAATGACCCATGTAGCATCCATCTTAGAGGTCAAAGTCAAGAAGTTTTCATAACACTGAAAATATGAAGTCGGCATCTGAAATGGTTTAGGATTTGCAAAGCATTAGTAGCAGCTGGAAGATGGAAATTGCCACGGGGTGTTTACAAAAACAAAAAGCTCCCTGACTGTAAAACACCACCTGATGAGATCAAATCACTGCCTGACTCTCAAATCACTGCCTGACTCTCAAATCACTGCCTGACTCTCAAATCACTGCCTGACTCTCAAATCACTGCCTGACTCTCAAATCACTGCCTGACTCTCAAATCACTGCCTGACTCTCAAATCACTGCCTGACTCTCAAATCACTGCCTGACTCTCAAATCACTGCCTGACTCTCAAATCACTGCCTGACTCTCAAATCACTGCCTGACTCTCAAATCACTGCCTGACTCTCAAATCACTGCCTGACTCTCAAATCACTGCCTGACTCTTACATTTTCAGATCTACTTTCCTCTAGAAAGATGCAGCAAGAAAGAGTATGTTGTATTGACAATATATGAACCGATTAGAGATAATACAATGTTTTACTCCCTTTATTTTGTCACATGTAAGCAGTAAAACAAAGGTTACTATCTATTCTTACAGGTCAGTATTTTAAACATTTGGCAAAGCATGTGTTGTATGGTCCAGATATACAACATTGTTCATATTAATAAGTTGATGATAAAAAAAAAAATCTTCAAATCTTCTCTGCATAAATAATATATAATATATTTTAAATATATTCTATTTAAAATATTTAACATATATTCTACTTTGTTATTTATGAAATATTAAAAAAAAAATCTAAAATGCAGTGCTAATACATGCAGGGTAAAATACATAAATAAAATTTAATTAAAACAAAATCAGTCACATTTGTAATATGAAATATGTAAAAAATATATTCTTTAAGTATATATAAAATTATTTTTTATGACTATCATGTATTAAGATTGCTGATATATATAGTTTGTCAATATATAAGGTGACCATATGGCTTTGTGTTCAGCGGGACAGTTCAGGCTTTTCAACTCTCAACCCAGTGCATTCTGGTACCTTTTACCTGTCTCAGGTACCATTCTTATCTTTAAGAGTAGCAGGACTATTCTTACCAGAATGCATTGGGTTGTGAGTTGAAAAGCCTGAACTATCCCAAACTGTCCCGCTAAACATGGAGCCATATGGTCACCTTATTAATATAGTATTATGTTTTCATGACAACCTAGACTTATTTGCACTATGGATAATTTTGATCCATGTAGTTTAACTTATTTTTTTTTTAACAAAGAAGAAAAATGGGACTTTTCCCAGTGAAAGAATTAAAATTCTCAAAAATACAACTATCCAACAAAAACATATTTAAAATACATTATGAATACATAAATACATACCTTGTACCTTTCTTTCAAATGTGACCTTGGAACAAAGAGGAATTCATTTCAAGCAATCAATCTTTTTCTGACAGTTTTTTGGTTCCCCAGAAAATGTTTTCATACCAAATAAAATGGCAGGTTATTAACCATTTACTAAAATAGGATAAGAGGATCAAATAAAACTCACCATAAGCATCTATTTGGACCTGCTGCAGGTTTTAACAAAATGCTTTCACTTTGATTGTTGTTCAGAATGAGTTGCACTTTGGACCTTAAAGCTGTTGGCAATGGGAGTTAATTACACTTTGAACACAGTAAATGATAGGGCTTTATCAACAGGGACACAAAATGGAGGAACTCCTGCCTGTCCACCTGCCCTACCGCTGTCTGTATGCAGGCAATAGGGTTTAGGACAGCACTGATTGGCCATGGCAGGTAGCAAGTCTGCAAGGTGCCTTTTTAAATTGTTCTAGAGGTGAAGAAGAAATATGGAAAGGTTTAGCAGTGAACAAGTGACATATTGTGATTAAAACATGTCTTAGTTATTTAACATAAAATAAACACATTCATTTATTTACTGATTGATTATCATTGAATGTAGCCTAGTTCCTTTGATGCTTCCAATGTCTCTCACACATTACACAGACTAAGGAATTTGCAGAAACATTTGTCTACCTACTTGTCTTTAATAGCAAATAATAATAAACATCACAATTGAAATAGCAATATGGGAATAGTATGCCACACAAATGCCATACAAACTATATCTGGCTGTTGCACCATACATTCTGATAGCCTGTCTCTTTAAATCTATTTTTGTTAGTTGTTTTTTTTTTTTTAATCTCAAATGACGTCATAGCCATTGTATAATGGCAGTGTGGCAGTCCAGGGTGAGTGTGGGATAGCGACACTTCTCCGGTTGGCTCCTGTTGCACCGTACAGTATTGCTTCATCATTAAACCTTTGGATTGATTACCTTAATGGCACAAGGCCTAAAGAGGAAGGTGAAGGGCATAAATGAGAGACTGGTAAGTTCGGCTGGTGTCTGTCTGTTCAAGGTTTATTAAAAGACACTGTTATGCGAGCAGGTTTTTTTTCATTTTTGTGGGTGTCATTTTGGATCACCAACCAGCGTACAAAATGATAACTTACTGACACGCTCATCTTCAACAACATGAATATATACAAAATAGACCAAAAATGATAACATTCAGCTCACCCTTCCCCCTCCCCCATCCCAGATAAGAGTTCAAAGACCACACTGTGTTCTTTGCACGGTATGAATCGTGTTTCCTGTCAGGTGTTAACTTTATTGCTCCTTATAGTTATGAAAACAGTCACTCCTTTTTTTCCTGCAATAAATTTGATACAAAGGTAAAGTCATTAAAGCTTCCAGGACAGCTAAAGTCAGCTAACAAGACTTATTTTCACCTTGTGGCAGGTAAGCAAAGAAATATATATTTTTAAATTAATATTTGGCTTGTATGTCGGGGTATTCCATAATGACAATGCATATACACCCAGTATAAAGTTTCCTTCTTTCTAAAGTGGGCTGGGGTTTCAAGGTGAGTTGACTTGGCCTTTGTAAATGATACTGAAAAAATAAAGAAATGAAATGTATGCGGTAGTGAAAACATAACCTTTGTTGTTTTTTTACACTTACTGCTGCAGGTTGAACAACTATAGTTAGCAACGACGACAACACTTTAACTGAACTGAAGAATGTATTGGTATTTTTAACTTGTGTGGTGTCTTCCCAGGGCTAAGGTAAGTACAATAAAAATAACAGAATTAGAAGTCCAATCATAACACCTTGGCTTATTTACATCTCTCGGTTCCCAACCAGGTTACATAAGGCACAGAAACAGCGATCTGCTGTGTTGTACAGTATTACCTTGTGATATAGACCATGCTCTGAAAAAAAATTCCCATAATATATTGGCAAATGTTCTAATTCTATGAACTACTTATTAAAAAAGACCAAACTTTAAAATTGAATTATATAGGGAAACATGAGTACAAGCAGGGGTGAAATTCTCAACAAAAAAGTGCAGGTACTCGTATACACAACCGCATGGAGCAGACCACATTCATTAAAAAAAATGAATAAAGACTTTTAAAATGTATACATATCGGTACACGATACATTTTATAATACAAAATAAGCCTTAAAAAATAACTGATAAAATATAACCAATTCACCATAAACAAACAAGTTGAAAATACTGAAAGCTTTGTATTACACTATGCAGTAACTGCTATAGAGCGGGAGTTTTGTTTCATGATATCCTAAAAAATGGATGCTGTTATAAAAAAATGGTATAAAACTGTGCTATGAAAGAATGGTACAAAAAGGTCCAAGTCAAACAAAGCACAATAGGGGCTGGGATGCCCCTCTAATATTTAATGTAACAGGCACTGCTCTTTAGAACCATTATGTACTTGACTTAGCCATTTTAAACTCCATAGTTTTCTCAGCAATCATCCCCATACTTTCCAGACCCTGGGTACAAACCTACAACAGGACCTGGCCATGCTACAATAATAGCCTTGGATTAGAACATATATCCCTGTATTTTATGTATTTATTTATTTATTTTTACTTATTACTTCTAATAATAAACTGGAGACAAAAACCTGGTGTTTTGCTAGATTTTTTAAAAATTATTATTGCACTGACAACAGGTCAAACTTAATAGGTTAATCAATCATATAAATTGATAGAAATGAATAAAATATCTAAGCTAAAGTACATTACTAATGTATTGAAGTTAAATAAAGCAAAAACTACTTTCACTTTCCTGTTCCAATCACTTTCTGCCCAATTCCCAGCTAAATCTAACAGAAGTATAATGATTTGCAATGCAGTTATGTCATAAAATGAAATGCACAACTGTAGTATCCAGGAATAATAGGTTGTTAGGCTTTACTTTGTCCCACTGAATTAACTATAAACAGTAGTTAAAGTTATACATTTTTTTCTTGTGTATTTCAGGCAGAAACAGTTTAAAAGTAGACACCATTGTTTTTTAAAATCCCTGAGACTGTAGTTTCTGCACGATAAGAAAGTGTCAAAAATACATGTCCATAAAGTAATAGCATTACTGTGGTTTACTTATGCCTTTTTTAGATGTACAGATAAATGAAAACTCAAATTTAACTGAAATAAACTGTAGAAAAGGGGGCACTGCACAAAGAACAAAAACACACTGTCACAAAGACGGCTGTAGTGGGTGATGTCAGGCCAGAGCCAGGAAATAAACGACAGAGAGGTGGAGTTTGGTGGAGCTGAGCGAATGGTTTCGCTCAGCATTTAATAAATCAACAGAACACAAAAACAGGACACGGCACTTGTGGCCAAAATAAACAGGTAAACAAAACGGACTATACAGACAAACGGACACGGTGAGTTTTAAACAAACAAGTATCGTTATTTTACTTTCCTTTTTGTTTTCTCCACACCCGTTCTCTACTCACCGAACACACCCCCCCAAGTGAGTGAAAACATGCTGCTTTTATGCAGTTGTACCGAGACTCGATTGCTAATCAATCATTCAATTGGAATCTCGGTACAACTGCATGTGAATTAATTAAAGTGCAATTCCCTGTGCTCACATATTATTACTTTTTACTTGCACGTGAAGTGCTGTGCAATCCTCGTGCCTAAATACAAATATACATTTTAAACACTCGTGTTACACAGACCCGTTTATATCCCGTGTACCAATGACTATACACCAACATTAAAACACACCACATAACACAAAATACACACAGGGGCGGGCACTTTGCAACACACACCTTTTTGTTTTTGTTTATCACCTCATAACAGAAAATAGGATAATAATAAAACAAAACTTTGATCACCATAACTAACATTTACCTTGCAAGTTGGGCCTGTGTTTGGAAAGCGTGAAGCATTTTCCAGAAATGTACCTGCATCTGTATCCCCTGATTCTGACTTGCTTGTCAGCTTTGTTGATCCTGCTTTTTATGTTAATCCCTACTGTCCCACACATCACATGGCTTTAGAAACTGTAGTTTCAGTTCACTTCAGCTCTTCCTACATGGCACAAGGCAGCCCCAGCTCAACGGAGGAAGCTGGTAGTCAACGAGGTGCAAAAGCAGGAGGAGAGGATGAGGTGTGTAAAGGCCGTTTTCCCAGGCCAAGCAGGGAGAATGGATGAGATGGGAGAGTGTGGAACAATGCAAGATCGGCTGGCAAGACCTGTGGACAATGGAACAGAGTAGGATCAGTTTCCTCATCAGGTCAACATATGATGGTTCTCCCATCACCATTTAGAACCTAAACCTTTGTGTAGGAAAGGATCCCTCATGTCCTTTGTGTTCATCACCTGCAACATTAAGGCACATTTTGACAGGATGTAAGGTGGGTCTTAGCCAAGGACGGTCTTCTTGGCGCCATGACCAGGCGCTGCGATGTTTGGCCTTAGCATTGGAAGACAAGTATAACATGACCAATAAGTTGCCACCAGTTCCATCAAAACATTACACACAAAAGACAACATTCCTCCGCCCAGGAGAGCAACCACCAAGAAAAGGTGTTAAAACCAAGCCTCACCCAGGACAACTGGAAGCTGCTAGAGACTGGAAAATGCTGGCAGATGTTGGTCAACGGCTTATTTTTCCACCTGAGATTGCCACCACTAACCTTCGACCAGATATTGTCTTGTGGTCTGGATCAGCACGCCTTGTTCACTTGGTAGAGTTAACAGTGCCATGGGAGGATGCTGTAGATGAGATGTATGAGAGGAAGAAACTGTGGTATGCTCAACTAACCGCTGAAGCGGGACAGCAAGGATGGAGAGTCCGGATTTACCCAGTGGAGGTGGGTTGTCGAGGATTTGTGGCACACTCTACAACCCAGTTTCTCAGACACGTCGGATTCAGTAGCCAAGAGTTGCGTCGCCCAGTGAAGAACTTATCTGAAGCAGCAGAGTGAAGCAGCAACTGGCTGTGGTTGAGACGGAAAGATTCTGGTTGGGGATCTCAAGCACAATAGAAAGAAAGAAACGCTGATGTACTGGTAAGTAAGCAGGGCTGAGTTGAGTGGGGGATGGAGGTGGGTGATGCTGGGACGCCAGAATCACTATCGAGCTCTTTTGAGGTGTCGTGGGCTAGTTGACGAAACACCGAGGATGGAAGGTGCCCACTTCAAGACCCCAGACATGTACCCTACTTAGCTCAATCCAGACGGTTGTCATGCTGATGCGATGGGGAGACCGCACTGTGGTTGAGCCAGCATCGCAGCCGTTGTGTGTGGTGATGTGCTAGGGAGGCAAAATAAGCGGATCCTTGGAGCCAGCATTACACTTCAGCCATCGGGCAGAAGGATATCTATATCATCATATGGAAGGAAACGCAAATGGATGGAGACACAGATCACATTAGTTTACTGTAAAGCTACGTCTTAGTTGGTGCTTGAAGCTGACACCCTGGGATCATTCAAGAAGCTGCTTGATGAGATTCTGGGATCAATAAGCTACTAACAACCAAACAAGCAAGATGGGCTGAATGGCCTCCTCTCGTTTGTAAACTTTCTTATGTTCTTTCTTATCTTGGCGAGAGTCGAGTTCAAATCAGCATGAAGTTTTAACATCTACTCTCATGAAATGGAAATCATTAGGAGATGGTAAACCAGTGCAATTCAAAACATGTTATGACAATTATTTCTAATATTTATCAATTATGTAATTTATGGCGGACACTGACGTAGATTTCTTTTTTTTAAATTTAGTAGTTGCCAATTATTTTTTATTATTTTCTCCCAATTTAGAATGTCCAATTATTTTTAGGCTCAGCTCACCGCTACCACCTTTGCGCTGACTCGGGAGGGGCGAAGACGAACACACGCTGTCCTCCGAAATGTGTGCCTTCAGCTGACCGCTTCTTTACACACTGCAGGCTCACCATGCAGCTACCTCAGAGCTACAGTGTCGGAGGACAACGCAGCCCATCCGGGGAACTCTGTTCTAGCTGCTTAGCGCCCTCACAGGTCGGGAGGGAGATTTACTGCCAAGAATCATTGTATTTCTGTCACATATCCCACCACTCAGAGTGGAGCCGAAGGAACACCTAGCTAAATCTATCTTTCCCATTGCTCCCCCCTCCCGGGAAAAATAATCCGCATTTTGATGGTCTTTCCCTGCATGATGTACCACGTGGTACATGAAGGGTTGCAATGCCAGATACCACCGAGTTATCCGAGCATTACTGTCCTTCATTGTGCTTAACCACTTCAGTGGTGCATGGTCTGTGACAAGATGAAATGAATGTCCCAGCAGGTAGTATCGTAAAGAGTGAGTAGCCCATTTAATGTCCAGACACTCCTTTTCGATTACAGGAGTAGTTGCGCTCCTGAGGTAGCATCTTTTTACTGAGATACAGTATAGGGTGTTATACTCTGTCTACCTTTTGGGACAAGACAGCACCCAAACCCACATCCGACGCATCGGTGTGGAGGATGAATCTCTTGGTGAAATCAGGTGTGATAAGGGTGGGGGCCTGGCAAAGTTTACGCTTAATAGTATCAAACGCCCCGACACCCAGTTGACCACTTAACCCTTTGAGGTCTTATGTTGGACCAGGTCCGACATTACAATTTTCCCTGTCCGACATCATCAAAAAGACGTCAGGCACAGGTCTCTAATCGGTTTTTCACCGGAAAAAAGCTGAGAAAACCTTTCAATAAAGCTTATTTTTCCTCAATAAGCTTACACAGTTCGTGTTGCTGATCTGGAACCAATTGTTCCCCCAAATGATTTTAGTGATAGGAGTCTGGACAGGGGCCTAAATCATCTTCATTGCCTGGGGCTATAAATAAGAACTCCATTGCCTGTCAGGGCTTTAATAAATTTATATGAAATTTCCCATTCATCCTGACGATCAGGCTGTCTAATTTCATAACTCACCTTTCCTATATCCCAAATCAATTCATATGGCCCCTGCCATTTAGAACATAATTTCGATTCTGAGGAGGGAAGCAGCAGCATTACCTTGTCTCCAGGTCGAAAGGTTCTAATTCTTGCATTTTTATTGTAATGCTGCTGTTGCCGGTGCTGAGCCGATTTGAGGTTGTCCTGGGCTAAACGGCTGACCAAATCCAGGGGATCTCTAAGTAGGAGGACATGCTTCACTACATTTTTGGACAAGCCTTTGTGCTCCTCCCACCCCTCTCTCTCAACAGATTGAGGATGCCGCAAGGCTGTCGGCCGTACAAGAGCTCGAAGGGGGAGAACCCTGTTGAACTCTGCGGCACCTCTCTCACTTCAAAAATGAGGTAGGGAAGAAGCAATGCCCAATGCTTTTGCTCTTGTGTTACAAAACATCTCAGCATCTGCTTCAAGGTCTGATTAAATCATTCCACCAAACCGTCTGTCTGTTGATTATAAACAGATTTAATATTTTATATACCTGCTGTAACGTGTTAGACAAAAAGATGGTTCCATGATCAGTCAAAATCTCCTTGGGGATCCCTACTCTAGCCATAATCTGTGGCTATTGCAGCGTGCACTCGACCCGGTGCACTCGCTGGCAGTCTGGACATGTGGCTACATATTTTGACACATCAGTATGAAGACCTACCCAATAGAATCGAGCCAATATCCGCTCCCTTGTCTTGTCAGCTCCGAGGTGCCCCGCAAAAGGGATATCATGCGCCAGCCTCATGACCTCGGTCCGACAAGACAGGGGAACCAATAATTGTGTTACAGGCTGTCCTGTGCCTGCGGCTAGATTTACCCTATATAGTAATTGTGCCTAGATACTGAAGTGTGGATATACTAGCACCCCAGTGCCATCAACATCCTTACCTTCAATATACCGGACCTGCCCCCCAAGCATGCACTAGTGACGGGTCATTATGTTGGCCCCACACTATGTCTGCTCTTGAGTACCACATGTCTGGTATATTAAGAGGGGCGGGGGTAACATCTACCCTAGATGGCCCAGTAACCTCGCCCTCTCGGTCACACTGCATTCCGACTCACTTTGACTGGTGTTTGTTACCATTCAAGCACTCTCCCACCAGACCCCAGCCTTGTCTCAGTGATGCTCCCTCCCATTTTGCAGTCCTTCTCTCTTTATTCATTTTTCTAGGGCGGAAAATAGGAGGAAACTTTTCAGCTTGAAAAGGAAACACATCATCAATTCATTCCCTTTCTATTTTTCTGTCACTTTTACGTGTGCAGCTGAGACTGCCATTATTTGCATTCTTTAAATTTTGGCAAGTCTCAGCCCAGAATAACTGGGTGTGGCAATCTTTCCACCACCCCTACTACCAGGTGACGTTTTATCAGTCCTACTGATGAGTATACTTTTAGTGTGGGGTATGCCGCCGTGTCACCATGGATACAGGAGATGGCCACCTGACCTTTTGGCCACCACCTCACACCGCCCAAGAGAGCTGTTCTAATCAAGGTTTGTGTTCACTGATGCATGGTTTTTCACATTGCCTAAAACCACATCAATCATACAAGGCCCATCCCGACTATTTTCCCTGCGCTTACCTATCTTAGATGCCCAATTACACGCGGCCACGTCACACTCCATGGCAGCGGGGCATGACCTGGCCAGATGTCCCGGTTGGTTGTACTTAAAACAAGTTGGGGGGACATGTTCTTAGTAATTCAAACCAATGTGAAGGAACAGATTACGATTCTCCATCCCCTTTAATGCTGTCACACATGACCCCTTGGTAAACGAATGCAACCGCCTCTCCAATCTACGGCTGACACATTGTTTCCCTTCTGGGTCAATGCTGGCCGAATTCCACTGAACCCTGGTAAAGAACTGTCAAGTCAGCCCGTCCAAGGAACTCTGTTCTCGCTGCTTAGCGCCCTCACAGGTCGGGAGGGAGATTTACCACCAAGAATCATTGTATTTCTGTCACAGTGTCCCAGCTTTCAACTTAATTTTCTCAAAATGGCGTATTCTGACTTTGGTGATTTCAAAATGTCATATCTCAGGCCCTGTTTGAGATATATCGAAGTTTTGTATAATTTTAAAGCGTATTGCATGCCTAATCCATTGCCACAAGAAAACCGTTTTTGAAATGTTCACTTATCCCTATCTCAATTAAAATACAATGACACCCACCTCAGACCACAGAATACACAGAATACACTCCAGCTTCCATGAAACACTAAAAGTTGCTGGTTGTATACTGTAGGTTTACTCTTTCATGCTTTTAGTGCAACTCCTTCCTTCCTGAGGTTTGGTGCACTACCTCAAAAATTTACAAACAAATAAATAGTACAGCTCAGACTTTTCCCATGCCTACAGAAAATAACAGAATTCTACCAAAAACATAGAAACCTCATCCATGAATTCCCTTTTTATTCCTTTCAGATTTAAAACAGGAGAACCAGACAGTTACATGTGGTAAGTTAAATAATACATCTGCCCAATAATTTCATTCACCCTCTATTGACACTGCTCTGAAATACATTCCCATATTTTTTTTACTAATGTTCTAATACTATGAACATAATATTAATTTCATTATAGAGGGATCTTGAATTATAGAAATATACAACATACAAAGGGGCAAAGCTGCAGTATCAGTACAACTACTGTTTCCTGCTTTGTTCATGTTTTAAGATTGGGTTTTGTGTGATACTATTGTAAAAGTGCCTAATCGTATTGTAGACATTTAAGAGACGGCTAAATTTACAGTATAAATATATTAGATTATTTATTTATTTATTTATTTATTTATTTATTTATAAAATGCAGTAGACTATTGATAGTGAGTAAGAAGAAACAGAAATAACAGTCTCCTACAAAAAGTGATGTAGATGGTATGGGTAAAGTGACATTAACACTAAGATGTAGTCACCACATAGAGAAGCAGCAAGGAGAACTGAGTGAGTTCACGTGTGATCAGATCAAGAAGAGTTTATGACATAGCAATACAATCAGAATTCCCAACCTTTACAAATCTATATATATTGGAAGTAAATCTATATATTGGAACTTGGGCAAAAGGAAAATAAAATCCCAAACAGGAAGCTTACTTTAAAAAGAAAGGGTTTGTGGTTAAAAAAAAAAAAAACTTTTAGCAAATAAAACAGCTTTGTTTAAAACACATTGTATCATTCTTTATATGGTTATTGAGCTGGAATGCAAACTGTACCTTTTATTTTCTGTTTCAGACGCTGAACGAACACAGGAAGTACAAATGGGTGAGTTCAGAAGAAATATTTGTAAAACTGGTCTGCAACAAAAACGGAATAGCTTTTGATAAATCTTACTAAATTATCACATACATTAATTACGGTTACACATAAGGCTCCAATATATTGTGTAATAGAATATAAATACACCAATACTTTCATGAAAAAAACTGGTGAACACCACAGCGACAATGAAGTCCTGAAACCACTGGTCTTATACTGTAGGTTTGCTGTTTGCGACTTCTAGCGCAATTGCTTCCTTCCTTGATTATTCAAATATGGACTGCTGTATTGATTTTATACTAACATGATTGGCAGTTGATGAACACCCTATTTTCCTAATCAGACCTGGCTAAAAAAGGCCAATGTTTCTTCATTTTAAGTGATAGTGAACTATACTATGCCTGAACTATATAGGGAGCTGATACTATGTTTTTTCCAGCACAAAATGTAATTAAAATAGGCCTACTTTGTCCAATTTGGACTTTAAATATATTGTTTTGAGCCAGTCAAAGTCCAGATCAAACCCAAGTCCTGTTAAAGGGGTAGACTTGACTGGCTTCAAGCCAGGGGTTAACTTTGACCCCTTTTAGGATTTAAAAAAATCTTTGATAGTCATTCCCAACATTTCTTTTTAACAGAGCAAGATGTTCAGTTCCCTCAACGGTTTACTCTTGCTTTCCTTTAATTACAAAGAAAGTTAATCATTTAGGAGATCTAAGCAAATTGTTCATGATTTTTTATGAAACGGTCTTTGACCTGGGATCTGTTGATAAATAACTGATTGCAAACAACTTGTTGTGACTCTCAACAGGTGGAAGTGGAAGCAAGAAATTGCAAGGTGAGTTTCACAGAGGCAATATGGCAGCATCCAGGGAAGGCATGTTAAATTGAAAACTAACAGTTGTACATAAAACACTCTGTTTTTGTTTTTAAGAGTGTGAACTTTGAAATTTCAGGAACAGGTAAAACATACATTTTACATTGTTATATTGACAACTGAAGCTGCTACATTTTAACTGTTCCAAACTACCTTATCTAAATGATCATTTCATTTAAGATAAGTAATTTGGTCATGTTGTCATTCTGGTAATATAACTCATAAATGGTAATTGAATAGAATTTGATCAATCTTGTTAATAATAATAACACACATTCTGTATGCTAATCATTGTAACACTTACCATATTTACTTATTAACAAGTCGTGTGTGAATCCAAGTCGTCACACTCCTATTTTTAAGACATAGACATAGTCAACAAATACAGAAGCAGCAAGGAGAACTGAGCGAGTTCACGTGTGATCAGATCAAGGAGCGTTTATGAAATTGCAATAATCAGAATTCCCAACTTTTACAAACCTAACTTTAAAAGAAAGGGTATGGGGTTCAAAAGATGTTTAACAAATAAACTGACAAAGGCTTTATGCTAACTGAGGTAGGTCTCAGTTTTTCAACAGCCGTTTAAGGGCTCATTCACACTGACACGTGAATACGGATCGGAACGTTTGACCTTCAGTGTGAAAGCTCCAAACGTTCCCGGGTACGATTAAAACAAACTGTACTGAGACCACCTGAGGGAGGTGTTCTGGGTACGGTTGCATCCGTACTAGGCACGGTTCACTTATTTTTGCTTCAGTGTGAAAGAAAAATGTACTCGGTTCAGTTGCAAACATCAAGTGTAATAAAGTGTCAATCAAACTGTTGGAACTGGAAGTGGAAACGGTTTGTTCTGCAGTAAATAATAGCAAAAAAGCCAAACAGGGGACTGTTGTGGAGTCCCAAAGAGACAGAAGCGCTCAGAGAAATATGGGCAGATACTCACATCCAAATGCTGCTTGACAATGCACACAAAAACGCAAAAGTTTTTAGAGTTCTCCGATCAAGTGAAAGAAAAGTGATTTCAAATGCCGTTGCCTTTGCCTGTATTTATGTACATTTATTACAAAACACCACAGTATTGCAGCACATACAAAGAGGACTTTCTCCATTGCTGTAGAACTTCCCAGCATTCACTTCAAGGAGATCATGTGATTTTCTTGTGCTCTAGTGCTATTGAAGATGTGTAGTGTGAAAGGGAAATGTTCTCGGCACATTTGACAAGATGTTAGTGTGCTCGGTACATTTCCAAGTGTACTCAGTACACATCCAGCGTGAAAGAGAAATGCTCTGAAGATGTTTCCCCTGAAAAGCGCTGATTACTTTTGGTAAGTGTGCCATACATGGTGCACTTGCAAGTGTACCCAGTGTAAGATTGCACATAGTTACTGGTACACCTGGTGGGCCCTGCTGGAGACACTGGTACTTGAGATGAAAAGGTTGAGAACCACAATGACACTTTTTAAAACATGCACATCTGTGAGGTAAAGAATAATTCAGCATCAATAGGCCCAGGCAGTGAGAGACATACAGGCAAAACAGCCAGAGAAAATAAGACAAACTATTCAAGCACAGTAAATTAGCTGAAAAAAAACAAACCTGTCAAAGATCTTTTATTTGGGCTTTAAAAAATAAATAAATAAAAAATGTTTGTCAACAGTAAGAAATGTACCTACGGCACAGCACACCCATCAAGGATGGCACGTTAAATTTACACACGTTTATTTGCCCTCTGTTTACTGTCATGTCATGTAATGTACTTAAGATAGAAACTTTAATTTATATTTAAACACACTGGAGTTAGAATATGTTGATACATATTTAGACTCAGTGCTACATTTTTAAATCAGGCGATTAAGATGCTTATGCAACATAAATAAAGCGATTAATAATTGACATGCTTTCATTAGTTAGCGTGAATGTTTGCTGCGCAGTCATGTTCCGAAAAAAGACAACAGTGCAAGGGAGTGTCAGTTTCAGGCAGTAAGAAAAGGAAATTAGATGTCCATTCATTTCTCATGGATTCAACTTGTAACGATTCAGCACAATATTGCACTGGAAAGCTATGTGTTTAAAATGATACTGTATAACACAAAAACCCTAACAGAGCAAAAGAACTGAAACATACAGCAAAGGTTAAGGACTCAACACTCCTCAAAACAAATTCACCTTTACTTCCAATAATAATAATAATAATAATAATTCCAGTAAGACAGAGTGACATACTATTACTGGCATGAAACAAACCAAAATAAATGCTGCGCAAAACACTGTCTGCAAGTATGCCACATTTGTTTAGAAAAAAACACATTGCAGTTCCCAAAAATAAAATCCGGTCAGATTTAACAAAAGTAACAAGCCCCGCAAAGTGAGTCCAGATGCTCAAGAAAAACAGAGGCCACAGCAAGCCTTTTAAGTTGCAGTCTTGAGATATCAACTGACGAAAAAAAAAGTTCCTAAAAAAGTGTTGTAACTCCAGGCATCAGCCATGTAGTCCAACAACAAGGATGTAATTCGTAGTCCTTTGAACTTTTCAGTTAACAAATATTGCAGTAATATATATATTTTAACAACTGAAGAAACAAATCAACGAATATCCTAACCCAGCTGGATCCTGAAAAGCTACATGTGGAGTTTGGGGTTTGCCCTCATGGCTGCAGGCCTCCCTGCAACAGTAACTTCCACCCTTCCCCCACAGGAAACACCAGTTTGATTGACACTTGAGTACACTTGATGTTCGCAACTGAACCGAGTACATTTTTCTTTCACACTGAAGCAAAAATAAGCGAACTGTGCCTAGTACGGATGCAACCGTACCCAGAACACCTCCCTCAGGTGCTCTCTGTACGGTTTGTTTTAATCGTACCTGGGAACGTTTGGAGCTTTCACACTGAAGGTCAAACGTTCCGATCCGTATTCGGAAACGGAATATCATGGGGAAACGTGCTAGTGTGAATGTGCCCTTAAACGGCTGTTGAAAAACTGAGACCTACCTCGGTTAGCATAAAGACTTCATTGGGCTTTAGACAATCAACCAAAATGCAGTTAGTCTGGTGTTTTTTATTTGTTAAATATCTTTTGAACCCCATATCCTTTCTTTTAAAGTTAGGTTTGTAAAAGTTGGGAATTCTGATTATTGCAATTTCATAAACGCTCCTTGATCTGATCACACATGAATTCGCTCAGTTCTCCTTGCTGCTTCTGTATTTGTTGAATACGTCTTAGTCTTAAACCAATACGCCTGAATTCTATTATATGTAAACTTATGGAAACTATAATAAGATCCAAAATGGAAAGTTACCTATATGGTAACAATATCCTGGGAGACAGTCAACATGGTTTTAGGAAAGGGAGATTGTGTCTAACTAACCTGCTTGATTTTTTTGAGGATGCAACATCGACAATAGATAACTGCAAAGCATACGACATGGTTTATTTTAGATTTCCAGAAAGCTTTTGACAAAATCCCGCATAAAAGATTAATTCTTAAACTGAACGCAGTAGGGATTCAAGGAAATGCATGCACATGGTTTAGGGAGTGGTTAACATGTAGAAAACAGAAAGTACTGATTAGAGGAGAAACCTCAAAATGGAGCGAGGTAACCAGTGGTGTACCACAGGGATCAGTATTAGATCCTCTGCTCTTCCTAATCTACATTAATGATTTAGATTCTGGTATAGTAAGCAAACTTGTTAAATTTACAGACAACAAAAAAATAGGAGGAGTGGCAAACACTGTTGCAGCAGCAAAGGTCATTCAAAATGATCTAGACAGCATGCAGAACTGGGCAGACACACGGCAAATGACAGTTAATATAGAAAAGTGTAAGGTACTGCATGAAGGCAATAAAAATGTGCATTATAAATATCATATGGGAGATACTGAAATTGAAGAAGAAATCTATGAAAAAGACCTAGGAGTTTATGTTGACTCAGAATCTAGACAATGTGGGGAAGCTATAAAAAAGGCCAACAAGATGCTCGGATATATTGTGAGAAGTGTTGAATTTAAATCAAGGGAAGTAATGTTAAAACTTTACAATGCATTAGTAAGACCTCATCTAGAATATTGTGTTCAGTTCTGGTCACCTCGTTACAAAAAGGATATTGCTGCTCTAGAAAGAGTGCAAAGAAGAGCAACCAGAATTATCCTGGGTTTAAAAGGCATGTCATATGCAGACAGGCTAAAAGAATTGAATCTATTCAGTCTTGAACAAAGAAGACTACGCGGCGATCTGATTCAAACATTCAAAATCCTAAAAGGTATAGACAATGTCGAGCCAGGGGACTTTTTTGACCTGAAAAAAGAAACAAGGACCAGGGGTTACAAATGGAGATAAAGGGGCATTCAGAACAGAAAATAGGAGGCACTTTTTTACACAGAGAATTGTGAGGGTCTGGAACCAACTCCCAGTAATGTTGTTGATGTTGACACCCTGGGATCCTTCAAGAAGCTGCTTGATGAGATTCTGGGAGCAATAAGCTACTAACAACCAAACGAGCAAGATGGGCTGAATGGTCTCCTCTCATTTGTAAACTTTCTTATGTTCTTATGTTTTTGTGCATCATTTCTAGATTTGCAGGAGGTTCGAGAAAGATTCGATAAGGAAAATAATTATATTTTTCATCACAGAACTAAATTTCAAAGAACAAAATAAGGAAACAAACAACCACTAAGAAAGAAAGCTAATGCTTCTTTATCATTTTATTCAGGTTTATTAAATAATTGAACCGTTATGATAGTTTTTTTGCAATTTGGAAAATCTTAAAGGCCACTGTAAGGATAGGGGCAACATTCAAATAGTATTATCCATAGCATTGGTCAGATTTTTTGTGGGTTGTAGTAGTATATAGAGGGAGTCTGAGGGAAACATGACACCAAAGTTTGGTGATTATTTCATTTGTTTGGTGTGCAAGGTAATCAATCATGCAATCTTCAGGTGTGAAAAAGTTATTGCCCCCTAGTTAACTCAGCCAAATAAAGGGATAATTAGGGTCAGCTGTTTGAGTACTTTGGTTAACAACCAGGCCTGATTTGGGCCAGCCCTGCCCAATTTAAATCTGACTAACTTTGGCCCTTACCATCAGAGTGAAGTTGTCAGCACATCATGCCACAAACAAAATAAATTCCTGAAGACCTCCGGAAAAAAGATATTGATGCCTATCAGTCTGGAAAGGGTTACAAAGCCATTTCTCAGGCTCTGGGGCTCCACCGAACCACAGTCAGAGCCATATTGTCCAAATGAAGAAAGTTTGGGACAGTAGTGAATCTTCCCAGGAGTGGCCATCCTGCCAAAATCTCTCCAAGAGCAAAGCGTAAAATTGTCCAGGAAATCACAAAAAACCTTAGAACAACATCTAGGGATCTGCAGGCCTCTCTCGCCTCGGCTAAGGTCAGTTTTCATGACTCCACCATCAGAAAGACACTGGGCAAAAATGGGATTCATGGCAGAGTAGCAAGGCGGAAACCATTGCTCACTAAGAAGAACATGAATACTCGTCTCAAGTTTGCCAAAAAGCACCTGGATGATCCTCAAGAGTTCTGGAACAATGTTCTATGGACATATGAGTCAAAAGTGGAACCTTTTGGCCAATATGGGCCCCGTTATGTCTAGCGAAAACTAAACACTGCATTCCACAGTGAGAACCTCATACCAACGGTCAAGAATGGTGGTGGTAGTGTCATGGTTTGGGGACGCCTTGCCATCATTGAAGGAACCATGAATTCTGCTCTGTATCAGAGAATTCCACAGGAGAATGTCAAGCCATCCGTCAGTGAGCTGAAGCTGAAGCGCAGCTGGGACATGCAGCAAGACAATGATCCGAAACACACAAGCAAGTCTACATCAGAATGGTTGAAGAACAAGAAATTTAAAGTTTTGGAATTGGCCTACTCAAAGTCCAGACTTAACCCCATTGAGACTTTGTGGCAGGACCTATAACGAGCAGTTCATGCTCAAAACCCCACAAATGTCACAGAGTTGAAGCAGTTCTTCATAGACGAGTGGGCCAAAATTCCTCCACGGCGCTGTGAGAGACTAATCAATAACTACAAGAAGCGTTTGGTTGCAGTTATTGCTGCTAAAGGTGGGGTAACCAGTTATTGAGTCTAAGGGGCGATTACTTTTTCACACAGGGGCATTGGGTGTTGCATAACTTTCTTTAATAAATAAATGAAATATGTATCAAATGTTTGTGTTATTTGTTCACTCAGGGTCCCTTTGATCTAATATTAGGTTTTGGTTGAATATCTGATAACATTCAGTGTCAAAAATATGCAAAAATGCAGAAAATCAGACAGGGGGCAAATACTTTTTCACGGCACTGTATATCCAAAAATAATGAAGACGCTTCAGTAATTCTGTAATATTGGTAATGATGGATGTGTGTACATAATGTGAACTAAACTTTGATTCAACATTCTGTGTTTCAGAAACATTAAAACAAAAGAATGAGACACTGAAAAATGGTGAGTTTAATAATGATGTGAATGTGATGACATCTAAATAAACCTTCACAAAAATTCAAATAAGGGAAGATGTGCCATTAATTTACTGTTCTTGTGCTTTTATTTCTAGATTTGCGGGATGTTGAAGAAAAAATCAGTAAGGATATTAAATTACATTTTTCACCACAGAACTACACTTCAAAGTGCAAAATAAGGAAACAAACAACCACTAAGAAAGAAAGCTAATGCTTCTTTATCATTTTATTCAGGTTTATTAAATAATTGAACCGTTATGATAGTTTTTTGCAATTTGGAAAATCTTCAAGGCCACTGTAAGGATAGGGGCACCATTCAAATTGTATTATCAAAACTGGTACATGAACTCTACTAGTAAGATAGTTTTCTGAAAAAAGGCATGTAAATATAATTAGAATATTGTTATTGGATTAAATCCTCCAAGTAAGGTGCAGATTTCTTTACCTGGGATCAAGTCGTTTTTCCAAGATTAATGTTTCTTCTGGTGACTCTGGAAACAAGCCAGCTATCCATAGCAGCATGTTATACAGCAAACTCATCACAGGAATGACAAAAAGTGTGAAATGAACGGAACGTGTTTTACACCTATATCCAAAAATGATGAAGATGCTTCAGTAATTCTGTAATATTGGTAATGATGGATGTGTGGACATAATGTGAACTAAACTTTGATTCAACATTCTGTGTTTCAGAAACATTAAATCAAAAGAATGAGACACTGGAAAATGGTGAGTTTAATAATGATGTGAATGTAATAACATCTAAATAAACCTTCATAAGAATTCAAATAGGGGAAGCTGTTCCATTATTTTATTGTTTTTGTGCTTTATTTCTAGATTTGATGAAGTTTCTACAAAGCTCCGGTAAGGATATTAATTACATTTTTCACCACAGAACTACATTTCAAATTACAAAATAAGGAAACAAACAACCACGAAGAAAGAAAGCTGATGCTTCTTTATCATTTTATTCAGGTTTATTTAATAATGATGTGAATGTAATAACATCTAAATAAACCTTCATAAGAATTCAAATAGGGGAAGCTGTTCCACTATTTTACTGTTTTTGTGCTTTATTTCTAGATTTGCAGAAGTTTCTAGAAAGATCCGGTAAGGATATTAATTACATTTTTCACCACAGAACTACATTTCAAAGTACAAAATAAGGGAACAAACAACCACGAAGAAAGAAAGCTAATGCTTCTTTATCATTTTATTCAGGTTTATTAAATAATTGAACCGTTACGTTTTTTGCAATTTGGAAAATCTTAAAGGCCACTGTAAGGATAGGGGCACCATTCAAATAGTATTATCAAAACTGGTACATGAACTCTACTAGTAAGATAGTTTTCTGAAAAACAGACATGCAAGTCCAAGTAAAGTGCAGATTTCTTTACCTGGGCTCAAGGCGCTGTTTAAAGATGAATGTTTCTTCTGATGACTCTGTAAACATGCCAGCAATCCATAGCAGCATGTTATACAGCAAACTCATCACAGGAATGACAAAAAGTGTGAAAGGAATGGAATGTGTTTTACACCTACAGTGCCGTGAAAAAGTATTTGCCCCCTGTCAGATTTTCTGCATTTTTGCACATTTTTCACATTGTGTTTGGTCAGATTTTTTTGTGGGTTGTAGTAGTATATAGAGGGAGTCTGAGGGAAAAATGACACCAAAGTTTGGTGCTTATTTCATTTGTTTGGTGTGCAAGGTAATCAAACATGCAATCTTCAGGTGTGAAAAAGTTATTGCCCCCCCCTAGTTAACTCAGCCAATTAAAGGGATAATTAGGGTCAGCTGTTTGATTTGAGTACTTTGGTTAACAACCAGGCCTGATTTGGGCCAGCCCTGCCCAATATAAATCTGACTAACTTTGGCCCTTACCATCAGAGTGAAGTTGTCAGCACACAGGTTCTAGAGGCACATCATGCCACAAACAAAATAAATTCCTGAAGACCTCCGGAAAAAAGATGTTGATGCCTATCAGTCTGGAAAGGGTTACAAACCATTTCTCAGGCTCTGGGGCTCCACCGAACCACAGTCAGAGCCATATTGTCCAAATGAAGAAAGTTTGGGACAGTAGTGAATCTTCCCAGGAGTGGCCGTCCTGCCAAAATCTCTCCAAGAGCAAAGCGTAAAATTGTCCAGGAAGTCACAAAAAACCTTAGAACAACATCTAGGGATCTGCAGGCCTCTCTCGCCTCGGCTAAGGTCAGTTTTCATGACTCCACCATCAGAAAGACACTGGGCAAAAAAGGGATTCATGGCAGAGTAGCAAGGCGGAAACCATTGCTCACTAAGAAGAACATGAATGCTCGTCTCAAGTTTGCCAAAAAGCACCTGGATGATCCTCAAGAGTTCTGGAACAATGTTCTATGGACATACGAGTCAAAAGTGGAACCTTTTGGCCAACATGGGCCCCGTTATGTCTAGCAAAAACTAAACACTGCATTCCACAGTAAGAACCTCATACCAACGGTCAAGAATGGTGGTGGTAGTGTCATGGTTTGGGGACGCCTTGCCATCATTGAAGGAACCATGATTTTTGCTCTATCAGAGAATTCCACAGGAGAATGTCAAGCCATCCGTCCGTGAGCTGAAGCTGAAGCGCAGCTGGGTCATGCAGCAAGACAATGATCCGAAACACACAAGCAAGTCTACATCAGAATGGTTTAAGAACAACAAATTTAAAGTTTTGGAATGGCCTACTCAAAGTCCAGACCTAAACCCCATTGAGATTTTGTGGCAGGACTTATAACAAGCGGTTCATGCTCAAAAACCCACAAATGTCACTGAGTTGAAGCAGTTCTGCATGGAGGAGTGGGCCAAAATTTCTCCACGGCGCTGTGAGAGACTAATCAACAACTACAGGAAGCGTTTGGTTGCAGTTATTGCTGCTAAAGGTGGCGTAACCAGTTATCTAAGGGGGCGATTACTTTTTCACACAGGGGCATTGGGTGTTGCATAACTTTCTTTAATAAATAAATGAAATATGTATCAAATGTTAGTGTTATTTGTTCACTCAGGGTCCCTTTTATCTAATATTATGTTTTGGTTGAATATCTGATAACATTCAAAAATATGCAAAAATGCAGAAAATCAGACAGGGGGCAAATACTTTCACGGCACTGTATATCCAAAAATAATGAAGACGCTTCAGTAATTCTGTAATATTGGTAATGATGGATGTGTGGACATAATGTAAAGTAAACCTTGATTAAACATTCTGTGTTTTAGAAACATTAAAACAGAAGAATGAGACACTGAAAAATGGTAAGTTTAATAATGATATGAATGTAATAACATCTAAATAAACCTTCATAAGAATTCAAATAGGGGAATCTGTTCCACTATTTTACTGTTTTTGTGCTTCATTTCTAGATTTGCAGAAGTTTCCAGAAAGATTCGGTAAGGATATTAATTACATTTTTCACCACAGAACTACATTTCAAAGTACAAAATAAGGAAACAAACAACCACTAAGAAAGAAAGCTAATGCTTCTTTATCATTTTATTCAGGTTTATTAAATAATTGAACCGTTATGATAGTTTTTTGCAATTTGGAAAATCTTAAAGGCCACTGTAAGGATAGGGGCACCATTCAAATAGTATTATCAAAACTGGTACATGAACTCTACTAGTAAGATAGTTTTCTGAAAAAAGGCATGTAAATATAATTAGAATATTGTTATTGGATTAACTCCTCCAAGTCAAGTGCAGATTTCTTTACCTGGGATCAAGTCGCTGTTCCAAGATTAATGTTTCTTCTGGTGACTCTGGAAACAATCCAGCTATCCATAGCAGCATGTTATACAGCAAACCCATTACAGGAATGACAAAAAGTGTGAAATGAACGGAACGTGTTTTACACCTATATCCAGAAATGATGAAGATGCTTCAGTAATTCTATAATATTGGTAATGATGGATGTGTGTACATAATGTGAACTAAACTTTGATTCAACATTCTGTGTTTCAGAAACATTAAATCAAAAGAATAAGACACTGGAAAATGGTGAGTTTAATAATGATGTGAATGTAATAACATCTAAATAAACCTTCATAAGAATTCAAATAGGGGAAGCTGTTCCACTATTTTACTGTTTTTGTGCTTCATTTCTAGATTTGCAGAAGTTTCTAGAAAGATCCGGTAAGGATATTAATTACATTTTTCACCACAGAACTACATTTCAAAGTACAAAATAAGGAAACAAACAACCAGGAAGAAAGAAAGCTAATGCTTCTTTATCATTTTATTCAGGTTTATTTAATAATGATGTTATTGTAATAACATCAAAATAAACCTTCATAAGAATTCAAATAGGGGAAGCTGTTCCACTATTTTACTGTTTTTGTGCTTTATTTCTAGCTTTGCAGAAGTTTCTAGAAAGATCCGGTAAGGATATTAATTACATTTTTCACCACAGAACTACATTTCAAAGTACAAAATAAGGAAACAAACAACCACTAAGAAAGCAAGCTAATGCTTCTTTATCATTTTATTCAGGTTTATTAAATAAGTGAACCGTTATGATAGTTTTTTGCAATTTGGAAAATGTTAAAGGCCACTGTAAGGATAGGGACACCATTCAATAGTATTGTCCAATGCTGGTACATGAATTCTACTAGTAAGATCGTTTTCTGAAAAACAGGCATGTAAGTCCAAGTAAAGTGCAGATTTCTTTACCTGGGATCAAGTCGCTGTTCCAAGATGAATGTTTCTTTTGGTGACTGGAAACAAGTCAGCTTGCAAAGGTGCTGGTCTTCTGCTGCTGAATTTAATTGACTGTGATCAAAGCAGATTAAAATAGCCTGGTCAGTAGTTATTATAATGACATTTTCTTCACTGCTGCAGTAGCTGCAACAGTGAGTCCTATTCATAAAGCTCTGATTATTTAAAGAGTAATTTTATGAATACAATACAGGATGGCATTCACTTTTCTAGAATGGTTTTGTTTAACAACAATCCAGAAGAAAAGACTTTAAAAAAATATTCTTTATATGAACCGGAACATGTTTTACACCTATGTACATTGTAATGTAGCACCTTCCTTCATAGTTATTTTTAAGTTTACTACAGCCACAGAAACCCTGTCTTCTTTATCATATAGCAAGCTGGAGTCAATAGTAGGGTTAATGTGCATCAGTGCAAACTTTATTATTTACACAAAACAGAAATAAACAAAGTAAACCTAACTCTTCCCAGAGTCCTAAACTTTTCTGTAACTGAGTTTCTAATAGGGGTCAAGCTAAGCTTGTTTACCTCACCAAAACCCACTGTTATTTGTTTATTTTTCCCCCCCAAGGTATTTTTTTTTTTAATTCACCCTCTTCTCCAACTTTCTCCCAACCAGAAACTAAACAACATCGTCAGTTTTTATACCCTGGCAAACCAGACACAGCTGATCTACATTTTCCCAATTCCCCAATTATCCCACACTAATAATCATCACTCTGGCTTCACTTTGCCCTATTAAAAAATGGACTGCATCAATCCTTATGCCCAAGGTCCTAAAGCCCTTAAACATCTATGTGACACATACACTAAGTAATTTTGTAATCCTGGTAATGATGTGTAAACTAAACTTTGATTCATCATTCTGTTTTTTAGAAACATTACAACAGGAGAAGAACAAACTGATACAGGGTGAGTTTAATAATAATGTTAAATAATACTGTGAACGTAATAAAATATAAATAACCCTTTATAAGAATTCAAATAAGGGAAGCTGTTCCACTAATTTACTGTTCTTGTGCTTTTATTTCTAGATTTGCGGGATGTTGAAGAAAAAATCAGTAAGGATATTAATTATATTTTTCACCACAGAACTACATTTCAAAGTGCAAAATAAGGAAACAAACAACCACTAAGAAAGAAAGCTAATGCTTCTTTATCATTTTATTCAGGTTTATTAAATAATTAAAACGTTATGATCGTTTTTTGCAATTTAAAAAATCTTAAAGGCCCCTGTAAGGATAGGGGCAACATTCAAATGGTATTATCCAATGCTGGTACATGAATTCTGCTAGTAAGATCGTTTTCTGAAAACTAGGCATGTAAGTCCAAGTAAAGTGCAGATTTCTTTGCCTGGGATCAAGTCGCTGTTCCAAGATGAATGTTTCTTTTGGTGACTCTGGAAACAAGTCAGCTAGCAAAGGTGCTGGTCTTCTGCTGCAGAATTTAATTGACTGTGACCAAAGCAGATTAAAATAGCCTGGTCAGTAGTTATTATAATGACATTTTCTCACTGCTGCAGTAGCTGCAACAGTGAGCCCTATTCATAAAGCTCTGATTATTTAAAGAGTCATTTTATGAATACAATACAGGATGGCATTCACTTTTCTAGAATAGTTTTGTTTAAGAACAATCCAGAACAAAAGACTTTGAAAACATATTCTTCAAATGACGCGGAACGTGTTTTACACTTATGTACACTGTAATGTAGCATCTTCCTTCTTCGTTATTTTAAGTTTACTACAGCCACAGAAACCCTATCTTCTTTACCATATAGCAAGCTGGAGTCAATAGTAGGTTTAATGTGCGACTGCACAATCTTTATTGTTTACACAAAACAGAAATAAACAAAATAAACCTAATTCTTCCCAGAGAGTCCTAAGCTTCACAATATTGAATATTGAGTATTCCTGTCTAATAGGGGAAAAGCTAAGCTTGTTTATCCCCAAAACCACTGTTCTTTGTTTCTTCTTTTCCCAAAGTACTTTTTTCCACCCTTGTCTCCCAACCAGAAACTAACTGAATCCTCAGCTTTAATTCCCCTGCAAATCAGACACAGCTGATCTACATTTTACCAATTACCTGTTTACCCCACACTTACAAATCAGCCATCTCTCTTCCCTTTGCACTTTTAAAAGATGGAGTGCATCAACCCTCATGCCCAAGGTCCTAAAGCCCTTAAACATCTATCTGACACATACACTGGATCACATATCTTTTCCTCTGGGCCAGTTTCAGTCTCTCTTATACTTCCTTTATCATTAATTGTTCTACCAGCTATCCCGTATTAGTTTATGTATAAAATGTCCTCGTGATGCAGGGCAGAAGGAAGCCCTGCATATAAATAGCGGGCAGGCCAAAGCCCTGCTGATTAAATGTGTTGCGTTTTATTGTATTATAATTTCAAATATATTTTGGTGTACTGTATTATTATTTTAAAAGGAGATGTATTGTTTTCTATGTATTTAAACAAGTGTTTTGTTATTATTGTAATTGGTTTGAATGTGTTCTGGCAGAGGCAGCGTAAACGGCTCCTCTCTGCCAGATAGCTTGTGTGAATGCATGGGCGGCAGTCTGTGATTATTGACTGTCGGCCATGCAAATAAAAAACCATTTAGAATGTGACCATCTCCGGAATTGACAAATTAAGTGTTCATTAATGTTATTTGTTATTTGTTCAACTTCATTCTTTTCACAGTTTTAATCTACCTTTGTTTTATTTGTGACATCATATCATGCAAAATAACGGTTTGCCTTCAGAAACACCTTGTCTCTGCAAAATTGCTGCAGAGTGAGCGTTTTTGATGAATATCAGATAGCTTTCCCGGACGGTGTACTAGAGGAAACAGTTCAGTCATATCCAATGCTTAATAAGACTTCTTTATGCATTGGCTTACAAACAGTGTATGAAACAGAAGATTTTAAAAATGCTGAAAATGCATTAAGTATGCTTGAACTGATGATATATAACAGCTTGGACAGAACATTTCTGGAGAGAACAAAACTACTGAAGATAGTTATTATCACTCTGATGACTACAGCAGAGGCAGAAAGGTGTTTCTCAACACTGAAGCGGATAAAAACCTTCTTGAGAAACAGTATGAAAACCGAACGATTAAATACTATAGCCATGTTATCAATTGAAAAAGACTGGTTCCTGCCACTGCTGTACAGTGAGCCTGCTGGAACAAACTTTGACATTCCCGATGATCCTCCTTCGTTTGCTCCACTACATTCGGATTGTTTCCAGTTTGGCAGCCGTTGCCTGCAACAGTTTTTAGAATATCTTCCATTGGCTTTGAATTTTTTTCGTCACAGATTATATCCCATCCTCGTTGCCACGTGTAATGTAGCACCTTCCTTCTTAGTTATTTTAAGTTTACTACAGCCACAGAAACCCTGTCTTTATCATATAGCAAGCTGGAGTCAATAGTAGGTAATCTTTATTATTTACACAAAACAGAAATAAACAAAGTAAACCTAACTCTTCCCAGAGTCCTAAACTTTTCTGTAACTGAGTTTCTACTAGGGGACAAGCTAAGCTTGTTTACCCCACCAAAACCCACTGTTATTTGTTTATTTTTTCCCCAAAGTATCTTTTTTTTATTCACCCTCTTTTCCAACTTTCTCCCAACCAGAAACTAAACAACATCGTCAGTTTTTATACCCTGGCAAATCAGACACAGCTGATCTACATTTTCACAATTCCCCAATTATCCCACACTAATAATCATCACTCTGGCTTCACTTTGCCCTTTTAAAATATGAAGTGCATCAATCCTTATGCCCAAAGTCCTAAAGCCCTTAAACATCTATCTGACACATACGCTAAGTAATTTTGTAATCCTGGTAATGATGTGTAAACTAAACTTTGATTCATCATTCTGTGTTTTAGAAACACTACAACAGGAGAATGACAAACTGACACAGGTTGAGTTTAATAATAATGTTATGTAATAATGTGAATGTAATAAAATATAAAGAACCCTTTATAAGAATTCAAATAAGGGAAGCTGTTCCACTAATTTACTGTTTTTGTGCTTCATTTTTAGATATGCTGGAGGTTCAAGTAAAATTTGGTAAGGATATTATTTACATTTTTCACCACAGAACTACATTTCAAAGTACAAAATAAGGAAACAAACAACCACTAAGAAAGAAAGTTAATGCTTCTTTATCATTTTATTCAGGTTTATTAAATAATTGAACCGTTATGATAGTTTTTTGCAATTTGGAAAATCTTAAAGGCCACTGTAAGGATAAGGACACCATTCAAATAGTATTATCCAATGCTGGTACATGAATTCTACTAGTAAGATAGTTTTCTGAAAAACAGGCATGTAAGTCCAAGTAAAGTGCAGATTTCTTTACCTGGGATCAAGTCGCTGTTCCAAGATGAATGTTTCTTTTGGTGACTGGAAACAAGTCAGCTAACAAAGGTGCTGGTCTTCCGCTGCAGAATTTAATTGACTGTGATCAAAGCAGATTTAAAATAGCCTGGTCAGTAGTTATTATAATGACATTTTCTTCATTGTTGCACTAGCTGCAACAGTGAGCCCTATTCACAAAGCTCTGATTATTTAAAGAGTAATTTTATGAATACAATACAGCTGGGCATTCACTTTTCTAGACTGGTTTTATTTTACAATCGAGAACAAAACAGACTTTGAAAAAATATTCTTCAAATGAATCTTTGTGAATAGGGCCTAGGCTACTACCTTGGATGCTTCCCCTTTAACACATGATCTTCTCTATAGATGCAGAAGGATATGTTCTTGAAAGAGGTATACACTTTAAATCTGTATTCATTTGACAGTAATGAGAATACATTAATACTTCCTATACTGATAATTCACTTATACTTCAATTTATTTTTGTATTCTTTTTTTAGAATGGCGGGAAATTCGGAAGGCTGCAGGTAAACTTGAACTTATTAAATCAACTAACCTACTCAATCTGTGTATAGGGTTCAAATCTAGTGTCTTACACTTATATTGCCTGCTGTGTGCTGAGCCTAACTGTATTGTCACATGTATAGGGCAATGCCTGTATGAACACAATATATAAAGGATGTAGTTCAAGAATTACAGTAAATTAGTTTATTAAACGAAAGCATTCCTGTGTGATGCGGGCAGCAGTGTGGAGTAGTGGTTAGAGCTCTGGACTCTTGACTGGAGGGTCGTGGGTTCAATCCAAGTTGGGGGGCACTGCTGCTGTACCCTTGAGCAAGGTACTTTACCTAGATTGCTCCAGTAAAAACCCAACTGTATAAATGGGTAATTGTATGTAAAAATAATGTGTGAAAAATAATGTAATTGTATGTAAAAATAATGTGATATCGTGTAACAATTGTAAGTCGCTCTGGATAAGGGCTTCTGCTAAGAAATAAATAATAATAATAATAATAATAATAATAATAATAATAATAATAATAATAATAATAATAATAATAATAATGATGCATTTTGTGCTTCTCATTCCTTCTCCACAGTTGAGGTGACACTGCACCCTGATCTAGCACACCGGAGCCTGACAGTGTCTAAAAATAGATTAATAACATTCACAGGGGAGGAATCAGCAGTGTGGCCCAGTGTGTGGGGCAATGAGGGGTTCACCTCTGGGAGGCACTACTGGGAGGTGAAGGTGGGGGAGAAGGGCTTCTGGGCTCTGGGGGTCTCCACACACCCTGATGAGAAGAACATACCTGAGAAACCAAAGGAGGGCTACTGGCTTCTGAGACTGGGAGGGGGAAAGTATGAGGCTGTGAGCCAGTCCATAGTCACAATCACACTGCCAAGAAAGAATAAGCTTAGGAAAGTGGGTGTTTGTCTTTCTTATGATGAAAAGAAGATAGCATTTTACAATGTTGTTGATACCAATTTCAGATTTCACATTCACTCCATTGAATGTAGATTATCTGGGCAGGTCTACCCTATCTTCAGCCCAGGATCACAAGATAGAGACCCCTTGATCATCAACACTGGTAATACATAGGCATTTCATATTGGTTACTGGAAGCAAACCTTACTGAATGTAAAACTCATAGAGCCTTGTTTTCAAGCTAGAGCATTGTATAATCTAGACATGTATTCCACACTTTCGGCTATGTAACCTAACATTCTCTCTTTTTTAATTTTTCTTTTTAATTGCCTCTCCACATTGACAATATACAGTGGACTCTAGCTAATCTGCAGTATAATACAAACCATCAAAATGAAATTCACACAGAATTTCCACACACAGGTAAATTAGAATATTAGAACACATAGACCTGCATATGTAGAGTGCAGTGTAGATCACCACCTGCATAAAACCTTTAAAAGAAATATTTTAAAACATTTACAGCTGTCTTTGATTTCCCCAAAGCTTTATTAATGAGTTGAGAGTATCAAAAACACAAAATTAAGACTGGGCATTTTTAGTATGGTACAGATTCTGATTAGTACAAACCTGAACAGGTTCCGGCCCCAGTTGGTTTGGATTGGCCAGAGTCTGCAGTTAAACTGTACAATACACTATAGTCTCAAGGGTTTTCAAAGTCTTCCTTCTCTACTTCAATACCATTAATCTTGTTGAAAAAAGCATATTTGACTTCTCTATGACATAAAACAATCCAATTAACCATTGTATGATTTTAACTGCATGTATTTGAAATGTAATTAATGGGAAATGTTTGGAATAATGTTGGGCAGTTATATAATCTTTCATTTGAAGAAGATATTGCAGGACATCTAAAATAAATAAATAAACATCTGATTTTATTCGATCTGTAAAATTGTATTATTTTTTATTTCATGTGTAGGCACTTGGTCATACTGTAAGGTGATTCATAAACAACGCACCACAGGATAACATCATTATTACAAAACATGTCAATTGAAAATAAGTGAAATAAACAACTGCTAATGTTTCAGAACAAGAAATGAACAGTTTAGAATGTTAATAACCAGGGATCCTGAACATTGACAAAGGTGAAAGGCATGAATGAGAGGCTAGTGAATTAAATAGCCTACTGTCTGCTACCTAGCCCCCCAGATTGGAACCCAGGTCTCCAATGAGAAGCTAGAGAATTAACCTGCTGCCACCTAGCCCCAGATAGACAGTTAAGGGTCAGCGACTAGCAGGAGACTGCAAGCACAAAACGCTTATAAAAGGGACAAAGTTATGTTTGTTTTAGCAGGGACAATAAAATGAAAGTGTTCAGGTTATTACTTTGATAATAAAGAGCACCTGTTTAAACAGTCTCTCTCACGACAAGTGAAAAAAATGAGTCAAACTAATTTTGGCACAAAGGAGTTTCTTTTGTCTTCACTGTTGGAGTTCTAAGTAAGATGTATCATAATCAAAATATAATAATAATAATAATAATTATTATTATTAATAATTCAAACAAATAATTGTGGGCCTAGGTCACAATTATCAATAAAAGCACCTTTATTGTGACATGAAAGGGATTGTTATAGTGTAATAATATTTGATATGATATGATATTTTATTTCCAAAAATAGAACTTAAATGACTACACAGATGATGATAATAATCAGCAAATTAATAATGATGTATCTTTTCGTATATAAATCTACATTAGGTCACATCTACAGCTTCTTTCACAGTGGCGCTCCTTCCCGGGTCCCGACTCGGGTTCTGGCTACCCGGGTCACAATCCTGCATAGTGTACAACCAGGTACCACTTACCTGGTTTGTACCACTGTATACCACATTGTGTTATTGTTACTGATGCTAAAACAAAATGCTCAAACTAGACTTCATTTGAAGGTTTGAATTTAATTAAATAGTATAGAGGTAGGTAAGAGTGGTATTGAGTGGTAAGAAAATATGCCTATTGCTTTTTAATAGGCATGATAATGACCTCCGTAATGATATTTATCCTCTCACCCTACTAAGGTACTCCAAGTGCCTCTGTTGACACTGATAATATTTTACTACAGGACTGACACAACTTTTGACTTTTTCAAAACCAAAAATAAACTTGAAGAATTTCACAGGTGTTTCAAAAGCTTAGTAAATATGGCCTGTGTTACAAAACTGCATGCGCGTGGATATACAAAACCAAAAATAAACTTGAAGAATTTCACATTTCACAAACAAGACTAGTACATTACTAATGCACATGCACTGTACCCTGCATTCTTATGTATTTTGTCAGAATAATAGATTGCAACTATTTAATTATCTCTATGTAGTTGTTAGTGTTAGAGTCTTTCATGATAATTCTAATTAGGAAATGGATCAGAGATTTCCTTTAAGATTGGTCAATACAAGGTCCTTAATCTCTGGTAAAGGACCTCAAATGTTATTAAACTATGTTTAATCACTGTTCCAAAACAATCTGCCGGAAAATATGTAAAACAGTATTCATGTACAGTAGTCTCTGCGTATAAGAATACCTCCTAAGAGAACACTTTGCCTAAGGGAACACCCTTGCGGTAAAACAGATTTTTCCCATTGTAAATGCTCTGGCTTGAGGAACAGGAACTTCGCTTAAAAGAACACTTTCCTGGCACCGACAGTGTTTCATTCACAACTGGTACAGTACTGTTTTATAACCCAATAACTCATCATCATCAAACTTAAATTAAAATGGTTTATTCTGTCTTTTCAAAAGTGACTTGTCATCACAAGAGTGTCTTGAGGCACACTGATTGGTTTATTAAATCTTTCCAGAACCGCAGTCATATTATTGCCTCTTTTGTATTCTGATTTCAACAAGTACACCTCATCGATACAAAATGGCATGCAAATAAATGGCAAAATGCACCGCTACAAAAAGCTACAAAAAGCTCTTGAAAAAACCTGAATCAGACATAAGTCTGCCACTCTACTGTCAATAGAAAAAATTGCTACTGACACCCAACTGTCCATAAAAAAAATATGCTATTCATACACTGTATAGACAAATATGCTAAATGTAAAATTCATCTTTTGAAAACCACTTATTGCAGAGTGCTGAAAGTTGGGATAGTCCAAGATTAACTGGTGTTCATAAGAAGCTGATAGGTTGTGTGGTATGGCGGCCATGCGGCATGACGTCAGAATCGCACGGTACAGACAGCATAATCACAAACTACAAAGATCTTCTTCCAAACCGCTTGTCTGATTGAAACAAACCCAATGGCACATATGATCGGAATGTTGTTGTCTTTAAAGGATGTTAAAGGGAAGTTGCTACAATAAAAAACATGGCTGCCACATTGGATGACATCATCAACATCCAAAACTGGCTACAAAAACCTTTGTCTCTGAAATTACTAGTCCGATTGAACCAAAAATTGGCACACATGATCCAAGTGTGGTTGTCTTTAAAGGTTGTTCAAGGGAAGTTGCTACAATGAAAACATTGGCTGCCATGTTGGATGACATTATCAACATACAAAACTGGCTAATAACTTCTTATAGAGTGCAGATAGGGCCATAGTTACTATGGAACTGTGAACGTGTGTGTTGCATTGCGCAGGTGTAGGGGTGATGCAGGTGCTCCAGACAATGACAGACACAAAGTTACGGTTCAAACAGTTCTTTATTTCAGCCTCCTCCTTTGTTTGAATAACAAGGCTGGCTCTACCCAACAATGGGTATTGCCAGTGTCGCAAGTGACGCTGAATCAGCTAGGGTGGTCAGTAAGACATTGACTCCTTTTGCATGGAGGATCTCAGTAGCTAAGGCTCATGGTTCATCAATTGATTCAGATTCAGTTGTATTGTGTCTGCCAACTGATGATGTAAGGCAGAACAATAATTGGATACCAGAAAATATGAATAACAGTGAGTTTTGGCCTCTCTCTGTATTCTGGATGGATGGCTTACCTTGCAAAGTGACTTTGTGCGAACAGAAGGAAATGTATAGCCATAATGTGTACAGATCCAGAACTATTGTACAGGGTGCAGAATTAACCCTGACACATAAATTAAAACATAATCCTCTTGTTAGGTGTGCATGTAATATGTGCCAAAGCAAGTCATCAGTGACCGGACCTAAACTTTGTCCGGCCTGTAGTCATTTGGCTAAACACTGTAGAATTTTGTTTGAATGCAATGATTCTACAGGAATTTCTTTCTCTCATTTAAATGTAGACCCAAAAGATATTAAGAGGATTGAATGCATGAATTGTGAAGGAGGTCACCTAGTGAAATGGGCACATCTAGGTAAATTAGAATGTGCAGAAGGTGTCCCAGCTAAACGTGTCCAAGTATCTTGTAGGTACGAAGTGAGCAAGATGGCGTCTCACACCTGTGATGCTAAACTCTGGACAAAGAGGCCTGTGATCGTCTTCGCGGAGCCGACCAGAACTGAACCCGGCACAGAAGTTGAATCCTGCTGGGAATGTGTGGATATGCTGGACATGTACTAGGCAATTTCAAATATGGAATGTACTTTGATATAAAAATAAAGTGTTAGAGGTTTTTTGAAGGAAGGATAAAGAGAGAGTATCCTTGTATTGTCAGTAGATGGATCTCTTGCTCCATGGAATAGGTCAGTCCACTCTTGTTTAGATAGGACATTTGTTTAAGTACTTAGTGATTTGGAGAATTTCTAAAATATAACAATTTGCCGCTTGTATATCTTATCTTGACAAAGCATGACGCTTGATAAAAGCACCATTCCGGCTAAAAAGTGAACTTAATCACACCTACAAATTTATGTTTCTAAAGACAAGATAAGAAAGAGATTCTTTACAACCTATGAATTAATCTAACAGCCAAGGTCGTAGGGTAAAACCTGTTTTTGGCTAATGGATTTTGTATGAACAAAGGACAAGGTCAAGCCTAGTTCAGTCATTATAAAATATACAAAAGTTGAATGCATTTATACTGGCCTGTATTTGGATTTAAATCTTAAGAGGGATTCACTAAAGAAATAACGTGATATTACAAATTCTAGGAGCAACTGTTAAACTGAAGTAAATTAATTAAAAGTTTATTTTGAAATGCCACATTTAGAGTTAAAAAGGTTTAGTGATAATTTACACTGTCTATAGTTCATATTAGTAAAAAACTAGAAATTAGACACGAAGGTATTATAAATTAATAAAATAAATGATCAACCCCTTTTTTAGACAGCATGATATTTGAAACTAAAAATAATTATTTGATTTCATAAGATTAATAATATGTTTTAAGTATTTGCTATAATAAGAAAACATATTATTTAAAACTGACAAGTATTATTGCTTGTTCATAACTTTACTGTATTGATAAGAAGATTAAAACCTGGAGCAGCATTCGATTTAATTAAATAGGAAAGTAGTACAGTTTCTTTCTTCTTTTATTGAACAATAAGACTTCTAGACATTATGATATCCACTGAATTATAGGATATAAAAGGTGTTGTGTTATGTTTTTGTGTTAAGTTTGTAATAATATACTATAATGTACTTTGTTATTAATCCACTATACTGTTGTCTAATGATGGTAGATGAAGTCATTATAATGGGGTTCTGTGAAACTGCTGCATTACAAGGGGAGCCTCTCTCCTTATCAGATGGCGTGTAAAAGGAGGAGAGGGTCTTCTTGCATTCCACGCCAGTAAAAGTTGCAAATCTTACAGATTTGGAATTTAAGGTTTATGGAATTAGTGGCCTAGCACAGCCAAGAATATATCTTGAAATAACATGCAAAAATTATGGCTTAAACAGACATTGATGGGTCATAGATCTAAAAAGTGTTTGCACAGACTCTGGTTTTGGAGAAAACAGGAGACTGTGGAAATTATTGGCAATAGCATACACTCAGGAGTCAATTACAGGTCAGAGCCTGATTAGTGTATCTTTTTAGTGATAAAAGAAAAATTGTAATGAAAACTATTATCACTCAAACTTAGTGAAACTAATTGACTTGAATGTTGTATGAGACAATCTTTTGTCAAATACTCTGTTAGACAATGGTATACGGAATTAAAACTGACTCATTAACAAAATGATGAAACGACATGAGGTTAAAAGAAACACATACCTTTAATTTAGCAAAATATAATCAATTAGAAGATGATGTCACATATTGAGAACATCTCGCACATTTAACACATATAAAACTGATGTTTTGTAATCACATATAAACAGTAGTGTTCTTATATTATATAGTAAACCAAGATCCTGGGAACCTTGGTTCACTTGGCTTTTCAGATAAAGGAGGGGCTCGGAGGGAAGCAAGGAGTGAGATCATAAAGTTTGGAGTTAGACAAATATGAAGTCTTGAATTTATTGAGGTCATGACACTTATTAATTCTGAAAAGTTGGTCTGGATCTTTTGAAAACTATTGTTTATAAAAGGGATAGGAGCTGTCTCAACAGATTAATGACTGGATTTAGTTGAGGCGTCCCATGTATTCCAATGAGACGAAAAACCTGTATAACTCCTAAGTAATTACAACGGGGTACCACACTCATCCGAGACAGGGTAAGGTGGTCCATCTTCTGCAGACCAAAATACAGTGGAGCTGATTAAACTCAGTTTAATTTGCCTGGTGGAGACAGTCATATCCTTTTAGGGTAAGCATTAATCAATTATTATTTTACCTCACATGTATTGCATGTATTGCTATAAGGGACTTACGCTATGTTTTAGAGTTAAGAGAGTATTTTGTTGAATGTGCTGAAATAGACCATTGGGTACTTTAGGTGACATGTTCTTGGCCAGCTTGTCGGCCTTGATTAACATGTATATACATGTATTAAAGTGTTAACGGTGATATCTGTTAAGACGCTGGACTGCCCAGTGTGTCTGTCAGCTGGGGATACGACGTAGCCTCTAGCTGCGCTATCCAATATCTAACCTTTAATAAACCGAAAGAGTACTGATCATACTCTGATTCGTAAAAAACTTTAAATACATGAGTCTGTCAATTTCTTGAGTACTATATTAGTCATCTGAATATACTGCGGGTCCAGAGCACGAACTATATCCCACTAGGAGTAATAACATCTCTGTCCTCCTAACGTCTCCCCTGAGACAAGAGTGTGTGCTGAGCAATTCAAAAGAGTACGTAACGGAATCTGAACACGCGGAATTCGTGACGCCAGCATATAACAAAAAGGGTTTTGCAGTCCTTAAATAATAAGACAAATAAAAAGACAAAACACAGACACTCAACACACCGTGCTAGGGCGATGACTCCTGGTACCATGACGCCGCTGCCTTCCTGAATGGCTGGCTTCCGACTGCCCCTGGAATGAACTGCCCAACCATACAGTACGAGGCACACAGTTCCTATTGTACAGTGCTCTCACAGGTTGAGAGGGAGATTGCTGATTCGGATTCATTTGCTCTCTGTCACAGGAACACATATATGCTGACCTTTGACCTCTCTTAAAAGTAAAGATAGGGTCATGGTTACTATGGAACACATATAGTAACCCGTATATGCGTTATCAAAAAATGTCATCACCCATGACCTTTGACCTTTCCTAAAGGTCAAATGTAAAACTGGCTTATAACTCCTGAGAGAGTGCACATAGGGTCATGGTTACTATGTAAAAATGCCATTCTGCACTATTTGCTAAAGTGTTTGGTACTGGTACTGGCATTCTGCACTAATTGCTAAAGTGTTAAAGTGTTTAGTACTGGTACTGGTACTGGCATTCTGCAGTATTTGCACAAGTGTTTGGTACTGGTACTGAAAGCCGTAAAGTTGCTGACAACTCCAGTTATTATTATTATTATTATTATTATTATTATTATTATTATTATTATTATTAGAGAGCTCAAACCAGTTCTGAGTTCAAAGTAATCTTGTAGCTCCAGCTCCCGCCCAAATAGCTTCTTTACTCATTATATGGTTTGGGAGTAAACAAGATGGCAGTAGCGGTTTTACCCACATGCAACCCATGCAATTGCATTGGGCCCCAGGCAGCAAGGGGGGCCCTGTTACTATAAAAAAAAAAAAAAACTTGTATTCAGTCTGCACCAGAATGAATGACTTATTAGCCATTTTACCATTCTTTTTATCTATACGCCACAAGCCACAAACAGAAAAAACACAGCGTGTAGGGGTTTAAAGCCGTACACAACTTTGTCAGTATGTGCTCATGTAAAATCATGTAATCCACGATTTAAGCTAAAAACGGCCATACATTTAAAAATGAACTCATTTGACACACTACAATCTAGTGCTGCAAACTTGAGGGTAGGACATGTATAAGTGTCTCGTGCATAGGGCTGCGTGTTTGAATGAACCTGGAAACAAATTCAAATCAGTGCGTTTCCAGCCGATGCCTCTTGAGATGCTCGGCTACATCTACAAGGGAAATTTGCTGTAACTGTATCCTAACCTCAGTATTGCCTTGCGTCTGCTTTTATTTTATTTATTTATTTATTTATTTATTTATTTTTTTTATATAGCACCTTACGTCATAGACCCCAAGGTGCTTTACAGAAAACATAATACATACAGCATAATAAAACATTAAAATAGCATAAAAAAGACAAGAAAAAGACTATTTCAAATAAAAGTAAATACATTTTCAATCATATTTATAAAAAAAACAGTAATAATAAAAAGAATATAATAAAAAGGCCTGTCCATATAAATAAGTCTTCAATCTTGACTTAAAACAGCAAGACTCAGAGCTTCTCTGACAAAAAAAGGCAGAGCGTTCCATAATGTAGGAGCTTTAAAGGAAAAGGCCCTTCCTCCCATACTGTTTGTATTTACTCTTGGAATAACCAAGAGCCCTGCATCCTGAGATCCAAGATTTCGTTTGGAATGTATGGGATCAACAGCTCTTGTAAATAACTGAGTGCTAATCCATTAAGGGTTTTATAAGTTAAAAATAAAATCTTAAAATCAATTCGAAACTGCACAGGAAGCCAGTGTAAAGAGGCCAAGACAGGAGTAATATGGTCACCTTTTCTGGTTTTAGTTAGAATTCTTGCAGCAGCATTCTGAATAAGCTGCAAGCGAGACACCAAATACTTTGGAATCCCAGAAAAAAGTGCATTACAATAGTCGATTCTCGATGAAACAAAGGCATGCATTGCTCTCTCAGCATCAGATACAGAAATAATAGATCTAAGTTTGCTATATTTCTCAAATGATGAAAAGATGTTTTAGTAATTTTCCTAATATGAGACTCAAATGATAGAACAGGATAAAAAACGACCCCCAAATTTCTTGCTTCAAGTTTTAGTTCTGAGGAAAGGCTGCTAAGATCTATTTTATATAAATCAACATTTTTTAATTGACTGTGTCTGTCACGGGTGGGGTGACCTGAGATAACCACACACACACACACAATGAAACCGTATCGGGTAAAACAAATTTTATTGTTCTCGATAGGGTACTAAAAACACGGCATAAAAAGAGATTGCTAGACTAAAATCAAAAAAAGGACCACATTAGGGAATGCCAAAAACAGAACAGAAAAAAAGCAAAAATTCACAGCACACTAAGGCAATCCCCTCCTGTCGGTCACTGGCTCCGAGAAAAAAAATAAAAACATAAAAACAAGGTCCATATAAAACATCACAGTCACGGACGTAACACAAAGATGGGACGAAACAGAAAGAAATAGTCCGGGGGTAAATCTCACGCCTCCGGGTCTCCTCCAACTTGCGTGGTCTGTAATCGGACTCCTCGTTGCTGATAGGACAGCCGCTCTCTGCTGGACCTCTTCTGGCCGATCGACCACCACCCCGAAGAACCTGCGACCAGGAAGCGGGGTAAAGAAAAAGGGGCCGTCAGGAACTGTACCACAGGTAAGTAAATCACTACTTCCACCCAGAAGCTCTGGTCACTTCCCTTCGGCCAGTCTTTCACTTCGCGTTTCTCTCCTCTCTCCCACATTCCTACCACGCCCTCGGACCTCGCCTGATCATCTGTGTACTGCCACCACGTCCGACCTGGAAGCTGGACTGGAAAACCTGGAGGTAAGGTAAGTAACACACCGTAGGCCTCGAATACACCCAGAAGGGTGGTACGGGGCCAACCAGAGTAGGTAAGTAGTTTCCCTTTGTTTTTACAATAAAAAAAAAATAGACTAGGAATTTGTCCGTCTGTGTAAACAATAACACAAGTAATAATTTCTTCTTATTTCTTTCAGCGTGGGTAGAATTCAAAATATTACCCCTCTTCCAGATCCGTGGGGAGAAAAGCCCAGGTGTCCAAAAGCTGGGACACCAACCAATAACACATATCTTGTTCCAGAAACAGTGCAATAACAAAAGCGAGTGAACGAAAGAAAACAGAAAAAATTAAAGTGTCCAAATTAAATCAACAATAAAGTAGCAAAAAAAAACATGAATGTGAATCCCTTTGTTTTTTTGTTTAGATAAGATAGCTATGTTGGTTATCACATATAGCCACAACAGCCACAAAGTACAGCCATCCGTCCTATACTGTCCCGTACAAAAAGATAAGAATAAAAAAAATAGTTTTATTAATATTATTATTATTTGTTTATTTAGCAGACGCCTTTATCCAAGGCGACTTACAGAGACTAGGGTGTGTGAACTATGCATCAGCTGCAGAGTCACTTACAACTACGTCTCACCTGAAAGACGGAGCACAAGGAGGTTAAGTGACTTGCTCAGGGTCACACAATGAGTCAGTGGCTGATGTGGGATTTGAACCGGGGACCTCCTAGTTACAAGCCTGTTTCTTTAACCACTGGACCACACAGCCTCCCCCCTGTTGGATCCAATGATTGAAACTCTGGCCAGTTCCCGCAGCAGGGTTCCAGCCAGAAGAAAAATAATCCAGCAAACAGTCGATTTCCCAAGATGATTCCTCCGAGGCTACAAACTTCTGCCTGCACACACTCCTGTTGCCCTGTCCAGTCTTCTGTTTCCTGCCTCCCTGTCTCAACTCCCTGCCTTATATAGTCCCACCTGGAGCACCATTGGCCATGGCGCTAACCAGGCGGGGCTTCCTGTTGCTAGGCAGAACAGCACCCTGTCCATGAATCAGCACAGCAAAAAAAAAACAGCAGGGGTTTAAGAGGAACAGATTCCACACAATTTCAAATATACAATATAAACACACAGGATCCCATTAAAATTCGTCACTTGTGACATGTCTGTCACAGTAGCGTCAGGGGAGAGAAGCTTTTCCTGCCTGAACATGAAATTAATCAAAAACTATTTAGTTTCTACATTGTTGCAGGAACGTTTGACCTGACTAGGGCAGATATCGACTGTGCACCAGATTTGTCAAAAACTTGATTATTCAGCTTTAATTTGCCGCTACGAAAACACGAAAGGTTAATTTCTAACTGTGTCTGTGAGTGTATTTTGTTACCATTAATAGTGTTGTTGTTGCCTTGTTTGATAGTTATGGTATCGTAGCGTAGTATTACTGGTAATAATGGGGAATAGGGGCCTGTAGCAGGGCAGTAGAAAGTCCTGCACATGAAAAGACAGCAGGGCAAAGCACACCACGTCTTTTTGCCCTGCAGTTGGCTGTGTGTTTGGTTCCTGCATCTGGCCTTACGTCACCACAACACCATTCCTGTCACAGGGCCCTAGAATCAAGCTTTGCACTCCGCTAGTCTGAGATGGTTGGATATTCTTTGTACGTTGAAACAGGACATTCCTTCTAGAGCAATTTTTCTACTCCAACGTTTGCTGTTTAAATAGGGTTATTGTAACAGGAGATGTGTTATATGTGTGGGTCGTCACTGAATAATCATGAGGCAGACACAGAGCATTGGTGTTGACACGCCGCACAGGCACGCAGATTTATTTACAACACAAGTACTAACACTAGGGTACCAGCAATGGTAGCTCTAGTTCACATTCAATAAAGAAAACAAAACTAAAGGTTTGCCACACAAAATGGTGAGAACTAGTCTAAAAGAAATGTCTCGCTGCAGGAACCTACTGCCCTATGGTAACACTCTCTATACTTGGTTGGGATTAACATCCCCCTAAACTGACCTAGTTCTGGGCTCCTAAAGTCCTCTCTGTACTTCTCACGGATACACCTGCCTCTTCACACGGCCTTGGCTGGGTAATGCCTTCACAAGCACTGTCTTGGAATGGAAGGGTTTCGTGTAGTAGTTCCTGCAGAGCGGACGTCCTTCTCCTTGATATAAACAAAGCAAACTTCTTAACTAACCATGTGGATGCTTTGTTTTTGTTCACATAAAAACTTTAAAAAATATTTACTCCCATGCCAATTTGTATGTGACCAATGACTGGGCTACCTTCACGATGGTTCACCTCCACTGGTTAAGAGGCACCAGTGGGGCAATTTTCACGGAAAAAGAAAAAGTCTCACCTTTCTCTCACTCTATTTTGGTAGTACTTTCTGGTTGTGTGTGTTTCCATGTTGTTTTCTTTTAGCCTGAGAAATTCTCGTTCCAAATGCAAACAACCTAATTAATATTAAAATATGAGAAAGTGTTAATGTTTGGGTCTGAGTTCCAATTTGGCCTTGCATGACTTACTGAAATCGTACAGCTTGCTTTTTTTTTTTTTTTTAATTTAGTTGTCACCAATGGTTTTTACCCTGGTTTTCTCCCCAATTTGAAATGCACAATTGTTGTTTTTTGTATCCTGGTTCACCACTGCAACCCCCTGGCGACTCGGGAAATGGAGGCTGGAACACGCGTCCTCCGAAACGTGCTCCTGCCAATCCGTCATTTTTCGCATTGCAGATCCACCAGATCTATAGTGCCGGAGGACAACACAGATCTGATGGCTCCACTGATGAAACGCAGGCGCCCTATCGGCCACAGGGGTCGCTAGTGAGCAGTGAACCCCCTGCCGACCTAATCCCTCCCTAACCGGCGGCACTCGGCCTATTGTGCGCCACCCCCTAGGAACCCCCGATCACGGTCGGCTGTGACATAGCTTGGATTCGAACCTGCGATCTCCAGGCTAAGGGCACATCCTGCACTCCACTCGGGAGCCCTCGTACAGCTTTCTTAAACTGGGAGGAGTTTGAACAATAGGAGTCCCGAGTGCGGTGCCACTGAAGCGCTTGTGTCCTGGATGGCTTGCGGTATCCCGGACTGGATGTGCCGTGTGGCTAGCGGAGTCCTGGAGCTCTGTGCCGAACGGCCTGGGCAGTGTGAACTACTGTGTTGCTTGCTCATCTTGTACTGTAAAGATTTATGTCAGTACTTCGAAGTTCCATAAAAATAATTTAAGATACTGAAAATGGTATTTTGTTTGGTTGTAAATATGTAGCCACTTAGAGCCAGCCTACGCCACCCGGTGGAGGAGCTACGGGCACCAGGTCCTGGAAAAAATGTGAGGTTAGAATACTTCCCCACACACCTCAGGTACTGTACTATCAACAATTACCATTAAGCTTTTGTTTCTTTCTAGTTCAGGTTCGTTGATCTAGGTCCACACCATAGCTTTGAACAAGAGACGACACAGGTAAGTACTTTATAAAATGTATATTTATTTTAATGGTAAAAAACAGGGAACTCAAATTTAAAACAAATAAACTATTGCATGCAAGGAGGGGAAGGCAATAGCAAAAAGAAAAGTCAAAGATTTAAAAAAAAAAAAAAAAAAAAACCACACACTAAGAAAAAGAGAAAACAAAAAGAAAAAAAGTCACAATAGCTGCCGATATGCAGCCAATCCTTCCGAGATGTTTACAAAATAGGAAAAGAACACTAATCTTCTACACTGCAGTGTTGCAAGACAAGGCTGCAACCAGCCTGCATTGTATTGTAGTCTGCTTGAGCCGTGAGGTTTACAACAGAAAAGCGATATTGATTAAGGAATGATAGAATAGGAAAGTTGCGTTGTCCTATGTAGTCAGATATTGTCCACAGCAAACTCCCATATGTTTGTAGCAATAAATACACAGCAAAAATGTTCCCAAGAATTGGTCAGTGCATCACGATAAAAGTGTTAAACACTGCAAATGTGAAAAAATGCTAAGAGTCACACAAGTAAAATAAATAAATAAAATAAAAAATAAAATAAAATAAAATAAAACAAAATAATCCAGCAGCAACAGGCCAGTCTTTACCATGGCAGCGCTCCCTCTTCCTGATTCAAGGTCCTTTCAAGTAATTCATATTAAACAGTACATCCGCTTTTCTGTTCCCCGTTTTCTTCTTACACCGTTCTTCTCTCCTTTCCTTCCTTGTTTATTTGTTTGTTTGTTTATTTGTTTGTTTATGTCACGTTCTGCATTGTTTCATTCCCGTCCTCTGTATTCCATCTCTGCCTGTATCATACATGCAGGTCGATTCGCTATCTTCTTTCGTTGTGTGTTTTTCCGTTTGTTCTCTCTCGTCCTTCTTTGTTTTGGTTTATTTGTTTCAGCTCCCTTTTAAATAATCAGATCGATTAATTTGCCCCATGCAGCCCCGGTGGGTAATTGACACTTAGTTAGCAATGCGTGCATTCCACACGGGGATTCCTGTCCGAGCGTGACAAAATAATTAATACCCAATACAAATAAATCAATCATAGTGCATAGTAAAGAAACTTTGGAAATCAAGTGAGTGTATAATAAAAGAAAAGAAAAAAAACGAAATATAGTACAAGTGATCAAAGAAAAAAAAGGAAATCAAAACAGTGGTTTGTCACCTGGTGACAAATACACTGCATGTGTAAAATAAATACATTTTCATTTTTCAACGCTATACGCCTCACTGATAGACTGTTGAATAATAAAGATTAATACCAATCAACAAAACGGTTGGAGAAGATTTAGTTACATTATTAGTGTCAGGGGTTATGTTTGCGTGACTTTACAGATAAGTATATTTTTTATAATAACCTTCTCTTCTACACCTTCCAGGAGCGCACAGGAACCACACAGACAGGTGAGTAAAATGGTTGTTCTTTATTATGTCAAACAAAAAATCAACAGAACAGTTTTTACACAAAGAAATGTCAACAACAAGAACACTTATACCCCCTAAAATAATAGTTTTTTCCAGGGATGCTACAATTTAATATCCACACAGTAAGTATTCAGGTAAGTAAACAGTATAGTTCAATCCCACCGGAGGATGTCAAAATGTCCCACACTGTTTAGAAGGTGGATTAATTATGTCCACAATACCATTATAATGTCATCTGACTTTCAATGGTCGCAGTGTCTCGTTCCTCAAAGGAAAAAAAAAATGTGCCTACACGTCTGTATGCACATATTATAAGATCTTCTTATAATACTGTAAGTGTTTGTTCATGTTGAGTTTATCACAGAGGCGAGCAAAGAGTACCAGAGGAAATGCATGATTAGAGGAATTCACTGAACAATTACTATAACAATAAACAAATTGTGTATTGAGTTAGAGAGTTCTATCGGAATTTTAAAAGTTTAAGAAATGTATAATGAAGTGTTACATACATGGTATACATGTATAATAACTGACAACTACAAACACAAATGACACTTCAAATGTATTTGTTTATAGCCTACAATCGTACATACTAAAATACACACAAAAGTAGATGTCAACATAAGAAAATAAATTCCAACCAAGCCTGCATAAATAAATACGTTTTCGTTTTTAAATCTATGCTGTCTGATTTTTACCATACACGCCAGATAATCGTAAATCAGCACTGTATATGTGAAGTTATCTAAATAATTATACATTCTGCATGACAAAATGTACAATTTTAAATGAAGTTTACAAATTATACACAAAACAGATATTCCCATTTTTTATTTCATTTCCATTTGGCTGCTGCTTGCAGGTGAGAGAGTCATCAGCGAATTATGCTTTCATTCATTTTGTCCCCAGTGCTCCTGAATATATGACTATTCCTAACAGTATGGTTGACAGTATTATATTACATATTTTTATTATTATTATGATGATGATTATTTTGTATTTTTTGTATGCAATGTGTAAAATCTAGCTATGCAAAAAAATAAGTGTCCTCCCTTTAAGGTGTGGTTCATTATTTTTTAATGAACTGGTGTGAGTCCATGTGTTGGGGTGTCCCTCCTCTGTGCGTATTTTTGTGTTTTATGTTGCATGTGGCGTGTTAATGTTGGTGTATGTATTGGTGCACGGGATATAATTGGGTTATGTAGCACAAGTGATTTAAAATGTGTATGTGTATTTAGGCACAGGGATTGCACAATCACTTCACGTGCAGATGTACCGAGATTCCAGTTGGATTGGTTAGCAATCGAGTCTCGGTACACCTGCATAAAAGATGCAATGTTTCACTCACTTTGGGTTGGGTGTTCAGTGTGGAGAGAACAGGAGACTCCGGAGATGATAATAATAATAATAATAATAATAATAATAATAATAATAATAAAACATAACGACTGCTATACGTGCTGGCTTTCCACCAGCACGATACTTGTGTGTTTTAGTGTTCGCCGTGTTTTGTCTGTTTGTTCTGGCCAACATGCCCTTTTGTTTTGTGTATCAGTGTTTGTGTTTGTTTAAACCTTTTCATTTTGTGTTTTGTTAATAAAGACCTGAGCGCTGTAGCGTCTCGGTTTCGCCCGCAGTTGCTGTGTTTTGGTTTCATTTCCTGGCCTGACATCACCCCTACAGCCAGCCTGTTCACAGTCCAGCATGCAGATTATCACCCCCGTCTACAGTCTGTCCATCCATCTGTCTGTCTGTCACACTTTTACATACATCCAATGAAACAGCTTAAAATCCTAACAATCTAGGTGATGCAAAACTTTTGTCCATAGTGCCCATGTGCACACAGTGGCTTTAGGTCATGGTGATCTGCTTTTCATGTAATTGATAGCTCTGATTTTGTATTTACGGCAGTGGCAGGCATTAAAGAGTAAGTAGTGGGGTTCCGAAAAATATAGCGTTATACGTCCCCTACGTGCTAGAACTGTTTAAATTATGTAGGCTACCTGTATTTTTTTTCTTTTCATTGTAAACATCCTGACAACTTTTTACACTGATAACTGTTTCAAAACTTTTTTCAAAATGTCCGCTCTAGTGCACTGGGGTTTGAGATCTGTCCTTAATCACTGCAGGAAGACAAAAAAAAAAGTGCTCTGGCTTTTCTGTTCCATACCACATAATGGATCGTTATTGCTGTGTTGCCTGTTTGACAATGTGGGCAATAATCACACTAACAGTGCACTAGAGCGGACATTTTTGAAAAGAGCTTTGAAACAGACTTTAAAGTTGTGTAAAAAGTTGTCAGGATGAAATGAAAAATTACAGGTAGATTATTTAAACAGTTGTAGCAACACATGGGGACATTATTAACGCTATATTTTTCAAAACCCCGCTACTTACTCTTTAATATCATGGATATACTTATTCTAGTTTTGTACATTTTCAAACTTTCACAAAGTATTGCAAGTTAATTACCACTTTGGAAACACACACCCTATTTATTTAGGCAGGCTTTTATTTTGTATAGAAATTAGTTGAAAAGTCAGTTTTGGATTCAATTATACTGCCAATATGCAAAGTGTATCTCAAATGTCAAATCTTTTTAATATATATTTGTAAAGCTTTTTTAATAAGATGTTTGTCTTGTTGCGATTGTGTATTGTTGATCATTACATTGTTAAACAGGTATAAATGTTTTGTGTGTTACTGGTAAACATTCAATGGCATATATTTAAATTATCTATGTCCTTTAACCATGGGAGCACACTCAGCAAGAAAAATGATTTAACAACATTAAAACACATTAAAATGAAGTTGAACAAATGCATGTTTGTTTCACAGTATATCTAAACATGGTCATGCAGTCATTATAAATCTGATTACAAGAAGTCACGTGCTATTCAGGAAGAATGGGTCTTCCAAGAAAAGGACATTTTGGGATGTGCTTCCAAGTTTCGTTTCTCGTATCTGATGATATAAACGTTTTTTTTTTTGTTTGTTTGCGTACTGTGTCAGTGTTTATGAACACCTGCAGAGGACAAGGTGTGGAGAGTTTGAACTTCTATAGCAGGGAGTGTATCAGGTATTCATTTAATTTCTTGCAGATTAAAAACACACACAACATAAGAAAAGTTAGTGCTGTTATGTACAGAAAAAGCAATTAGTGTTATGCAGATGAATATATGTATTATTATTACCTGCTGCTGTTTAATACTGGTGGTGGGTGAATGCAGCTCTCTGTTGTTGCTGTGCTTCAGTTATAGTAGATTCCCTTTTTTATTCAGTTATGTGTTTAATGCACAGCTGTGTGGTTGGATCGGGTGCAGTAATTTTACATAGAAGAAAAACACACAAGCTAGCACCGATAGCAATTTATTGCTAACCGTTTCAAAACTGATACAGACAGTACTGTTTTGTAACCTGATTACTCATCATCAAACTCAAATTCAATGTTTTCAAAACTGACTTGTCATTGCGATTCGCAAGAACGATCTAGAGCTGCTGCTGCATTTCATGTGTGTAGGGCGGTGCTGTGTTGATAACAATTGTGTTAGAATTCATCCTCGTATTCATAATTACTGTTGGAGCCACAGCTCCATTTTTATTGTATGTATGGGTGTTTTGTTAATTTAGTTTGTCAGTGAGTTTATTATAGTTTATTAACATCTGCTTGCCTGTTGCTTTTCTCTTAGTTATTAGAACATAAGAAAGTTTACAAACGAGAGGAGGCCATTCGGCCCATCTCGCTCGTTTGGTTGTTAGTAGCTTATTGATCCCAGAATCTCATCAAGCAGCTTCTTGAAGGATCCCAGGGTGTCAGCTTCAACAACATTACTGGGGAGTTGGTTCCAGACCCTCACAATTCTCTGTGTAAAAAAGTGCCTCCTATTTTCTGTTCTGAATGCCCCTTTATCTAATCTCCACTTGTGACCCCTGGTCCTTGTTTCTTTTTTCAGGTCGAAAAAGTCCCCTGGGTCGACATTGTCAATACCTGTTCATTTCATATGCTGATGCATGTGCGTCATGACATAAATAATGAATACATTTGTATTTATTGATTTATATTGTGCATATTGTCTTGGCATATTGTGTCTAGTGGTCAACTCTGTCTCATAAAACTTTGGCTAAGAGAACACTTTGCTTGTTTCCCAAGGGGTGTTCTATTAGCCAGAGACTACTGTATTATTAATTTAAAAAAAAAATAAAAAAAATAAAAAAAATAAAAAAAACATTTCTTTGCTCATTTGCTTACCTGCCACAAGGTGAAAATAACTGTCAGATTAACTCTTTGCTGCCCAGTGTCCAATGTATTTGACATTGAGAAAGTAGGCATTATATAAGTATGGGAACATACCCAGGGCAGTAAAGGGATAAAACTGACTGGAATCTTTAATGGCTTTACCTTTTGTACCAAATTTATTGCGGGCTACATGGCGCAGGCCTTTATCAAAATGGAGGGGGGGGAGGGGTTAGGAAACTTCGCCCTGAGTGTTATCAGTTTTTGTTGGACGCCATTTTGAGTATCTGTGGACAGGCTCGCTTGAGCAGCGACATCAGACCTGGAACAAACACCCAGCACTAGGGAAATGATAAATGCACTGCAGCGCTTTTATTATTAATAAACAGAAAATCAAAAGGTTGAACAAAACAAAACACTCAAAATAAAGGGCACAATGGACAAACGAACAGACAAACAAACAAACAGTGGACGAAACAACAAACCAGTATGGTGCTGGTTGATCGCAATTGTTTATAATCACGTTTTGGTTTTATTTCTCTTCTATCTCCACACCCGTTCTTCACTCATGAACACACTAACCCCGAGTGAGTGAAACATTCACCCTTTTATGCAGCTGTACCGAGATTGGATTGTTAATCAATTATTCAGTTGGAATCTTGGTACATCTGCACGTGAACTAATTTGTGCACTTCCTGTGCTTCCATACAAATACCCCTTTTAATCTGCACGTGAAGTGATTGTGTCATCATAGTGTCTAAATAAAAAAATACATTTTATATCACTCGTGCTACATGACCCCACACTATATCGAGTGCATCAATACATATACACCAACATTAATACACCACATGCAACATAGAAACATAAAATACACACAGGGCGGGGCACACTGCCACAGTATCCTGTATATATTCATGTTGTTGATGATGAGCGTGTCAGCAAGTGGTCATTTTGCAGGCTGGTCGATGATCCAAAAAAAAAAAAAAAAAAATCTGCTCGCATAACATAGTCTTTTAATAAACCTTGAACAGACCAGCCTAACTTGTTTATGCCCTTCACCTTCCTCTTTAGGCCTTGTGCCATTCAGGTAATCAATCCAAAGGTTTAATAATTAAGCAATACGGTACGGTGCAACAGGAGCCAATCAGAGAAGTGTCGCTATCCCACACACACCCTGGACTGCCACACTGCCATTATACAATGGCTACGAGGTCATTTGAAATTAAAAAAAAATGCTCCTCCATTTTGTGTCCCTGTTGTAAAGCCCTATCATTTCCCATTGTGAACAGCTTTAAGGTCCAAAGTGCAAATCATTCTAAAGAACAATCAAAGTGAAAGCATTTTGTAAAAACCTGCAGCAGGTCCAAATAGATAGACTTACGGTGGGTTTTATTTGATCTTCTTGTCATATTTTAGTAAATTGTTAATAATCAGAAATGTTATTTGGTATGAAGACATCATCTGGGCAAACAAAAAACTGTTAGTAAAGGATTGATTGCTTGAAATTAATTCATCTTTATTTTTTGATCAAATACAAGGTCACCTTTGAAAGGTTAAAGAAAGGTAACTATCTATTTATTTATTTATTTATTTATTCATAATATATCTTAACCTTTTTTGATGGATAATTTTATTTTTGAGAATGTAAATTAGTAAAGCTTTTCATTTTCTACTTTCGTTTTTTGAGAGAGTTTTCTTTTTATTCTTTAACTGGGAAACGTCCTGATTTTCTTCATTAAAAAAAAAAAAAAGTTACTGTATGGGTCAAAATGTTTGATAATGCAAGTTAGTCTATGTTACCATGAAAACTTAATTCTATATTGACAAACTATATATGTCGGCAATATTAATACGTGTTAGCCATAAAATACTATATATATATATATATATATATATATATATATATATATATATATATATATAATACATTTTAAATATATTTTTCATATTACAGAGGCCAATTGTGTTGTAATTAAATTATATTTATGCATTTTACCCTACATGTATTTACACTTGCGCATGTATTAGATTTAGTTTACAATATTTCATAAATAACAAAGTACAATATATGTTTAATATTTTAAATATAATATATTTAATATTATATTTACTCTCGTGTAATGGAAATCATATTTATGCAGAGAAGGTTTGAAGATTTGTTTTATTACTATTATTATTATTAATATCATATTATATTATTAATATGAATGATGATGTGTATCTGGACCACACAACGCATAATTTGCCATATGTTTCAAATACTGTCAAGTAGGAAGAACACACATTAACCTTTGATTGTTTCACAGCAATGAAGGCTTTGCTGAGAATCGAAGATCTTGTTCTCCTGATTCTTCTACAGGTGTACTCTGCACAAACAGGTGAGGAAGAAAGTAATTTACTTAATACTGGTTTGGTAACTTTATTGTGTGTGTGTTTCTTTTCTGAGAAAGATTTGGAGTAAAAGACTGTTAAAGCTAGTTGACCTAGTCCACCTGATGGGCTGAACAAGTGAAGACTAAATCTTAATTACCTCTTGATCGGTTTTGTTAATAAACTGAAGAAAAATGACTAACTTGGCCATTCGGCCCATCAGTGCTCGTCCAGTTTCTAATTGTTGATTGATCTGACAACTTTGTCAAGTCGGGACTTAAAGCATCCCAGTGATTCAGCATAAACAACATAGCTTAGTAACCCATACTCTCACCACTCTGTGAAAACATAGCTTTTGTTTTGAGATTCTGTTCCACATGCAGTGGATGCAGATCATAGCTACACCTAACTTTGTGTTATTTATATCCATGGCAGATAAGTGTATAGTACTGATTATAAATCACTGATCATGGGGCTCCAAAGTGGCGCATCCAGTAAAGACGCTCCACGTGGAGTGAAGGATGTGCCCTATAGTCTGGACGTCGCGAGTTCGAGTCCAGGCTTTTCCTTTGCCGACCGAGGATGGGAGCTTCCAGGGGGTGGCGCTCAATTGGCCGAGAGCCGCCCGGGGGGAGGGTGGGCTAGGTCGGCCAGGGTGTCCTCGGCTCACCGCGCACCAGCGACCCCTGTAGTCTGGCCGGGCGCCTGTGGGCTTGCCTGTAAAGCTGCCCAGGACTGCGTTGTCCTCCGATGCTGTAGCTCTGAGGCGGCTGCACGGTGAGTCTGCAGTGTGTAAAGAAGCGGGCGGCTAACGGCACACGTTTTGGAGGACATAGTGTGCTTGTCTTCGCCGCTCCCGAGTCAGCGCAGAGGTGGTAGCGGTGGGCTGAGCCTAAAAAAAAAAATTGGACATTAATAAATAAGTCACTGATCACAGTTAATATATTGTGGTGTGTCGGGGGTATCTTAGAGTATCAGAGTTATCATTTCATACAGTTTGTGTGACTCAGGCTCACTTCACAGTTCAGTTGCCTCCAAACAGCATGAACAGTATCTATAATTCAAAAAGAGACACACAACAGACTAACTCAAACATACCTTTATCTTTTTTTAACAGACTATTCACTTCAAGTACCAAAAGAACCTCTTGTTGCTCATGTGGAAAAAAGCATCTTACTTCCATGCCATCTCTCGCCAACTATCAGTGCCGAGGGATTGGAGGTGAGGTGGCTTAAAATAGGTGATGATTATCCAGTACATGAATATGCAAACAGAGCTGACCTGGAAGGCAGGCAGAGTCCAGGATACAGAGGCAGGACTCGCCTGTTTAAAGAAGAACTGGGGACTGGCAACGTGTCTCTACAGCTCAGCAACGTCAGAGTCTCGGACGAAGGAAGATATCAGTGCTATGTGCTTTCATCACAGTGGTTCACTGAATCCTCCATGAATTTAATGGTTACAGGTGAGCTTCATAGGCGGTGTGTGAGTCTTTCGCGTGGGGAGGCTATTCCACACTTTTCCCTGTGCATTTATCGAACCCAGCGATGTATAGTAAGATACACACACATTATATATGACAAGAAAAGAAATAAAATTTTTAGATACTATAATTAAACTTGAAGAAGGTTCAAGTTGAGACTGACCTCTTCTGTAAACCTACTGACATGCACCAGTATTTACACATGTCCTCTGCACATCCGACACACACTAAAAGGGCAATCCCAAAGGGTCTAGGAATAAGAATACGAAGAATATGCCCAAAAGAAAGTGACTATGTAAAACAAAGAAATGTATTAAAAACAAATCTTAAAAAAAGAGGATACAAAGAAAGAATTATAGAGACAGAGTTAAGAAAAGTGGATAAACTAAAAAGAGATTATAAAAATAGAGATAAAAAGGTCAAAAGAGTCCCATTAGTAATGACTTACTCTAAACTTTTGCCCAATATTTCTAAGATATTTTGGAAACACTTGCGGATTCTACATAATTCAGAAAAATTGAAAAAAGTATTTCTTAAGTCCCCAGTTGTAGCATTCAAAAGAGAAGCTAATTTAGGTGATATTTTAGTTCACAGTAAACATAAAAGAATAATTGACAAAATAGGTTCTACAAATACTTGCACTAGTACATGTAAAGTGTGTAAATACATGGACAAAAGTAAAAATATAATTAAACATAAGAACACTACATATCCACTAAAAACTAATACCTACTGTAAAAATAGCAATGTTGCTTATGGAATAGCCTGTGAAAAATGTGATGTGTTGGAGAGACTGGAACAACTTTATATAAAAGAATTCAGAACCACCTATCATTAATTAGAAATAAAAAAAATGAATGAACCAATAGTACAGCACTTCACCAGTCAAGGACATGACATAAATGATGTAAAGTTTGTAGTCTTAGAACAGCTAAAATTAGACAATGCAACATATAGAAGAATAAAAATAAGTAAATGGATAAATAGACTGAACACGATTATGCCAGCGGGACTCAACAGAAAAGAATGAACTAATTAACTTCCATAAATATATAACATTTAAATAAATAAATAAGCAAAATTCATTCAAAAGTTGTGCATGCTGATGCGCTGAGGACACCAAATCAAGACTGATCCTCAGAGCCAGCATTGCATGATAATGTTTATATAAAGTAATGTTAATTATAATTAATACAGATTTAAAGATAGAAGTAAAAACGATGTCACAATATATAAAACACCATTACATCATGCAAGAATAAATCATGGATTTGAATATAAACAATAACAAGTAGTTGTCATGCCGTCAAAAACCTATAAATACCTCCAATGTTTTGATTCAAACACAGGCTCCCTTGATATGTACAACATATCAACATTTTTTTATTACTCTGTTACTAGTGAGTCTGAATACTAAGTTTCATTCATTGTGTTGAGTTTGAAAAATAGTCGGACTGATGGACAAATAAAAGCTGTAAACCGGATTCATTCTCCTGTGTCTTTTGGAGAACTTGTACTGTATAATAATTTACAGCACAAAACAGACCTCGAAACCACTCAGGGATGCTACATATATATTTGACATTGTGTTTTTTTTCCAACATAAGGCGGCCAAATAAATGAAGTTTAACACAGGACTAGCTTGTACTTTAAAACATGTTCTGCCTATTTAAGCAAATTAGAAAAACAGTCATGATAACAAGCTGCACTGTTTTTTAAAATCTTTAAATCCGTTAACCTGTTCTGTGGTCCTACAGTACCAATTTCGAACACCATTTCCACCAATAAATCAATTATTAAAACTGACTATTAAGCTTCTAAACATACACTATTTTACTTATAATCAAGGGGCATTCAAAGTATTTCATAAGGTATGTCTGCAAAAAAAATAAATAAATAAATAACTGCACTCTTCCTGTAAACTTTCGAATATCAATATGGGGCTCAGATTGGCGTCAAGAATGGACCTTAAACCAGCCAAGCATCGTCTCCTTGAATGACATTGAAATGCAACTAAATCCTGTATTTTGGACCTTGGTGATACTGCAACAGGACCGTCATAGCCTTGTTTACCTGTGTATCTGAAAACTGTCTTTGGTAAGCAAAACCATTCATTTTCATCAGAATATTAAAATACGTTTTCATATTTAGAGTACAGTAAGCAGGCAGATGCAGTTTTCTGCTTTCCTTGCAGACACTTTTTCAGAAGTTCAAAAGACCCCGCTTTCACTGAAAATGGAGTGAAGGACTGGAAAAATCTAAAGAAAAAACTTCAGAAACATTCATAATCTGGCACCACAGTGTTCTGAAAGGTGGCATTTGTTCAGACAGTCGAAGGAAGCATGTTCTGACTGTAGCGTCACAGTTATCAAATTCCCACAAAACGATGGTGTGTGAAAACAGACAGTATGCTACGAAAATATTTTGCCCCAAGTTCTTTAAAATCAGATTCAGATCAAGCTGTTTGTATAGACAACAGCAATTCGAATAAATGCAGAAATTGTGAAGAGGATGTTCCAGGCAAGAGAATGAGCGAAAAGGATTCAGAGGAACGAGACATATGTTCGTTAGACCTGCTTTGCGCTCTTGCTGGGGAAAAAAATCGATCTTTTTTTCTCACGAATATTTTTTTTGCGTTGGTCAGAACAATTTTTTGTGAGGGTTTGGTCAATTTATTTTGTGTAGGCTTAGCCTCCCCAAGCCTCTTATATGCACCACCTATGGTGAGCTGTAATATACTGTAAACCAGAATTCCACTATATCATATAATACAACTTGACCCTTACAGGAATTAGAGCCTGGTATTAATCTTTGAGGGACTGCCATTAATCCCTCTAGAACAGTTTTTAAAAGCAACTTGCAGACTCCCTATTCTGCCACATACAATCAGTGATGTCCTGGCTGGCCATTGTGGTCCAAATTACAGTGTTATTGCAGGTGCCTATATTTTTTGCAAACCAGCCAATAGACTAGGTTACTAATTTCCCTCCTTTTGTATTTGCAGGCCTGGGCAGCTCCCCCCGCATCACTCTGCTCGGTCGGCAGGACAGTGATGTCAGTCTGCTGTGTGAGTCTGAGGGCTGGTTTCCTAAACCGGAGCTGCACTGGAGAAACGTGAAGGACGCTGATTTAACAGGGAGGGCTGTTCTCACTGAGAAGCAAGGAACAGATGGGCTCTTCACTCTCCAGAGCGCTCTGCAGATATCTCAACGAGAGGCTGACGGGATCATCTGTCTTATAAGACAAGGGGAGGAGAAGAGAATCCTGCAGACCAGAGTTCACATCAGCGGTAAATAAACCTGTACTAATTCTAAACTGATTAGATCATCATATCCACATGCATGCAAAAGATATAAATAATCAACTAAGCCGTCCCACAAATGCAGTGGCACCCTAAATGTACTCTGCAAGCAGAACCACTGGGGAGGCATTTCATCGTCATGTTATCCCAAAAATGGGTTTCTGCAATGATCAAGTATTGGCAGTTACTGCTATTGACACACTGTACAAAACCAATCCTGTGTCCTTTCCTCTGCAGGAGAATTCTTCACACTGGTCTCCTCCTCATGGAAGAGCTTGTCTGTGTTCTTTATAGTTTTTCTCGTACTCGTAGGATTGTGCATCCCAGTGGCTGTGTACTACAGCAGAAAGAAGATAAATGGTATGGAAGAATAATTTCATATAACAGTGCAATAAAACGTGGGACTTGGCATTAGGTTAATAAAATCAGATTGATGTTACAGAACTATCATGAATATTAAGGTGTATCTTATTCATAATACAGCCTTGAAAAAAAAAAATCTTTAAATAGCGCATGAGTTAAAGGTTTGTGAATAGCATCCCATAATAACTGTATTTTATTTTATCTGCAGCAGATACTGCCTGGTTCAATAGGGCTGGGTTTATTGACTTTTGGCATCTATTGCAGATCTCATGTTAAGAAATATAATCACACAACATCAAAACAAATAACACTAGAGTAAAAATCTGGTATATATAAAAAAAAAGTATCTTAACCAGAGAGCTGCATCAGTGCACAACACTGTGAAAAGCAGATTCAAGCATTTATTATTATTTGTTTATTTAGCAGATGCCTTTATCCAAGGCAACTTACAGAGACTAGGGTGTGTGAACTATGCATCAGCTGCAGAGTCACTTACAATTACGTCTCACCCGAAAGACAGAGCACAAGGAGGTTAAGTGATTTGCTCAGGGTCACACAATGCGTCAGTTACTGAGGTGGGATTTGAACCAGGGACCTCTTGGTTACAAGCCCTTTTCTTTAACCACTGGACCACACAGCCTCCTACATACATTCTCAAAACATTTTAATCTGTTCATAATTTATAACACATATCGTAAGTATATAGTCAAGATATACACACCTCCATACCGTCCCTGACAAAAACACTGAATTGTCATCAGTAAGACCAACTCAATAAACAGACAACAGAAGAAAAAAAAAACTTAGCTTTTCATCTCTAAACACATAACATTAAAATCTGCTGTTAGAAAGAATTTAAATAAAAAAAGGAAACATTTAACAAATAAATACAGTGTGCAGTGAGGAAGGATGTGGCATTCAAGGAGTTGGCCTTAAGAGTCATCTTGCTTTTAGATGGACATTCCTACTGTGCACGTTTATATGGGTCAGTGTGTTCAGAATAGCATCCGGGCAGGGTTACCTGAGGCTTTACATGTTAAACCATTGTTAATATACTGATGAGTCCCTGGTAGTTTGGGGTATCTACTTTGTGTTTGTATTTCAATTTCAATATAATGTTCTATGTTTTTCTGTTATGCTGTTTATGTAAATAAGCATAAAAGTGATTGTTTTTCCACAGCTTTTTTTTCAGAGCTTTGCAAGATATAAGTTACCAGACTTTGAAAGGCAGGCTCTTAAAGAGTAAGCAGTGGGGTTCTGAAAAATATAGCGTTACACGTCCCCATGTGTCGCTACAACTGTTTAAATAAATACCTGTAATTTATTTTCATTGTTAACTTCCTGACAGCTTTTTATACTTCTAACTTTAAACTTTTTGAAATGTCTGCACTAGTGCACTGATAGTGTAAGGATTATTGCTCACACTGTCAAACAGGTAACACAGCAATAACGATCCATGATGTGGCACGGAACAGAAAAGCCAGAAGCACTTGTCGTTATGTTTGTTTTTTCTTCCTGCAGTGATTTAGAGGACAGATCTCAAACTCCAGTGCACTAGAGCGGCCATTTTGAAAAGTTTCAAGCTATAAGTATACAAAGTTGTCAGGATGTTAATGAAAAGATGAATTACAGTCATTATTTAAACAGTTGTAGCAGCACGTGAGGATGTATAGCAGTATATTTTTCAGAACACCGCTGTTTACTCTTTAAGCAGTAACATTGTAAATGTTATAAAGATGCTGGGTGGATTGCATTGCATCTTAGACTTCAACTCAGTGTCTAGAATGTGAAAAGTCACGTTGCGAACAATCTTCACAGGATTGCATCCTGTAAGCATCTACATTTTGAAGCAAGTATTTGCTTTTTTAGTATTAAAATGGTGCTTAAAAGAATTTGAAGTAATTAGCTTTCAGAATGCTGCCCAATATATTTCAGCAAAGCCTTGAGAATTTATCTTGTCTTTTTAATACAACATGTGAAAGCAGAAACATAATGGCTTGGTTGCATGCAGAATTAAACACCTTTTGTCACACTATTTTGGCAGTACGTTTCAATTTGAGTTCACGTGTAGTTTTCTTTTAAGGAGAGACATTTTCCTTCCAAATGCAAATGACCTAATTAATATTAAAATATGGGAGGGTATATTTAAATGTTTCTGTCTACGTTCCAATTTTTCCTTGCGTGACTACTGATATCATGCAGCTTTCTTAAACTGGTTTTACAATAAGTTTTTAGGTTGTGCTGAAGAAGGTTTTTAGGTTGCGCTGAAGAAGGTTTTTAGGTTGCGCTGAAGAAGGTTTTTAGGTTGTGCTGAAGAAGGTTTTTAGGTTGTGCTGAAGAAGGTTTTTAGGTTGCGCTGAAGAAGGTTTTTAGGTTGCGCTGAAGAAGGTTTTTAGGTTGCGCTGAAGAAGGTTTTTAGGTTGTGCTGAAGAAGGTTTTTAGGTTGTGCTGAAGAAGGTTTTTAGGTTGTGCTGGTTGTGCAGCCTGCCTCATTTGGCCACCAAAAAAATATAACAAAATAAGCTTGGGAAACAAAACAAAAACCCAGACATATCGTTACACAGATACCATAAAAATAAAACAAGCAAAATACCAACATTCCATAACAGAGCACTTTGCACTATCTATGAATTATTTGCTAAAACATTTTTGACTGCCTATATATATTCATACACATATTATGCCCACATTTCCCACTACATAACATTCTCCATATTAATAATAATAATAATAATAATAATAATAATAATAATAATAATAATAATAACAATATTGGTCGCTCTAGCTTAGTGCTGAGGTCGGTAGTCTGCAATAATAATATAGGAGACCACTGGCACGAATTCCCAGCTATGCTAATTTAATATATTTTGGGATACAGACATTATTTTTTTTTTGTCCCATGATAGATGCTACTTAAGGGCAATGAATTGCATCTTATTTAAAGCACTTGGCTATCTGATGACCAAACACGAAGATAAAAAAAAAATGTAAAGGAAAAATATATATATATATATTGAAAGATAGAATCAATGATAGATACAAGTCAGGAAGGAGGGACATTGCCCAGCTGCACTGGGAAAGGTGTTTTTTTGTAGTAGTCGTAGTAGGTTTTATTTTTTAATGGGAAAGGGGTGGCCAACGTGAATTGATTTACCATTTCCACTGTTTTTCCGGTGTTTTCGGATTTTATTGGCTATACACTGATTTCATTTTTTCCCCATCGGGGTGTTTTATTGTTTTTTATCGGTTAAAACTGAAAATCAGAAGCCCTAAATATATTGTATACAATTATTTGTTTGAAGGAGCTGTACTAAAGGGAGGGGAATACCAGGCACTTTTCTGGCGATGTTGTGCTTACATTCAGTTCATAAACTTCTAAACATGGGTTTAATGTGTGTTATAATTTTTTTTTTTTTTTTTTTTTAGAAACCGTGGAATTGGCTAAATCTAATCTTGAAGCAGGTATGTTCAGTGCAGAGGAAGAAGAAATGTTAAGATGTGGAAGGATAATTAGATACACTTTAAGAGCCAGTATCACATCAATAGAAGTTTAAGCAATACCTGGTAGATGCCTTAGACCTGTTCCTACTTATCCTGAAATAGCATTCAGTACTTTTGGAAAAATAAACAGGTTCATGTAACTGCTGATCTCTCATGAAGCATGGGGGCCCTGTTTATTAGCATCATCTTTCCAGAAAAAAAAATATAAATTCTCTCGACCACATTATACATAATTTGCACGTGATTATTACGTGATGCAAAGAAAAGTTAACAGTAACATCAACAACTAGCGAACCCGAGTGCCCTTCTCCTCCACTGCAAAGGTGGAAGCATTGGAATTACAGGTTAGGTGAGCAGGTAAATCTTCATCTATCTCTTGTTCTATACTTTGAAATGGTAGAAATCACAAATGACTGCTTCCTAATGCAATTTGTCTTGGGAGTGGTTAACATGTAGAAAACAAAAAGTACTGATTAGAGGTGAAACTCAAAATGGAGCAAGGTAACCAGTGGAGTACCACAGGGATCAGAATTAGGTTAATTAGATTCTGGTATAGTAAGCAAACTTGTTAAATTTGCAGACAAGACAAAAATAGGAGGAGTGGCAAACACTATTGCAGCAGCAAAGGTCATTCAAAATGATCCAGACAGCATTCAGAGCTAGGCAGACACATTTACACAAAGAATTGTAGGAGTCTGGAACCAACTCCCCAGTAATGTTGTTGAAGCTGACACCCTGGGATCCTTCAAGATGCTGCTTGATGAGATTCTGGGATCAATAAGCTACTAACAACCAAACAAGACTTGAATTTGGATTTTTTTTCCTGGCCATTTCTTCCTGCAATCTACAAAACATTTGCTCAGATAGCCTTGCAGGAAGTGTGTTTCTCCCATACAGGAAAATCAGAGCATACTGTATCAAAACGCAGCATGAAAACGTTTTCAGGTGAGGTAAATGTGTTCATAATGAAAACAGGATGTACAGTATGTACAACACTATAGTGGTTTAATCGTGATACTGGCTCTTTAATGATTTTAGGTATTTCTAATTGAGCATTTTAACAACAAATAAGAAATATACTGTAAGTGAATGCATGGCACTAATATAAGTATTTTATTTCTTTTAGAGTGTGATGACCTTCGTAAACAAATAAGTAAGATTTTTTTTTCAGTTTTCATAATAAAAAATGTAATATATATGTAATATATAAATACATATAATTCAAATGTGATTTAAATGAATACAAAAAATAATATAGGGGAATAATTGCTGCCTGAACCATGCAAAAACATTTTCTAGTTATTCAGACACCATAGATTGCACAGTCAAAAGACACCATGAGCGTTCTCCCCATCACTTTGACCCTGACCTGAACAGTCCCTGCCTGCCATTCAGTCCAGAGCCTCTCGCTCTCTTGTGATCTATGCTGCAAGATGGGAACCTTCAGAAAGATGAAAAGACATGAATGAGAGAGTTAATATTGTAACTGGATTGTTTTATCCAATGTAAACATGTCCTCTTTTGTTGCTACAGAAGCTGCTGAACATCTCCTGAATTCAGGTATGCATTTATTCATAAAAAAAATAACTGTTACATGGTTCAATATCTGACAACAACTGAAATGATGTTTTGTGTAGTGATTTGAGAGTCAGGCAGTGATTTAATCTCATCAGGTGGTGTTTTACAGTCAGGGAGCTTTTTGTTTTTGTAAACACCCCGTAGCAATTTCCATCTTCCAGCTGCTGCTACTGCTTTGCAACTCATAAACCATTTCAGATGCCGACTTCATATTTTCAGTGTTATGAAAACTCCTTGACTTTGACCTCTAAGATGGATGCTACATGGGTCATGTGACTTTTTGGTTTCCGAACAGTAAAGACTTAATGCTTTGCGATACTGGATTTATACTTGGTACACATTCTGTGATTCTAAGTCAAGAAAAAGGTACTGTCTATAATTTTACAAAATTGCCACCGCCACAGTGCCAAAGTTTCATATTGTATATTTGCAGTAACAGTAACTTCATATTTGCATTGTTATATAAACACTATCTGCTAAGTGGTGGTTGGTGAGTTTTACATTGACCTCTTGCCTAATATGACTGCCATATTATGGTTATTTATTAACTAGGTTGTGTGACAGGATAGCATCACGGCCCAGGCTGGTTACCCTCAGGAAGAAGACTCATAGACAGGAGTTTTGCAGTAAAATTATTTATTGACAAAATAAAAAGGTTTAAACAAACAAGACAACTATACAAACAAAAGAAACATGCACCCATACAACCGCTATCGCGGTACTTTAGCTGTGTGCACACCCTGCTACTCACTGCCTTTACCTCCCTACTGCCTGTAAACAAATGTTTTTTCTATCCCTTTATATATATATGTGGCCATTCCCCAATTAACACTCAATTACCTAATTGGGGAATGGCCACACCTGTGGTTGTTGGCAGGGATAGATTGAACCCTGCCAAACGTACACCTGTTTACACGGGCAGTGCTTACGCTTATGCCCTGCCACAGTTCATAAAGAAGAAACAGGAAGTGTTTTCAGACACTTTTTTTTAATTCAGACCAAAGGCTCAAACATTGTTCATTACCTGTTCAGACTGAGAGCGGGTCAACCTGGGTTTGGGTTCTAATCAGCCCACCCTGCAGCATTAATCAAGTCAGTTTTTTGTTTTTTTCTTCTAGAATGGAAGAAGCTGCAAAAAAACTCAGGTAAGTTTTATTCTTAATTATAAATTAAGAAACTCAGGTGAATGTTTTGAGACATTATAAAGTATGGAAGATGAAAAGGTAGCCGTATCAGCCCAGAGATGATGGACCTCTGTGGTCTTGAAAGCTTATGATTCATTATTGTTTATTTAGTCCACTGAAATGTATCACCTCTCCTTCTTGTAAAGTATGGAATACATTTACATCAAAGAAATAAAACAGGTTTATGATATTTGTGGTTCTTTGATGGTAAATCTCCGTTGTTGCTTTTATTTGTTGTATCACACAAAAAGCTATAATTCTATTTTTTATAGTGCTTTCAATATTTAAGAGATATAATTTATATTAACCTGGCAATAGAAGTACTAATATATTTTGTGAGAATAAGAACAATTGACTTTCCCCCACGAATGAAATGGACTTGCTCTGCAATAATATAAATATATGTGTCTTCCATATTAGATTTTTAGAGATTATTTCAAACTGATTTTCATCTCTATCCTCCCCAGATGCTGTGACTCTAGACCCTGATACAGCACACCCTTGTCTCATTGTGTCTAAGGATGGGAAATGTGTGAGAAAGGAAATGACAAAGCAGGATGTCCCTGACACTGAACAGAGATTTGATGAGTATTACTTTGTGCTGGGCAGGGAGGGGTTCACCTCAGGAAGCCACTACTGGGAGGTGGAGGTGGGGGATAGGGATAGCTGGAAACTGGGAGTCACCAACGAGTCTGCTACGAGGAAGGGACGTTTTGACCTGAGTCCCAGCGAAGGTTACTGGGTGATTCAGTTACGCAGTGGAGGTGGGCTCTGTGCCTTGAATGTCTCTCTTCTGAAGAACCCTGAAAAAGTGGGTGTGTATCTGGACTATGAAGGGGGTAAGGTCTCTTTTTATAGGGTGGAGGATCGCTTTCATATCTACACTTTCAGTTATGAATTCTCTGAGAAACTCTATCCTTTCTTTGATCCTGGAACAACTAGGATGGACCTAGTGATATCGAGCACGATCAAGGATGGATCAAATTAGTCTGTTCAACCCAAGGCATACCCTACCACCATTCCAGTTTTACTGTAATGTTAATAATATAAAATATTTCCGTGACGAACATGGTATTTTCATGTTTGGATATCTATTCAAAATTCAGAGTATTTAAATATTCGTTCATTTGAAAAATGTACATTTAACACTCCCAGAAGTAAGAATAGGTTGTGAAGGCCTTACTTTACCCCACTGAATTAACTACAAAACCAAGGATGCCACACAGTTGTTTAAGTTAATCATTTTTTCTTGTGTGTACATAAAGTAGAGTACATAAAGTAGACACTTTTTTTCCTGCCATAGCTGTTTCTTTGCATAAACAGTGGCCATAGACATATTTTCATAAAGTCATTACTGAGGTTTACTTATGCTTTTATTTCGCTGAACAAGCAACCAAAAGCTGTTAAATTGTCCTTAAATAAACACGCCAAATAAACGTGGAAAAGAGAGTGTTGTATATAAAAAAACCTCACTATTTTGGTTCTTGTTTATTACATTCCACATAAAATAAAACAAGTGTGACTGTTAGGGCTGCCACACACTGGACGTGGTGTGACAAGCAAATCTGTGCAGCAATTACACAAGAAGTGAACTTATGGTGTTGTGTCAGCTGCAGGATAGGAAATCGATTTTTAAGCATACGTAATTACTTTCAAGAAATATATTGTTCACTGATACATTGTATAATTATGAAGCAATGCATTCAAAACTCTTGATCCTGTTCTGAATTACTTTTGTACTGCATTTTAGAAAATGTTTGTAAATAAATGCACAATGCTCTGCACCTTTGTTTTCATTTATTTAAAATGGAGTGGGTTATTTTTACTTGTCCTCGGGTAGAGAAGGAGGGTAAGGTCTCTTTTTATAGGGTGGAGGATCGCTTTCATATCTCCACTTTCAGTTATGAATTCTCTGAGAAACTCTACCCTTTCTTTGATCCTGGAACAAGTGGGATGGACCTAGTGATATCGAGCACAATCAAGGATGGATCAAATTAGTTTGTTTAACTCAAGGCAGACTCTACCACCATTCCAGTTTTACTGTAATGTTAATAATATAGAATATTGCCATGACGAACATGGTATTTTCATGTTCGGATATCCATCCAAAATTCAGAGTATTTAAATATTTGTTCATTTGAAAAACGTACATTTAACACTCCCAGAAGTAAGAATAGGTTGTGAAGGCCTTACTTAACCCCACTGAATTAACTACAAAACCAAGGATGCCACACAGTAGTGTGTTAAACATTTTTTTCTTGTGTGTACATAAAGTAGAGTACATGAAGTACACCTTTTTTATTCCCTGCCATTGCTGTTGCTTTGCAATGAACCATATATGTATTTTTATAAAGGCATTACTGAGGTTTATTTATGCTTTTATTTAGCTGAACAAGCAACCGAAAACTGTTGAATTTAACTTAAATAAACACGCCAAATCAAATAAACGTGGAAAAGGTGGTGTTGTTCAATGATTGAAAAAATCACCATTTTGGTTATTGTGTATTACATTCCAAGTAAAAGAAAAAACGTGTGTGGCAGTTAAGATTGCCACACTCTGGATGTGATGCGGCAAGCGAATCGGCAGCAATTGGATGGGACACCGGAAGTGAACTGATAGTGTTGTGTCAGCTGCAGGATACATGGGCTCAGTATAATTGTGTGCTAATAAAGGATGCTTAAATGATTTTTAAGCATTGGTAATTACTTTTGAGAAATATATTGTTGAATGACACATGGTATCATCTTTTGTACTGCGTTTTAGAAAATGTCTGTAAATAAATACATACACCCCAATAATGCTCTGCCTCTTTGTGTTCATAAGGGGAGGGGAGCCAAATGGATTAAGCATTTCTGTTATCTTGGGACAATTAAGGGAGAGTTTGACTTGCCCTCTGAAAGAGAAACACTCCCCTTTGTTTGTTTCCTAGTGCAATTGAAAACCTCTCTTCGGGGAGGGTTGAATGATGAGTGTTCAATCTGTGGATTATTTGAACAGTAATTAAACACTTTGGAGTCTATTAAAATGGTCAAAAAAGTGGTGGCTGTTTCACTCTATATTATTTCTACCAGTGTTTCATCCAGGGGTGATTTATTGGCCAAATTATTATTACAACATACAATAAAAATACACTAAAATGTAGGCCTCCAAAAGATCATTTTATAAATTATAGAGCAGTGGTATTTAGATTTTCCACTAATTAGATAATTAAAGACCTTTTATCATTAAATCCCTTTGAGTTGTTTATCCCACTTAAAACATGTCTAATTCTCAGCGGACATTCAGAATGCCATTGGTAAGTATTCAACATTTTAGTCTGAAAATAGAGCAATTTGGTTTCTGCTGAATGCAGATCTCACTCTTTTGTAATGTCTGTCTGTCTGTTTGCAGCTTTAATTAAACAAAACTCTGGAATAATGCAGAAAACTAACACAGACACTAAGAATACATTATATTTATTGTAACAGAACAAGGGCTCTAAATGTAAATAGTTTGGGTATTGTTTGTGTTTTGGTGGTGGTTGGCAGGGATGGAGTTAATCCCTCTCCCTGCTAAAAACATGTGCGAATGTGGCTGTTCCCAAACGAGGCAATTGGTGTTAAGTGGGAACAGCCACATTCTATAAAAAGAGAGCTTCCAGCTCTATTAGGGGAAGATCACCAGGGAGCTGGTATAGGAGAGTTTGGCTGTGAAAATAAATGGTAAACTATTTGTAAAAGTGTTTGTTGACAGGTAAACGGCTTAGCTGGCAGAAAAAAAGAACAAACCACAATACATTTGTAAAGCATGTCACACATACAACTGCCATAATCAGACCATTTAAATAACATATTTAAATAACAGTATTCACATAATACAAAAGCAGCAATATTAAAGTTGCATTAAAACCCACTAAGATAAGAAAGCCATTTTATAAAAGTGTGTTTTTAGTCTTGACTTGAAAACTGTAACAGTCCCAACTTCCCTGACAAATGAAGGTAGTGTCAAACAGGATTGTGGGGCTCTGTCTGTCTCTCTGTCTGTCTGTAGATTTAATGAAACTACTCTGGAAGTATGCAGTAAACTAAGACAGGCACCAAGAAGAAATTAATTATATTGTAGTCTCAAACTGAACAGGACTATGGGCTGAATAGGTTTGCAGGGTTTTTTAGTGATATTGATGGTTTATGTGTATGTGTGTGTAATTACTTTCCCTTCTTACTCTGCATACTAGTGTCTATTGTGTTTGGTCTGACGGTTTATTTTCAAAAAATAGAGGTTAGTCTCTCTGTTTAAGTCCAAAGTTCAATACAGGTGCAATTATACTGCATGCTCATCTTGCACACAGTTAAAAAAAAAAAAAAAAGTTTTTTTGTTTATTTGTGCTTCACGTAGTCTTATTGTGAGAAAGCTGCTTTAAAACTAAAATACAATCTGACCTTCGGTGGAGAGTGGATTAGAAAAAACATTTCAGAAGAGAAAGGAAAGGAAAAGCCTTTCATTCTTCTCCTTCTGAGTGTCATGGAAAGGGTGAAAGGGTGTGCAAATGTCACTATTTATATGTGTAAAAATATATATAATCCGAGAGACCTGTTTTCCACCATTGATCAGTTCTTAAAGCTGCTCCTCTACATTGCCAGCTTCACGTCAGTTATGCAATAGTTTTTTAGAATATTTTAAATCTAAGATTGATGACATTCATCAACACATCCTCACCTCTCATGCTGCTCCTGCACAGTCTTTTAGTTTTCTTGGTTTTGTTGGGTCTTCTCTCTCTTGCTTCACACTGCTTCCTTCTGCCTCCCTTACAGATCTTGTCTTTTGAATGAATCCCACCTCCTGCTCACTGGATCCTATTCCCTTTGTTCTTTTCTTTTAACACTGTACGATGCAGGCTTTCACACCGGCCACGTAGCGAAACAGACGGGATCTGAAATAAAGAATGAGACATTTAAATTGGTTGTTTCTGAGTAGCCTACAGAGCACTCCCCCTTTAAAAAGAAAACAAAAAAAGAGAGTTGAAAAGTCAAATCACACAGGCAGGCACTGTATCCAAGAAGCGGAGCATCACAAAGATTAGCTACAGTTTGCAGGAAATAAAAAAAGATGTTCAATGGCAGTCTGAAGTATTTTGTTTAGCAATGTTTGGTGTTAGAGAAAATTAGTATTTATTTTCAACAGACGACTTGGAAAATAAATGTAAGTATTAATATTGTTTTTAAATGCAAGCTCACTTTTTTGTTTAAAAAAATAAATTCACAAGAGCTGTATGTACAGTACTGTATGTATGTGAAGATCACAGCCAAGAGTTTACAGTAACATCCATTCTGTGTTTATTTATATGCTCACTCAGCTACAAAATACAAATCTCATTCGCTGACCAACATAGCTACATGTAAATGCTGTGTGCATACACAACCAAACAATTTACAGATACTTGCAGGTTTTTTTTTCAGTGCATACTGCATTTTTTAAGGAAATAAAGGAAGTGCCTAACCAAATGTGTTTTTACATCCATTTCCAAGATTTCACTGACTTTTGTTCAACTTCACGATTTACACGATTTCCGTAACCTCTGTCACGAGTGACCCTAAAACCCGTCTTCCTTTGTACAAGGCGCAAGCACCTTTTTTGAGTGAAAGGTCTATGCGGCAGAGATGGGTGGCTTTTTGATAGAAACAGCTTAATTTATTTGAAGTCTTCCCACTGATGATGGGAATGAGAATGCAGAGATGGGAGCCCTGCTAACAAGATTTAAGTTTTTTGTAGGTATCAGGCTTTTAAAGACTGTCACCCACACCTGTGGTGTCTTTGACAGACTCACTGAGAGCAGAAACTGACCCAAGACTGTCACCACTACTGGAAGCAGGCTGATCGTTGGGATACAAATTGAATATTTGTGAAACTGCATGTGTGTTAAAATGTTACAATAACTGTTGTGGGACATACCCTGTTTATGATAATACAGTGCCTTGCATAAGTATTCACCCCTCTTGGACTTTTCCACATTTTGTAGTATTACAACCTGGAATTAAACTGGATTTAATTGGGATTTTTACCATTTGATTTACACAACATACTTAACACCTTGATGGTGCAAAATATTTTTTATTGTGACACAAAAGTTAATTAAACAAAAAAAAGACATTTGTTGGTTGCATAAGTATTCAACCCCCTGTGTTAATACTTTGGTAGAAGCACCTTTGGCAGCAATTACAGCTGTGAGTCTTTTTACCAGCTTTGCACATCTGGATCCTGCAGTTTTTGCCCATTCTTCTTGGCAAAATTGCTCAAGCTCTGTCAAGTTGGATGGGGACAGTTGGTGAACAGCAATTTTCAAGTCTTGCCACAGATGCTCAATCGGATTGAGGTCTGGGCTTTGACTGGGCCATTCTAAGACATTCAGGTTCTTGTTTTTAAACACCACTCCAGTGTAGCTTTGGCTGTGTGTTTAGGGTCATTGTCCTGCTGGAAGGTGAACCTCCGCCCCAGTCCCAGGTCTCTTGCAGACTGAAACAGGTTTTCCTCTAGGATTTCCCTGTATTTGGCTCCATCCATCTTGCCTTCCATCCTGACCAGTTTCCCAGTCCCTGCCAATGAAAAGCATCCCCATAACATGATGCTGCCACCACCATGCTTCACCGTGGGGATGGTGTTCTCAGGGTGATGAGCAGGCTTTGCGCCACACATAGCGTTTTGCGCTAAGGCCAAAAAGTTCAATTTTGGTCTCATTAGACCAGAGAACCTTTTTCCACATGTTTGCTGTGTCTCCCACATTCCTTTTGGCAAAATCCAAACAGGATTTGATGTGGGTTTTTTTCAGCAATGGCTTTCTTCTCGCCACTCTTCCATAAAGCCCAGCTTTGTGAAGCGTCCGGGTTATAGTTGTCCCATGGACGGTTTCTCCCATCTCAGCTGTGGATCTCTCCAGCTCCTTCAGAGTTACCATTGGCCTCTTGGTTTGCTTCTTTGACTAATGCCCTCCTTACCTGGTCACTGAGTTTTGGTGGACGGCCTTCTCTAGGCAGAGTCGCAGTTGTGCCATATTCTTTCCATTTTTAATAATGAATTTAACAGTGCTCCGGGGATGTTCAAAGTTTGGGATATTTTTTATAACCCAACCCTGATTGGTGCTTCTCCAGAACTTTATCCCAGACTTGTTTTGATAGCTCCTTGGTCTTCATGATGCTGTTTGTTTAGATATGCTGTCTAACAAACTCTGGGGCCTTCAGAAACAGGTGTATTTAATCTGAGATCATGTGACACTTTAATTGCAAACAGGTGGACTCCATTCAACTAATTATGTGACTTCTGAAGGCAATTGGTTGCACCAGAGCTTATTTAGGGTGTCACAGCAACGGGGTGAATACTTATGCAATCAAGACTTTTCAGTTTTTATTTGTAAATAATTTTGAAAAATATGTAGATTTTTTTCCCAACTTCGACATTATGGACTATTTTGTGTAGATCAGTGACAAAAAATCCTAATTAAATCCATTTTAACCCTTTGCGGCCCATTGTCGGACCTGGTCCGACATTGCAATTATTCCTATCCGGTCCATTGTCGGACCCTGTCCGACATCCTCAAAAAAACTCAAAAAACGGGTTTCTAGTCGTTTTTTCTCCGGAAAAAGCCGAGAAAACCATTCAATGGCCGAGTGGGAGCGACAGGAGCCGAGACAAGCCGATAAAAAAAAAAAAAAAAGGCGTATCTCATGAATAGTCATACATGCCCCTGGCATTACATAGGGGCGGTCATAAGGAAACAAGCTGGATGTTACTGAATCAGCGCACAGAGACTATCACGGACATTTGCAGAGCTTTTTTGAGATGTTATAGTAATAAAATAATGACTCAGATTGCATTATTGAGGAGTTTGGTGATAAAGCGAGAGATCAGGAGATGATTGATGTATGACTATTATTATTATTATTAGTATTATTTATTTCTTAGCATATGTGAAAGCGATAGTGAACGAAAGGGTGGGGCGGGGCTGGAGAAGCCTAGTGAGTGCTTTGTTGATATGCAGGGCCTTTTAAACCTGTTTGACTGTGGGAAAAAAATACTTTTAAACAGCGCGTCTAAAATTAACTGCGCGTGTGAAAATAAATTGGACCTGACGCGCCTGACGCGCACTTGATAAATGGACTGCAAAGGGTTAATTCCAGGTTGTAACACTACAAAATGTGGAAAAGTCCAAGGGGGGTGAATACTTATGCAAGGCACTGTACATTACTGGATTCATTAATGAAACTGCTGGCCCCTTGGTTCCTGGCAAACTGTGACAGAAATATAATGAGTTCTGGTTGTAAATTTCCCCACTCGACCTGTGAGGGCACTAAGTAGCGAAAGGGAAAGGCTTTGGACAGGTTGGCCTGACAGTTCATTCCCTTGTTAGTAACTGTCTGTGTTTTTGAACCACCAGACGGCTAACACGAATCCAGAGCTGTTGCCTTGGGCCAGCACCAAACCGGATCACCATTGCACTAAAACTGTCACGAACTATAATAAATTGTTATCACCCACCACGAGCACTACTGCATGCACCGGGATGGGTGATCGTGGCAAGTATTATTGTGGGGCAGATAACGTGTCTTTATTATTTAGGGCTGCAATCCCTGTTCTCTGTACTCCGGGTTTTACATATTGCTGTGTGTTACCGGAACTTATTATTTGGTCACCAGACCGGATTTTCCATACCGGATTACAAATCTCTGTCTGTTTATTCCTGCACTGCATCACCTCTGCAGCTGTACATAATCAGCAACCACATTGCCACACAGACATACTGAACTATGTGACCTACAGATTAGAGGACCGGCAACTGGACTGGATTAGGCTGAGCGGACATTTGAATTATGTACAGATAATTCACACGTGCAACAACAATTGTTTTGATGCAAGGAAGACATAAACTAGCGCTGTCCCAGTGGAAAAGGACATTAAAACATCAAAAGACTGTGAGTTTAAAAAAAAGTAAGATACACAAATGATCTCATGAAAGTGGATATTTAGCAGAGTGAAAAAGACTATAAATATCCAAGAAAAACTAAACATTTTGCACTTCACGTCGAATGCTAAATAAGGTGCTGTCACTCTGCTAAGCAAAGCTGCAACTCCGGGACTCTGTCTGAAAATGGAACCAAGACAAGGAGCAAGCTGCAAGCGAGTCACTACCACAAGCAACGAGACTGAGGCCTGGCTGGAGGACTGCCATAAAACTTAGAGATTTATCAGACAAACAGTCTAGATCTGCTGTACACCTAAAACCACAGCACCCAAAAGAAGCTGTGCCTTGCTACCGGCATAGCTAAAAGATTCAGCGAAGAAGACAGAGCGGACGGGCGCTGTTGTGGATCCTATAACCGAGGACTAAAACTTTGTTGCAGCTGTTTGTTGATTCTATCGAGAATTGAAAGCTTTGTTGCCAGGTTTGATCCAACGTGGGATTGAAGACTTTGTTGTGAGAGGAGAGCTTTTTGTACTGGACACTTCAACAGATTGAGTTTCCAAAACAGCGGACCAAAAGTCTAAGCTTCAAGGAACTGTTGAGTATAATTCCAGTTGCATTTTACTTTCATAGAACTAAATTAATTAATTGTAACACATTCACATAGAATTGAACTGTTTATTATGTAGTTTGCACACTTTGAGTGTGAAATAACTTTTAGTAAAACTTGATGAAGTAATTATAAGTAATCTACCTTATATTGTTGTATGAAGAATTTCTTTAAAAGTAAACTTGCCACATACGTAATATATTCTAAGATTGTCTGCATCATCTCAGTTGAGGCTGTGATTGTATGTAGGCGTGTGTGTGTGTGTGATCAAGCTACTACGTCACAGCCTGCTTGCTTGCTCGAGTGCTGCTGGTGTGTGAGGAGACAGGCGGTGTCATATTTCAATTGCCTGCTAGTCAAGTTAAGGCAGTGAAAGTTTTGAATTGTGTTTTGTGCTTAGAGACTAAGAGATTTACTTTCTAACTTTTCTGATTTCTGTTTATTATTTGTGTACTTAATAAAATACTTCTATTGATTAAACATTCCTTGTGTCTGCGTGTGAATGTGTGTTCATAGTAAATCCTCGATCTTTGTAACACATCAATTAAATATTGCTAGTAAGAGAACGAATCAACCCAGATAAACATTAAATTATAAATGATTGCATTGTCCCTACACTGTACTGTGTTTTAAAGAATATAAAGCCAGCAGAAATACTAACCAAATTGTTAAAACACACTGTTCATACAAAAAGTTATAATATGCTCTGTATTAACCTATAGATGTCTTAGAGCATTCTATATTCCTGCTGATTTTGTTATAACAGTAAGATATTATTATATCTTTGTAAGTCTGAGTAAAAAGGAAGCTGGGTTGGGGTCACGCTGACCAAAAAACACCTGTGAAATGAGCTAAGCTTGTCCTTGTCTGAGCTACTGGTGCCAAGGTTTATAACCTTGAGGAGAAAGGCAGAAACGAGAATCTCATTTAATTAACTCAAATGTTCACAGTCAAGTCTCTTATTTAGAAAAAAATAAGCTTGATCTGAAAGTAGTCTTTAAGCTAAGCACAGGTATTCTAGAATAATTCAAACAGAATATAAGTGTAAATGTTTTATTTTAACAGAAGAACTGTTAAGTTTGAAAATAAGACAATACAGTGTGTGTTTAATAACTTTAATATACAGTAGATTTACTGAAGAAACATGATTGATTGGTAATCTTGTCTTTTTTTTAAATTTAGTTGTTGCCAATGTTTTTTACCCTGTTTTTCTCCCCAATTTGGAATGCCCAATTATTATTTGTATCCTGGTTCACCCACTGCAACCCCCTGGCGACTCTGGAAATGGAGGCTGGAACACACGTCCTCCTGCCAATCCGTCATTTTTCGTACTGCAGATCCACAGTGAGGCCACCAGCCCTATAATGCCGGAGGACAACACAGATCTGATGGCTCCACTGCAGAACCGCAGATGCCCTTTTCGGCCACGGGGTCACTGGTGCGTGGTGAACTGTGGATTCCCCTGCCGACCTAATCCCTCCCTATCCGGACGGCGCTCGGTCAGTTGTGCACCGCCCCCTAGGAACTCCCAGTCACAGTCGGCTGTGACATAGCCTGGATTCGAACCTGCGATCTCCAGGCTATAGGGTGCATCCTGCACTCCAAGCGGAGCGCCTTTACTGGATGCACCACTCGGGATCCCCAGGTAACCTTGTCTTTGCCTGAAGTGAAGCAGTACCATGTGCAGGAAACTAGAGAGACTCATTCTTGGCAACTGAAGCTAGACTTAATTGTCAGCAGTTTAAAATCCAAGGTTTCTATGATGATTGATCTTTTTAAGAACTACCTTCTGATAGCTCACTTATTGGTAAGTACATTTTTGATATGAACGTATTACACATACTACACAGATCGTCATTCTAATTAAAAGTTACAAGCTCCCCAGTGCCAACAATCAATAATTTAAACAAACTTACCATTTTACTTTAAACATTACAAACAGTCTGTGTAGTAATAGAAAATTGTATTCATATTACTTTATCTCGAGGAGTAGTCTCTGTCATCACTGAAAAACAGAAAAAATAGATAGATAGATTGACATGTCAATTAAAAGAAAGAAAGAATAAAAAACAAACTACTCTAAACTATACTAAAAGACTGCCGTTTAAAAACAAATGAACATCAACTGAAAACAAACAGAAAATAAAGAAAAAAAACTAAAACATGAAATTACCTATTCTGTTTTAGAGAACTCCTGTTGAAAGAAAGCTTGAGAGAGAGCGAGAGAGAGAGAGAGAGAGAGAGAGAGAGAGAGAGAGAGAGAGAGAGAGAGAGAGAGAGAGAGAGGACCAGGGGTCACAAATGGAGATTAGATAAAGGGGCATTCAGAACAGAAAATAGGAGGCACTTTTTTACACAGATAATTGTGAGGGTCTGGAACCAACTCCCCAGTAATGTTGTTGAAGCTGACACCCTGGGATCCTTCAAGAAGCTGCTTGATGAGATTCTAGGATCAATAAGCTACTAACAACCAAACGAGCAAGATGGGCCAAATGGCCTCCTCTCGTTTGTAAACTTTCTTATGAGAGAGAGAGAGAGAGAGTACAACCCTGTTACTGAATGACCTAGTGGGCCCTGGGTTAAACATGTAAATTAAGCAAAGGTGTTTTATAAACCGGCTTTGTGAAGATTGGAAATTCCCTCAATGGATCAAATTGGGGTCGGCACACCTATAAGACAAACGATCGTATAAAACTCAAAAGTTTTATTTATGAACATCAAATCAAACATTTGCATAACAGAAACACTATTTATATGGAAAACACATTCATATATTTTTAAAAGGAGCAGAACAAAACAAGAAATAACTTAAATTAAACATAATTAAAATAAACATTTCACTAGTAACTATTTTGTAACAGGTCTCTGTACATACAAAATTGTATAAACATTTTATTTGTTTGTAAAAATAACATCAAAGTGTCTGTTTTCGAAAATAGTATATAGTAATGCACTACTCAAATTGAGAGGAACAGTAGTTCCTCGTACAAGTTAGAAAAACTTGTCGGAAACTGCTGAGACTCTCTATACAGCTCCAAGAGTTTTGCTGTTTTCACCATGTTGCAGCGGCAAAACTAAATCACTTAGAATTACCATCTGTACCAGTACCAAAAGTTTGAAACTTTCTTATATCAAATGTGAAAAAAACATAAATACTTCTTACACACAATGAGATATAAGTCGTCATACTAAGGTAAAATTGTTATTCTTCTTCTCCTCCTTCTTCCTCTTCCGTTTCTTACTTTTTAATAGTGTGTAGCGACTTATCAAACAGAAAAGCTAAATAATTGTACATCTACCAATCATGTGATTTCACATGTTGGTCAACATCAAAATAAACCAGGGAATGCAAGCAGTTTGATATCCACACCATTTATATTAAACAATTTATTTATGTTTTAAAACAGCACATATCGCACAAAAAAAAAAAAGTTGTTTGAACTTGCAACATGAGGTCCTTGAAGAACACACGGCCTTAGCCCGCTGCGCCACTGTGCTGTTGTTGAAATGCAGTAATTTTTTAAGTTTACATCCATGCCTGACCAGCTTAAAACAGTACCGTCTTGCAATCCACTGCTTGGTATCGATGCAGTGTTAAGGTTGAAATGATTCCCTTTGTAAGGGTATTTTGTATCCTATTTATACAGTATGCTAGATTAAGGTGTTGCTTAATCTATGGTGTTCCCATTCATACTGTTTGTACATTCTGTTTTTGCAGGTCAGTACTAATCCAGAGCAACATCCTCACTAGACATTTGCTTTGTCCACACAATTAATTAACTCTATGTGCTTAGTTATGAGAATACAGCTGTAGACATGCACACTCCCTGAAATTAGAAACATTACCAGTCATTCTACATGGGTACTCTATGCTTGGTTTAATCTTTCTTATTTTATAACATATCTATTCTAATTTGCCACCAAGAAATCTTAATCTGATAGAAAATAAACAATTCCAAAATAAATGAGGACCAAATAACCTCTGTAGTATGACATACACCACAACGGTGTTTGATAATATTTTCAAGTATTTTTTTGTATGTCATATAGTTTCAATATCTGTAAAATAAATGTTAAAATAATGCAAATACTGTCTGACTATTTCTGATTGTTAAACAATTTTAGAGATCAATTCAAAGATAAATGTCCATAGTTTTGTCGCTGCTTACATCTGAACTAAAATATTTGTAACAAACTCTTGAACACTGTCTACAACATGAACAGCAAACATTTATTTATTTAGGTATTTATTAATTTCAGCGCTTTGTAAATGTTTTCATCTTAACTAAAATAATTGTAAAATTAAAGAATATCGAGAGGAATGGTAGTTCCTCATGCCAAGTTACAGCAAAGTGTGAGAACTGCCAGTGACTCTCTATACAGCACGGATACTTCACGTGTTTTTGGGGTATTGGGGAGGCAAAATTAATTCAGCCAAAAGCACCATTCCACTTTTAATGTGTAGTTTCCCACGTTCTTATGTCCCCAAGCAGATTTATCCACCCATATGTATATTACAGAAAATCCGCGTTTAATGACAATAAACTTGTTTTGTCAACATGGAAATATACTGAGGAACGCATTTATTTTGACGTCTGTATCATTTATATTAAACATTTATTGATATTTTAAAATGGACTAGTCGCACACATCGCATGCACACACAAAAAAACCAAAAATGTTTTTGCAGACCCCAGGCTCTTTTATCCACACATATGTATTATAACGACAAGGCAGACAATGGGAATGCATGTTGTGGTGGGGAGAACCACGGTAGGGGACTTCTGCCATGTCCCTCTCCGTATTGAGGGGTCCCCTGCATTGCCCTGGTCGACACGGGTCGACCGTCACCCGGTAAGGCCCGACGTCCTTCAACAGGCCACCCAGGGACCCATCCAGCTGGAGCCAACGACGGTGCAGCTGCGGACTGTGACCGGGGAGCTGGCGCCGATGCAAGGGAGGGGAGATGACCATCCAGGTGGGTGATCGGATCTTCCATCATCCTGTGCGGGTTGCCACCGTCCAGGACCCCTGTATCCTGGGCCTGGACTTCCTGCGCAGCACCGGCAGTCAGCTTGACCTTTGGAAGGGGGTCCTTCACTTCAAGGGGGACGGCTCTTTACATGGCCCAACCAGGGGAACCTTCTTGCCCCCTAGAGCAGCCTGGCGGGAGCAAGGACCACCTTGCCAGGTGACTGCAACCGAGTCCAGCTCTTGTGGGCGACGGACCAGGGGACCGGTTTGTGGCCAACTTCGCCAGTATCGCAGCTCCCCTGCACCAGCTACTGCGCAAGGGAGAGCCGTTTGACTGGACTCAGGAGTGACAGACCGGTTTCAACAACCTTCAGGGAGCACTGACTTAGTCCCTAGTGCTCTCCCCACCGGATGTCAGCCTATCATTCATCCTGGACACCGACGCCAGTAATGATGGAATCGGCGTGGTCCTCTCCCAGCTGGGGCCTGATGGTGAAAAGGTAGTGGCATACTTCAGCAGCTCTTTCAACAAGGTGGAGCGCCGCTACTGCGTCACCCGGAGAGAGCTGCTGGCAGTAGTAGCGGCGGTCTGCCACTTCCGCCACTACCTTTGTGGGCTCCCATTCACCACCCGGACCGACCACGCTGCCCTGCAGTGGTTGCTGACAGAGAGCCAGAGGGACAGGTGGCCCGCTGGATCGAGCAGCTACAGTATTTCCACTTCACCATCCAGCACAGGGCTGGGGCTCGCCACACCAATGCTGACGCCCTGTACCGCTGCCCCTGCGCAGAGGAGGGCTGGCACCAATGTCTGAAGAAGTAGGCTCGGGAGCAGGAGCTGAACGCGGCAGAGCAAGGGTCGGTGAATAGAACGGTTGTTGCAGAGTGGAGGCGGCAGCAGGACCTGGACGCTGAGCTACAACCAGTGCTGCAGTGGCTTGAGAGGCAGCGGCGTCCCCCTTGGGAGGAGATTGCACTGCAGTCTGCAGTAACCAAGGGCCTGTGGTCACAATGGGCTGGCCTGGGCATCCGGGAGGGAGTGCTGCAAAGCCAGTGGCAGGAGCCAACTGGCCAGGAGGTGAGGTGGTAGGTGGTAGTCCCCAGCTCGCTACAACACGCGGTCCTGCAGGCTCACCACGGAACCCCTGGCACGGGGCACTTTGGGATAACCAAGACCCTGCGCCGGGTCCAACAGGGGTTCTACTGAGGGCGCTGCCGCCGGGACGTCGAGGACGTCTGCCGGCGGTGTGACCAGTGCACGGTCAAGAAGGGACCTTTGAACCGATCGCATGCCCCCCTCCAGCAGTTTCCAGTCGGCGGCCCCATGGAGAGAGTTGGGGTCGATATCCTGGGCCCCTTCGCCCGCTCAGAGAAGAGAAACCGCTTTGTCCTGGTTGCCCTGGACTATTTTACAAAATGGCCAGAGGCTTATGCACTGCCGGACCAGGAGGCTGAGACCATGGCCGAAGCTCTGCTGGAGGGGTTTTTCTGTCGGTTCGGGGGCCCCCAGGAACTCCACTCGGATCAAGGGCGCAATTTTGAATCCAAACTGCTGGTTGAGATGTGTCGCCGGTTGGGGATCCACAAGACCCGGACCACGCCGCTCCACCCCCAGAGCGATGGTCTTGTGGAACGGTTCAACCGGACCCTCGCAGTGCAGCTGGCAATCACCACTGCCGCCCACCAGCGCGACTGGGACACTCAGCTGCCTTTGGTCCTCCTGGCCTGCCGCTCCGCCGTCCAGGATCGCCTGGACACTGCCTACAGTTTCGCCCGTGGCCAGTTGCAGGCTGCGGGCATCCGCCAAAAGCGGAACTATGACATTTGGGTGAGGGGAAGGCACTTTAGTGTCGGGGAACTCGTCTGGGTGTATAGCCCCAGACGGAAGCGCGGCCTCTGTCCGAAGCAGGACAGTGCTTGGCTCGGACCCTGCAACGTTTTGGAATGGGTAGGGGAGGTGGTGTACTGAGTGCAGCTGCCACCCAGGGGACGGAAAGTGGTGCTGCACGGGGACCAACTTGCCCCATACAGAGGGCGGAACAGTGGCCTCCCTAACCCTGAAGTGCCTGGCTCTTCCTTGCCCGAGAGCCCTTCACCGGCTGGACCCGACAGCCCTCAGCATGAGGGAACTGTCAACACTGGGGCTCCCCCTCCTGTACGCCCTCAGCGCCAGCGCCGTCTGCCTCGCCGTTTTCGGGACTTTCTTTGCCCCTCTGGGACGGGAGGACTAAGGGGTGGCTGTGTAACGACGAGGCAGACAACATGAACGCATGCCTGTGATAGGGGGAAGTTTCGGAGCGGAAGGGGAGAGGCGGGGCTGGAGAGGACTCGAGGAGACACGCAGGAACTGTTCGCTATGTGTGTGTTACTTGCCTGTTTGTTCAACTCTTTCATTTAATCTGTGTTCGTTATTGTTATATGTTTATATGTTTATTTTATTGAATTGCTCACTGTGGGATATTAAACCGAGCCTTTGTTTGCAGAATACCCGTCTGGACTTCTTTCTTTACCGCTACGTTACAGTATATTACAGAACATCCAAGTTTAATGACAATTAACTTGTTTTGTCAACAGGGAAATATACTAGGGAACACACTTATTATTATTTATTTCTTAGCAGACGACCTTATCCAGGGCAACTTACAATTGTTACAAGATATCACATTATTTTTTTACATACAATTACCCATTTATACAGTTGAGTTTTTACTTGAGCAATCTAGGTAGGTTACCTTGCTCAAGGGTACAGCAGCAGTGTCCCCCACCTGGGATTGGTCCGGTCAAGAGTCCAGAACCCTAGCCACTACTCCACACTGCTTACTGTGAAGTCTATATCATTTATATTAAATTATTTATTTCTATTTTAAAATTGAACATTTGCCTGCAAACAAACTTTAATAAATAAATAAACTTTTAAAAATTTAATAAATAAACTTTAAGGTCTGGAATACATGGGATTTGAACATACAACCTTCAGTTTGCAAGCGTCTTATGTTAACTGTCAGTACTACACGATTAGTTGAAACAAACAGTATTTTGAAAGATGAAGTCAGTCAGCTTAGAAGTCTCAGGACACAAATATGAGATTTTTCAAGCCATCATTCACCACCGTCATCTGAAAATGTTTGGTTTCCTGTCAGTGTAACGCTCATTGTGGTCCCTACTGGCACAAGGAAGTACGGTTTCCTCTCTCAATACTGGTCTATGAGAGTAATGCTATTAATGGTCTCCACTGGACAAAAAGGAACATTAATTTCTGAGAATTAGCTATGCTGAAGGATAGCCTATATATTTGGTAAAAGTAAAACATAAAAAAATAAATACATTAATATAAATATTGAAATAAATGAATACATAAATGAATACATAGACTATTTATTTATCTAGATATTTATTTTTTTATTATCATATAAACCGAAGAGAGGTTTTCAATTGCACTAGGAAACATCAAGCAAAGGGGAGTGTTTCTCTTTCAGAGGGCAAGTAAAAATAACCCACTCCATTTTAAGTAAATGAAAACAAAGGTGCAGAGCATTGTGCATTTATTTACAAACATTTTCTAAAACACAGTACAAAAGTAATTCAGAACAGGATTAAGAGTTTTGAATGCATTGCTTCATAATTATACAATGTATCATTGAACAATATACAGTATTTCTTGAAAGTAATTACGTATGCTTAAAAATCGATTTCCTATCCTGCAGCTGACACAACACTAAAAGTTCACTTCTGGTGTAATTGCTGCACAGATTTGCTTGTCGCACCACGTCCAGTGTGTGGCAGCCCTAACAGTCACATGTTTTATTTTATGTGGAATGTAATAAACAAGAACCAAAATAGTGAGGTTTTCAGAACAGAGTATGAAATAAACTAATTGAAGAATTACAGATAGATATCTCTAAGTTGGAAACAGAACAAAAACAGTATTTTTCAGATGATAAGGCAAAGAAACTAACTGTCTTAAAGGCACAGCATAATAATTTAGCCAGGACTAAGGCAGAATTTTTGATCCATAAATTAAGGCAAACTAACTATGAGCATGCTGAGAAACCAAGCAGGCTCCTGGGTTTAAGACTAAGACAATCTGAGCGCCTTGCTTCAATTGATGCGATCAAAAACAGTAATGGAAAGCTCATCTCTCAACCAGAGCAGGTTAACGAGGTCCTGAAAGAGTTTTATTCTAATTTATATAAATCAGAGGCCATTAATGATGACAATAAAATTGTTGAATTTTTGAATACATTGGCGCTGCAGAGCGGGCTGCACTTTTGGATGCTCCAATATCTTTGGAGGAGCTGAAGGTGGCAGCTTGCTCTTTGCGGAAGCACAAGTCTCCTGGGCTCGATGACATTCCCCCAGAACTGTTCTTGACAATTTGGGATCAGGTTGGCCCTCTAATCCTTAATTTTATTAATTACTCGGTTCAGATTGGAACTTTTCACAGGGACCAGAAATCTGCTTTAATATCTCTCCTTCTTGAAAAAAGGGAAAGATCCGCTTGAATGTGCTAGTTATAGACCCTTGTCGCTTTTGAATTCTGACATGAAATTATATGCCAAAGTGTTAACTAAGCGCTTAGAATCCTGCATTGCTGAGTTCATTAATCTGGACCAGACAGGTTTTATGAAGGGCCGGCTAGCTTCTGACAATTTACGCTGTCTTTTGCATGTCATTGAATCAGCTTCTCAACAACAAGTGTCTTGTGCGGTCTTTTCCCTGGGCACAGAGAAGGCTTTTGACAGGGTTGAATGGAACTATCTGTGGGCAGTACTAGATCGCTTTGGTTTTGGCTGCTCATTTATTGATTTTATTCGTACTCTGTATAATAATCCAATTGCATGTGTACAGACTGGGTTGGCTAGGTCTTCTCAGTTCACTCTGGGCAGAGGTACTAGGCAAGGGTGTCCCCTTTTCCCTCTGCTTTTCGCTCTTTCTCTAGAACCCCTTGCGCAGGCTGTCAGGCAGTGCAGTAATATTGCTCCCATTGAAGTAATGGGCTTCAATCACCACATCTCCCTGTATGCTGATGATATATTGTTATTTATTTCTGATATATCCAACTCAATTCCCTGTGCTCTGGAATTGTTTGACTTTTTTGGTACTCGTTCTGGCTATAAAATCAAAGCTATAAAAGCTGATTTAAATAGATGGGCTCCACTACACTCCACTACTTTACATGGCAGAATATCGATGATAAAGATGAATATTCTCCCTCGTATAACATTTTTGTTTTCCATGTTGCCTTTGCCTCTTCCTCCTGGATACACTGAAGATATTAACTCAACATGCTCTAAATTTATTTGGAACAGCAAGCGTCCTAGGATCAGGCTGGCTACCTTGCATCGTCCGAAAGCACTAGGCGGGTTGGCATTACCAAGTTTTAAATTTTATTATTGGTCTTTCCAACTTAGATCTCTAAAAGCCTGGCTTGATCCTGAATCTTCAGCTTCTTGGCGCCCTATTGAGGCCAACATAGCAAAACCAATTGGACTCCAAGATCTCACATTTAGTGGCCTTAAGCAGCGTTATGTCTCTCTACATATGGGAACTATTATTACTAACACGCTAGAGATATGGAGAAGGGTTAAGAACGTCTTTGGAACGAATACTAAACTACATAAACTTTCCCTGATTTGGAACAACTTATTTCTGCTAGCAGGTAATCAACCCTTTGTCTATCCTCTCTGGGCCAAGAAAAATATTCGTGTTTTAGGTGACATTTTCAATGATTCTGACCTACGCACATTTCAGGACCTTCAGAAAATGTATTCCCTCCCTGGTTTTTCATACTTTCTGTATCTCAGGCTCCACTCATTCCTCAAGGCTTATGGTGTCCCATGGAACTCGACTTTGCTCAATCACCTTCTGGCACAGTTCTTTTCTCCGTTACACTCAAATAGAGGCTTGGTCTCTGTGCTTTACAAATATTTTATTCCTTATAAAACAGACCCCCTACCAATTACCAGCATATGGAATAGAGAGTTAACAAAATCTGATTTTACTCCAGACTGGGAACAAATATGGGATAATATTTAACCCACATAGAAGATACCAAATGAACATATTGGGTGTCATGGGTGTACACAGGATGCAGTTGGCACTTATGTTCATATGTTCTGGGAGTGCCCCAAGGTCCAGCCCCTCTGGAAATTTGTAGTGTTAGTACTGTCTGGTCTGATTGACGTTCAGGTGCCGTTGTGCCCAGGAGTACTCCTTCTGGGTGATGATTCGCAACTTGAAATTCACAGAATGTCAAAACGCTTGTTTCTTGCTGGATTGACTGCAGCCAAGAAGGTGATCTTGAGGGCATGGGTAGAGCCTGATATTTCTCTTCTCAACGTTTGGTTATATTTTTTTCATGAGATTATTTTATTAGAAAGATCTGCGGCAAGGCTACGTTTAGCCAGTTTGGCTACTGTAAATTCATGGTTGACGGCAGCTGATGTCATAGCTGAGCACAATCTCAACGGGGTTTCCCATTAGGCAAATTGTTCTACACACTGCTTTATGATATATTGTATTCATTTCTGTATGTCTGTATGCAATTGTATATTTATTTTTCTCGTCATTTATTTTATTTTTTCGTTTCTTACTGTGTGTTTTTTTTACAATTGTGTCTATGTTCTTTGTTATTTTGCTAATGTTAAAACAATAAAAAATTGTTCACAAAAAAAATAGTGAGGTTTTTTTATATACAACACTCTCTTTTCCACGTTTACTTTATTTGGCGTGTTTATTTAAGGACAATTTAACAGCTTTTGGTTGCTTGTTCAGCGAAATAAAAGCATAAGTAAACCTCAGTAATGACTTTATGAAAATATGTCTATGGCCACTGTTTATGCAAAGAAACAGCTATGGCAGGGAAAAAAGTGTCTACTTTATGTACTCTACTTTATGTACACACAAGAAAAAATGATTAAATTAAACTACTGTGTGGCATCCTTGGTTTTGTAGTTAATTCAGTGGGGTAAAGTAAGGCCTTCACAACCTAGTCTTAATTCTTGGAGTGTTAAATGTACGTTTTGCAAATGAACGAATATTCAAATACTTTGTCTGAATTTTGAATGGATATCCAAACATGAAAATACCATGTTCATCCCGGCACTATTTTATATTATTATTAACATTAAAATAATTAAACTGGAATGCTGGCATGGTCTGCCTTGGGTTGAGCAGAATTATTTGATCCATCCTTGATTGTGCTCAGTATCACTAGGTCCATCCCTCCTGTTCCAGGATCAAAGAAAGGGTAGAGTTTCCCAGAGAATTTATCAGTAAAAGTGTGGATATGAAAGTAATCCTCCACCCTGTAAAAAGAGACCTTACCCTCTTCATAGTCCAGATACACGCCCACTTTTTGGAGGTTCTTGAGAAGAGGGACATTCAAGGCACAGAGCACACCTCCACTGCGCAACTGAATCACCCAGTAACCTTCACTGGGATTCAGGTCAAAATGCCCTTTCCTCTCAGCAGACTCGTAGGTGACTCCCAGTTTCCAGCTATCCCTATCCCCCACATCCACCTCCCAGTAGTGTCTTCCTGAGGTGAACCCCTCCCTGCCCAGCACAAAGTAATACTCATCAAATCTCTGTTTATTGTCAGGGACATCCTGCTCCGTCATTTCATTTCTCACACGTTTCCCATCTTCAGACACAGTGAGACAACAGTGTGCTGTATCAGGGTCTAGAGTCACAGCAACTGGGGAGGATAGAGATGAGAATTATTTTGAAATAAGAATTTTAAAAATCTGACATGGAAACCCCATATATTTATATTGATATTATTGCAGGTCAAGTCCACTTCATAATAGCATTTTCTGTGATACAACAAATAAAAGCGGCAACAGAAATGTATCAAAAACAAACATGAATATCATAAACCTGTTTTATTTATTTAATGTAAATGTATTCCATACTTTAAGAGAAGGAGAGGTGATACCTTTCATTGGACTAACTAAACAATAATGAATCATAAGCTTTCAAGACCACAGAGGTCCATCATCTCTGGGCTGATACGGCTACCTTTTAATCTTCCAAACTTTATAATGCCTCAAAATATCCAAATGGATTTTATAATTAAGAATAAAACTTACCTGAGTTTTCCTGCAGCTTCTCCCATTCTAGAAAAAAACAAAACACATTGACTTTTGATTAATGCTGCAGGGTGGGCTGATTAGAACCCAAACCCAGGTTGACCCGCTCTGAGTCTGAACAGGTAATGAACAATGTTTGTGCCTTAGGTCTGAAGTTTTAAAAAAAGTGCCTGAAAACAAAAAAAATAGTGTTTTTTCTTTATCAACCTAATAAATGAAATACCCCCAAAACTTAACAGTCTTATAAATGTAGTATGGTAGCCATATTAGGCAAGAGGTCATTGTAAAACTTACCAACCACCACTTAGCATAGTGTTTGTTTATATAACTCTGCAGATATGAAGTTACTGTTACTGCAAATATGAGATATGTAAAATTACTGGACATAAAACAGTAAGTGTTTCTTGACTTGGAGAATCACAGAATGTGTACCAAGTATGAAACCAATACTGTAAAAGTCTTTATTTTCATGGCCAGAAAATGTAACACTACCAGAAATGTGGTTCATATTAGCACCCTTTATATTCTTGGAGTGCACAAGCATAACTCATTCCAATTGACTTCAGTTTATTCAACAGCAGCAACACTTAATTTATAAAATGCTTTTCATGATATGCATCCCAAAGTTGTACAGAAAAAAAGAAAAAGAAATAAGCCAGTTTAAAAGTCAAGCTAAAAAAAAAAACGAAAACTACTGCACTTAGTACAACTTCAATAACAATTTACTGTTGTTTTTAAACACTAGTACAAATGCAATAACTGACACAACTGCAACTTATCTAAAGCAATGTCATACCATAACATTCGTTTCCACAGAGAGATCAGCAACAACCTTCATCAGCCACTTGCCGTGAATTGGTTTCACTTTCGATGTGCTTAAATCCATGTTGATGTCATTATATCGTCTAATCCAGATTTGACAATGCTAGAATACCATTCACTGAACTGTGACTTTAATTTGGTTTTGACATTTTCATTTACACTGACATCAAGGGGCTGCAATTCTCCAGTATGTGATGCTAGAACAAAAACTGGTACGATTCTTTGTTAGCTTTGATCGTTTCAGAAAGGATTATTGTGTGCGGCAAACATCAAACACCGCAAGGGCAGACTGGGAGTCTCTCAGTCCAAGTTTTATCCAAACAGGACTGGTAAAAAGAAAACCCTACATTACTCAAGTATTGTAATACAGTACAAACAGTATACTGTGAGCTATAAATGTAGTTATCAAGGCAATATTGATGTTAGGGGAAAAATCAGCCAAGTATTGGGTGATCAGGGATCAAATTACTTCCATTTTTTTTACATATTGCATTGCTAGTTCTAGTAGTTTAAGAAAAGGGGTTTTACAGTGTACCGCAAAGGATTTGTTCTTTACTGTTCAGAAACCAAAAAGTCACATGACCCATAGAGCATCCATCTTAGTTCATAGAGATTAAAGTCCAGGAGTTTTCATAACACTGAAAATATGAAGTCGGCAACTGAAATGATATATGAGTTGCAAAGCAGTTGTTACAAAAACAAGCTCCCTGACTCTAAAACACAAACTGATCCAGGGTTGCCAGATTTCTACAGGGTCTATAGCCCAGTTACCTCAAAACTAGCCCAAGCTTATTAAGAAGTACCTAATTAAGAAGTACTGTATAAAACAAAAAGCAATCGAAAGGTTTCACAAAAAAAGACACCCAGTGCAGACTTCACACGTCATTAACAGCAACAAATCCTAACTGAAGCTCTGAAGGCACAATCAACTTTCATAATCCTTTCGTAGCAGCAACCGAATTACAGGTGATTCCTTTACGAAAACACAAAATCACCACTGGACTCTCAAATCACCACCTGACTCTCAAATCACCACCTGACTCAAATCACCACCTGACTCTCAAATCACCACCTGACTCAAATCACCACCTGACTCTCAAATCACCACCTGACTCTCAAATCACCACCTGACTCAAATCACCACCTGACTCTCAAATCACCACCTGACTCAAATCACCACCTGACTCTCAAATCACCACCTGACTCAAATCACCACCTGACTCTCAAATCACCACCTGACTCTCAAATCACCACCTGACTCTTACATTTCCAGATCAACGTTTCACTAGAAACACACAGCAAGGAAGAGCATGTTGTATAAACAAGAAATGAAATGGTTAGAGATAATACAATGCATTCCTGCTTTACTTTGTCACATGTAAGACTTACACCTCACACCATTCCACAATTCAATCTCTAATTTGTCTTATAAGCATATTTTTATATTACATCTTCAATTGTGTGAGTAAAGCTGTTGTCAGGCAATGAACCATGTAAGCAATTTTCTATGAATAAATGCATACCTGATTTCAGGAGATGTCCAGTATCTTCTGTAAAAACAAAATAGGACATGTTTTACGGTAGGTAAAACAATCAGGTTACTGTATTAATTCCAAGGGGTTTTTTTTCTGTTCAGGTCAAGGTGATGGGGAGAGCTCTCATGGTGTCTTTTGACTGTGCAATCTATGCTGTCTGAATAACTTTAGAAGATGTTTTTGCATGGTTCATGGCTGCAATTAGGCCCATATATTATGTTTTGTATTAATTAAAATATTATTTGAATTATATGTGTTAAGATATTACATATTGTAAGGCAGCAGGTTGTGTGAGACAGCAGGGAGGGGGTTAAAACCTCCCTGAAGAGAAAAATGGCACCTTTTGTTTATTTAATTGTTTTGTGCTTCTGTTAATTAGTTTTGTTAATTGTTTTATTGTTTAATTTAATTGTTTTATTATTAATTATCCCCTGCACCTGGTAGCTATTGTTAAATTGGGACCAGGTGCAGGGTATTTAAGAGGAGCAGTCAGTCTGCTCATGGCTGCTGAGTAGAAGGAAGCAGAAGAGAGGTGCTCTGCTTCCGAGCAGTCAGAGAAAAAGTAAGTGCTGTGTAAACCTGTATGGTTTTTGTTTGTGTGCCAGGTAAACGGCATAGCCGTCCTGCAAGTTAGTCAGGGGATAATTAATAATAAAGCAATTAAATTAAACAATAAAACAATTAACAAAACTAATTAACAGAAGCACAAAACAATTAAATAAGCAAAAGGTGCCATTTTTCTCTTCAGGGAGGTTTTAACCCCCTCCCTGCTGTCTCACACAACCTGCTGCCTTACACATATACAGTATATTACATTTTTATTATGAAAACCTGAAAAAAAAAATCTTACTTATTTGTTTACGAAGGTCGTCACACTCTAAAAGAAATAAAATACTTATATTAGTGCCATGCCTTCACTTACAGTATATTTCTTATTTGTTCTTAAAATACTCAATTAGAAATACCTAAAATCATTAAAGAGCCAGTCTCACGATTAAACCACAATAGCGTTGTACATACATCCTGTTTTCATTCTGAACACATTTACCTCACCTGAAAAAGTTTTCATGCTGCGTTTTGGTACAGTATGCTCTGATTTTCCTGTATGGGAGAAACCCACTTCCTGCAAGGCTACCTGAGCAAATGTTTTGTAGATTGACAGTGGAGGAGAAGGGCACTCATGTTCACTATTATTATTATTTATTTCTTAGCAGACGCCCTTATCCAGGGCGACTTACAGTTGTTACAAGATATCACGTTATTTTTACATACAATTACCCATTTATACAGTTGGGTTTTTACTGGAGCAATCTAGGTAAAGTACCTTGCTCAAGGGTACAGCAGCAGTGTCCCCCACCTGGGATTGAACCCACGACCCTCCCGGTCAAGAGTCCAGAGCCCTAACCACTACTCCACACTGCTGCCCACTATTTCTTATAATAATGAATAGGATGCGGTAAGGACAAGAATTTTCTGTTACATTCTACAATATAAAAATAAGTCTATGATAGCAGGATCGCATGTACACATTGATCATGTTTAGTGTCTGTGCCGATAATGTAAAATGTACTTGTAACCTTTGGAACTCTGTTAATTGTAGTTCTCGGAAAGAAGAAGCTTTGTTTAATATTAGTTTTGTGGTTGAAATCATTGCTGTCCTTTTTGTGACCACTGAGCACTCCCAAATGTAGTGACACTTTTGTACACTTTTTGGTGGTTGCAGTCGGCGCCGCCTAATCGGGATCCTGATAATTGGGATTGCTCCTTAAATGGGATACAACTCCAGGTGACTGTTCTTCCCAATACTATTTATGTTGTTTAATTTGGATGTCGCTTCGTTTAATTGAGATACAGTATTTTCAAATGATGACCGAAGATGGCTTTTCAGAGCAAAACAGGTCACATAGCACAGTGCAGTCAGTGTAGTGAGTAAGTGATTATGCTGTGACTTGCATAAATCACATTGAACTCTTGAAGAAGTAGGAGCCTCCTGTGGTTTCTCAGGCTGCTGTTGCAAAGAGTTGGCGTGTCAACATCACAGGTGCGATTAATTTTGTTAAGGCAGGCTGCACTGTCAGTGCTTTAAGACGACCTTAAAACTTCATGGAAACCCAGTTTAAGAAAGCTGTACGATATCAGTAAGTTGGCCAAACTGGAACTCAGACAAAAACATTTAAATTAGGGCTGTCCATCGATTTAAAAAAAAAAAAAAAGGATTAATCTCACAATTATCAAATTGTTCACGACGAGTCCAGATGCCGTCATATGCTACAACCGAGCAGCTGCAGGCTGTTTTAGAGAAGGTGGATAAGTTGCAGCTGACCCTTGACAATGTTGTTACTAGGGGTAATAGCCCGTCCGATTCCTCAGGCCAAGGAGGTCATCCAGATTCTTCCCGTGGGGACCAGGGAAGAATTACAGTACGTCAGCCACCAAGCCCTACTGGGAGGACCAAGTTCAGATCAGCAAGTCCTACTGCAAAGGGAGAGTGTTACCACTGCGGAGAGGAGGGGCATTACTGTCGCAAGTGTCCATGGTCTTACAGTCCAGCCCAGTGTCATGGAAACTGATGTAGGCCAGGTCCAGCGATCAATATGAGGAACAGGAACAGAGCACCACCCAACATCCAATTGTTGTAGGGAGAGCAGCCAGCCACTGACCCAGCCTGCAAATCCCAGTATATGTGAACCACTTACCTGTTGAGGCTGTAGTGGACACGGGAGCAAAAGATACCTTTATCTCCAATGACTTATATAAACAACTGAAGCTCAGGGACCTGCTGAGCATCAAGAAGGTTTGGCTCTGCAATGCAGAATCAAAGAAGGAAATGGCTGCTTTTGGCGGAGTTCACGTGATACTTAAGATAGGCAGCAAGGCCTTTAATTGGGAAATTTATGTAGCTCCAATTCAGGACACACTCCTGCTGGGATTGGATTTCATGTTGACGGCCAACATGACCATACATGCGGGGGCAAGGTGTTTATAGGTGACGAACCTGTAGCCACACGTATAAGTGGGGGTGCTATAGAAGACTACACAGTGGCAAGAGTGTATAAGGCAAGACAAATCACCGTACCTCCACTGTGTGAACCCCTTGTGTGGGGAGCCATAGAAAACCCTAGACCAGGTGTCCCAGCTGTACTGGAACTGCTGGGCTTAGCCAATGGAGTATCTCAGGCACTGTGCTAGTCACAATGGACCACCGCGTGCCAATCAGGGTCTGTAACGTTTCCTCTGTTGGTACAGCCTTACCACAAGGTTCTTGCTTGGGTATTCTTGCAGAAGCCTATCCAGATCTACTAGATACAGTTCCAGAAGCACTGATGGAGACAAACATGCAACATCAGCAATCGGTGGAAGAGAGAGACCCCCCACCATCTCGCATAGGGAGAATGCGAACTGTGAGCGCATTGGACCTGCCAAAACACCTGCAAGATCTTTTTGCTATGTCAAGTGAGGGGCTTACTGCAGACCAGCAAGAGCAGCTCATAACCTTACTAGTAGAGTACCAGTCTATCTTTGCAGCCAGTGACACTGAACTGGGCCATTTCTCTGTTGTCAAACACCGCATTGATACTGGCCAAGCAAGGCCTGTGCGACAGCCACAGAGACGCACACCACTAGGATTTCAAGGGGAAGAAGAGCAACATCTGCGTACCATGCTGGATGCGGGTGTCGTCACACCCTCCACCTCTGAATGGGCATCTCCAGTCGTACTAGTCCGGAAAAAGGATGGTGGGGTACGATGGTGTATTGATTACCGCCAACTGAATGAATTGACCATGAAGGATTATTATACAGTACATGACTATATTTCTTTTGGCAACATAGTATTTGTCAAGTTGAGATGAATTGATACGTTTTCAGGTCCCGGTAATGTATAGACTGTCAGTACTAATATACAAAAAAAGTTTTTATTTTACTGATATGTATATACGTATGTATTAAAAAATGGAAGTCGGTTTTCACTGATGAGAAGAATATTCAGTGTGATTCTTTTGTTACATCGCATATCACTGCTTCACATTAACTGTGACAGAAAGAGACAACCCCCAAAGCGGGATTTTTTTAAACTTTTTTTTTTTTTTTTGGGCACGCACTTCCCGAATCCTCGCCCCTCCCTTAACAGGGGAAGTCAGGATCAGGAAGCAATCGGCACAGCGCACAAACAAACTAGATGCTGATAAAAGCCTGGTGTATTAATACAAAAATAAGTTAACATCAAGAAATAATAAAGACAAACGTGCGATTAACGCATGTTAAAAAAAGTAATCTCCAAAGAAATGAACATGTTAAGTGTGATTAATTGACATCCCTAATTTAAATATACCCTCCTGTATTTTATTAATTAATGAGGTTATTTGCATTTAGAATGAAAATTTCTCAGGCTAAAAGAAAACTACATGGAAACACACACAATCCGAAAGTACAACCAAAACAGTGAGAAAAAGATGAGACTTATTTTTCTTTTTCCATTGAAATTGCCCAATGTAACACTCACTTAGATGATCCTAAACAGGGCCCCCATGCTTCATGAGAGATTGGCAGTTACATGAACCTGTTTATTATTCCAAAAGTACTGAATGCTATTTCAGGATAAGTAGGAAAAGATCTAAGACATCTACCAGGTATTGTTTAAACTTATATTGATGTGATACTGGCTCTTAAAGTGTATCTAATTATCCTTCCTCCCACATTTTAACATTTCTTCCTCCTCTGCACTGAACGTACCTGTTTTAAGATCACGTTTAGCCAATTCCACGGTTTCTAAAAAAAAAACAACACATTTTTTTTTAAACCTATAACAAATAACAACTTATAGCACACATCAAACCCAAGTTCAACATCTTCATACCTTAGCCTAATATTTCCCTCCCTTTGTTACAGCACCTCATACATGTTAATGAATCTGTTGTGTGTCGGGAGTCTCTTGTTGTATAAGAGATGTCATCTCATGCAGTTTGGGCGAGAGGACCATGAAGAGGAGCTGAATCAACTCCTGCAGTCCCTAAATGATAGGCCTACAGGTGCTGTGTCGGGTTAGGCTGTTTATTAAAAACACAAGTGCATACTGCTGCAATGGGTGCCAAAAGTCAACAAACCCAGCCCTTCTTAACTAGGCAGTATCTGCTGTAGATAAAATAAAATAATAATGGGTTGCTATTCACAAACTCTTAACTTATGAGCTATTTAAAGATTGTTTCTTCAAGGCTGTATTATGAATAAGACACACCTTACTATTCATGCTCTAACATCAATCTGATTTTATTAACCTAATGCCAAGTCCCACGTTTTTATTGCACTGTTATATGAAATTATTCTTCCATACCATTTATCTTCTTTCTGCTGTAGTACACAGCCACTGGGATGCACAATCCTACGAGTACGAGAAAAACTATAAAGAACACAGAGAAACTCTTCCATGAGGAGGAGACCAGTGTGAAGAATTCTCCTGCAGAGGAAAGGACACAGGATTGGTTTTGTACAGTGTGTCAATAGCAGTAACTGCCAATACTTGATCATTGCAGAAACCCATTTTTGGGATAACATGACGATGAAATGCCTCCCCACTGATTCTGCTTGCAAAGTACATTTGGGGTGCCACTGCATTTGTGGGACGGCTTAGTTGATTATTTATATCTTTTGCATGCATGTGGATATGATGCTCTAATCAGTTTGAATTAGTACAGGTTTATTTACCGCTGATGTGAACTCTGGTCTGCAGGATTCTCTTCTCCTCCCCTTGTCTTATAAGACAGATGATCCCGTCAGCCTCTCGTTGAGATATCTGCAGAGCGCTCTGGAGAGTGAAGAGTCCACCTGTTCCTTGCTTCTCAGTGAGAACAGCCCTCCCTGTTAAATCAGCGTCCTTCACGTTTCTCCAGTGCAGCTCCGGTTTAGGAAACCAGCCCTCAGACTCACACAGCAGACTGACATCACTGTCCTGCCGACCGAGCAGAGTGATGCGGGGGGAGCTGCCCAGGCCTGCAGGTAGAAAGGGGGTCAGATGAATAACGTACCATAGGATTCAATCAAAAACAGGTTAAAATGCCATTTTCTTTTTTATATATTTTCATAGCACTGTCAATAGGGTGTACACCATGGGACTGATTCACCTGCCATAGCACTGTCAACAGGGTGTACAGTATGAGATTGATTCACCTGCCATAACACTATCAATAGGGTGTGCACCATGGGACTGATTCACCCGCCATAGGACTGTCAATAGGGTGTACACCATGGGACTGATTCACCTGCCATAGCACTGTTAATAGGGTGTTTACCATGGGACTGATTCACCTGCCATAGCTCTGTCAACAGGGTGTACAGTATGAGATTGATTCACCTGCCATAACACTGTCAATAGGGTGTTGACCATGGGACTGATTCACCTGCATAGCACTGTCAATAGAGTGTAGGGCCATCAAATTCCACCAGGAGTGAAGCTGTATTGCTTGCAATTGGTGTGTAAATTGGGATAACAGTATATTTCAGCTTACCCGTAACTTTTAGGTTTATCTGTGAATCTGTGAACCAGGTTGATGAAACCACGTAACACTCATATATTCCTTTGTCCGAGACTTTGACGTTGCTGAGCTGTAGAGACACGTTGCCAGTCCCCAGTTCTTCTTTAAACAAACGAGTCCTGCCTCGGTATCCTGGACTGTGCTTGCCTTCCAGGTCTGCTCCGTTAACGTATGTATGTATCAGTTGGGAGTCATCTCGTTTAAGCCACTTCACCTCCAGTTGGACAGCGCTGACATTTGGAGAGAGTTGGCATGGAAGCAAGACATTCTCGCCCACTTGAGCAGCGACAGGATCGTTTGGCACTATAAGTGTAATTTGTTCTGGGGAGAAGAAATATATAAAAGTTAACAAGGTATGTGCATGTTTATGCATTAACTTATTATAAATCACAGAAAATAATATAAATAAGACAAAGAAAGCTACCTGCATATACTGCATGTGGAACAAAAACTCTTAACAATTGGCATCACTGATACAACAACATAGGGTCCATCACAGATACAATAACATGGGGACATTTTTCTAAGGGCTGTTTTAAGGACTATTTTATGGACTGATTTTAAGGGCTGTTTTAAGGATTCATTTTTAAAGATTGTTTTTAGAGGGTTTATAAATAGTTTCTGATATTCAACATGCTTTCCTCTTCCTTTTCCTTATAAAAGTTTCCCACAGTAAAAGCAAAGCAAAGTGTAATACAGCACAGTGAAAGCTAAAGCATAGGTAAGCATTATAAAGCACCGAGAGGTATGGTAAAACATATTTAAAAACAAATCACGGTAAATTAACCCTTACAAAAGTTTCCCATAGTAAAAGCACAGCAAACTAGTAACACACAGGGAAGCATTGTACAGCACATTTAAAACTACTAGGATAAACTACTGTACAATAAATGCATAGTATAACAATGGAAAAAGCATGGGGGATAACTACAAAATCAGTGTGCAAATCTACCATGGTAAACTTTGATATAAGAACATAAGAACATAAGAAAGTTTACAAACGAGAGGAGGCCATTCAGCCCATCTTGCTCGTTTGGTTGTTAGTAGCTTATTGATCCCAGAATCTCATCAAGCAGCTTCTTGAAGGATCCCAGGGTGTCAGCTTCAGCAACATTACTGGGGAGCTGGTTCCAGACCCTCACAATTCTCTGTGTAAAAAAGTGCCTCCTATTTTCTGTTCTGAATGCCCCTTTATCTAATCTCCATTTGTGACCCCTGGTCCTTGTTTCTTTTTTCAGGTCAAAAAAGTCCCCTGGGTCGACATTGTCTGTACCTTTTAGGATTTTGAATGTTTGAATCAGATCGCCGCGTAGTCTTCTTTGTTCAAGACTGAATAGATTCAATTCTTTTAGTCTGTCTGCATACGACATGCCTTTTAAAACCCGGTCGATTACATAAGAAATATATCTAAAAATATATTATTTTTAAAAAATATGTGTTTAAATATGAATATATTTTTGATGTAGTAACTATACATATCCATATTTACAACAGGTTATTTTGTGCCTAAACTACAGAGATATATTTATTTATAGCATAGCCTTTTATTATATATCAATACTTTATGTATTTATTTTTATTTCTTAGCAGACATCCTTATCCAGGGCAACTTACAATTGTTACAAGATATCACATTATATTTACATACAAGTACATTATTATTTTTACATACAATTACATTATTATTATTTTTTTACACATTATTTTTACATACAATTACCCATTTATACAGTTGTTTTTTACTGGAGCAATCTAGGTAAAGTACCTTGCTCAAGGGTACAGCAGCAGTGTCCTCCACCTGGGATTGAACCCACGACCCTCCGGTCAAGAGTCCAGAGCCCTAACCACTACTCCACACTGCTGCCCTAATTCAAATGAAGTAGAGAAACGGACACACATTAATGAAATATTTTCTTAAGTTCAACATTGTTTAGAAAAAAAAAAAGAATATAAATGTAAAACCCGTCTGAAATGGTTCACATTGACGTAAAACCTTATTTATCGTTATTGTCAATGGAAGGAAAACATTCCTCATCGCTGCTTCATTGAAAAGGTTGCAGCTAATACAAAATGGCGCAGCCAGAAAAAAAACAAAACGATAGCCTCTTGGTAATTTCAAAAACTTGATTACAAAACTACGGAGATCGAGGGCTTTTAGTTCCCAAGCTCCCTCACTTTGAAACTCACTTCCAGGTTTTATCTGGAATGCTGAGTGTCAGTATTTTAAAATCTAAGCTCAGAACACACATCTCTTTGATTTGGTCTTTCACCAGCGAGCAGTTTGGAGCTGCGTTGGCTTGTTGTTTATCTTTGTAAAGCACCCTGAGGTGCATATTAAGGATATTATTATTATTAGTTTATTTAGCAGACGCCTTTATCCAAGGCGGCTTACAGAGACTAGGGTGTGTGAACTATGCATCAGCTGCAGAGTCACTTACAACTACGTCTCACCCAAAAGACGGAGCACAAGGAGGTTAAGTGACTTGCTCAGGGTCACACAATGAGTTAGTGGCTGAGGTGGGATTTAAACCAGGGATCTCCTTTTCTTTAACCACTGGACCACACAGCCTCCCTAATATCCTCTCTAGGATATTCTATAAATGAAATTTCTCTGGTATGGTAAAACACACACACACACAATAAAGTTACCAAACCGGTATAAAGTCAGTTACTTTTTTTCCTCACCTGTTTGCGCAGAGTACACCTGTAGAAGAATCAGGAGAACAAGATCTTCGATTCTCAGCAAAGCCTTCATTGCTGTGAAACAATCAAAGGTTAATATGTGTTCTTCCTACTTGACAGTATTTGAAACATATGGTAAATTATGCGTTGTGTGGTCCAGATACACATCATCATTCATATTAATAATAAAACAAATCTTCAAACCTTCTCTGTATAAATGATACATAATATATTTTAAATATATTGTATTTAAAATATTAAACATATTCTACTTTGCTGTTTATGAAATATTGCAAAATAAATCTAAATTACAGTGCAAATACATGCAGGGTAAAATGCATAAACAGAATTTAATTACAAAAAAAATTGGCCACCTTTGTAATATGAAAAATATATTTAAAAAATGTATTCTTTAAGTATCTATCTATATATCTATCTATTTATCTATGGCTACCACCAAGTAAGAACATAAGAAAATGTAAGTAAAAAAATTGTATTAATTTACATTCTCAAAAATACCATTATCCAACTAAAATATATTATGCATAAATAAATAAACATTTACCTTTCTTTAACCTTTAATTTAAAGGTGACCTTGTATTTGATCAAAAAATAAAGATGAATTAATTTCAAGCAATCAATCTTTTTCTAACTGATTTTCGTTTCCCCAGAAGATGTTTTCATACCAAATAAAATGTCAGATTATTAACAATTTAATAAAATGTTTCAAATAAAACCCACTGTAAGTCTATCTATTTGGACCTGCTGCAGGTTTTAACAGAATGGTTTCACTTTGATTGTTCTTTGGAACGAATTGCACTTTGGACTAAATGGGAGTTTATTACACTTTGAACACAGGAAATGATAGGGCTTTATCAACAGGGACAAAAAATGCAGGCACTCCTGCCTGTCCACCTGCCCTAACACATTCATTAATGTATTAATTGATTAGCAAAACCTTCATTTCTGTAAAACCACCAAAGGTTAATACCAGTGCAGTTATTCTTTCCAAGGTGAATACTTTTCAAGCTATTGTTCTGTTTAGTTTTTTGTTTCCTCCCAAAGAGCTGTTTTCATACCAACAAAAGGTTCTAAGCATTTAATCAAATATGACAAGAGTATAAACTAAAACCTACTGCAAGTCTATCTATTTGAACCAGCTGCAGGTTTTGTTTCAGATTTTAAAATGGTTTAAAATGGTTTCACTTTTATTGTTCAAGGGAATGAGTTGCACTTTGGACCGCAAAGCTGTTGACAGTAGAAGTTTATTACTTTAAACACAGTACTGCGTTATCAACAGGGACAAAAAATAGGGTGTACAATATAGGACTGATTCACCTGTTATAGCACTGTCAATAGGATGTGCACCATGGGACTGATTCACCTGCCATAGCACTGTCAATAGGATGTGCACCATGGGACTGATTCACCTGCCATAGCACTGTCAATAGGGTGTACACCATGGGACTGATTCACCTGCCATAGCACTGTCAATAGGGTGTCCACCATGGGACTGATTCACCTGCCATAGCACTGTCAATAGGGTGTCCACCATGGGACTAATTTACCTGCCATCACTGTCAATAATGTGTTCATCAGTGTAATGTGAACCTCAATCAGAATCTTCAATCAGAAACTCTGTACAGGTAAAAACTAGAAGAAACTTAGAAAGTCAAGCAGCAGACTAGAGTTTCTGCTAATGCCTTCATCAGTGTAATGTGTGTGAGAGAGATATTGGAAGTGTCTGTTTCATCTCCTGTTTGTGGGTCTGTCTGTCTGCATCTTTATCTGAATATTCACACAAACATTTCTCCTATGAATGTGAAAGCAAAAAAATAAATAAAAAGAATGTCTGTGTCCACCATGAATTGTATAGTTGATAGAAATTAGAAATATGTAAGACACAACAGGGTTTGCCTTGCACCACAGGATAAAATTATTACTATGTGAAATACAGATCTGGTAATGTTTCAGAACTAGAAATGAACCATTCAGAATGTTAATATCATGTATGCTGAACACTGAGAAAGGTGAAAGGCATGAATGAGAGACTAATGAATTAAAAAGCCGCTGTCTGCTACCTAGCCTACCAGATTGGAACCCCGGTCTCCAATGAGAGGCTAGAGAATTAACCTGCTGCCACCTAGCCCCAAATAGACAGTTCAAGGGTCAGCGACTAGCAGGAGACTGCAATGCACAAAAGTAATTTTGGCGCTGAGGAGTTTATTATTATTATTATTATTATTATTATTATTATTATTATTATTATTATTATTATTATTATTATTATTATTATTAATAATAATAATAATAAAAATAATTCAAACAAATATTACATTGATGTTTTATTTTAGTGAAAATATTTACCCTTGAATTCTAGTTCTGGGTCGCAATTATCAATAAAAGCTTTTATTGTTGAAATTTTGATTGGAATATGCAGCTTTTTATTAATTTGATGCTAATTTTAACCGAGAAGATTTGCTGTTAATGTTAATTTATTAATGACGTTACCTGGTTAATTATGCATTGAACATTAATGGGACCCCAGTTAGTTCAACTTGTTGACAATTGAATGCATTAGCATGATCGCCAGTGTTCCGCATTTAGTTGATGTCGTTGCAAAATGTATTGGCTCACTAAATACAACATGCTTGATGAGACATTTGAATGAGCCATGTTTGTTAAATGCAACAAAGCCTACTGTTACTGAAGTCATAAGTTTGCACTGTCAGTCTGAAAATAAAATTGCATATTTAGAGTGCATTTGTTTTCTTTGTTGTTCTTTTTTATGAAGTAAAGTTAATTTTAAAAACGTCTTCATTGTTATCTTAACTGTTTGGTGTGGTAGTGTTCATTTAATTTAATTAACAAAAATGCAACACAAATATTTATTAGTCATTTAATTTAATTGATCATAATGACTATTTAAGTTTATTTAATGCATTAACTGTGCATGTTATTCTGATAGCCTGAGATTGTGGATTTTGAAGCAGAAAAACCAAATCTGAATAAACAAATAGAATAATAACTTTGAGTCCTGCAGAGGTGAATGCTGTGGCTAAAGCAAACATAATGGAGGTATGGCGAGAGCAATGGGAAAACAGTGGAAAGGGAAGATTTTATTATAGAAATCACTCAAACGTAGGCAAATACAAACATATGGGGAAAGGGAAAAGCAGGGAGAAGAAACTAATATTAATAGACTGAAGTTAGGACATACATCATTAGATCATCGTTTATACAGGATTGGGTGCCATGAGAATGGGTTATGTAGTAAATGTAGTGAACAAGAAACACTGGAACATATATTCAGTTCTACATAATTCAGAAAAATTAAAAAAAAGTATTTCTTAAGGCCCCAGTTGTAGCATTCAAAAGAGAAGCTAATTTAGGTGGTATTTTAGTTCACAGTAAACATAAAAGAATAATTGACTAAAAACTAATACCTACTCTAAAAATAGCAATGTTGTTTATGGAATAGCTTGTGAAAAATGTGATGAAATCAAATATGATTTGAGACTGGAACTACTTTATATAAACGAATTCAGAACCACCTTTCATTAATTAGAAATAAAAAAATGAATGAACCAATAGTACAGCACTTCACCAGTCAAGGACATGACATAAATGATGTAACGTTTGTAGTATTAGAACAGCTAAAATTAGACAATGCGACATATAGAAGAATAAAAGAAAGTAAATGGATAAATAGACAGAACACGATTATGCCAGCGGGACTCAACAGAAAAGAATGAACTAATTAACTTCAATAGATATATAACATTTAAATAAATAAACAAAGTTCGTTCAAAAGTTGTGCATGCTGATGCGCTGGGGAGGCCAAATCTAGACTGATCCTCAGAGCCAGCATTGCATGATATAATAAAAATATAAATTTATATAAAGTAATGTTAATTAGAATTAGTACAGATTCAAAGATAGAAGTAAAAATGATGTCACAATATATAGAACAGCATTACATCATGTAAGAATAAATCATGGATTTGAATGTAAACAATAACAAGTAGTTGTCATGCCGTCAAAAACCTATAAATACCTCCAATGTTTTGATTCAAACACAGGCTCCTTGAGAAAGATATGTGCAACATATCGAAACGTTAGCAGCTGGCTCTTTGAGCTAATATATATATATATATATATATATATATATATATATATATATATATATATATATATATATATATATATATATATAAACGGTAGCGTGGCTAAGTATGTGAACTTGCCTGACTGCATGCCTGCCACAGGACTCCCCTGGGTTCTAAACCCTCCTATGTACAGACGGGGGTTGCAATAACCACACATCGGCCATGTATTTTGTAGACATGAAAGGTTTGCTGACATAATGGGATTTAACAGTAGAATACGGAAGAAAATGTCCCGGGAGATATGGGAGAGTTGACAGGTCTGCAGGATTGACTCAACTTTTGACTTTTTCAAAACCAAAAATAAACTTGAAGAATTTCACAGGTGTTTCAAAAGCTTAGTAAATATGGCCTGTGTTACAAAACTGCATGCTCGTGGATATACAACCACACCAAACAAGACTAGTACATTACTAATGCACATACACTGTACCCTGCATTCTTATGTATTTTGTCAGAATAATATATTTAAACTATTTAATGATCTCTATGCACAGTAGTTGTTAGTGCTGACTGAGTTTTTAAGCAATTATTCACATACTGTAAATTCATACTAAACTTTGTACATACATTTGTTGTTCGTTAATTATGGTATAGATATAAAAACCTGGCTCTAATTCTAATGTAATTATTTTACAATATTATTTAAAAATGTTAGCATCTGTATATTTACAGTGTAAATATATTTTTATTTACATGGCTATGAATACATATGGGGGTGATATGGGGGTGCTTGATGATGATGATGAAGATGATATATATATATATATATATCATCTTATATACTGTATATATATATATATATATACACACACACACACACACACAGTCACTATACTCTTACTATACCATAACAGATTAAGGACAAGCATTTAGTGCATTTTAACCAATTTAATAAAACAAAAAGAAACACACCATTTCTAGTAATTTAACAAATAATCTTTATAAAAGAACAAACACATGTATTTAATTTAAAGTATTTCATGACAAGAATTGGCGCCCCTACTTTAGTATTCCATGTGTTCAATGTTCTTCAACAGATGTTGGAAGTAACTAGCTCTTTTTCTGTCTATTTTTAATTCAGCTTATTTACTGTGTAATGATTTTCAATCAATTAATATATATATATTTTTAAATTAGATCTATTACAGCGAGTGGTGGAAGACGCATGAAGCCATGGTAGATACTGAAAGTCTCACTGCAGCGCACCAGCTTATGTTGGCAGTAGCTTCCTCTGCTGGTGTGGAGCGTGTCTTCTTATGGACTGGTGCAGTCAAAGCTGAGGAATCGTCTTGGCACGGAAAAGGCAGCAGAGCTGGTTTTCCTTTTCAAAGCATTGAATCCAAAGTAAATAGGTTCATAGACAGTAAAAGTTTTAGATCATTTTAACAGCACCTTTTTAAAAGCAGGGAACAACCCGTTAACTCTACAAGTTTCGTTTCTCGTTTTGTTCTCCGCTGCGCAAGAGTTTGGTTTCTGCTCTATTCTACGCTGACATTACCAGCTCCCGCTTTCAAATTTCAGGTGTGCAATGTATTGTGATTAAACTTAATCTAAACTTTAAATACAATGTATTTGATCACTACCCATATAATGGAACATTTACAGTACAGCAGGTGGGCATTTCTGTTTATATTCAGGGAAAATGGAAGTCGTTATCAATTTGTTTATTATTTTACTGTTTATATATATAGATCTGTCACATAAATTGTCAGTTTCCTCCTCGTGATACTTGAGTCACTCTCAAATGCATTTTAAGAAGAAACCGTTCAGAACAAGCGCTCAATTCCTTGTGTACCTTAAGGAGCACAAGGAATTGAGCTCCCTGTCCCCCTCCCCTCCCCTCATCACCACCACCACCACCACCACCACAGGACGTAACCTCGACAACTTGTGAGTAAAATCACTGGGATTCAATGAAATGTTTCAACGGAAGAAAATACATACTCTGTACTCTGTTTATATTTTACAATAAAAACAAAGTCAGTCCGTTAAGATTATTTCTATTGATGTTTACTAGAAGAAAAATGTTGAACAAAATCTCAGAATTCCAGTATTTTTATCTAAATATTCGCTTCAACATTTTGAGTTATTTTGTTTTTTAAATAATTGTCTGTCGTATTTTTGTATTTAATATGTATTGCCTAGTTATTTTTTTCAGACTTGTAAATAAATCATTAAAATAAATCGTACAGTTTTAATGTCCCGTCGTGGTAGTTTTGTCTTGGTCCGGCTTTTACCCACTCCCCTAGGTGCCCCCCTTCCCCATATGGATCCCCGGGCAATTGCTTGGTCGCTGGTCTGTGGAAGCCAATAGGGGTCGTTTTCTCCTGTCAGTTCAACAGGAGCAAGTGAATCCCGGTTCAGTCATGTTTCTTTCGCCTCTCTTTCTTTACTGGAGTCCTTGGTTGAACTATAGGTGCACGTTTACTGAGCCTCGTCTACCAACTATGATCGACAGATTGCTTTACCATACAGTCGTGAACAATTAAAAATCACAAATTTATCTAATCTCAAAAAGAATAAAAGTTTATATATATGGGAGGCTGTGTGGTCCAGCGGTTAAAGAAAAGGGCTTGTAACCAGGAGGTCCCCGGTTCAAATCCCACCTCAGCCACTGACTCACTGTGTGACCCTGAGCAAGTCACTTAACCTCCTTGTGCTCCGTCTTTCGGGTGAGACGTAATTGTAAGTGACTCTGCAGCTGATGCATAGTTCACACACCCTTGTCTCTGTAAGTCGCCTTGGATAAAGGCGTCTGCTAAATAAACAAATAATAAAAGACTGCTGACAGAAACATAATTTTTCCTTCAAGACTGCTGCAATCATGGACGCAGCGACCTTGAAGGTTAATGGTTACATTTCAATTTCAGTGAATACGGTTACTTTTAGAGTAAAATCAAGTACAAGATATAGAAAATAATTACAATTGAAAGCAGTAGTAAAATACAGCAAAGTGTGGAGGGGTTAAGTTCAAATACAAGATGATGCAAGTACTGGTACAATTTGGTGCCATATAGTCCAGTATTTTACAGATGCTGTCTGAACAGTTGTGTCTTGAGGAGGCGCCGGAAGGTGGTCAGGGGCTGAGCAGTCCTGATATCCATGGGTAGGTCGTTCCACCACTGAGGGGCAAGGATGGAGAAGGAGTGGGCTCTGAAAGCAGGGGAGCAGAGGGGGGGTACAGCTAATTTGTCGGTGGCAGAGGAGCGGAGGGGGCGAGACGGGGTGTAGGGAGAAATAATAGTCTGGAGATAGGAGGGTGCATAAAGGTCAAGACAGCAATTGGTGAGTACAAGAGTTTTGAATAGGATGCGAGCGGTGATAGGGAGCCAGTGGAGGGAGCGGAGCAGCGGAGTAGTGTGGGAGAAACAAGGAAGGGAAAAGACAAGCAGCACTGTTTTGGATGAGCTGGAGTAGACATAGGCCTCAAATGTGCATTTCTTTTAAATAAACACGTTATAGCATATTATTATTACTATAATTATTATTATTATTATAAGTGGAGTAGTGGTTAGGGCTCTGGACTCTTGACCGGAGGATCGTGGGTTCAATCCCAGATGGGGGACACTGCTGCTGTACCCTTGAACAAGGTACTTTACCTAGATTGCTTCAGTAAAAACCCAACTGTATAAATGGGTAATTGTATGTAAAAATAATGTGTAAAAAATAATGTAATTGTATGTAAAAATAATGTGATATCTTGTAACAATTGTAAATTGCCCCATATAAGGGCATCTGCTAAGAAATAAATAATAATAACTTCAACTTCTGCTACCACAGAAGCGCCATGAGACATGAGCTACCAGAAAGGAGCTGTAGGCTGCAGTCGTACCCTTCTCCATGGAGGCTGTGTGGTCCAGTGGTTAAAGAAATGGTCTTGTAACCAGGAGGTCCCCGGTTCAAATCCCACCTCAGCCACTGACTCATTGTGTGACCCTAAGCAAGTCACTTAACCTCCTTGTGCTCCGTCTTTCAGGTGAGACGTAGTTGTAAGTGACTCTGCAGCTGATGCATAGTTCACACACCCTAGTCTCTGTAAGTCACCTTGGATAAAGGCGTCTGCTAAATAAACACATAATAATAATAACTACTTACATTTTTACACTACAGTAGCCACGCTCAAATACACTCGCCTGACAGGTTTGCTAATGTAGACATTACATCAGCATGATCCAACCAATCAGCAGTGAGGATTGTACCGGCTTTCAGTTGGATAAAAGGTGAGCATGTGTAATAAAAACCTCTAAATGAAACTCCATTAAAGTGCTTGATTCAGACCTACTCTACCTGTTGGGAGGCTAGTACGTACCTACGGGATGATTTTCTTGATAATGTCCTCCCTCTACTCCTTCCCCATCCTTCTCTCCACTCGCTTTTGCCCCATCTCCTTTCCCCTCTTCCCTCCCTCTCCTCCCTATCCGTCTCTCGCTGCCGGTTATCTCACCCACCCCTCGTTTTCGCCTTCTCCATCTTTGCGTTTCGGGCTCCATTCTCACTTGGTTTATTAGATGGTGTGTCAGCCCTTTTTCCAGCGTGTTAAAGGAAGTGAGAATAACCCGTGAGAAGAAAAAAAGAGTAGCTAAGTCTACTAGTAGTTAAAAAAAAACTTAAAACAAAGCAGACGATAAGAGATTTGAATTAAACGATACCATAGTTTTGATTTCGTTATATGTGTATGTAGGCCTATAAATTTTGGATATTATTATTATTATTATTATTATTGGGATAAAATATACTGTCAATCGAAATCAAGATTTAAACACAGCCATTATGATATTTATAAAAATACAAAAATAAGCTACATAGTTATTTTAGTTTGTTTTTATTCTATTAATTAAATTATATGCATTGAAAAAAGTCAAGAGAGAACCAGACTTTTTTTTTTTAGAAGGTTGATGTTGCTGCGGGGCTATGATAGTGTTTAAGTTCAACACCATCTCTAAATACAATGTTGTTACTGTTATTATATTAAGCACTAGTAATAATCTGAAGCAGCGGTATTTCAGCACAGCAGAACACATCTTTAACTTTAGTGAAGTAGGCTAGAATGTTTTTTTTCATTTAAAAACTTGTCGTTGTTCTTTATTGAAATTCATTTTCAGTTTCATATTGACGCTTGTTGTGTATAACTCAATCAAACCAAGTAGGAATTTGCTTGAAGACGTTTTTATTTTTTGTTTATTTAGCAGACGCCTTTATCCAAGGCGACTTACAGAGACTAGGGTGTGTGAACTATGCATCAGCTGCAGAGTCACTTACAACTACGTCTCACCCGAAAGACGGAGCACAAGGAGGTGAAGTGGCTTGCTCAGGGTCACACAGTGAGTCAGTGGCGGAGGTGGGATTTGAACCGGGGACCTCCTGGTTACAAGCCCATTTCTTTAACCACTGGACCACACAGCCTCCTCAAGTCTGTTTTTCAAGTCAAGTAAGCTTATTTGTGTATAAAAAAAATAAGTAAAGTATTTCTATGGATAAATGAATCCGATTTAACAACTAGGTCAAATATTGAAGCAGGTTATATATGTATAGGCTACTGGTTATTTAAAGTTTGCAACAACAATACTACTACACTACTACTACTGCTAATAATGAGCTTGTTATCTGAATGCTGGGTAGGGAGTGGTGTCCCACAAACATGTTTAATTTACTTCAAAATAAATGAAATGTTTATTTTGTAAAACAAACAAAAAAAGAAAATGACCATGTACAGCATTTACATTGGTAAAGAATGTACTGATACTGTCTACAAAGTATTTGTTTAGCTTTATAGCCTATTGAGCTATTTTATTATTCTACAGTTATTTACTGCTTCGGACACAAATTACATGAAATGGTAACAAATGTTTCAACAGTTCTATAGTGTTACAAGATGACGAATGTAGCAACATTTGCTACCACACAAACTTGGCTTCTCTGCGCTTATTCTTTCCCATAGGATTTGTTAAAAGCTTCAATGTACCACTCTTTTTTTAATTCAGTAGTGGCCATTTTTTTCTCCCAGTTTAGAATGTCTAATTATTTTTAGGCTCATCCCACCGCTACCACCTCTGCACAGACTCATGAGGGGCGAAGATGAACCCACGCTGTCCTCCGAAGCATGTGCCATCAGCCAGCTGCTTCTTTACACACTGCAGGCTTACCGTGCAGCTGCCTCAGAGCTACAGCGTCGGATGACAACGCAGCTCTGGGCAGCTTACAGGCAAGCCCGCAAGCGCCCGGGCAGACCACAGGGGGCGCTGGTGCACGGTGAGCCAAGGACACCCTGGACGACCTAAGCCCCCCCCCCCAGGCGATGCTCGACCAATTGTGTGCCACCCCCTGGGAACTCCCATCCACGGTTGGCAATGGAATAGCCTGGACTTGAATCGGCAACGTGCAGTCTATAGGGTGCATCCTGCACTCCGTGCTGAATGACTTTACTGGATGCGCCACTCGGGAGCCCTCAATTTACCTCTTTAGAAGCTAGCGAAACGTTAGGATTATTGTCTATCAACACAGTTCCGGTGTCGTCTTAATTTGTAGATTTATTTGACTTATCTGTGTCACTGTGTTTTAGAAGAACAATGAGATTCAAGATATAAAAATATATACAGTATATATATATTTTCTTCTCCACCCCGTTTAAAAAGTGGGGAGGCTCCCGTCTCTGGCGCCTTTTATTCCAGGTTTTAATAAGAGCTTGTTTATCCAGAGTGCATAGGCAATACATGGATAAAACTGCTAGGCAATGGGAGTCTTATTTCCATCTCTGCTATTGCTTCCAACATTGATTTAAAACACTGAATTGTTGTACTACTTATAGAATAAAAGTACCACCTATACGTACCAAAACTGACTCAAGTGTTACTGAATAAGAAAGTTTACTGGTCCAGACCTTATCTATACTTGAAAAGTGAGTAGAATTTAGATTTTTGTTATTCTGCAGTTAAATAAACTGCTAATGCAAAAGCTTTATTTTTACAGTTGGTTATTAGTTGTCAACATTTAAAATTGTCAAACTGCTTAAATTAGGTCTTTGAAAATTGTCAGAACGGTCCTTGAAAAGTCCTTGAAATTTGTATCAGAAAAACTGAACCCTTGTAACAAACTGAACCCGAATGAATCCTAATCCACAATCTCCCTCTCGATCTGGGAGGGCACTGTATAATCAGAGCAGAGCGCCCCGGAATGGATGGATTGACAGTTCATTCCAGGGTCAGTCGGAAGCCGGCCATCCAGGAAGGGGGCGGGGCCACGATACCAAAGTCATTGCCTTAATGCGGTAGGCGATGTGTCAGTCACGGATTGGAGGAGACATAATTGGCCACAACACAGAAAGAGGGTGTGGCAGAGGGTATTTAGGGGAAGTGGCCCCAGCAATCTATTCCTTTTGATGTGGTTACCACTAGAACCACTAGAGCACTCACTGCCTGGAGACGAGTCTGTATCTGTGTTGTGTGTCTGTGTTTTTATATTATTATTTTGGGACTGCAACCCCTAGGTTTATACGCTGGCAATACCCATAGTTGGGTAGAGCCAGCATTATTATTTAAGCAGTCAATCCGACCACGAAAGAAATAAAAAGAACTTGAACAGTGAACTTTGTGTTTGTCGTTGTCTGGAGCACCTGCATCACCCTTTGTAACAGGGGAGATCTGGACTGACTATCTGGCACATGCGTATTACTGCAGGTGGAGGGCAGCAGTCTCGTGGGATCCGCCTGTCGGTCATGGCGATGACACGGAGAGGCGTGGAAGAGGTTGTGTGTGCTTTCCCTCTCTCTGAGTGGCTGAGGGGCGGTCCTTGGGAGATTGCACAGCCCATAAGATCTGGTTTTGTTGTGCAGTCTTGTGGCCGTGTTTGGGAACACACAGTGACACTGACAAAAGACGTCAGTTTTAAAACAAAACGAAGCAGACCTGGCTGGGGAAAACAGCCGGCCTTAAAATAAGAGGAAATAAATAACAGAAATCACCACGTAGCCGAGGGGACGTGCTTAGTTGTACGGGGAACTCCGGCTATCCCAGTGTATAGGGTAACTGAGCGTAGGACGGAGGACGGCAGTGGGGGCACTGCGTAAGCAGCACTTTTGTTTGTAGTTTTATTACTGTGTTTTATTTTCCCTTTTTCTTTCACTTTTGGTTTTCATTATTATTTACGAGCACTTGTTGTGCCTGTACCTGTATTGGTAAACACCGTGGTTTTGGTTACTGTTGTCAGTATCCAGTCCACGAACAACAGCGCCATCTACTGTACCAAATAAATCAGTGCGCCTGAGCGGCGTTACAAATAAAGTTCTGTCTCCTTGTGTCAGTGAATTGCCCACCACCCTTCCACACCCCTACACGTACGCACTGCCACGCTCACGTTCACAACCCTGTACTTACCACATCCGATTGCGTTAAGCAGAGATTGTATATTATTGGGAAGTAAGTAATATCTGAATTTCTTTTTCTACAAAGTCAAGTAAAAATGTGCTTCTGAAAGTGGTCCAGAATAAGGAGTGATCTCAGTAGCCACCGCTTCAGTGGATACCCGTTATCCCCTATCAACCAGCCTCTGAGACTGTCATCCCGGTGAAACACAGCTGCCACCTGCGAATTAGCAAGGATGAACAAGTCATGAGCGGAGCAATGATTTGCATACATATATACACATGTGTGATATAGTTGTTGGCATCACAGAGCCAGGGCGATTTACAATTGTTACAAAGTATCACAATACAAAGTATCACATTAATCCAGTGAACTCTCCATATTTCTTTTATTCCTCTTTTTCTCTCTCTCTCTTTTCTTTGCCTGCTTCCCTGGTAGTTTCACCGGTATTTATAGTCGACCAGTTTAAGACCTGGTTTTCATGTGTCAGTTGAAAGGCAAACACTAACATTGTTGATGGTTTGCTAAATCGCTACATTTTATTTAAATAAGGACTTGCCCCTAAAGTTCAGCCCATGTCTAGCACTGACTTGCAGAGCGGGCACTAAAACAGGGTTGCTAAATCGGGTTTGCGATTGCCTTAGGGGTTTGCGAACGTTGCTAAGGGCCCATTGTGTATCCACTAGCCATATAAGAACTAAGAAAGTTTACAAACGAGAGGAGGCCATTCAGTCCATCTTGCTCGTTTGGTTGTTAGTAGCTTATTGATCCCATATAATGATGGCAAAAGTCCCTTGATTTGTTTACATGTTTTATTAAACTTTTCTACCAATTCTTATTAATTATTTTAAGTTTATTATTGTTGTTTTTAAATATGTTTTTGTACGGCTATTTTATTTATGAAAAATGTTAAACGAAAAAAACTGTTTTAACAAGCTAAAAACATAAGTGGAAGAAAGTTGTTTTAAATAGTTTTTGTAACAAGTTTAGAGCATTAGTAAATAAATAGTGAACTTAACTATTGAGTTATTTGACGCTACTTTAAAGTAAAGATGCTCCACTTTTACAGGGTGGTTTTTTCTTTCTTCATTTGAACAATTTTAGTCTGGTTCAAAATTAAATTAAACCAAGGTAAAGAACCTATGGATCAATTGCAGCAGATCAGACTTGTGGTGAATTGTAATTATAATTAAAATTGCTGCAGGACTAGTCTTTGCCGCCACCGTTTCTGTTTAATGATTTTAATGGCGGTGATAGCTGGCGAGCAACAGCAAAAGGAGTCTTACAAACAGAAGCGCTCTTGAAGGGGATTTTCTGTACGGGATCCATCGCAGCAAGAAACTAAGATACTTGTACAAATCGCACCACTACTTTACGATAGGAATAGGCGCTGACAAGTTTTAGCGTGTTTACTTGGTAGACTAGCGAGCGAGTGAAAAAAAATGTAATGGAAAATCGTCTAGCGAATATATATTTAATGAAAACTTTTTACGACACATGCAAATTAAGACAAGACGACTTTAAAAGTCACAGGGAAACCCATTTTACTGGGTAGAATCTGCATTGGAAAACTGTTTTTATCCTCTTTGTGTCGCTGCTATTTCACCGAGTAAATTATAAACTCGCTTGATACATGGACGGAAAGAGGGCTAAAGGGGGTTACTGCTTTGCAGGTGAGATTAATTTAAACCTCTGTCAATTTGTTGCCCAATGTTGCCTCCTGCTGGCAGCCTGGAGAATGATAAAACAGCAGTTTAATTCACTTAATAGCACTTTTTGTGATAAAATAAGACAGACACACATGACTCACTTTATTGTCAAAATTAAACCACGTGAAGTCAGTGACAGACTAGAAGGGTGTTTGCCTAACACAGAAGGTCATTTAAGAATGCGCTCACAAATTATGTTCCTACATCTACAGTATAATAGCCAGTGACAAGCATATCCATCACTTGTATAAACCTTGATGTACAAGCACTCAGAACACAGTTTTCTCATTTACTAATGCTTAATGTACATGAATAGCGCATTGGTGCATTGCTTGTGTTGCTTTTGTGCAAAACTAAGTAGATACCTGTTACTGTTTCCCTTTCAGAAACACATCTAGAAGATTGGCTGTGCAAGCTGGGACTGGAGAACTACTTCCCAAGTAAGATTACTGTCCTTGAGATCGGATCAGAGAGTATTAAAGATAAACTGATTCAAGGACTAAAAAAACTTCCCTGGTGCTTTCTGAAAAGTCTCATGACGGTAAATGTGACAGCTCGGAGTAGCAAGTGCAGTGCTGCTGAGACAGATACAGACTCGGCATTGCATGACCTTGATAGTGTTCTTGAACCTATAGGTAGATGCTGAAGACAGTAATACAGTTTGTTTAGATACAGTGGTAGCCAAAAATAAAATAGTGAAATATGGCGCACCAAGCCATCGGTACCAGTGTTTTTACACTTGATACCGAGAGAACCCCGATTGATACCCAGACCGGTCATCAATCGGTACCAAAAAACCCTGCACCAGTCAGCCCCATACAGAGTATCGGGTTTTTAGTTCAATGTTAACCCGGCGCCGGCATTACAGATCCGGATTCGACAGTTGCTCCGTACTGGTCGTTGCCGAGTCCTGCACGGTACAAGTGTATAAAAAAAGATGGTGATTGCTCTTTATTTCAGTTCCTCTTTCAGCACCCGGACAGCTCTGCCAGAGCCGTTTTTTTCTTTTTGGATGTTAAATGGATGGAGATGCATCAAATATTCCTGTAAGGTGGGTGACGGATGTTCTAACTGAGCTCCACAAGAAAGTCCAACACAAGAGCAGGGTGCTGGTTGTAACAGTGTTGGGAGTCCAAAGCACTGGGAAGTCTACCCTCCTCAACACAATGTTTGGGGTTCAGTTTGCAGTTAGCAGTGGCAGATGCACGAGAGGAGCCTTCATGCTGTTAATCGGAATCAAAGAGGATCTTAAAGAAGAGCTGAAATGTGATTTTATCTTGGTAATCGACACTGAAGGTCTAAAATCTCCAGAGTTGGCACAGCTAGAAGACAGCTACGAACATGACAATGAGCTTGCAACATTGGTTGTTGGATTGATTGACATCACCATAATAAACATTGCAATGGAGAACTCCACAGAGATGAAGGATATCCTACAGATCGTGGTGCACACCTTTCTTAGAATGAAGGAAGTGGGAAAGAAACCAAACTGTCAGTTTGTGCACCAGAATGTGGGGGACGTGTCTGCCCATGACAACAATGCAAGGGACAGAAATAAGCTTCTAGAACAGCTGAATGAGATGACACAGGCTGCTGCCAGGATGGAGAAGCTAGATCCTAACATAAAACTCTCAGATGTCATGGAGTATGATCCCGAACACAATAAATGGTACATCCCTGGCCTGTGGAATGGTGTTCCACCATTGTCTCCAGTGAACACTGGCTACAGTGAAGCTGTGTATGAATTCAAGAAGAGCTTGATTGAGCTGTTAAAAAGTGTCACAAACCAGAAACCTTCTGCACAAATTACAGAGTTCCTGAAGTGGGTGGGGAGTTTGTGGAAAGCTGTTAAATATGAAAATGTCATCTTCAGCTTCTGAAACAGTCTAGTGGCTGAGGCTTACAGTAACCTGTGTATTGAATATGGTAAATGGGAATGAGACTTCCAAAAGAACATGTACAACTGGCTGGAGAACGCAAATACAAGGATTTCAAACACCAATGAGCAGACCTCAAACCTTGATGAGTTTCTCAACAGTTTACAAACTGAGGCATCTAAAGAGCTGACATCACAACAAATGACAACTCTGGAGAAACTGACTAAATACTGTGACAGTAAGGAGGGACATGTTAATCTTGTAGAAAGCTACAGAGCAACGTTTGAGATCAGCATCAAAACTCTTAGGATTGAAATTGAAAACTCTGGGACAAACAAGTTGACAGCAGCTATTGATTTTCAAAAGGGAATGAAGAAAGTACATGATGTCAATGAAAAGCATAAAGCAATATTAGAGGAAAGAGTATTGCAACTGCTAGGAGAGTGTAGGGAAATAAATGAGGATTTATCCGAGGAGCAGCTGAAAAACAAAATTGAAAGGATGTGGGAAGAGACAGTGAAGAGACTGGACTTTAAAGGTTTAGAGAAGCAAGACATTGTGTCAAATGTTTTCAATAAGCTGAGAAAACAAATTTGAAAGACATGTAGGTGCAATTAAAATGGTGTTAAATGAGGCCACAGATTTGACTAAATATGGCAAAACACAGTTTAATGTAACTGATGAACACTTTGATCGTGTATGGTATAACAAATGCCTCACTGATCATTTGGTCCTGTCAACAAACCCCAAAGAGGAAGCAAATGCGATGGTGAAATCTATAACAGAACAGTGCACTGAGTTTGTATCACACAAAAAAAGCAGTAAAGCTGACTACCACCTACACCAGAGAGCTGTTGGAAATGATAGATGTCAAGCTGAAAGAAATTGAGAAGCTCAAGACCAACGCCCAGTTTGAAGTTGATCTGAAGCTGCACATCTGTGGGTTTGCTACCAGGGAATTCCAACAGATGCATGAAGATTTCATTGAAGACAATGACCCCGGGAAACATCTGGAAATGTCCAAACCACAGTACAGTTCTGACTTCACAGATCTTTACCATGAGAAGGACCAGAGCCTAAAGAAGGCTGAAGAATTCACTGAGCGTTGCCTCAAGCCTGCAGTGAGGGAATATGTCAATAAAGCCCTTGGTTTAGATATTGTAGATGCAATGCTGACTGGTGCAGACTCTGTGAAATACAGCACCCGGGCATCTTTCCACTATTCCATTTTGAAACAGCTGCTGAATGAGCCCAATTATAATTATGTGGCTTACTGTAAAACTATGAAGGTTTAGTCAAGGATTTTCAATTGTATTCTTGAGCAGTTTTAAAAGGTACTGCCCTTTCAGATTTAGAAGGAAAACGTTTGGAAGCAATAACAAAAAAATACAAGAAACCATTGACAAAGAAAATAAGACTTTAACAAAGCGCAAAACCATTTTTATGCTGATTAAAAACATCTGCAGTAATTTAAACAGTGATATTATGATTTCCACAGGCGGTCTTGGATTAACACTTATCCAGGACAAAGCAAACACAGAACAGTTCATTGGATATCTTCAAGATTGTGTGAATGGAATGAAGACATCACTAAGTGCTGAAGCTTCTCAAGGGTGTGATATCAAAAAGAAGCTTAACAGCCTACCATTAAAGCCACAGGACGAGCTATTCAAGAGGGTGTTTGGCTGTGGAAGGCTGTGTCCGTTCTGTAAGATTCCCTGTGAAGCAGGAGGCCAGGACTACAACGAACATCACGCATCAGTGCATCGACCACAAAGGCTGGGTGGAATTAAACAGGGTTCTGGCAAACTATCTGAAATAATGTGTACATCCCTTGTACACAGTTATCAGAGATTTCAGAATCGTGACACAGAGGGGGAATGGCATCCCTATAAAGACTATTGGAGATTCTACCCTGACTGGAACATTGCCCCCAATCCCAGTATTGAAGCCTCTGACTACTGGAAGTACGTGCTGACTACATTTAATGAAGAATTTGCAGTGGAGTATGAGGCAAGGCCTGCTGATATCCCAGCAGAATGGAGAAGCATAACAAAGGAACGAGCACTGAAGAGTATAAAAGAGTTGTTTAACATGAAGTAAATACACGTACAGTGTAAAAGCATTCTAGTAAAATGATCACCCTGGATGTAGTGCTATAGGTGATAAATCGAAGGACATGTTTTACAATGTGATGTACGGGCCTGTTAGGATTGTTGATCTGCCTGTAGGCATCAGCGTGGCCTTCTAGTATCCTTTACTTCATAAATCCAACAGATATCTTTGATTATCACCCACAGCTCCACAAGAAAATAAATACAATACAATTTATAAGCAAAGAAAGCTGTCCTCTCATTGTGATGGTGAACGAATGGCAATATTCAAGGCTTACATTTATTAAGACAACTGTGATGACGAATATATTATAACCTAAAATGTGATCAATGTATCTTCAAGATTGTATTTCTTTTTATGTAAAATATATTTTAAACTTTTAGCAATTTTAACATTTTACAGCACACAAAACAACAATGTATGTTCTTTGTCTTTGCATATCAATGACCATAATTAGTTACAGAATATTCAGAATTAAAAATGTTGCTTTGAGGTAGGTGTTATCAATTATATATATATATATATATATATATATATATATATATATATATAGATATGGCTATTGAAACTGAGGGGGACTGTCTGAGTCATTGCTGGAGCCTCAGTCCAGTATAATATATAAAACTATGAAAATGAAACTGGCAGTTGGAAGGACAGTCGTAACGTTACAATAACGCTTGCACCTCTTTGAATGTATGGGAAATAAAAATGAAGTTTAATGTCTGGAAGTTGATTTAAACAAAAATAATCTGTTTAAAAAAAACTGTAGATCTTATTCCAATATCTGCTTTGCACATGCTGTATCTTAATAAACAGAACTTCTACCAAGAGATGTGACTCACTGTGTAATATTGTTATTCATCCAATGTTTGATAACGGCATACAAAATAGTTATTTTGCTTTTAGCTGTTAAAATAAAATCTTTATTAAAACGGGGATACATTTAAACTGAATACATTATAAATATTTTCAGTTTAAATTCAAAACAAAATATTAACTGCAAAAACAGTTTCTTGATATCAGCTGCGTATAAAGACCAGCTCAATGTTATCTCTTCTTGACAGTCCTGCTCTTAAGAACAGCCTAATTTACCTTTTTCTAAAACTTTCATCTTAACTTTATACAGTACACACATTAGATTATTATCATAATCCTTGTTCCCTGAAATAGAAATGTAACCATTACCTCATGGGTTTATCCCTAAAGACCCCGAAACCTCAATATCAAAGCTGCACGTAGTGCCTGTGACGCAGTCGAGCCCGCCCCCCCAAGGGCATAAAAGGAGGAGGTTGTGTGGTCCAGTGGTTAAAGAAAAGGGCTTGTAACCAGGAGGTCCCCGGTTCAAATCCCACCTCAGCCACTGACTAATTGTGTGACCCTGAGCAAGTCACTTAACCTCCTTGTGCTCCGTCTTTCGGGTGAGACGTAGTTGTAAGTGACTCTGCAGCTGATGCATAGTTCACTAGTACCCTAGTCTCTGTAAGTCGCCATGGATAAAAACGTCTGCTAAATAAACAAATAATAAAAGACTGCTGACAGAAACATAATTTTTCCTTCAAGACTGCTGCAATCATGGATGCAGCGACCTTGAAGGTTAATGGTTACATTTCAATTTCAGAGACCAGGGTTATGATAATATCCTAACATTCCCTATCAAGTGCGAAATGTAACCATTACTTCATGGGTAGAAATACCAAAGCTGTCGCAAGGTAATATTGCAGAACAACTGGAAAGCCACAACGCTAAGCCAAGGACCACCTTGCGCGTTACCATGAGGAACCCCAGTACAAGTACCTAGGGCTAACAATTGAGGGAAAACTCACCTCTATGTCTATTTGTAAGGGTTGACCTGGAAGTTGCCCTTAATAGTTTAGTTCCAAAGCAAGTTTATTTTTTGTGGATAAGAACATAAGAAAGTATACAAACGAGAGGAGGACATTCAGCCCATCTTGCTCGTTTGGTTGTTAGTAGCTTATTGATCCCAGAATCTCATCAAGCAGCTTCTTGAAGGATCCCAGGGTGTCAGCTTCAACAACATTACTGGGGAGTTGGTTCCAGACCCTCACAATTCTCTGTGTAAAAAAGTGCCCCTTTAAAGGGAGACAAGCCCGAACCAAGTAACTGCAGACCAATAAGCCTGACTTCTAGTATATGTAAATTTATGGAAACTATAATAAGATCCAAAATGGAAAATTACCTATATGGTAACAGTATCTTGGGAGACAATCAGCATGGTTTTAGGGAAGGGAGATCATGTCTAACTAACCTGCTTGATTTTTTTGAGGATGCAACATCAAAAATGGATAATTGCAAAGCATACGACATGGTTTATTTAGATTTCCCTGGTCCTTGTTTCTTTTTTCAGGTCAAAAAAGTCCCCTGGGTCGACATTGTCTATACCTTTTAAGATTTTGAATGTTTGAATCAGATCGCCGCGTAGTCTTCTTTGTTCAAGACTGAATAGATTCAATTCTTTTAGCCTGTCTGCATACGACATGCCTTTTAAACCCGGGATAATTCTGGTTGCCCTTCTTTGCACTCTTTCTAGAGCAGCAATATCCTTTTGTAACCTGGTGACCAGAACTGAACACAAGATTTGATTTCCATTACATGAGAGTAGATGTTAAAACTTCATGCTGATTCGAACTTGGCTCTCGCCAAGATAAGCACCAACTAAGACGTAGCTTCACAGTAAACTAATGTGATCCATATGTGTCTCCATCCATTTGCGCTTCCTTCCATATGATGATGTAGATATCCTTCTGTCTGGTGTTGATGGCTGAAGTGTAATGCTGGCTCCAGGGATCAGCTTATTTTGCCTCCCTAGCGCATCAGCACACACAACGGCTGCGATGCTGGCTCCGGGATCAACCATAGTGCGGTCTCCCCAGCGCATCAGCATGACAACCGCCTGGATTGAGCTAAGTAGGGTACATCTCTGGGGTCTTCAAGTGGGCACCTTCCATCCTCGGTGTTTCGTCGACTAGCCCACGACACCTCAAGAGGGCTCGACGGTGATTCTGGCGTCCCAGCTTCACCCCTCCGTCCCCCACTCAACTCAGCCCAGCTTACTTACCTGTATATCAGCCTTTTTTCCCTTTCTATTGTGCTTGAGATCCCCAGCCAGAATCTTTCCGTCTCAACCACAGCCAGTTGCTGCTCCTCTCTGCTGCTTCAGATAAGTTCTTCACTGTGCGACGCAACTCTTGGCCATTGAATCCGACATCTCTGAGAAACCGGGTTGTAGAGTGTGCCACAAATCCTCGACATCCCACTTCCACTGGGTAAACCCAGACTCTCCATCCTCGCTGTTCCGCTTCAGTGGCTAGTTGAGCATACCGCAGTTTCTTCCTCTCATACGCCTCATCTACAGCATCCTCCCATGGCACTGTTAACTCCACCAGGTGAACAAGGCGTGCTGATCCAGACCACAAGACAATATCTGGTCGAAGGTTTGTGGTGGCAATCTCAGGTGGAAAAATAAGCCGTTGACCAACATCCGCCAGCATTTTCCAGTCTCTAGCAGCTTCCAGTTGTCCTGGGCGAGGATTGGTTTTAACACCTTTTCTTGGTGGTTGCTCTCCTGGGCGGAGGAATGTTGTCTTTGTGTGTACTGTTTTGATGGAACAGATGGCAACTTATTGGTCATGTTACGCTTGTCTTCCAATGCTAAGGCCAAACATCGCAGCACCTGGTCATGGCGCCAAGTAAACCGTCCTTGGCTAAGAGCCACCTTATATCCTGTCAAAATGTGCCTTAATGTTGCAGGTGATGAACACAAAGGACATGAGGGATCCTCTCCTACCCAGAGGTTTAGGTTCTGTGGTGATGGGAGAACATCATATGTTGACCTTATAAGGAAACTGATCCTGCTCTGTTCCATTGACCATAGGTCTTGCCAGCCAATCTTGCGTTGTTCCACACTCTCCCATCTCATCCATTCTCCCTGCTTGCCCTGGGAAATGGCCTTTATACACCTCATCCTCTCCTCCTGCTTTTGCACCTCGTTGACTACAAGCTTCCTCCGTTGCGCTGGGGCTGCCTTGTGCCATGTAGGAGGAGCTGAACTGAGACCAAGACCCCCTCTTCCATGCTGAACTTGCCCCATGATATCACCAATTTGAAGGGCAGCCTTTGCATCCTCCACAGCTTTCTTTGCCACCCACTTTCTTCCAGTTTTCAACACAGGTGCTGCCTCCCTTACGCATTTGTCGGCGTGACTCTACTAATGTCATTTCCAGTCGGACCTTGGCACACTTAAACTCCTCGGTTAGAGCGGAGACAGGTAGCTGCAGTATTCCTTTACTATAAAGTCCCACTCTGCTGAGGCAGCGTGGAACTCCCAACCATTTCCTGATGTGTGAACTGATTAAAGCTTCCAGCTTCTCTACTGTTGTCAAAGAAACCTCGTACACAGTCAGTGGCCACAGCAACCTTGGCAGTAGGCCAAACTGAAAGCACCAGAGTTTTAGTTTGCCTGGTAAAGCGCTGCTGTCTATGCTCTTCAACCCTTCCACAGCTTGTTGTCTAACTTCTCCCACACGAACTGTGTCCTTTAGATCCCCGTCGTACCATCTCCCAAGGCTCTTCACTGGCTTCTCAGACACTGTTGGTATTGCCTCACCATTAATGAAGAACGTTTTATCTACTACTTTACCTTTAATTATAGAGATGCTCCTTGATTTAGTGGGCTTGAATTGCATTCGTGCCCATTCAATGTTATTGGTTAATTTGCCCAATAACCGATTAGTGCAGGCTACTGTTGTAGTCATGGTTGTCATGTCATCCATGTATGCTCGAATTGGTGGTAGTCGTATTCCAGAAGCCAAGCTCTCCTCCCACTACCCATTTTGATGCCCTAATGATTACTTCCATTGCCATGGTAAAAGCCAGTGGAGAAATGGTGCATCCTGCCATTATTCCAACTTCTAGGCATTGCCATGTAGTGCTGAATTCTGAAGTTGAAAACTAAATTGCAAATCTCCAAAGTAGGCTTTCACTAGATTTGTTATTGTCATTGGTACACTGAAAAATCAAATGCTGCCCAAAGAAGTTCATGTGGCACTGAACCATATGCATTAGCCAAATCCAGGAATGTCACATGGAGCTCCTTCCTCTCCTTTTTAGCTGATTGAATTTGTTGCCAGATCACATTGATGTGTTCTAAGCATCCTGGGAAACCTGGAATGCCCGCTTTTTGTATTGAAGTGTCAATGAAGCAGTTCTTTAATAGGTAAGTTGACAATCTCTGAGCAATAATGCTGAAGAAAATCTTGCCTTCTACGTTTAATAGGGAAATAGGGCGAAACTGACTGATGCTGCTAGAATCTTTTTCTTTAGGTATAAAGACTCCACCTGCTCGGCGCCATGCTCTTGGTACAACCTGTTTTTCCCATGCTACTTTCATCAGTTTCCACAGGATTCGTAGAACTCCTGAAGCACTCTTGTACACTCTGTACGGAACTCCATTAGGCCCTGGAGATGATGAAGCCCTTGCTTTTTCACAGCTTGCTCTACTTCTTTCCACTTAGGTGCACAGTCCTCCATTTGGTATTCTGGTGGATTGATAGGTGGGATGTCTGAAGGAATTGACATAGGCTCCTGCCTTTTTGAATCTGTATGTGTTTCCTCCAAATATCTCTCCAACTCAAACTTAGATGCTTTTAGTGTGCCATTCTTCTCACTGGTGAATAACTTCTTTACAAATTTGAATGGGTCTTTATAAAAGTTAGTTCTCGCACGCTCCTTCTTTTGTAGCGTTTCCGTAGGCGCTCAGCTCTGCGCAATGTTGCAAGCTTATCTTTTATGACCCTTTGTAAGAGATTGAGTCCCTCCTTCTGACTTTCTTCTGCTCTTCTCCATTGCTTCCTCAGCTGTCTCCTTTCTCTAACTAAGTGTTCAATCTCCTGCTGCCGTCTAGACTTTCCAGGAATAGTTTGTACTTTTCCTTCCTTTTTCAACTCCAAACCTCTCGCTTCCATATGCGTAGATGATGTCCCCAAATTTATCCAGTTTCTTTTCAACTGTTCCACTTAACCTTTCCAATGCAAAGCAGAGATCTGTGTTTACTGTGTCCCATGCAGTTTTCTCACAAGCTCTTGGCCATTTAACTCCAGGCTTGTGCCCGTTGAGGTTCTTTTCTCTCTTACGCTGGTTTGTCTGCCCGGGTTCACAAGGATCATTAGGTTCATCACTAACTGTGTCCATGCAAGTCCTCCTCACATCTATGACAGGGGTGCTGATATCCTGCGAACTGTGGTTTGCTTCCTGTCGCTGGATTTCATTCGACTGACTTGACTGACTTCGTAAGAAGTACTGATCAATGCGAGGCCCTTGTCCCTTCTCCCTCAAGCATTTCATTCTCCCTTGATGAATCTTCAAACCCCTGACTGTTGTCGCCTTGCTCCAGCCGCAGACACAAACCTGGAGTTCCATGTCTTTGCTAACTGCAGATCTTGAACTAGTCTTTTGTGAAGTACTCTCCATACTCATATCCGTTTCCGTTCCTAAGTCCTTAACCGTGTTGTCCAACGTTGAGTCATCTTCCGCCCCGCTCGCAGACTCTAGGGGTATTTTTCTGTTTAATTTCTTTGAAGCCTTGGGCGGTGTCTCCAGCATCCTGTAAACACAGAGCTGGATACTGCCGACAAGGGTAGCTAACCCTGCCAGCCCCAATGGGGTCTCTTTCCTCCAGTCAGCTGTCTCTCCAGGCTGTCACGAGGTCTTTCCCTTGTTGCCAGCTGCACTATTCACAGCAGTCACTGGACGTATCCAGATCTTCATGATTTCCATTACATGAGAGTAGATGTTAAAACTTCATGCTGATTCGAACTTGGCTCTCGCCAAGATAAGCACCAACTAAGACGTAGCTTCACAGTAAACTAATGTGATCCATATGTGTCCCCATCCATTTGCGCTTCCTTCCATATGATGATGTAGATATCCTTCTGTCTGGTGTTGATGGCTGAAGTGTAATGCTGGCTCCAGGGATCAGCTTATTTTGCCTCCCTAGCGCATCAGCACACACAACGGCTGCGATGCTGGCTCCGGGATCAACCATAGTGCGGTCTCCCCAGCGCATCAGCATGACAACCGTCTGGATTGAGCTAAGTAGGGTACATCTCTGGGGTCTTCAAGTGGGCACCTTCCATCCTCGGTGTTTCGTCGACTAGCCCACGACACCTCAAGAGGGCTCGACGGTGATTCTGGCGTCCCAGCTTCACCCCCTCCGTCCCCCACTCAACTCAGCCCAGCTTACTTACCTGTATATCAGCCTTTTTTCCCTTTCTATTGTGCTTGAGATCCCCAGCCAGAATCTTTCCGTCTCAACCACAGCCAGTTGCTGCTCCTCTCTGCTGCTTCAGATAAGTTCTTCACTGTGCGACGCAACTCTTGGCCATTGAATCCGACATCTCTGAGAAACCGGGTTGTAGAGTGTGCCACAAATCCTCGACATCCCACTTCCACTGGGTAAACCCAGACTCTCCATCCTCGCTGTTCCGCTTCAGTGGCTAGTTGAGCATACCGCAGTTTCTTCCTCTCATACGCCTCATCTACAGCATCCTCCCATGGCACTGTTAACTCCACCAGGTGAACAAGGCGTGCTGATCCAGACCACAAGACAATATCTGGTCGAAGGTTTGTGGTGGCAATCTCAGGTGGAAAAATAAGCCGTTGACCAACATCCGCCAGCATTTTCCAGTCTCTAGCAGCTTCCAGTTGTCCTGGGCGAGGATTGGTTTTAACACCTTTTCTTGGTGGTTGCTCTCCTGGGCGGAGGAATGTTGTCTTTGTGTGTACTGTTTTGATGGAACAGATGGCAACTTATTGGTCATGTTACGCTTGTCTTCCAATGCTAAGGCCAAACATCGCAGCACCTGGTCATGGCGCCAAGTAAACCGTCCTTGGCTAAGAGCCACCTTACATCCTGTCAAAATGTGCCTTAATGTTGCAGGTGATGAACACAAAGGACATGAGGGATCCTCTCCTACCCAGAGGTTTAGGTTCTGTGGTGATGGGAGAACATCATATGTTGACCTTATAAGGAAACTGATCCTGCTCTGTTCCATTGACCATATTCTAGGTGAGGTCTTACTAATGCATTGTAAAGTTTTAAGATTACTTCCCTTGATTTAAATTCAACACTTCTCACAATATATCCAAGCATCTTGTTGGCCTTTTTTATAGCTTCCCCACATTGTCTAGATGAAGACATTTCTGAGTCAACATAAACTCCTAGGTCTTTTTCATAGATTCCTTCTTCAATTTCAGTATCTCCCATTTGATATTTATAATGCACATTTTTATTGCCTGCATAGTGGTCTGTGTGCATTCACAACTGTTGGGCTTTATTAGAATGTGCACCCTCCCTGCTCATGCTCTTTATTCTGTGAGCGGATTGTGTGCACTGTCCTGATTGTAAACTCCAGTCTGAGAAGAAATTGAGTGTTCAAACCGTTTAATTATTATTAATACAGAATACAAAAAGAACATTAGCTAGGTATTGCGAATACCAACAAACGAGCTTGGAGACATGTAGTTTGTTTATAACAATAGAAAATATTTTGAATAAAAGTAACTTGACATAAAGAGCTGTGAAAGATCAGTAGCAGAAACCAACAGAGGCAGAGCTATTCATTAACAACATAGACATTATTGTCATGGCTGTTGCATAACCCTTTCTCTGCCAAGCAAAATATTCTGTTATCTGTTAGCTGTGCCTAAATGCGGTATCATTGATTAATTAAAACTTACTGGACATAAAATGGCAATTGGAAGTTAAATGAGAAAACTCCCTTGTCTGAAAAGAATGCACATGTGTGTGATCCATTTAGATCTATATAAGCTGTGTGAGGGTTGTGTGCAACTGTTCAGCCACAATTATATCAAAGCAGAAGAATCTCTGTGACGTTTTACAAAGGCAATGATGGTGGTATGGTTTCATATAATTCAATTACCAGCTGGTGTTAATGGTTGAATAATGGTCACGTAATGTATCCCTCAAGAACAATTTTTTAGGAAATATTATTTATACCAGTCAACCACCAATTGAATTATTGAGACAAAAAAACCACACACATGCATTTAAGACATGAGTGTCTATGCAATTGATCTAAAAAAATTACCTAATGTCATGCTTGGAGTGCACACATACTGTACATGGCTCTCTGTCTGAGTGTTTCAGTTGTTGTCCTCAGGTTCTGTTGTGTTTTTCTTGATTCTTTTTGCAATTTGAGTGGCTGCTGCTCCAATCCCACCCACTGCAAGACTGGAACCAGTGCCAACTGCTGCCCCTGCTGCAATAATACCAGCCTCTGCAGCAATACCTACTCCTGCAACAACGCCACCTGCAACTGTAGCCAGCACTGAGCCTGTCGCCAGGACCCCTGCAGAAATCTTAAACTTTGTTTTATATTTTTTAAGAAATTCTTCTTTCTCAGTGTTTAGGTCTGTCTTCAATTTTTCCAAGTCTTCTTCTCCAAACTTAACGTCAGTCAATATCTTCTCAACTTTTTCCTCCACCTCCTTTTTCATTTGGTCTGGCGTGGTTAAAAATGTATTTCCCTGAAAAAAAGACAATTGACTATTCTTTAGACTGGGTAATTATCTGACATATTATTTGCATGTATTTTGACAACATGTGTATTTGTCCTATAGCCAACTAAAGGGTCCTGCATCTGGTATTAGGTACAGCAGGATTGCTGTCCAAACTGTTCTTATGTTCACTTTATTGGTTAAATATGCTCACCTTGTCACTGATAAACTTCTGAAAATGAAGTTTAGCATTCTGAAAATTCTGCTGTATGGTCATCTATATTGGGAATACAAAAACACAAATCTAAATTCAATGCTAAAATCATGCATTGCAGTTTCTGTAAAGCTAAATTTATATTTCTGTTGAAAGTGTCTTGTGGAGTCTAATTTCCCTTTAAAATGTTGTCCAAAGTTCCCATGTCTGTTTAATGGTGGTGGCACTATGGCACTTACAAACACTAAATAAAAGAATTAAACTGCATTTACTACATTATGGTCTGATTTACTAACTTTTCAAACAACTGGGATTTGCATATTTCTCATAAGGTCAGGGGCAGTATATCCTCTCTCTTGACATTAAGCACTGCTACTTATTCCAAAATACAACAGAAAGTTATATTAAAATATGGAGGCACAGTACTGAGAACTGCACTAGAGGGCTCAGTGCCTTTGGGAATGATCACATTATGAAGTAATCAGGTATCTTCTTAGAAGGAGTCCAGTGGAAACAATCACTAATTTGCAGTTAAGCCACTCAAATCACTTTTTAATTAAGAGCGCCAGTCAGCTCAATTGTGAATAACGTGTTGAAGTTACATTACCTCCCTGATTGAAACAATATCGTACTGGGCAGATGCAATCACAGATGTAACTTTCTGCAAGAAAAGCAATAGATATTGTTATAAGTATACCATCTTGGGAGCCAGATCTCAGGTAAGCAAGGGCAGCCTCCATGGGCAATCAAGTGCTGCAGTTCTCTTTCATTTCAGTGTAATCCACCATCTCAAAATAATACATATCTTTCATTCATAATTGTGGATCTAAATACTACTGTTGCCCTCAATATTAATCCAGCTGGTGGTTTTTACCAGGTGTAGAAAACTCTTAACTGGTAAAAAGTAAGATTTGTAAAATAAAAGTGAAAGTAGGTTTACCTGGATGTGTTCCTTTAACTGTCTACCCATGATTTTGGAGTTTTCTCTGTCCATCTTTGGATATTTGCTCAATGTCCGCACTAAGTAATTAATGAACTGTTTTAGGCACTCTTTAAAATCATCGTCCATATCTTAAAAACAAAAACAAAAGATTAAACGATTCAACACACAAGGTAGCTGCACTTAGTTCAAATCTTTGTTTTCCTGTTATCTGGTGTTGAGTTGTGTCTCAGGGTGGAGGCTGGGCGCGAACCGGCGAGTCTAAACTGCAATGCAAAAGAGCCGGACTCGTCTGCAGTCACGGTTTCAGAGCTTTTAATCAGGGGTGTAGTGCTATATTTAGAAGTGAGGGGTCACTATTATCTACCCTCACCCCCATCGCCCCTCCTTGCAGCGTATACCTTCAGAAAATAATCGTTCACCTGCATCATGTGTCTGAGTGATAACATTATACATGATACCTTAGTGGCCATAGTGAAACAATGCTCTATTTGTTCTCTCGTTTGCTGTTACGAATGTAAATTTGTGCATGAATATATTTAAACAACTAGGCTAATATCTATACTTTTGACCCCGTTGTTGTAATCAAATTATTGCCCTTAACCGCACACAGCTTTAAGTAATTATTACAGAAAGGTATTACAAAAAGATTTGCTTTTTGCTTACTAGTAATTAGGTTACAATATACTGTTAGTTACAACACGTGTGACTGTTAGAACCTATGAGTAACCGGTTTCTTACGAAGGTGATAGTTATCATCTTATACAGCCAGGAGACAATGAATGCAAACTGCAAAGCGATATGAATAAGTAGATGGGTTTATACCTCCATTGAGAGACATGCATTTGGTTCACTGCTACTGAAGTTAATGCTGAGACTGGTGACACTGATTCTACAGCTGGAACTGGTAAGACTGGTGCTGCCACTGCTGGGACTGGTAAGACTGGTGCTGACACTGCTGGACTGGTAAGATTGCCGATACTAGTGCTTAGACTGATCGGACTGCTGAGACTGTATGATGTCACGATTTAGAAGGCTTGTGGTGGAGGGTCCCGCCCCTGTGTGTATTTTTGTGTTATATGTTGCATGTTGTGTGTTAAATGTTGGTGTATAGACATTGGTACACAGGATAAAACGGGTCTGTGTTTCACGAGTGTTAGTAATATAGATTTGTATTTAGGCACAAGGATTGCATATCACTTCACGTGCAGGTAATATGTGATCACGGGTAGAATGCACAGATTAGTTCACAAGCAGTTGTACCGAGATTCCAAATTGAATGATTGATTAGCAATCGGGTCTTGGTACAACTGCATAAAAGGAGCAGTTTTCACTCACTCGGGGTTGGGTGTTCGTGTTGTGGAGAACGGGAGGAGAAAGGAGTTTTTTTGTCTTAGTAAAAGTAAGCAACTGCTAGACGTGCGGGTCCTACCAGCACAAAACTATTTGTTTATTTATTTACTTGTTTGTTTGGCCCTTGTGCCTTTTTGTTTGTGTGTTTTGTTTAAACTGTTTATTTTATTATGATTTAATAAAGAACCGAGCGCAGTCGCGTCTCGGTTTACACCGCAGCAGCTTGTCTGTGTATCCCTTCCTGGTCTGTGATGTCACCTCTCGAGCCATCCTGTCACAAGGCTTTACTTTAAATATAGAGTTTGCCAATCCTCCTATGACCTGATCTATCGAAACGCTGTAACACTTCCTCCCGGGAGATCTCCTTGTCTCTGTGGACATAGAGCAGGGCAAGGCCATTCAGTCTATTTTCACCCATACTGCTGCGACACCAATCAAACATTTTGATAGGATGCACTGTTAAACTCTTTCTACGTCATTAACAGGTATCATAGGAATCCATTTGTGGTGGAATAACCGGGAAAAACACACATTTTCAATGCTGTCAGAGACTTTTTAGCTTTGCGCTTTGGGCGGGGCAAAAAAAATGCAAGGCTTTTTTTGTCTGTTTTATAACCAAATCAATACACTTATCATATTGTCACAGACGGTTCTGGCACATCCCTTATGTGCTATAAATCATTAGATCCTTTTACATGGAAGGCCTCGGTTGCAAGGGTGTGCAGTTCTTTGATGGACCCAGATTCAGTTAAAATGTTTTTGCTCACTGATGATGGGAATGGGAATGTAGAGATGGAAGCTCTGCTAACAAGATTTAAGTTTTTGCGGGTATCAGGCTTTTAAAGACACACCTGTGGTGGCTTTGACAGACTCACTGAGAGCAGAAACTGACCCAAGACTGTCACAGCTACTGGAAGCAGACTGATCTTTAGAATACAAATTGAACATTTGTGAAACTGCAACAATATTAATATATTGTAATAAATGTACTGTGTTTTAAAGAATATGAAGGCCAGAATGACCTGCTGAAAGTTCCAAACCTATCAGGCAAAAGCATCTTTTTTAATTAGACTCAGAGCCTCAAAACATTCTGATCCAGAGAGAGCAGAATGGCAGAATCTATGGAGCAAAGTTAATATGCCAGAAGCAATCGAACTAGGTTTGATTATAGCAACAAAAAAAAAGTATTTAAATAAATAAGAAACCTAATAATAACATTAAGTAAATGTATAAGCATCCTAAGTTTTAATATTCAAGGTTGCATTTGCTGCTAAGCAGGTGCCTAATTAAAAAATAACCTGGCAGAAGAGATGGAAGAGATGGGAATGGAAGTGTAGGACGTGTTAATACGTTAAGTTAGATATTGGTTTGAAATAATGAGTATTGGAAAATGCTTATGATAGCGTTTCATATTAATCAACCCTAAAATTGGCAAAAGCAGAGGTTGTCTTAAAACCTGCTTTAACTGGACTTTGTATGAACAGTGAAGAAGGTCAGACTTAGTTCAGTCACTATAACACTATGGAATTATAATATATTAATTATAGCCTGTATTTAGATATAAATAACTGGACCTTCCATTAAAAGCTTAAAAGATTTATCAATGGAGTAAAATAATATAAAGATTGTCTGGAGCAACTCTTATACTGAAGTAACTTAATTAGAAATACATCTTATAATGCCATTTAAAGTTAAACTGTTGAAAGAACATATTAAAATTTTATTATAACATAAGCATGGCATTGACAATATTGTAAACATATTAAGACACATTTTGAGATAATGTTCATTTAATTTAATTAATTTAAGAATTAGTTCAGTTTCTCCAACTAAACAGAAAGTCTTTTAGACATTACCTTATCAATTAAACTGCTTAGCTTATGTAAAGGTTCTACTGCAGTAAAAAACAGAGGTATTTATTTACAGGAAAACTGTAGAGTTTCTGGAAGGGCATTAAACCTTTAAAAGATAAGGCTCGGTCTTTGGCAAAGCAGGATTCGGTGTTGGCTCGTTAAAAACGAGATTCACTGGTTGTCAGCAGTTTTGAATCCAAGGTCTTTCAAAATTAACTCTCTTCATGATATCATAGAAATGAATGAACATTTGGCAGCCGAATAAGCATTTGATTTAAAATAGAAAAGTCATCTACAGTATCAGTCCTTATCAGATAGGTAGTGATTTTAATTGATTTAAAATAGAAAAATCATCTACAGTATCAGTCCTTATCAGATAGGTAGTGATTTTAATTGATTTAAAATAGAAAAATCATCTACAGTATCAGTCCTTATCAGATAGGTAGTGATTTTAATTGATTTAAAATAGAAAAGTCATCTACAGTATCAGTCCTTATCAGATAGGTAGTGATTTTAATTGATTTAAAATAGAAAAATCATCTACAGTATCAGTCCTTATCAGATAGGTAGTGATTTTAATTGATTTAAAATAGAAAAGTCATCTACAGTATCAGTCCTTATCAGATAGGTAGTGATTTTAATTGATTTAAAATAGAAAAATCATCTACAGTATCAGTCCTTATCAGATAGGTAGTGATTTTAATTGATTTAAAATAGAAAAATCATCTACAGTATCAGTCCTTATCAGATAGGTAGTGATTTTAATTGATTTAAAATAGAAAAGTCATCTACAGTATCAGTCCTTATCAGATAGGTAGTGATTTTAATTGATTTAAAATAGAAAAATCATCTACAGTATCAGTCCTTATCAGATAGGTAGTGATTTTAATTGATTTAAAATAGAAAAATCATCTACAGTATCAGTTCTTATCAGATAGGCAGTGATTTTAATTGGGATCATGTTTGCGAGCCAAGAATGACTTAATGCGGTGAATTTGCAAAAGTGCTTACAGTGGAGCTTCATATTAATTGAAACACTAGTCTTGGCAAGTAAACAAGGTGTGTGGAAACCTGGTGGTGCAGCCAACTTTTAGAAACAGAGGTCAGTTTTAGTCCAGGCATGATACAAGTTAATAGAAGGCTATTATAATTTGACATGTTTTATTATAGCTTAAATTTAAATGGAAATAAGCGAACTGACCACTGTATGCTTATTCAAAGGCGTGTGATAAACCCCTACAGTCTTTTTGTTCCACAGTTTGTTAACATACCCGTATATGAAAGTAAACTAATCTGAAAAGGTGATGAGATATGTTGAGAAGGAATATATTGTAGATCCAGGTTAATATAAATCACACAGAAAGACTCCTGATGTGTTCAATGGAGGGAAAATCAATGAAGGTAAAACCCCAGTCAAGTATCGTGCGACTTGCTAACTACAAGTTGTGTTGTCCATGCTCTGTGGGTCTCTGAAAAACTGATTGCTGTTTGGTCGTATTCACAAGCCTTTTGAAAACAGTTCTTATTTTTCATATATCATACACTGCACTTCCATATACTGGAAGGTAAGCATATATTTGAATTTAATATCTCTTTTATATTGGATGCATTGCTATAAGGTATAGGATTTATATTTTAGCGTTGAGAGTCATATATTGAATGTTCTAGAACGTAGCCGTGGGCACTTTAGCTTTGTGCATTTTATAGCCTGAAGGCTAAGCATATGATAACCATTTGTATTACAGTACTGTATTGAAGTATTAATGCTGTTAAACCTGTAAAGGTACTGGAAACGCCCAATCTGCCTATTAGCAGGGATCCAAAGTGGCTTGCAACCACTTGATCAATTTTTAAAGCATTTAATAAAAAGAAAAGAGCACTACTACTGCTCTGGTTCGTTAAAACTTCAAATTAAATGAGTCTGTGTCATTTTCTTGACTATATAGCACGCCCAGTGCACAAACGATCCACTTACAGAGTCCGAAACATCTTTGTCATCCTAAACATCTCCCCTGAGTTTAAGAGTGTGCTTAGAGTGCGGTTCAAATCCCACCTCAGCCACTGACTGATTGTGTGACCCTGAGCAAGTCACTTAACCTCCTTGTGCTCCGTCTTTCGGGTGAGACGTAGTTGTAAGTGACTCTGCAGCTGATGCATAGTTCACACACCCTAGTCTCTGAAAGTCGCTTTGGATAAAGGTGTCTGCTAAATAAACAAATAATAATAATATATACAGTATATATATAAGAGTACGTGTGAATCTGACAATATATGATCATCAACACAAACAATGCTGCTTTAAAATATACTTGTTCAATAAAACTGCTTCTAGTGTACAGAAGTCAAAGTTAAACAAGACGCACTGTTAGTGTCACATTCATGCTGAAACGTAGCTGCTGTTTACTTCTACTTGCTACCAAACAAGCTGTTTAAAGATGCTGAAAACGCTAAAAATAAATCGCCATTAAAGATCGGGTCAATGAGTTTAGCAATAGCCATTCGGGTGACAAAGACTAACTCGAGAAACTAATATGAACACTATTTTTGGGGTTTTATTATTACTGCACAGATGTATTCGTTTAAAGTAAAATGGTAAGTTTATATTATTTATTGATGGCACCGGTGAGCTTGTAACTGCCCTATAATTTAAAAGTGTAACAATAAATACTTCCTGTGTTAACTGTTCTTCAATAGTACTGTCTGTGTATCCTAGAATTTTAGCCTTTTATTTAAATTGCGGAATAATGCAGATTTTTTTTTTAAATCAGAGAATTTGTTTCTTTTTTTATTTGCGGAAAACTAGGATCCCTGGTCATGAACCACAATATTAACCAAGATATGCCTGCAATGTAAGAAATCATGGAATCAGCGTCAAACCGAATGAAACTCAGCTGCCCGGTTTACACATTTTCTACAGCACATCAGTATTAAAAACAGGACTTCCTTGAATTTTTTTTTCTCTAAAGAAAACATTGGAAAATATGTTTTTTTTTTTTAAACTGCTGTCGCCAAACAGTGATTATATGAACAGAATTACCTCCAATTCTTCTAGCCCATAGCATCAAAAACAATGCATGAAAAGTACTTGCTATGTATTTTTGTATACAACTGTAAGTCGCCCTGGGCTGTGAATCGCTATATTGGGGGAGGGGGAAGGCATTGCCATTGCGCAAGAAAAAACACAGATTTATGAAAACGTATCGCAGCTAAACATCACATTGCACAGGACTCTCAGCAGAAAAAACAATATGAAATACAATCACTAAACATTCTTATCTACAGTTGGTTTCTTCTAAAAGAAATAGACTGGTTTCATCTTTGAGTGTGTATAGTAATGAACCATCCTCTAAATAATATACTGAACTATTCACTGCTTCAGGGGCTGGTTATACTAACGAGAACAAAAAATGGGATCAGATCCGAATTCACTTGAGTCGGATCATAAGAAGGTGTTTTACTAAACGGATCTGGATCAGACTCCACTGTAATCTTGATCCAATTCTGGAGCTACACGTGGCGTAACTAGGGAAACTGACCAATGAGAAGCGAACATGTCTATGTGGGGCGGCAAATTTCTATACAGCCTGAGATCACAAGAATGTTACAAAGAAATGGCAAATTAAAATAATAATAATATGAAAACATGTCACTCTTAATTCAAATTGGCACATTATATAAAAAACAATCTTTAGGTATATCTTTGTACTTTTTTTTTCTTTCAAAAATGTACCTACGGCCCTGTATGAGTCTCCATGTTTTGAATAAGAATCATAAAAATGAAAACGAAGCAGTGAAAAATAAATGCAAACATATATAAAACCTGTAAAAGAGACAGGCCGTTACCTTTTAAACCCCCCTCATTACTAGCCGGTAATTTCTTTCCTGGGTGTGGCATCAGGAAACACTCGGCTTCTTTCTTCTGCAGAATATCCTTGACGTTCTGCAGGGGACATTCCTAACAGTGGATACAATACAAGAACAACACAGCATTCCTGGGGGCATTTCTTTATACATCTGGCACTCTCAATACAATGAAAATGATTCTTACTCTACCGTAGCTACTTTTCCAAGATGTGTCATTCCTCCTTCGAATCCAACAGGAGGCAAATACCAGTCACGAATCAGAAAAAGAAGACGCTTTAAAAAAAACACACGTTGAGTGTTAAATCCGGATTGGAACCCATGAGAAGAATGAGAGGCTAGTGAATTAGCCTGCTGTCTGTCTGTCTAAATGTTTAATGAAAATAAAATGAAGTACCTGAAAGGGTTTCAAACCCGTTTCTCCATTTTCAGCTATTAAGCAAAACATCTGGAAACAAAATGAACAGGTGTATTTTGTGTTTTATGTATTTTATTTGAGAGCACTGTAAGATAATAAGAAGTCTTTGCCTTAGAATAGCTGTACAAAATATAGGTTGACGAATACTGTTTTCAGGAAACAAACAATATATTTACACTGAAATAGTTTAGAAATACCATACTATACCTCAAGATCTTCCAAGTCAGTGCTGTTTATTCGGGAGGATATGTTAAAGATCTGTAAAACACAATACAAATACACAATACTAATACACAATACAACTCAGCCACCACAAGACTGTAGTAGAACCGTCTGCCTGAGTCTGAAAACCAACATACACTGTAATTATGACCATTATCACTCAAAGTAATTGAAGCAAACAAAATCATCTGGAGTAGTGGTTAGGGCTCTGGACTCTTGACCAGAGGGTCGTGGGTTCAATCCCAAGTGGGGGACACTGCTGCTGTACCCTTGAGCAAGGTACTTTACCTAGATTGCTCCCGTAAAAAGCAACTGTATAAATGGGTAATTGTATGTAAAAATAATGTGATCTCTTGTAAAAATTGTAAGTCGCCCTGGATAAGGGTGTCGGCTAAGAAATAAATAATAATAATTTCAGAAATCTCAACTGTTTTGCAGCTCCATTAGTTAAATAGGTTTCAAATGTGCAGTTTTCTAAACCCTTTATCTTGGGTTATCTGTTTGCACTTGGACTTCCTGGGTTATTTAATCTGAGCAGTGTGTTCTGGATCTAATCATGTTATTGGCTAAAAGCATGCCAGTCAAAGGGGGAAGCAGCTGGTTGGTTAAGGACAGAAAATAAGCCAGTGAAGGGGTGGGGATAATTTCACCCTCCAGTGTAAATGATGCACGTGCAACTCTGGCTGAAAACAGAGATGTGTTATTGAAATATCTGCAAGGAGGGATTGATGCATTTTCTTCATTAATACGATAGTTTTGAAAACAGGTTTAACATAACGTGTGTGACTTTTACATAAGAAAATGGGAGACTGACAAAGTAATGGCAACATATTATATAGCATTTGCTGGAATTTGTAACTTGACTCTTTTTGGAGCTATCACATCTTTACAGCTGATCCCTCCACCATACTTTCAACATAAAAATACAAATGTACACTTCCTAACCACCACCAATGAACTTTAGCATCATTAGAAACTTGATCTTTAAAAATAAAAAAGTAATGTTAAGTTTCATGTGTTTACCAGGTAAGAACTAAAAAGAGCGCTTAGAGCTGAAAGTTTCAAACCAACTTCTTTATTCTGCTTAGCATCCGCAGAGCCTTCTGTGTCGACCAAGAACACTGCAATCTTAAACATGAATATACATGCATTACATTTCCTTCATAAGAATATAAGAACATAAGAAAGTTTACAAATGAGAGGAGGCCATTCGGCCCATCTTGCTCGTTTGGTTGTTAGTAATGTATTTATCCCAGAATCTCATCAAGCAGCTTCTTGAAGGATCCCAGGGTGTCAGCTTCAACAACATTACTGGGGGAGTTGGTTCCAGACCAACTCCCCAAAGGGGGCTGGTTCATTATCATCTCTGTTCTTTACTACACTGTGCTGTGCTTTTACCAGCGGATACCACAACACAAAAACATTTAGAAGCATATATGATAGTATGTGGTGTCTACTATGGTTATAATATAATTACAGACAAAACTGTACATACATTAATTTACGAATAATTTAAAACAAAACAGAGGCAGCACAGAATAGGAGCCCAAATAACGCATCTGGCACATGGGTAAGAGAATAATTACATTTTATAAACAACATTAGTTCTACCTTTCATCTGGGATCAGACATCCTAAAAGATCATCATGTAGTCATATTCATAATGTTTTAGGTGAAGCAACATTAGAAAAATGTTAATAATAATAATAATAATAATAATAATAATAATAATAATAATAATAATAATAATAATAATAAGCCAATATAAGTTGTTGTGTTTACCCTTTCCCCTTCATTTAATTTCATAAAGAAAGGTTTGCTCCAGATCCAGATGCCCTTTGTGATGCTGTCATCCCCAGTCCTCCATTCAAATCCATTCAAAACCTCTTCATCCTCTCTCATCCAGGAGTCATCTTCACATTCCTGCCAATACAGCAACCACAGTCAGAGCCAGAAGAGCTAAAACAGCCAGATAATCACAAATAAAACCAATGTTAAAATTCAAAAATAATTACACGTAATACTTCATAATTAATAGAAGTCATTTATTGTTATGCATTTTTAATGCATTAATGTAATTAATACTTTAAAGTCCTATTATTCTAGGAATGTCTGCTTATGTTAAACTGGTGATACTTTATATTAAGGTGCTGCTTATTAATGTTTTATAAATATATAACAGATACATAATTGTGCCAATAACATTGTAGATAGTTTATAACCATGCAATAGCCAATTACAGTTTTATAAAGGGGACAGTTTCTAGCCACATATTCTATTTTGGGATGCTTAACCATGCAATAACATAGATGGAATTACGTTTTTATAAAGGGGATAGTTTTTAGCCACCTATTGTACTTTGGGATGTTATAAACCACCTATGATGCTTTATTAACACTCTATAACATAATTATTAAGTATATATTATATATTTATAAAATATTAATAAGCAGCACCTTAATATAAAGTGTTACCATTAAACTTGACATAAATTGGATATATGTGTATAATAAATGGATCAGTTTGGAATTAATTATTTCACACAAATATGAAGTATGAGATTTTTATCATTAAAAAACTGTGTTTGTTGAAAGCTATCATTTTCAAAGCAGCACTGCTTATCAGTCTGGGTTATCACAAAGAGATATGGGGTCTCGCTGAGGCCATCGGAAAAAAAAAAATATAGATCATGAGATAATTTATCCCAGGATCTCAAGAAAATGGAAGTCATTACTTCTGTTTTCCAGAGATCATTTAACTTAAGAACATAAAAACCAAAGAAAGTTTACAAACGAGAGGAGGCCATTCGGCCCATCTTGTCATTTGGTTCTTAGTAGCTTATTGATCCCAGAATCTCATCAAGCAGCTTCTTGAAGGATCCCAGGGTGTCAGCTTCAACAACATTACTGGGGAGGTGGTTCCAGACCCTCACAATTCTCTGTGTAAAAAAGTGCCTCCTATTTTTTGTTCTGAATGCCCCTTTATTAAATCTCCATTTGTGACCCCTGGTCCTTGTTTCTTTTTTCAGGTCGAAAAAGTCCCCTGGGTCGACATTGTCTATACCTTTTAGAATTTTGAATGCTTGAATCAGATCACCACATAGTCTTCTTTGTTCAAGACTGAATAGATTCAATTCTTTTAGCCTGTCTGCATACGACATGCCTTTTAAACCCAGGATAATTCTGGTCGCTCTTCTTTGCA